>OX387192.1:5616220-6816220 GCA_947561395.2 Buxus sempervirens
GCCCTTTGCCTTTTTTTTTTTTTTTTTTTGTGTACATAGTTTTTAGGCAACTGCATGCCCGATGCATAGTCGAGATTTTGGGGGTACTCGGGGAAGGGGTATACACACACCTGATCACTTACCTCCAAGGGGGAGCACGACATTCTTGGACTCGCGTGAGTCACACTGAGCTGGATGTAGGCTTCCGAGCATTTCTCCCTTTTATTCTGCTGAAGGCAAAATTAGATCCCTAGTCAAGGCTATGACAAGTCAATGCTATGACAAGCCCACGACCTTACCGCTAGTGCAGGTGGCACCTTTGCTTGCTTACCACCGGGTTCATTTAATCATCAGGCCAAGTTCTAGCTATTTAACAATGTCTGTGTGTAAGCCTGGATTTTCTAACCTGACGGTCAAATCCAAAAAACCTTATTATAATTATAATACTTAATTAAAGAAAAATCAGTTGGTTGCAGGATTGTAGGAGGATTTGAGAAAACTCTCCTCAAAAGAAAGAATATTGTGCATATCAATTGATGTTCTTAAGCAAATCATACAGGTTGTAACATTTTGCTATTTAATTTTTATTTTTTTTTAAATTGAACCATGATGGATAATCTCTCTTTTCCATCAAGTTGAAAGAGTATATATATATATATATAAAATATTTTTTGTTCATCACTTGTAGCAACTATCAAAACTAGTCATAACACATAGTTCTCCTATGGCCACCATTCTTTATCTGCAATCTATCACACTGAAAACACAAAAACATCAAATGCACTAAAACTCAAATTGAATTAAAAATTTGGAATTATTGAATTTAGGAATGAACAGATTAGTGACCCAATTTCTTAAAACCATAAAAAACTAATAAATAATTGTTAAATTAAAAAAATCAAGAAATATTATTATAAGATTTAAAAACTCATTTCTTTTTTAAGAATTATAAATAAGGGAAAACAATAGTCCAAACTGAAGAGAAATTATCCCAAAAATTTCCTAAAATATTAATTATTTAAATCCAAGCTTTTCCAAAAAGATTTGGGTTCTTTTTTTCATTCTAAACCTACAGTGACATACAAATACAATTGCACAAAAATGACTAAATCTGTGATAAAATTATAACTGAAGTCATCAAACACCTTACCAAACAATGCATCAACAAAAGTAATAACATATCTAAATAAACAAATAGCATCCTTAAAAAAATAAAAATAAAAAAATAAGCAAAGAACTAAGAACAGAAAAACTAATAATAACCTATGACAAACAACATTCTAAGGTCAAATAATAAATCACTAAACCATGACAAATAATAAAATATATATAGTCCTAAATACAATAATCAACAAGGTAACTGTATGTGCAATAAATAAAATAAAAAGAATAACGACCATGAAATAAACAAGCAAGCAGACTCAATAACTAAGCTGGTAAGTAAAGAAAGAGAAAATTATCAAATTAAAAGCCCAATATATATTGGAATTATAGCCATTTAATACTTCAAGATACAAGAAAATAGAAGCTTAGAGGTTACCTGTTGCTTGTTCTATGATAAAAATTTTCTTTCTTGTCCAGCTTCAGCCAAACAATTATCAACACCATAGGTCAGGTCAGAATTGCCTTTTGCCAAAGATATGTGGTTGCAAATTTTCACGAAATTTCACAAATCTATCCTAGTCTCAAGAGAGTGCATTTCTCTCCCATATTACAGATCTTCAAAGTTTCTGAAAAAAAACAGAGCAACAAACACTCTGTTTCGCCCTCTTTTCGGTCTTCTTTTGCTAGTTGGATCAGCTGAATATTTTGCAGGTTATGGCTGACTAAACTCGAACAAAAAATTCTGTTTTGTTTTGAAGATTTCCACAGGTCTTTGAGCAGCTTCTAGATACAAGATGTTTAAAAAATGAACAGAGCAACTGTAATTGCTCTTATCTTTCGAGGGAGAGACTGATCTATTTGGGCTACTTAGGCCATCTTCTATGATTAACAGCCACTCCTCACCATTACTATATCTTCTCCATTTTGAATGGTATGGAGTAGTTCCTTAGTCATTTGGACTATCCTCTCCCACTTGGAATTTTGGCTAAACAACCAACTGGGTTTATACAACAATCTTCTTCAACATCAACTTTACATTTACAAATGCAATTGTCCATACATGGGAGATGGTCTCGACTGCTGTAATTTCACCAGGCTTTTATCTTTATTTTCTTCTACATAATCACTTAGCTTTCTGATCTTTCTTCAACTCTTAGATTTCTAATTTTTCTCTATTTAGAATAGCTTCTTTGATCTAAGAATCCTCTCCAAACAAATTTCTTACTCTCTCAGAACACCAGGATTAAATTTTTGTTCCTTTGTTGGAGCTCTTAGCTTCCTTTACTTAGCTTTTTGATGCTGTCTTCCTTCCCATTAGAGAGAAACCTCTGGTTGCAGACTTTCAACCCCTAAACAGGATAGTGAGAACCTTTTCTCCTCTTCTTCTTCAAAAGCTCTCCTTCCGATTACTTTCCTCCTCTCTTCCCATCTCTCAACCTCATCCTCAATGGTAGTTCTTCTATATATTTTGTTACATGTTTGATCAGAGCTCGGGCAATGATGATCTCTCCCATCTTTCGTTGCAAGTTCTTTTCTTCAGCCACACAAGTCCTTGCTATGCAGAAGGGGGCGCTGTTGGCCAGTACTTCCTTCTCTCCCCCCTTCTGATTACCTGTTCACTCTAAATGTTTGAGCTGCTCTACAAAAAATGGTTGAACCTCTTACTTCTTGCACTCCTTCAAGCCTGTCTAAAAACCTGCCCTTATTTTATGTCTGCCGTCTTTTTCTTGTTTTTGAAACTATCCCATTTTTCCTTCCAATTTTTGAGGTCTCCCTTTTGACTCTCAATTTCCTATTACTGTTTGCCATCTTCTTCTCCCACAAACTCTTTCAAGCTTCTTTCTCAAACAAAAAAAACTCCTAATACAAGGGAGAGCTTCTCTTATTGAGAGAAAGTCTTGAGAAGAGAAGCTTCTTCTCTTCTATATCCCCTTTTTTATTTGTTAATTTCTCAAATCTTTTAGGAATCCCCAATTGGTCAAGACCCTCATTTCAACAGAGAGAGTTCTTCTCTTTCCAGGAGAAAGAACCTCTCCTAATCAGATGAGCTGCATATAAAAAAAAAAACATTTTTTTTAACAATTTAATCTAATCTTTTCACAATATAAATGACTCATGGCACACTATAAATGTGATGTGCCATAAAAATTAATAACACATGGCACAATCTTGATGTGGTATGAGTCAAATAATGCCGCATGACCCACTATAAGTGTGACATCTGTTACTGACACATCACATGTTCCTAAATTAAAAAATAAATTGAAATGAAAATATACTGCCAAATCAAAAGTACCAGATATTTGAAAATTCATAAAATGGGTTAGTCTAACAAATATCATAAAATTTGTTATAAAAAATAAATCACAATTTGACAAAAAATAAAAACATTAGGGGAAAAATAGTCATATTTCATACAGTTCCTTATTGGAACAAAATACACTTAGGCTTCATTTGTTTTAATGTAACATAAGATGAAGAAAATATTTTCAATGGAAAACATATTTTCTGAGTAGTTGTTTTAGTGTAAAACTATATCCAAATGCAGATAGTTTTCTAAAAACAAGTAAATCTTTGGAAAATGACAAACTTTTAAAATCTTACAAGTTATTTTCCAAAAAATTAAAATTAAGTGAGACATCACTATTAACGTCATAACACCACTTCCGCCACCACCACCACCATTAGTATACCATCACTTTCACTATCACTACCACCATCACAACCACCCATCTCATCACACTACCATCACCTCCCCCCAACTCCTCCACCATATAGCCATCAAAATTATAATATTTTAATAAGATCAAAGTTATTTTCCTACATTATTTCAATTCAAACACACTGTTTTCAATCTGCTTTCCATGTTTCTAACCAAAAAAATTGAAAATTACATATTTTTTAAAAAACCAAATTCATGTAAAACTTTCATTTCAAAACAAGCCTTTATTGAAGAGCATTTTTCATGAAAAGTCCAAAATATGAACTTGGATCTTAGATCAAAGCATGTGAATCAGAAACCAAAGGACAAAATGTCACATTTATATGATATCAGAATCGGCCAAAATCGTAGTTACTAAAGAGCATTTAGAATGCCACATAAACTTTTGTATTCATTTCTCAAATTTGACCATGATTCAGTCACAAATGAAACAGACAAAATAATCTTTTCCAAGGTAAATTCAAATTTAAGGCAAAATTACACTCATTAAACACCATTTTGTTAGAACCAAATAATATAACCTGCAACTAAAATCTCACAGAAGAAAAACCAGACACCAGAAAGAGAAGAAGAGAAAAATTATTCTGGTATTATTTCATTGAAAAAAAAAACACGTTCTTGTCTCTACATATATAAGAAAGTAAAAAAACATAACCCAATAAAATATGGATTCACTTAGACCTCTTCTTTTGGAATCCTAAAAGAGAGTCCTAGTTCTACTTAAAACAAAAACTTACCAATTCTAAAAGACAAACACTAAAACGTAACCCGTACGTAACTAAGGAACCTTGATTTAATTATTTCTAACACATTTTAAGAGCTAATTTCAAATATAACCTTCATTATTTGATTTGGGCTTCAAAAGGCCACATTTGGCCCATAAAAGTGAAATTTGGTAACTTCCACTGAACTAAGGAACCTTGATTTAATTATTTCTAACACATTTTAAGAGCTAATTTCAAATATAACCTTCATTATTTGATTTGGGCTTCAAAAGGCCACATTTGGCCCATAAAAGTGAAATTTGGTAACTTCCACTGAAAATTAAAATACTAGTTCGACAAAGCCTATAAAGTTTAAACTTATATTTTAGGCCAAATTGAAGTGTCCACACCTTTATAGCTTCTAGGTCGCGTAAGGCTGAATTTGGATGTCAAGAGACTGCAGGAAAGCTATAAAAGAAACAAAAGCCATGAAAATGAAGTGAAGCATTGAACCCTTTCTTTTATTTTCCAGGTATCCAAATGCTCACAGGATACATGAAAAGCTACTTTTTCTGGATCATCTAGAGTAAAAGTACTCACAATTTAGATAAATTCAATCTGTGTACCAAGAAAGCAGATGGAATAGACAAGCAGTCCAATTCCAACAATAACCAACACCAACAGAATCAATAACAACAAGTGGAAAGGAGACTCTCAAGTCTTAAGATATTAATATACTCTGGAAAAATCTGTAATGCTGTTCACCAAGGATGTCAAAATCATATAAAATTAACAATGTAAGAATTACTATTTATGCATCACATGTATATACATATTCCCTATGAGGAGACATCTCCGCAAAAATGTTGAACAAATCAAATTTTAGAATGGTTACCTTGATCCTTCATTCAGTATCTCCCATCAAACTGATATACTTACAATCGATTTCTGAAAAGTCCCGATAATAGAAAATAACAATCTCATTACTAGCAATGAGGAAAACAGTAAAATTTTATGGCACAAAACTGATAGAGAAGACATACAAATAGAAGAAAGTTAAATAGCATACAAACTAAAATATCAACGAGTGAAATGAATGTTTGCATCCTAGTAAATAATATAAGTTTAAACACTAATCTTCTCCTCAAGGATAAAAACTGTTGACACATATGACCAACAATGTAAATCACTTAAGAGGGTTGAAAAAATATATATATATATATTTTGCCAACAGAATCCCAGAAAAATTTAAACAAAATACACATATAAATGTCGCAATAATAGGCTAAGAATATTTGATAAAAATTATTAGCCCATTAGTCATAACTAGCAATAGGGAAAACATTAAAATTTATGGTACAACCTCCTAGAGAAGAGAAATCAATAGAATAAAATTAAGCATGGTATCCAAACTCAACTATCAAAAAGTAAAATAAATGTGTGCATCCTTGACAAGAAGACAGGTTTGGGCACTAATATTCTCCACAAGGATAAAAACTGCATGACTCACGTGGCCAACAATGTAAATCACTTTGAGGATTGGGGAGGAAAAAAACTTACTAACAGAAGACAAGAAAAAGTTAAATAAAATAGATGTGTAAAAGTTGCAATCATGAGATGAGATTATTTGATTGTCCACTAAACCATCATATAATGTCAAACAAAAGGAGTGATGTGGCATTCTCTCGACAGCCAAATCTTCCATAGAGGGATGCCACTCTAGCATTCTGCATCAAGGTTTTCAATGTCATGTTGATGAATTTCGGCAACATGTCGATGGAATTTCACGCACTTGCCAGAAAAATTGCTAGAAGTCAAATTTTGAGGAAAATAAGAAAAAACCTAGGTTTAAATGAGTTTTCTATAAAGTATTCTAGAATTATGCTATTTCCAGGTTTAAGTGAGCATTTCATATATTAAAGTATTCTAGGTTTAAATGATTATTTCAAAAATGAGTATTAAAGTGTTTCATATGCTATTTCTAGGTTTAAATAAGTATTCTAGAAAAAAGTAGTAAAATAATAAAGTATTCCAGGATTAAAACGTGACTTTTACTTAATGTTGATGATATTTTGCCGATTTCCAAGAATGGTTGAAATTCCTTTCTCCCTATATTTCATGTCGACACACCTCTGGAAATGGCAACTTTTCGCAACATTTCAAAACGTCTCCGAAATAGAAAACAATTCTCCACATGCACATCCCTCTAGCAAATCATAAATGGTTTCATCAATTAAGATCCTCACTTTCAACTTTCTAAATTCACAATCACCTATTGACACCTATAAAAGGTGTATCATATATGTAAATTACTCAACTCTTTCTATATTTAAATGCTTTCTCCCATTATGTAATGACATCACAAAAAAGACTCAGCCTGTCCTTTTTCTCCCTCATTAAATGCAGATCAGAATAAGACCATAATTTTTACACCCTTCACTTTCCTGTCTTACCTCTCTTTGATTAAATACTGCATGGCATTTTAAACCTAAAAAACCCAATATTCTTATATTTTTTTGATCGATAATGATAAATCATATAAATAACAATAGTACATAGATAACAGCAACAAAAAGATACTCTTAACCCATGAGAAGTGGGAAGAGCCAACAAACATAACCTAATAGAACATACTCCTACACCAACACCTATAACTACAAAAATAACAGTAACAAATCAAGCCATCTAGACAATCATCTGTTCCCAATTTCTTAAATCTCACCAACTCCATAGTCACAAATCTTCGGTGTAACCGAAGACCAGAAAGCTGCAAGGCCCACCTCTGAATCAAACAAGGCCTCTAGACATATACGAGTATCCTCAAAAAAACATTTATTATGGTTCAGCCAAACCACCCGTATGGTAGCAAAGAATAGTGCTGAAAAAAACCTCCTCCCTCTTCTAGACAATTGTGAAAATCTCCACTGTGCAAACATCTCCTCTACTGATCTTGGCAAAACCCACTGAACTCCTGCTTTTTGTAGAAAACTCCTCCAAATGAAACCAGCAAATTCACAATGTAACAACAAATGGTCAACTGATTCCGCATCCTTCATACAAACGATACAACACTGTGTTGACAATGCCCAATTCTTCCTCCTACGTTGTAGATTATCAAGAGTGTTCATCCTATTTAGGACAGCAATCCATGCAAACATGTTCACCTTAAAAGGAACTTTTGCTTTCCAAAGAAACAAAGTAGGAAAGTTCGGAGAAAGACTAGGACCCAACTTTCGAAAATTACAAATTCAAGATTTGCAAGAATAATGACTGAGAATCAAGAGACCAGCACCTAACATCCAACACCTTATCATGAATGACCACTCCCTTAAGATGTTCATATAAGGCACCCAAATCATCCACCTCAAAATCCCTAAGGGCCCTTCTAAATTGAAGGTTCCACACCAACCCCTCATCCGACCACGGCAAAAAATTACAAATGCAAGGGTCCCTTTCAACCCGAATCCGAAAAAGACGAGGAAAAAGAGATGCAATATAAGAATCTCCCCACCACAAGTCAGACCAGAATTTAAATGAATCCCCCATGCGAAGCCTAGAAGACACCAAAGGCAAAAAACTATGAGACAACAGCAAAATAGACTTCCATGGACATTCATATGGTATTTTAGCATTATGATTAATCTCCCTTCGGTTACAGTGAACCCCAAACTTACTTTTGATTACCTGACGCCACAATGCCCCCCTTTCCTGGCCAAACCTCCAAAGCCATTTTCCAAGTAGAGCAGAGTTTTTCAAATGCATATTGCCCAAGGAAAGACTACCTTCGCATAAATCCCTAGCAACAACAGCCCATGTAACTAAATGATCTTTCTTTTGATTCCTTCCCCCTCCCATAAAAAATCTCTCTGAATTTTCTCAATAGCTTTCACCACCTTCAATGGAGCCCTAAACAATGATAAAAAATAAGCTGGCAAATTAGACATCAAAGCTTTGATTAGAGTTACTCTACCCCTCAGAGACAAATAATTCTTTTTCCACATAGACAACTTTTTCCTCATTTTTTCCAACACAGGATGCACCGAGTCCAAAACACTATATCCTTGTATGCTTCCAAAAACAAAATGGCATCATCCGAAAACTGTAAATGGACCCCATCATTACCACTTCTCAAACCTCTAATCAATCCATGACTGTCCTCAAAGTCCATCAGCCTACTTAGCACATCACTCATCATTGTAAATAGAAAAGGAGACAGCGGATCACCTTGCCTCAAACCTCTAGCTGACCCAACTTAACCACACACCTTACCATTAAGAATAAATGAAAACGTAATATTATGTAAACATCCCATAATCCACCCACCATTTACCACCAAGCCCTTTCCACTTCATCTCTTCTTCCAGGAAACTCCATTCAATCCTATCATATGCCTTCTCAATATCCACCTTACATACCAACCCTGGATACCCCCTTCGACTCCTTTCAGCCACACATTCATTAGCAATTAGAGAACAATCCAAAATCTGCCTCCCCTTTATGAAGGCACTCTGATTATTTTTTATAATTCCCTCCAACACTTCTTTTAATCTCAAAGACAGGACTTCAAAAATGATCTTTATACGAACAGGTTGTATAAACTAATTGGTCTAAAGTCCTTCAACTCTATAGCACTGTTACATTTCGGGAAGGCACACAAACATAGCATTAGTCACCTTATTCACTACACCATAAGAATGAATCTCCTTGAACACTTCCATTAAATCTCCTCTAATTACATCCCAGCACTCTTGAAAGAAAGCTAAAGAAAAACCATCCAGACCTGGAGCCTTGTCACGCCCCAACTCTAACACTGCCCTCTTCACCTCATCAACCTAAAACTCCCTCTCTAACCACTCCACTTGCTGCTGATCTAACTTAGGCCCTTCAAAACCTTTAAACTCATAACGAAACATTGATTGAGACCTATACAGATCTGAATAAAAACGTACCGGCTCATCAACTATCCTTTTCTCCTCTTCAATCTTTTCCCCACCCACTAACAATCTCCTTAATCCATTCTTCCTTCTTCTTCCATTGGCTACTTTGTATTTCCATCTCCTTCTTTAAGCTAATATTCTTATGTTTATTTCCCTCTTTCCTAGAATTACCTCATGTATGATTACAATATTTTTCCACTATAAAATTTTGAATAGGAAAGCTTCTCGTTGGCACAACGGCTCTTAAATTTCAATATGTCCTTGAACTGCACACATGCACACAGACAATCACACAACAAAAGGAACCTGTTTAACTTTATGATTCTCTATCACTGTACTTATTGATACTAGATAAGATTGAATGATTAACAACCTTGATTTCTCTTAAATTTAAGGAAAAGACAGTGCATCTAGATGCTTCTATTCTGAGCTTACTTGTCCACAGATCAGCTGAGTTTTGGTGCATTCAACACAGACAACTGGTTTCTTATCAGCATCTCTCAACACAAGCCGCTTTGCCCTAAGATCTCCTGAGAGAACCTGTTTTCCATAACGAAAAAATGAGTTCTAGAAAGACAAATATACAATATGAGAAAAAAATGTGATACAAATCAAGAGGACAAAAGAGAGTTGAAAGTAACAAAACCATAATCCAAAGAATAAGTTGCACGCTTAAAAGCATGAAAAGAATTTGGCAGCAACTGCTGCTGATTCTGGGAACTCTTTTTTTTTTTCTTTCTCCTCCATGCTTTACAAGACATTTTTTTCATCTGAATTAAGATAGAGAGAGAGAGAGAGAGAGTTTCATGTTTCTGACAACAGAATCCCCCTTGAAATAGTCTGCCATTCCAGCAGCATTTCACAATAGCTACTGACACTAGTCATTCAAAGCTTCCATCTTTTAGTTCCATTCTTCACTCTCTGTCTTTGAGAATTTACATAATGTTCTCTCTTGATATCCCTTGTTGTGGTCGTCCCTTTCTTCACGCATCACCCAGAAAATTTCAAGAAGCTTCTTAAATAATGCAAAATGGATTTTATTGCTTCACAGTCACATGCTTGTGAAAGAAGCAATTTATCTAGCAACATTCCAAGCTCCATCCCAAAGATTCATGTGCTCGAACAAACTTCCATATGACCTGTTAAGCATCGCCATCATCTCCAGTGGTGTCAATCAATTTCATCTATATGATGCCCAAACTCTTAACTTCTATCTTCAATTTGCAACATAAATATGATTGGTTTTTCTTATCTGCGTGTTTATTTGCTATTAAACCAACAGCCTTCTTTCAACCTTATGTCCTTTATCTGTCAACTGTGGCACAGAATTTCCCTCATCTACTGTCAAATCACTTCTAACAAAAAAATTTGGATTCCACGTACAATTTCCTGTAAGGAATAACAAGTTCAATGAAACCAAAAGAGCTCAACTAAACTCCATAACTACTTAGTTGTGTAACAAAAGGTTGGCATCAATATCCTATTTATTTTGGGGTTCAGAGAAATGCAAGATCTGACTGCTTACCTAGTTGATCCAAAGTTCATAGGTATCATAGTGAAGCAAGTGACCAATGCATAGCAAAATCAATGAACCGAAATATTATTGTGAGAAAGGACTTTTTTTTTTCCTCTTTTTGAGCTAGTGAAAATCCAACAATTGTATCATCTAATTCAATTTATACACTAATCAGTCCTTAGTTCCCACAATTCATTAATTCAAATAAATAAAGACAAATATTATTCCAGGACCATATAGCATTTAAAATAATTATCACCTTCATAAATGTGTGGTTTCTATAGTTGTTGTTGATCATGCTATTGATGTGGATTGTCATATCTGGATAGCATTCATGGATTTCCAAATCCATATCCATGGAATGGATCATTTCCAATATGGTTATATCGGTTCTTGCTATATCTGTATCCAATTGGATGTCCAGAACTTTACAAATAGTGAAATCTACCAAAACACATATTAAGAAAAAAAACTATGGCATAAATGGAAAAAATTAAAATTTTATATTACCTTCCACCTGTTTTAGTGAAAGATAGAGAACAAATGAAATTTCCTCAATTTCAATAAAATTTTTTAAATCAAAATAATTGTATTCATGACAATCGCCAGGTATATTGCTATATATGGGTCAAAATGATGAATCTTTTCTTAAACAAAAATAATTAGAAATATTGGCTGTACCACAAAATTTTACTGGTACAGTGGTACCTGATATTACTTTTGGAAACTAAATTAGACTGTGCATTACTAAGGGCAATAGACTGCAGTTTTACTTCCAGGTAACATGTGCATAGATAGCAGTTGAATTTCCAGGTAGTTTGCACCATACTGCTCAAAACTTCTTAACACCCCACCTCTACGGTGTTCCTATTATAACATGCATCGGGAGACTCAGACCCTCCTTTTCAACTATGAACAGAACAGTACTTTTGAAGTGAGCATTATGACATGGTTACAGTATTTGAAAGCTTTCTTTCACAATGAAGTACTGGCTTAATTCCACTTGGGGCTGATTTCATTGACAGTAATCTAATTGGTAATCTTGACATCATGATTACAAAATATTATGAAGGGAAAGAAGAAGAAAAGAACCAAAAAGCTGTCAAAGTAACAAGGCAAAATATTTGCCCCGCATTCATTAAACAGGCAAATAATAAAAATAAATAAATGCATTAAAAGATCAAAACTTTCCAAAGGCATAGGATGGGAAAACAGCCATTGAATTCAGAAAGGAAACCAATTAAATTTGAATGCTTCAAAAAGAGATTTTATTCCTGTCCCTTGTATAATTTTGATATGAAATTTCTCTACTTACAAGAAGGAAAAACTAGGGAAGAATAACAAGGACAATCTTTAAGAATCAACTAATTTGGACGTTTGTCAGAAGTCTGGTGATTTTGCTTAATGTTTCACGAGCAGAGATGGTGTCAGGATGACTTTCACCACAAATTGAAGTCCTAATAAACATCGTCTTCCTGATGAGGTCATCCCCTATGTCATATTGTCCTCCTTTAACCATTAGTTTGGCCCTTGTTTCTAAAACAGTGGCTTTCAACAATGTCAGGTCCTGCCAAAGACAAGGATTCAACTGGGCATTGCTCTGGACAGATTTCCAACAAGTTGATCCATCCAGCCACTTCTCAACTGGGGAAACCAGTGACTTTTCTGCAGCTTCCAAGGTATCAGTGCAGCGGCGTAGGAGTTCTGATGCTGCATTACACCGTGAAAATGTGAGGAATGCTTGGATTGCAAGAGGTAAAACCATTTGCCTGACAAAGAATGACAATTCTGACAACTTCAACTCGACATTTACATCGTCAATCCCAAACCCAAATAACAAGAAACATGCTGCCCACAAATGCTCAAAGTGTTCAGAATTGAACCCCTTACTGCTGACTGCTTGAACCATGGCTTGGGCACCTCCAACTGCTCTTTTACGTGAATAAAGCTTGATGAGCTCACTGAAATAAATACACCCTTGCCTGGCACTAGCTCTTGCGATTCCAAACCTTATCAACATGGAAGTTGCTTCAGCTTCGGATCTCTTGGTATAAGATGATGTAAAGCCACAAGCTAGGGCATGTAAACACTTCTTCCATAATCGACTACCCTGGTGCTTCAGTGGTAATCTGTGTGCTGCAAGAGCCAACAAGGAAACTGGAATTGCCGCTGGTGCAAACCAACCACTTACTTGAACCATCTTGGTTGCCAAACTATTTGGCCCATCTGCATGATCAAATATGGAAAAACAAACTTCTAAAAGTTGCAAGAAGAAGGTATTTTGCCGCAATATTTTACCCTCAGCACCACTACAAGACAAGTCTCTCAGTGACATTCTGTTAATGGTATCCAGAAGCCTACTCGGACTTATAGGAAGCTCAGAGAGGATTGCTCCTACAATTTCAAGGCCTAAAGTTATCCTTCCTAGTTTTTCCTCTATCACCCTAAGAGCATCAATTTCTGCAACCGAATAATCACGGAATCTTCCCCGCATTAAAGACATTGCCTCTATTTCTGATAAATAAGATAGTTTCAAAGGTTCCAAATTCATTATCCTAGAAAGGCATGTTGAGATTATGAAGTGAGTCTCTCCCCCAAAGCGTGGTAGCAGATTCAAAATAGATTTCTGATCCCACCAATCCTTCTCACTCTCTACATTATCAATCACCACTAAGAATGGTATGTTTCGCATAAGTTCTCTTCGCACTCTGGATATGGCCTCCTCTTCTTGCTCTTCAAAGCTTTTTATCCTGCTCTTCTCTGTGCACTGATCTTCAATCCCCACATCAACTTCTAAGAATGACCAGAGATTTAAATAGTTCTGCCGAATATACCTGCTCTCCCCTCCTATCCAGAGAACCATCTTGTATCTCTGAGAAAATCTATAGGCAAATTCAAGCATCAGCTCTGTTTTGCCAATGCCCTGGGGTCCAGACACACAAGCAATTCCTTTCCCATACAATATTTTTGTAGACTTCTTTCCCCTTTCATATCTTCCACCATTCTTTCCTCTGAAGGATCTATACTTCTTTTGAGGATTCCCAACCCTTTGCATCTCAATCTCCTTTTCTGACTCTGTCCATACAACTGGTTCCTTTCCCTTGCTGCTGGTGTTAACAATTTTATGATGCCTTACTTTTTCTACCAACCTATTGTTCTCACTTCTACCTATTACTAAACTCTTCCGCTTGTGCCTTGGCTTAAGCTCAAAGTATTCTCTTTCAGCATCTCCACTAACATCACCAAAAAGAATAAGCTCAAGCTCAGATAGTTCTTTTTTCCTGCCAATGAAGTTCTCGTTTCTGGGAAATGGGAACTCCTGCTTTTCTGCATTCTCTCTCCACCTAGTCACTCTCTCTACAACACTTCTTCTTCCTAACTTTGCTGCCAATAGGGTGACAGCCCTCAATATACAATCCCTCCAATTACCATCTTGAGCTTCCAGTTTGCAGCCATCAACCCGTAGAAGACCATCAACAGCTTCTTTCCATTCCTTCTCCAATCCTCCATACATCACCCACAACTCACCCCCATGCTTTCCCCACAATTCCCCCTGCTTCTCAATTATATCTCTAGCATGACAATCATTCGGACTCAAATCAAAGTATACTGGAACTAGATTCCTTTTTCCCGAGAAATAATGCAGCTCCTCAATGCTATATGGATTTCCAAATGACTTCTTTGTTATAATCACCACCCCAAAACTTGAAGCATTCATGGCTCTCTCAATGTTGGCATGATTCCTCGAAGTCCTACATCGAGACCTGTCAGCTGCAAAACAACTAACACCTTGGACTTCCAATTCTGCACGGAGCCAATTAGCAAATCTCAACAAAGAACGTTTGCGACCATGCAAACCTATGTAAACATCACAACTCCTATGTCTATTTGATGGAAGTGTGGCAGAGCTGCATGTAAATGAAGTTTCCTTGGCTCTTCCATATTTTCTTTCTCTCTCTCTGTACACTGAATAACCATCGTCATATGCATGACTGCAACTGGAGGAAGTGCTATTACAGATGCCAATTGAAGATGAAACATTTTCACGGATCAACAAATTAGAGACAACTTGAGCTGGCGAAACAGAGGATGGGCCGAATCTGAAACCCAGCAGTTCAACATTTCATGTTTTAGTGCTGGTACTAAGTGGATTAACAATCAAAAAGTAAAACACTGCAAGAGTTTAGAATGTCAAACCCGCTTGATTCAGATCCCTGGAGTGTTGGTGATCTAGGAGAGAAGAAGGGTGATTGACTAGCCGAGAAGAATGTTGAGGATGAAGTTGACAAATTTCTTGAAGTTGCAGCGGGTTGTGCACCAAATGTGCAGCTTTCTTGCAGAACCTCCATGATCTCTGATGTTCAAAAGGTATGGATTTTCATGCATCCAGACCTAAGAAGCCCAAGTGAAATGTAGAGATTGCATTTAGCAAACAATAAAATTTTCTAAGCGTAAAATTTGAATCTGAAAATAATAATAATAATAATAAAACAATACTTGTAAACACCATCATATCCCAAAGTCAAGAAGATAATGCTTCAGTAGACAAGTTCGACAACGAAAAAAGAAAAATTGATATGTTTTCAGCATTTCTGCTTATGATCTTCTTGAAGCAACAATTTTACACATTTATGAGTTTCGCCAGACAGTCAATACACCATAGTATATTGACTGTCAATACATCAGCATTTTGACACTGGGGGGGGGGAGAGAGAGAGAGAGAGAGAGAGAGAGAGAGAGAGAGAGAGAGAGAGAGAGAGAGAGAGAGGGAGGGTGGGAATGAGGGACTGGTGGCGAACCTGGTTGCTCTCAACCTTCTGTATCAAGCTCTAGACTTGAAGTGGGGATGAATGAATGATTGAAAGAAAAGGCCTAAGGCCCTTTTACAACAATATAAAATCTTAGATAAATATATTTGATCTACATATATAACTGTAAAAAATTATACACGTCACTTCTATTTTATGTTATGAGATTATTAAAGGCCTTTAAGTTTGGTTTATTTTCTTCCTACATATGTATTGAAATTTTTTTAATATCTAAAAATTCTTAAGTCACCTCAAACATATTTTGCATTTTTTTAAAATTCTTTTGTAGATATGACAACTAAAAAAGCAAAGGAGCGTTATTGTGATAGGTTGACAGATTGAATTTTCCTTTTATTTGTTTATCTAGCATATTATAGCTTTTATTAATCTTTAATTAAGGATTCTAAGGTTTTAATTTCTTTTAGCATATGCTGTTTGTTTCCATATCAATATATGTTCTTTTTGAGGCCTATAATGCGAGAAACATATTTATTTATCATATGTTTAATATATTTAGCTTATCTTTTTATCCAGTAAGTTTTGTTTTATGTATCCACCATATTTTGTGCATATCCACCAGTTTCTAGCATATTTCCGAATTATTCGTTCGACACATCGGCAAGATATTTTAAAGCATAAATTCATTGGAATTGCAAAATACATGAATTGCCCACTATCCCTAATTCTACCTTTTGGATGGTTATAAACCCATGAAATACATTCTTAAATTGAATAGAGACATTGATGCCACAAAGAATCAAACACATTGTTAGATTGACTAATCAAAAAACTAAAAATAAAAATGACGTATAAATTTGAAATTAAGCAGCTTGATACCAAACAAAGATAATGAAAGAAAACACAAACAAGAACTAAAAATTCAAAAAGAAAAGAAAAAATAAAATCAACATAAACAAAATTTTCTATCCCAATTAACTTAGATGAGTTCTATTCCAATCTCAACCTCAATATATCAAAAATAAAATACTACAACCTGTGATCCAAGATCAAAATAGCAATAAAAGGGAATGTTCTTAACCAACCTAGATCTGGCTATCCCATTTCAGATTCCTCCAAGGAAAATCAATGTAGTTCTTCATTCAAGTTCAAACTAATTTGGAATAGATTAAAGGAAAAATAGATTCAAAACTCAAAGGGTTCATATGGAGAGCTTGAAAATGAGCCAGTGAGAGTAAAAATAACAAAAGACAAATGAAGAAGATAACAAGTGTCCAAAAATCATGGGCATAGCATTTCTATGGGAAGATAACATGTGTCCGAAAAATAAACAAAAATTAGCTTTTAAAGAACTTACAAAAATGGAAACATGACGCTTGAGATACTCGTCATTCTAACATTAAGTGGACGAAGAAATCCTTGTTTGCACAAAAATGACACCTCTTTTCATTTCAAAATTTTGGTGTCATAAAATTAATCAAAAATGTTCTTTATGATTTTGCTATTAAATTAAGTGATCCAAGATTATGGATCTGTTTAGCAGGGACCTTTTGCTAGAATATCTGGAGATATTACTGTAATCGGCTAAGTCCAAAATGCGTTATGTTGTCTAAAAGGGAATGATCTTTTTTCTCAAGTAATGAATACAAATCTTTGTTCAATTGTCCAAATTAAGAATGACTAAACTTATGTCAAGAGTGAAATTTTACTTTATTCGCTTCATGGGTTTTCATTATAAACCTATCATTCCAACCTAATCCATGACTTTATGTGAGTAGGTTTAAATTTACCATAGGTATAATGAGCTTGCTATACATGCCCTAATTCTTCTAAATATGGCTCTACATCTTTTTTTTTCTTTTCTTAAATGATGTAATCCAAAAATAAAGAACCTCAACCAAATCTAACAGATCAACTTCCGAAAAATTCTGACTATGGGATTAATTTGAGAATCGCATTATTTAATCACCCCATTAATAAATACTAGAAGATAACTTTGAGACAATGTGATTTGATTTTTGCAAGAATCGGATTCTAGAATCCCACCCTGGTGCTTTATAATCTCTCAAAATAAGAAACATCAAAAGAAACTTTTTAGAGAAGTGTTCCCAAATACCAAATACAACATAAAAACTGTCTTCTCAATGAATGATGATTACAAATATATATCCTAATACCTTATAATGCTTCTTTTAGAGTATCCAAACTAAAGATGCCCAATTAAAACAATTATAAAAGATCTCAATAAGAGGAAAAACGACGAATGACAAGAACCAATATTCTAAACCAGGACTGGACTAATAGTCAAATCAGGTCCAAAAAAAATTTTAAAGAAAATTAATTTGATTTATAGCGAACAACGTTGACAAGAAAACAGGTATTCTAATGGTTGGTTTAGCCACTAAAATGAAAATTCTTTTGTTCAATTGAACTGATGAATGAGATTGAGTTTCAAGTTTCAAAACATTTAATATGCTCAGAGAAAATACAAATTAAAAATAAATTTAAAAATAAGAAAATATATAACATTAAAACTAGAAATAAAGTTTGATTAGTTTCAATATTTAAAGGATTATAATGCATTATTAATAAATTCAGTTATTTACAAAATCTAGGGTTATCATTTTATTTGAATAACTAGTCATTTTTTTAATTAAAAATTGCTCAGTAGAATTTTATTAAAAATTTCAGAAGAATCTTGATTTAAATATGTTCTTTGCATCTCCTTCAAGTTAAAACTATAAAAGATCTCTATGGAAAATGTGAATGAAGTCCAGAAAGATTTTTAAAATAAAAATTGAAAGATGAAATGATATTACAAAGTTGGAAGTTTAAATATACAAAAGGATTTTAAGAAGGAATAACATAATAGAGGAATAGTTAGATGGAAAGGCGTTTACAGAAATAAAGATTGGAACTTAAGGCTTGATGTTGAAAATGTTAAGTATTTATTACTTTTAATGAAATTTCGATCAGCTTAACGGCCTAGTATTTTTATAATCTACTCAGATAACTCTCTAGCTTTATCAAGCTTGGTAACCTCTCTATTTGCCTTCATATGGGCCTTATATAAGCAAAGTAACTTGTGTCAGTTACTCATTCACAGTTGATAGGTTTTGAACCTGAGTCATAATTAATTTATAGCCACTTAATACTCATTAACCGAGTTAGTTACAGAAAAAACGAACATGGATATCCAGCCCAGGAATTCAAGTAGGCTCAATTTAATGGGGCAGAACATCTCTAGATGGAAAAAGACCTCCAGACTGAAAGCATACAATAGTACTCTGCCTATATTGTAACAACTTGTTTGGAATGACAGTTCTCATTTAATTCAAAACAATTTGGATTCTAAACCTTAGATTTCCAAAAATGCTTTTTATGAAAAGCATTTATCTTCCTCGAATGTTCTATCACACTTCGGGGTGAAACTTGAAGAGGCTGTGATATCACTATCCACATCTGTTTGGTAGATCTCACGCTTGAAAAAATAAATGCAACAACGTCTTATGATGAAATTCTCTTGATAATCTATGACTAATGGTGATTGCCCGAAGAGGAAGGTTTCGTAAACAAAGTCTAGACAATAATTTTCAGAAAACACACCATGAAAGATGGTACTCCCAGGAACCGATTTTTCAAATAGAAAACATAGTTTCCATCAAAATACCCTTTTCAGCATAAAATCAATCATTGACCTTTGGCTAACTTTTATAAGGGTATTTAGTGTGAAAATAAATTCCACTAAAAATTATAGGATTATCAGTTATTTCAAAATCAAACTTGGATCAACCTTTCATAAGTTTCTTAAGGACTTTAACCAAAGAGCCACATAATGGGAGTCCATTTTCTATGTTGAAGAACAACCATCTGGAGAAGCCATGATACCCCCAAAAAAAAAAAAAAAAAATCGGTATCAACAAAGTGTGCCATCCCAATAAAAATTTACACGAGCTTTACCCCATCTCAATTTCAATATATCAAAAGCAAAGTACTAAAAAGCTGTGATCCACATCAAACATGCAATAAAAGGAATGTTCTTGACCACCCAAGATCTAACGAGGCCAATCCCATTTCAGTCCCTTCTTTGAATCTAAAGATTTCGCTAACAAGGTCTGATCAAACAGTGTCTTCAGATCCCTCGAAAACCAAACATTTTGCTTTACCGTTAAGAGTTCAAGCTAAGTCGAACTAAACCAAACGAAAACTAGATTTAGAAGGGGCAGAAATTATACATACACAGAGTTGGAAAATCTAGCCAATGAGAGGAGAAATCACGAACCCAAAACGAAGAAGGAAAAGACAAAGATAGTTACCAACGAAGACGTAGCAAGCCGATTTGAGGAAGCCGAGTGAAAATTCCAAGGAGGGTATTGAGCGCCAAAAAGGTCTCCATCTCAAACCTTAAAATGGTAAGATCTTTGCTGGGGATTCCAGAGTAAAAGCTCAGTGGTGTAGAGTCAACAGCAGTCATTGGGTGTCACGAATGGAAGAAATGGGAAGGCGACTGCGTGCTTCCATGGGACTAGTGTCTCCCCTGTGCGCTCAATGGGAGGATAACAAGTGTCCTCAAGGCAAAATTATAAGTTTTTTAAAAGGTTTATGTTCTAAGAATATGATTATTAGGAAATTTGTTAAGTGAAGGCGCAATAATTTGTTAGGGCCGCAATAAACCAGGTCTCATTTTGAAAATTTTGGATCTTAAAATTTAAAATAAAAAAAAATGTTATTTTAATTTAATTTTCATTTTTTTTAGTGAACCAAACCAAACCAAATCTATTGGGTCAGTTTTGGGTTGTCCTTAAATGGTTTTTTATTTGATTTTAATTTATACTATAAAAAACCGATTTGGTTTCAGTTTGGTTGGATCGGCAATTAGATATTGTTTAGTTTATATTGGTTAAAATCGAAAAACCGAACCAAAATGAAGGGTTCTGTGTTTGTAGTAATCGGTTTCAATTCCTGTTTGATATATTCTTAAAAATCAAGGTCGTTTCGGTTCGGTTTTGGTTTGGAGTATATTTAATTTGTTGGATTTTAAGTTTTTTTCTAAAAAATAAACCAAAACCAAACCATGACTTCCTAATGTGATACATTTAGGCACCACATGGGAGTCCTTTTGTTACCCATCGTGTCACATGTTAGAAATACTCGCGTACCTCGGGAGCAACCGACCAAATATGATCGCATTTTCCTGTAGTCCCAAAATCCGGTGGTACCACTGACTGAGATAGGGTTTGGGGGGTGTAGGGCCCCTCTTGACATGGGCATGCACCTGTCCGTTTCATGATAGTACCAATGAGTCGTATAAGACGAAACGCTCTAGAACACATTTCCTTTGGTGCTAGGCCGGTGGTACCCTGATTATATTTTGGAGAAATTGGTTTTTAGTGACATTTCTTTTAAGAATAACATAGATTCAATCATCTAATTCTTGGTAATGCGAGGTAATCCGAAAGTAATGATATTTTTGTAAAAAAATAAATGAAAACTAGTATCATTTTACTGTTCTTACTAAAATATAACAACAAACAAATTGTTAACAAATCTGTGGAGGGAATTTTTGGAAAAATCTTTTTGTGACCGAATCTAACTTATTTTAAAAAAGGCATCATTAAAAATCAATTTCCTCTGTTGGTTTGGGTCGTGGGCTCCCTATTGACGAAACCATCTCAGAAAAGCTTCCTTATGTCAACACATGTCCTCTCTCTGTTTGTTTGTCTGTCTGCGAGGATCTCGACAAGGTGAAAAACAGAGTCGAGATCATTTTTCTTACGGTATTTTCTTTTACACAATTTTGTTTGGATTTTTTTGAAATTTCTCGAAACGGGCATAAAAAATCCAATGGTATGAGCGGCATGCCGACACATCACTATCGGCACTGAATGTGAGCTCAAGTGTTGGGTGGGACCCTTGCACAAAGGTAAGCTGCTTAAAGCGGTACATTTGCACCCCATAACCTAGGGATAACTCAAAATAAGGCGGTGGATGTTATTGGTCCCTCATAAAACTTCCAATTTTAAATTGATTTATATTGGGAAAATTTCATAAAAGTGCTACTTTACAGCCAATATTCGAAAAACATGCCATAAAGATGTGTAATTTCAAAAACATGCCACTTTTGAGAAATAATTGCGATGAAGGGCCACTTAAGATTTGGACAATCTTGAATGGCCAAAATACCCCTGGTTAAAAGAGGGGGAGGAAAATAAGCTTCTCCTTTCGCTCCTCATCTCCTAAGAATGCAGAGGGCGATTTCTCTCCAACGAAGACGACCTCCTTTTCCTCACCTCCTCGGGTGATTTCTCCGACAAAGACGACCCCCATTTCGCTCTTCTTCTGTTCATCAACATTGCTCTTCACCGATCTCAACGTTGCATTAACATTGCTCCCCCTTTGATTGGTACCAGAAATTTTCCCTTTTTCTTTTAAAGAAAACGTTAATCCCAACGCGGCCCCTTCGCCTACGAGCACCTCTTTCACTTTCTCGCCTCTTACACGCTCAAACATCATCTTTCATTTACGATCTCCAGATTCTCTCTCTCACACACATTTCTTTCTCGTTCAGGTTTTTTTGTCTCTTTTTGTAACCTCTTAGCCATACAACTTGTTGCTTTGGATTGTTCGGGGTTTTGTTCGATTTAGGCAAAAAAGTGAATAAATATGAAGGAGGAGAAGAGGGAGAGTCTCTAGAAGAATCAATATGATAGCAGGTGAGGGTTTTATTCTTCTCTTTAAGCTTGTGATGGGTTTAACTAAAATTTTGCTTTTATTTTTAGGCTTCTTGCATTTTTCTTTATTATATGCTGGTTTATGTTTAGGTTAGTTTGTATATGTATTTTTTTTCTTTGATTTTAGCTATTATTAGTGGATTATATTGTTTGAGGTTAGATAGTCCATTGTTTGGATGTGGGACTTAACATTTGGTAATCCTGATTGTTATGGTTTATTAGCTATTTGGAAAGCTTGTTAATCCTTGAGGCCTTTGAGTTATTTATCATAAAGAATGTTTTGTTCAACTTGATAGGCCCTGATGAGGCTGCCACACATCATCTACTAAACATCTTAGACATCAATGCCACATTCTTCCATGTTCTAGTGATCCTTAAAATAGGTCTTTCTTTTTTGTGAACCGTAGATACTCAAGAAGCAACCAATCATCATTGCATCAATCAATACACACAGAAGATCAATTGTCCTCCAACATTCTCTTATTCTTCTCCTATTTGCTATAAAATGCCTAAAAAATGACATGGTAAATGAGGCATTGCCCCTTTCACAACCATAGAAATCCCTTCTAATTGGAAAGAAGGATCAAAACTCTTGAAATCATCCGCTCCTGCCCAACCAGCAGCAGGAAAGGACACTTTGTCTCACTCTCTATCCTATGTTGAACAATTATATCATGCAAATATAGCCCCTCACACAATGAAAATCGGTGTCAGGGAATAAAGCTTAGAGCCTCCTATTTAGTTTACATGCTTCCCAGCTAGTCAATATTTTATTATCTAGATGTATTCACGATTTTCATTCTTTATTTTTGGGAATTTTGGTGATAATGTGGGGTCAGATGTCCATGATCCTGGTGTTTTGATAATGTTAAACTCTTATTTATTTCCTGGCCAAGCCTAGGATCTCTATTATCATGTGTTTAGACGGATTGATAAGCAACTTCCTAGTCTTACTACCCTAGACTTGTAGGCAAGTAATGACCTACATCATTGCCATGGCAAACTTACTTGATTATGGTACTTACTTTAGCATTTGTCTGCAAAAAATTAGTCTGTTTCCCCAGAGTTGTTGGCATGCCACAATTTGGAGCTTGCTGTGCCTGGGACATACCGTGCAGGTGAAACTGCGCCTAGAGTTTAATGGACATTTACTTTGGTGATCTCAGGTTTCATGGTGCTAAGATGTTGATTTGTCTCCTTAATTTCAGGATTAGAAGTGGTGACAATTGCTTCATTTGCACTTCAGCTTGTTGTCATAACAACTAAACAGCGGCCCCGAAAGTTGACAATTCATGGTAGTGATGGGAAAGATTATACTTTCTTGCTCAAGGGGCATGAAGACTTACACCAAGATGAGCGTGTCATACAGGTATTTACTCCTTAGTCCTTGTTACATATTATCCCCTTATTATCTGTGCTGGTGAATGATGAGATAGCTCATGATATAGGATTAATGAGAAATATCCTGCTTATTTCTTCTAAATAATGATTCTTGGGATACTGTGACTGGCTTCACAGTGCAATAAAATAATTAGTTGAATGTTGCTTTTTGGTCTGGTGAATACACTGTTGAAGAATTCAAGAAAAACTGCAGAGAAGGATCTCTCTATTCAAAGATACTCTGTCATTCCTTTATCTCCAAACAGTGGACTAATAGAATGGGTTCCAAACTGTGACACACTGCATCATCTGATTCGAGAGTACAGGGATGCAAGAAAGGTATGTTCAAGTTTGTTTGATGTTCCTTCTTGTCATTGAACTCTGAAGCTTTCATCTTATTTTCACATACCAATTGCTTTGTTGATCACCTTAAATCAAGAGCATAAACTCATGCTAGCTTTTGCACCAAATTATGATCACTTACCACTCATGGCTAAAGTGGAAGAATTCAAACATGCTCTGCAGAATACCGAAGGGAATGACTTGGTGAGGGTATGCGTTAATTTCATTTTCTTGCATACCTAATATTGTTTTATCTTATGGTTGGAATCAGTCTTTGTATTAGGATTTTTCTCCATATTTGGTATGCTTCCTTTGCGTAGTTACAGTTTTGAATTTTCGGTAGGTTTTATGGTTAAAAAGTCGGACGTCTGAAGTCTGGCTAGACCGTAGGACAAATTATACGAGAAGTTTGGCCATCATGAGCATGATACGTTTCTTCCATTTCTCTATCATTACAGGACTTCTCTTTCTATAAAGACTTGCTATTATTTGAGGCTTATGGATCAGATTTAATATTTCCAGGCTAGGTATCTTCTTGGATTAGGTGATCGCCATCCAAGTAATCTTATGTTGCACCACTACAGGTAATTCCATACTGGAAAATAACAGTGTAGAAGCATCAATGGTTCAGAAATATTGAATGTTAATTTTATAAGTTTGCAGTGGAAAGATTTTGCACATTGATTTTGGAGATTGCTTTGAAGCTGCAATGAACTAGGAGAAATTTCCTGAGAAGGTTTGTGGTTTCTAATTATCATAACAAGCTCCTACTTTTGGTACATTTCCTTAACATGTATTCTGATCTTAAAATTCTTGAGATAGGTTCCCTTCCGCTTGACTAGAATGCTGGTAAAGGCCATGGAGGTTAGTGGCATTGAAGGAAACTTCCGATCAAATTGTGAAAATGTGATGCAAGTCCTTAGAACAAATAAGGACAGTGTTATGGCTATGATGGAGGTGATTAACAAGATCAATTCTTTCGCTCTGTGTCAATAGCATTGCTGCAAAATCTTAACAGAGTGGAATTTCTATAGAGAGCTGTGATACAATAAGTCAAAAAGTATATATTATCATTAAAACTCATATATGAAAATAAATGAAAACTACAAATGGAAATGTCAAGAATTAAGGAGATAATTTGTGGCTCTCAGTAATATTTCTGCGTGTATCAATTGTTTTTGGTACTGGAATATAAGAAAAAATGCAGTGTCCTTGCTTACTGATCATTTTTGGAAGAGTACCAATTCTTGGTTCCGTCTGTCTTTTCAGGCCTTTGCATGATCCTCTCATAAATTGGTGCTATGGCAGCATGCTTAATAGTTTCACTTGCTTATGTAGGCTGTCCATCATGCTAAAAGTGCTCCTTTTTCTCCCAATTAGTTTTCTCTGAACAGATTAATGAAGTTAGATTTATGGCATTAAGAAAAGACTGGCTCGCAACTCAGAATGATATTCTTGAAGGAAAATTATTTTGTATTTCCCACGTATGCAACGCTCGAGTCCGATATTGATGCGCTTGAGCCCTGTGTAAACTACGCTTGAGTGAAATACAAAATAGATCGAATTGCCGCCCTACGTAAACTACGCTCGAGTGAAATACAAAATAAATCGAGTTGCTGCCCTATGTCAACTATGCTTGAGTGAAATACAAAATAAATCGAGTTGCCACCCTACCTAACTCGAGTCCCACGTATGCATATGTGGGACTCGAGTTAGGTTATGTAGGACTTAAGAGCATCAATATGGGACTTAAGCTATTTTATTAAGGACTCGAGCGTAGCATACATGAGACTCGAGCTATTTTATTAAGGACTTGAGCATAGCATACAAAGGACTTGAGCGTAGTATACATGGGACTCGAGCTATTTTATTAAGGACTCGAGCGTAGCATACATGGGACTCGAGCATATCATATGTGGGACTCGAGCTATTTTATTAAGGACTCGAGCGTAGCATACATGGGACTCGAGCTTAGCATACATGGGACTCGAGCATATCATATGTGGGACTCGAGCTATTTTATTAAGGACTCGAGTGTAGCATACATGGGAATCGAACTATTTTATTAAGGACTCGAGTGTAGCATACATGGGACTCGAGCTAGTTTACGTAAAACTCAAGCACATCAATATGGAACTCGAGCTATTTTATTGAGGACTCGAGCATAGCATACGTGGGACTCGAGCTAGTTTACGTAAGACTCGAGTGCATCAATATAGGACTCAAGCTATTTTATTAAGGACTCGAGCGTAGCATACATGAGACTCGAGCTATTTTATTAAGGACTCGAGCGTAGCATACATGGGACTCGAGCATATCATATGTGGGACTCGAGCTATTTTATTGAGGACTCGAGCATAGCATACGTGGGACTTGAGCTAGTTTACGTAAGACTCGAGTGCATCAATATAGGACTCAAGCTATTTTATTGAGGATTCAAGCGTAACATACATGGGACTCGAGCGTATCATATGTGGGACTCGAGCTAGTTTACATAGAACTCAAGCACATCAATATGGGACTCGAGCTATTTTATTGAGGACTCGAGCGTAGCATACATGAGACTCGAGTGCATCATACGTGGGACTCGAACTATTTTATTGAAGACTCAAGCGTAGCATATGTGGGACTCGAGCTAGTTTATGTAGGACTCAAGCGAATCAATATGGGACTTAAGCTATTTTATTAAGGACTCGACATACCATACATGGGACTCGTGCTACTTTACGTTGGAATTTGGATTGAGGACGACAAACATGGGATTCTAGTTACTTTGAGTTTGACTCAAGCGTAGCATAAATGGGACTCAAACGTAGCATACATGGGACTCGAGCATAACAATTTGAATCATTCTTCACTATTTGACTAGCTAGGATGCGAGTAGAGGCTATCAATGTAATTTCCATAGACAAGTTTGACAATCATACAATCCTTTAAAATGATTAAAATATCAAAATTTAGGCGTTAAATAGAGAGAAAAATTGACAAACTGCCAAATATTGAATGGCTACTAGATAAGCCCCTAGAAATCATAGATGATTGAACTTCATTTGCAGACAACTGAGTCCACAAGGATGTAGAAGTAACTGTAGAAATATGAACCACAGGTGAATTAGGTCAAAATCTCAATATGACATTCATTTAGGACTTGATATGACTGACATAAAACTATTAGCAGAATGTAAGTGTACCATGGCCATCTGCTTTTGAAACATAGCCCCCTTGTAGCTGCTGAGATGAATATGTTGCATTATGTACAGCAAATTCCTTGGATTCTTCCATCTGTACAGAGCAAAAGGATATGTAAGGGAAGGATAATGAGACACATGCATGGGATATGAAAAAGGAAATATATTACTTACAGCCCTCAACCCCAGATTATCATTGCTTTGGATGACAATTTCTTCTTCAATCTGTAAGATCTCAATTTCAATAATAGCAAATAATAATAACAAAAGCAACAATGCCAATAGATAAAAAAGGGTTTAGCAAAACAGATGCTACTTTTTCCTTCTTCCCATTTGTGACAATAACCAAATCGCACCTGATCAAAAAGCACATGTAGGATTTTATCAGCAAAGAAGCAATGTAGTTAAGCAAAAAACCTCAACAGTTACCCAATTCTTTCTGTTATTTTAATTAAGTTGTATGTGAGAAGTTATGAAATAGAGCACATTGAAGAATTCATGAAGTGAGGGGCAACTAAAAGAGAGAATCAAATGATGACTTAGCAATGAGGTGTTTAAATGAGAAAAGTTGGATCTATTACCAGTTGACCTTCCCATAGCCCTAATTTAATAAGGCAGGACCTAACTTGGGTTACAGTGCTTAATTCCATGTTTAAAGTTAAGATCACCAAAGGAGGCAGCCTCATATGATGAAATCGCTTATATTCATGGCTTGAATTTGTATACCATGTACTTCCCTCTTTCCCTTTTTTAAAAGGAAACTATTGAATCTCTTCTATCATATAATATGCGAAAGTTTGTGGATTAGAATGTCTAAAACAGTTGTTCACATAGTTCTTTTCTTTAATATTTCATTTCTATCATCTACCATCTATTTTGCTCTAGTTGTATCTCTACCCCCAACCAGCCTATCCTTACTATTTACAATTATAGTTCTGTTCCAAGAACATTCAGTGAATCCACCTTGGCAAATAGTAGATCTTGTACGTGAACTAACAAAACTTTTAAGCCTCATTTCTTATGTACATGTTGCACGTGTATAGTATAGAGGGGCTGACCAAGCTGCTGACTATTAAGTTATTCATTCCATTTAACATCAACCTGTCAATTGCTACTAGCAGGAAGTCCTAACATTTTCAAAATTATTTCACAGCCTGCACAGGGAGACCCAACCCTCAAATGGCTTCTATGCATAAATTACAGTTTACTCTCTATGAAAACAATTTAAACTTATTTCAAATTTAAGCCTTACATAATTTACTAAAATGCATCCTCTTAACATGTGAAGAAAGCAGGGTTGATTAAATTTGCTTTGCAAATATTCTTTCATAATTTATCAAAAATTCATCTCCTCACAATGTGATGAAACCAAAAGCTGATTAAATAAGCTTTTCCAAGAACATTAATTCCATCACTAATTTCTTATCTCTCAGAATGAGTATTTCTTTCTTAACAATGGAAGAATCATTCCATTTGGGGGAATGTCCACCACAACGTTACTATGATACATTGTCCAACATCGGCACCTTAAAAGAAATCAACCAAGTGATATTTCTGGAGAAAATATTCAAATTATTCCCTTTAATGCATCTACAAGAAACACCCAAATCACGATAAGAGAATCAAGAGGAAAAGAAATTACAGAGAAGAAGAAGATGGGGAAGGCCATTATTGGGACGGTCAATAATTTTCCACTTACATGGAGAGGGAGGGAGAGATAAGGGCATGTTTGATATGAGTACAAAGTGAGAAATTGCTACTATGACTATTAGAGGTAAGAGAATCAGACCCAAACACAATTTTATCTCATGACATTGCATGGCGTAATGCCCACAGTTCTAAGAGAATTTTATAGACTTAGAATCTATCCAAGCCTCCAAATAGGTACAAGTAGCCAATTTCAAAGTTACAACATAATAAATTAGCTTACAGTATAATATAATAAAGTTACATAAAGCATTTAAGTCCCAAAAGAAAGTTTTCTCCACCTTATCAATGATGAATTGAACAACTGTACCCTAAGCTGTTTTGGCCTGTTCATTATGACAAAGTGAATTGACTGGATCGCCCAAGTCTCTAAAACTGTTCTTGCACATGTATCCACCCAGAAAATATGAATCATCTCAAAATAATCTTCACATAACAAATCTGCAAATTCTCACAGCACCATCAATATATCTACAAAGCCAAAGTTAATAAAACTTACTAGAATCAATTATAGGGTAGTGATGTCCTTGAAGTAAACCTTTATTACTTCATTGCAGCATTTGATCAAATGTTAATGCCAAACTTCTAAATCTGGCATGTGATGAGTAAATTTAAAAAGCTTGATGAAGGAAAAAAAAAGGTGCGAGAGGAAGGATTAGAGTTTAGGAAGCTTTCTCTCATAATAGAGCATGTGGATAAGCATAAATTAGATTAAACAGCTAAGCCCTACAACCGAGCCCAACATCCTAGCTATGTCAATTATCTACAGCCTAGGCTTTAGTTCATTGTTCCTTCAAAATAGTGCACAAATAGAAACAAAACATTCTTACTTGATTATGGTAACTCAAAGGCCTCAAGGATTAACAAGCTTTCCAAATAGCTAATAAACCATAACAATTAGGATTACCAAATGTTAAGTCCCACATCCAAACAATGGACTATCTAACCTCAAACAATATAATCCACTAATAATAGCTAAAATCAAAGAAAAAAAATACATATACAAACTAACCTAAACATAAACCAGCATCTAATAAAGAAAAATGCAAGAAGCCTAAAAATAAAAGCAAAATTTTAGTTAAACCCATCACAAGCTTAAAGAGAAGAATAAAACCCTCACCTGCTATCATATTGATTCTTCTAGAGACTCTCCCTCTTCTCCTGCTTCATATTTATTCACTTTTTTGCCTAAATCGAACAAAACCCCGAACAATCCAAAGCAACAAGTTGTATGGCTAAGAGGTTACAAAAAGAGACAAAAAAACCTGAACGAGAAAGAAATGTGTGTGAGAGAGAGAATCTGGAGATCGTAAATGAAAGATGATGTTTGAGAGTGTAAGAGGCGAGAAAGTGAAAGAGGTGCTCGTAGGCGAAGGGGCCGCGTTGGGATTAACGTTTTCTTTAAAAGAAAAAGGGAAAATTTCTGGTACCAATCAAAGGGGGAGCAATGTTAATGCAACGTTGAGATCGGTGAAGAGCAATGTTGATGAACAGAAGAAGAGCGAAATGGGGGTCGTCTTCGTCGGAGAAATCACCGGAGGAGGTGAGGAAAAGGAGGTCGTCTTCGTTGGAGAGAAATCGCCCTCTGCATTCTTAGGAGATGAGGAGCGAAAGGAGAAGCTTATTTTCCTCCCCCTCTTTTAACCAGGGGTATTTTGGCCATTCAAGATTGTCCAAATCTTAAGTGACCCTTCATCGCAATTATTTCTCAAAAGTGGCATGTTTTTGAAATTACACATCTTTATGGCATGTTTTTCGAATATTGGCTGTAAAGTAACACTTTTCTGAAATTTTCCCATTTATATTTAGTTGCTTAAATTAGGAAATAAAAGAAATATGTTTGTGTCTTATAGGGTCAATCGAAGAAGGCTCCATGGTCCCAATTGAAAAATAAGGAAACTAGAGTAGTAAGGATGGCAACAAAGGGGATTTGGTGAATCCGAACCCACTCCTACAAGGTTTGGCCCTTACCAAACCCCTAACCTGTCATTATTGAGTTGGTAGCGAGGCGGGTTGGGCTTGACACGTTAGAGTATAAAATTTTTTTAAAAAAAAGTGTTTTTCAAATATAATATGTGTAGACACCCCAAATTGCACAGTAAAAATGATCAATAATTGGCAAAAATCATTATCTCCTTTGAAACTAGCACAGAATTTGAGAAATGTGCATTTCTTCTTGTATCCGACAACTCAGGTCGGATACAAGCATACCTCTTCATATCCGACATAAGCTGTCGGATACAAGTAGACCTTAATGTATCCGGCAACATATGCCGGATACGTATAGGTGCTCGTGTATCCGACCTGATATGTCGGATACATTATTTTTGCTCAAAATTAGGGTTTTCCAAGAGTTTTCACTTTTTACAATCATATCCTTCATTAAAGGAGTGGAAATCTCGGAAATAGCCTTAGGGTTAAGGTTGGTGGACTCTAGACATTAGTTTGTGTCTACCATCCCACCAACCCTAACCCTAGCCTTTGCCTATAAGTAGGAGGCTCCTCCTTAAGCAAATGACCATTAACTCTTGCCAAGAACTTTTGCCAAGAAGTTGGAGATCAAAGAGCTTCGAGTGAAGAGGGGAACCGCTGCAGTCTTGCTTCCAGAAGCCTAGGTAAGCCTCAAACCTCTCTTTATTTTTCTGTTTTTACATTCTAGATCTAGATCTCTTCTTCTACTTTTCTGTAGAATAAGGCCTCTTCTATGTGTGTGAAAACCCTTCCCCTACTCAAAGTACCTTGAGACTCCCCCTAGCCGTAAAACGTGAAGGCGGGATCTAGGGGAAACGAGACTGGGGATTGATCCTAGTATTAGAACCTATTTGAATAAGCCTTTTGAATCTATGAAAACCGTTTCATATTCAAAGTACCCCAAGATTATCTTGAAGAACCGTGTTTAACGGGGAGAGAGAACTAAGGGAAACGATAATGGAATGGAACCCTAGGCTGTTCTAGAACCCTTTTGATTGATCTAAATGCATGCGATATGTTATTATGTTGGAATAAGCCTTGTGATTTTATGAAAACCGTTTCATATTCAAAGTACCCCAAGATTATCTTGAAGAACCGTGTTTAACGGGGAGAGAGAACTAAGGGAAACGATAATGGAACGAAACCCTAGGTTGTTTTAGAACCCCATCTGATTGATTTAAATGCATGCTATATGTTGTTATATTGTTCTTAAATGGATTTTTATACACATACACACATAGCACTTGTTTTGCCGGATTTGGCTTGTATTTTGGATCTATTGCCATCATTGTGGTAAATCTGGAATAAATAGCCCCAAAAAATTCTGGAATATTTCTTATTGGTTTTCAATATGATTTCAAGCAAATTTTGTTGAGTATTGAAGACCTCTAGATCCAACCTCTCGGTTTTGGGCATTTTTGCTCACTTTTTGGGGGTTTTTGGCATATCCCTTCCAATCGGAGAGGATGGTGAGCCAAACTTGTGCCCCATTTCTTCTTAGAGGCTCTTCAATATCTTTTGAAAGTGATTTTGATTCATCTTGCACAGAATACACACACTTGGTCACTGTTTTAAATTGATTTTATTCAAAAAAAGCTTAACTTGACAGCAACTGTACCCCAACTTCGGACATTTATAACTTCATCGTTCGAATGAATTTTGGAGTGATTCTAGAGCCATGGGAAAGGTGGGACTGTCTAGTTTATGCCTGTAAAAGTTCATGAATTTCTATCAAGCGGATTTTTGACACCTCTCTGTCGAAGTTGATAGGTCAGTTCAGGTCTGAATACGGAACCTGTCACTTCGACTGAACGCCATGTGTTCGTTTTAAGTCCGATTCAAATGATTCTTAATTCTGAGTTTTTCTTTGGAAGTCTGGTTTCAAATACAGTTGGTTTCATAATTTTTTGACTCCATTTGTGTCGTGGGTAGCAGATTTACTCAGAACTGCTCAATGGCACTTTTCTGAGCAAACCTGTGATCTTCGGGGCCTGTTCGGGAGACCACCTAGGGCACATCCGAATGAATTTTTGTATGAGGCTAGTTTCATTTGAAAGATGGTCATACAGACTTCACTCACACCAAATTTCATGGATTTATATGTAGCCGATTGTTCTAAATGATTTTCCAAAGTTGCCCACTTATCACTTTTAATTATCTCCAGCAGCAGATTTCAAAGGAGAATAACTCCTAGGATTTTAATCGGAATGGATTGAAAATTTGCATGAGTCTTCTATCTATCATAATCTTTCAAATGAATTTGATTTGATTCAATTTAAATTAGATTTGAATGATTTTAAGACAAATGGTTTTTGCTTTTACCGAATTCTCCAAATTTAACTCAACTTGGTTTTGTGCAACTTTTCCTTTGATTTCCATCTTTTGGTGATATTCCAGAAGTGATATTGACATAAAAGAAGATCTGGAATTCATTTGGATTTTCATGTGAAGATATCATACATTTGTCCTTTTATAAGGTTTTTAATGATTTTTAGCAAGCTTTCTTATTTTTTTAGCATGAACAACACTTGGCAACCACCTTGTGTGGGTGAATGGGGGTGCCTAACACCTTCCCCCATTCATAATCTAATCCCCTTACCCATCTCTGGATTTGATTTTCAAGTTGAGTTATTTTTACTCTAGTATTTGCATTTTATCTCTTTTTGCTTATTTTGAATCTTTTGGTGTCCATTAACACCCAAAATCTGAATGGTGGCGACTCTCCCACATACTTATGTTGAGCCCGTGTACTGACAGAGGGGAAATCATCCTTGTGATTTTTCCCATGTCTCACAATATGTCAATTATAATATATTTATTTATAAAATATATATTTTTATATATGAAACTAATATTTTGATAGATTATGCTTGGGTTCAGGTGGGCCGGGCCAAACCCAAACCCGCCCCATTGCCATCCCCATATATAAGAGAATGCGAGAAAGTGAAAATATTTTCTTTCACTTTCTCACATGCTCTTGCCATCCAAACAAGGCCTTAGGGTGTATGTTTGTTTCACCGGTGAAAATATTTTCTGGTAAAAAAATTTCGGAAAGTGTTTTCCTTCTCCCTTTTTCAGATGTGCGGTAAAAAAAAAAAAAATTCTCCAAGAAAATTTTAAGTGAAAAGGGAAAATATCAATCAAAATCGAAGTCTAATATAACCCCCAACCTAGTGGAGCTCACAATGAATGTAAGCCGTGGATGGTACATTCCTACCTTTGGCGTTTGGCCTGAATCACCATACAAACAAGTCTTTTCTCTCCAAAGGGGTTCTTGGATGAGGTCCTGTCCTTGCTTTGAGGGGCTCCTACTTCGGAAATCGACCTTTGCTTCTCAGCTTGAGGGGACACACGGGACTAAATCTCTCAACTACTGACTCCATCACCACCTCTGCCGGCCACTTCACCCTCCGTGAACTCCCCTCCAACACTATTATACCCATTATTTTGCTGGTTTCGATTGTTTACACCTTTCCTACTATCATTATTCATGCTCGAATCAGCCAACCACCAAGCTGCGATGGCTGGTTCTGAGGCGAATTCCCGGTGTTTTCTATCATTAATCTTTGCAACTTCTTTTGTTCTTTTCCAGCACCGCTCTATGCGCCTGTCCCACCTGCTCCGGCAATATACTCTGTAATACTGCAAATTATCCATGAGAGTGAAATCTAGACAGTTTCGTTTCCTTTGTTAAGATTGAGAGATTCAAATGGCGAGGAGATACAGGTCCACTCTTCCCCCATCTCTCTATCGTCAAATGCCTATTCCCTTCTAAGTCATTTTCCTTAGTTTTTCTGGTAGGAAAATATTTCTCTCTATTTATATTTTTCCATAAAACAAAACACCCACAATATTTTAAAATTCAAGAAAATATTTGTTTCATTCATTTTCCGGTGAAACAAATACAGCCTTATGTTACTTCTGATTGAGCCTCCCTTAAATACTAAATTTTAATCTCTAAATAATTCTCACAAGTAGAGAGGTATCTCTTAGCTTCCCTCATACATACAACCTCTTCAATCACCTTTAATGGCTTCATACGCAACAAATTTACCCAGTCATGACATATTTAGCTACATCAGAACCCACACATTGACTATAACTAGCATAAGCAGCTAACAAAGATTTTTCCTTTTTTATTCTCTCTCTCCTTTTGGTGATGAGCAATCAACAAAGTTGTTATAAGCAAACTCGTCTTGAGGCAGAACTGTATTCCGTGTCTTTTGAGCCTCAAAACTTTAGTCCTAACAATTTCTTAGACTGTTGATTACTTTCATTTGTCCAACAGCATGGGTATGCAACTGTTGGAATATTGCAACTACTTCCACAGAGACACATAATTAAAAAAAGTGCTAGACAATTTCAATATCAGATTACTTGTATTCAAAATTCCATGTAACAAAACAACCGCTCTACTGGATAATTATTACTATTATCTTTTTAATATATAAAGCCAATAGTGGGTTTCTGCCTGACATTCTATATCCAAAATGCCCTCCAATTCTTTTTTCTTCACTCTGATCATCAATATCCAAATCCAACTTTCACTCGCTAAACCCATGCATTTTGCTTTAAGCAAAATAGAAAAAATACTTGTTTACATGAAAACTTAAACGCTCAGGTAATAGGAAAAAAAGCAGGACAAAGAAGAAACTAGTTGAAACATAGATGAAAAGTAAAATTCATCATACCAAACAACACACTTTTAGATAATCTTTAGTTATTATTACCTTGACTACCGTGTTACTAACTAATCCACTACATATCTTAAAGGAATAAAGGTGCAATTATTCGTCATAGCCTTCAATGCTAATATCATGGCCTTAGAGTAGGGTTGCTTATTAGGTCGTGCCGGCCCGAGCCCGGCACGTTGGCACGCTTACTGTAGTGTGCCGTGCCGGGGGGCCTGGGGCCACGGCTCGTTTAGGCACGGCCCACCAGGGCACGCGGCCCGGCGGGCCAGGCCACTATGGGGCATGCCCAACTAGGTTAAATAAACCCAAAAAATGTTGATAGCAAGGTTCGAACCTGGCCCAATAGATTTCAAATCTGTCTCCTTAACCACTCGGACATAGCAACTTCTTTCATCGAGTGGACATAGCAACTTCTTTCATCAATAGTATCATAATTAAATTATTTTAGCTAAAAATTAACGATACCCCCACAATTGTTGGAAAATATAATTATAGAAGCTCTTATATAATCAATCAAAACTAAGAAAATAATTAGGTATAAATAAGTCCAAAAAGTTGTTAAAAAATCTCCAATTAAATATATTTGTTAAGTCCATGGTTTTTAATTAGACTACTTTAAGTCTTTAATGGGTGTAATTTATATATATATATTTTGAGCAAAATCTATCCTAATAAGTGTAAAACAATTTTGTGAATAATAAAAATATTTTTCAGAATTTTTTGGGATTTTTCTTGATGTTTAAAAAAAAAGAGTTTTAATACACCTGGCCCTCCAGGCCAGGCGGCGGCTCATCTGGCCTGCGGCTCGTGGCACGCTGGGTCTGTAGCCCACCCGGCACACCCCAGGCATGCCTGGGCCGTGTCGGGCCGGCCCGAATATCATCCCAACCTTAGAGTTTGTTTACCATGATAGTCAAATTAAATATAACATGTGCATCCAAATTTCAAAAATTATTAGTATAACAAAAAAGATAGCCTAAATTCACATAAAAATAGCCTGCACATGGTGAACAAGCAAAATAGTAACTGATCGTACCTGCTAGTCAGAAGTATTCAGACAATATTTTCTTGGTTTCTTAGATTGAATTCCACAAGAAGTTTAGGAAAGAGAGCAAAATAATATTTGAAGACAAAACGAACTCATAGATGAATATATAACATTACAACATTTATCAAATGGGGCCCCTTTGATGTATATCTTGGCATACTTTGCCAGTGAGCCAGGAAAACTGAGAAAGGATATCATTCATACAAGTATCTTCTATATATAAAGTGATCAAAGGCTCAAGAAAATTACCCGTAACAAGCAAGGTAAGCACTAGATGCAACCTGAAAAAAGCACAAATGTAAACTATTCCCTCATGCTTTCTCTATTATCTTCCTCCTCGCTTAGATCAAAATTAGCAAGCAACTCCTCCAATGGCACAGAAGGCACATCTTCCCCATCAGTCATGGAAGTCATCTCTGAAGGTTGGTACTCTTTATCACGATATAAAGATATATTAAATCTCAAATTTGGGTTCTCCTCCAAGTCCTTCAGAAATTGTTTGTACTCCATTTGCGTCTTCTCCTCCTCAAGTCTACCTCCTTTAGCAGAGTTATCTACCTCCATCCCAAGGGATTTAAGCTTCCAAGGACGAGACTTCCCGTGTTTACTCTGTCTTCTCTCTTCATAACTCTTCTTTATTAAAATTGCATCAGGAAGGACAAGACCTTTATACTTGTCTAGCTCAATATCATTACTATTAGCACACTATAGGTTGTAATCAAGAGCATAATCCCTAGGACTTAAAAGATGACCTGGATGTGTTCTTATAGTGGAAATCTTGTCATTCTTCCCAAAATTAGATACTCTTGCCACCTGAGCATCAGCTAAAACATATTTGAAACTGCCAAAATTAACATCGGGAGAAAGAACCTCTACATCCAACACTATATATTCCACAAGCTGCCTACTTGAAAGCAGAGGCTTAAAAGAGGATCTCCAATACTGGTCTGCATCCATAAAGCAGTGCCTCAAAGTTAAGGGATCTGGTAGGGTGATGCTGTTGCTTACCTTTGCACACAACACAAGAGGGCTAATATTTCCCAAACTAATTTCCACTTTCGGTGGGCGGCAAATTAGATCCTCGCGACAAATCAGGCAAATTTCAAATAGAGAATGTGTACTTGTAATTGTAATTGTTACTCTTGGAATCGTGGGATACAAGTTGTTTATCTTGTCGACTCCTAATTGGAGCAACTTTACCCAAAAACTCCACAAATTTCACACCATGGCTCCTATTAGCAAAGAAGAAATCAACACCCTAATCCATCTGTTTAATTTTAATGGCACGAGTAGTAGCATTGTAAGCACCTCATTTTTGTGCACCGGAAGTGCCGAAAATGAAAACCCTAACTGAAAGTCAAACCCTGAAGGGTCAAAAAGTTGACTTTTTGATCAAGTGCAGATCAGCCACCATGCTTCTACCCGATGAATAGAGGATTTCGATACGGTTCTAATGCAACTAAGTTTGCCCAAATCGGGGTCTGGATGAAGGAGCTATGGGCTAGTCAAACCCCAGTGGGAGCAGAAATTGACTTTCTGCTCAAACCCATATTAACCGCTTTCTCTGTCCCGGAAGAAAGAAAATGCCGACACGATTCCGACGCAACTAAGTTTGCCGGAATCGGGGTCCAGATTAAGGAGATATGAGCAGATTAATATTCCGGACACGACTTCAGCCTTTTGCTAAAAACTTGAATTTTCTTCAAAACCCTGTCCCAGTGGATAGAGGATCTTGACCCGGTTCCAGCGCAACTGAGTTTTCCAGAATCGAAGCTCGGATGAGAGAATTATGAGTAGTTCAAACTCTCAGGCAGAATTGCAGAAAACTGCCCACATGGCAAATATGCAGACATCTGCTACGTGGCGAAGAAAGGACGGAAAGGACAACAAAAGAAAATATCTCAAATATGATATTAATATCTTAAAAGATCTTGAATAAAATAATATTTTATCTCATTTAAAATAAATAAAAAAACCTATAAAAAATCCCCCACCACATGTTTCCCCCATGTGCTCTCTCTCTCCTAAACACATTTCCCATGTGCTCATTCTCCATTTGACAACTCATGTCCCCCTCCACCATGCATACATCATCTCCCCCCATGCATGATCATCACATGCAATTCCCTTTCTCTCTCTCCCCCATGTATCATCGCCCTCCATATGTCTTTCCATGTGCATCATCCATTTTAAATACCCCCATCCCACCCCATACGTATGGAACACCCCTCACTTTGTTGCTCATCTCCCATCTCTCCTAAGCTCACCCCATTACCCTCAAACCCATTCTAAGCCTCTCCTAAGCTCTTCTCTCTCTCTCTTCTTCTTCACTTCCAACAAAAAAGAAGCTTGGAGGAAGACTTGTTGCTTGGGAAGGAGGAGCTCCAGCCACTTTTGAAGCCCCCAAGGGAGTCAAATACTCTTCAAGAAGGTCATTTGACCCCAAGGTGAGATTCCTTGATATGTTTTGTTTGATATATGTGAGAATAAGCATGCTTCAAGCTTTTGTAGTCTAGTTTGTGTTCGTGAGAATTTGTCTACTGTAAGACATGTTCCTATCTTCTTTTCTTTTATATTCTCCCTTATCTATGTCCCTGCAAAGGTGGGTTGGTCTTCATGGTAAGAGGGTGAAGTGTACGGATGTGTCTAAGCGAGAAAGATAGAGTCCAAGTACATAAGGTTTTAAGGGTCTTTAAAATATCTGTTTTGCTATTTTTTTTATTCATATGGGGAGCATGTTCCCCTTCACTTCTCAGTCCAATGTATCCCTAATCTAACCTCCACTATCCCTTCTCTTGTTTGATATTCTTTTCTCTCCTTGAGGGCTAGTTTTAGAGTGTGGTTTCAACATGTTTTAAGGCTCATGAAGTATGTATGTATATGCATGTGGGGCCCTATACGTATGATCCCTTCTCCCTCCTCCATTTGGCTATTGTTATGTGCCTTGGTGAGCTGCTATGTTGTGTTTTTAATATTCTCCTTCTGCCCCTCAGTATCCCCTGTTTCCAGCATGTTCCCTCACCCCTACATACCCCCAGGTGCAGCTTGTTAATATCATGCATGAAGGTCCCATAAGGGATGGTATTTCCCCTTTTTTTTTTTACTATTTCCAGCACCTTTGCAATGACCCCCTCTTCTAATAGCCACTGTTTTCACTCATTTGTAGCATGTTTTGTTTTTTTACACTTGTATAGCATGTTCCCTTATGCATATACACCTTGAGCACCTCCATCCATTAGAAGCATGCTAGGTCAATTCTTTTTTTTTTGTTTGCTTTACCACCTAATCTTTGCTTATATGAGCACACACCTCATCTCCTATGCATGTGGAATGTGTGGATACATGTACTATCATATTAGTTTAAAGCATGCATCCTATTGCTTGATTGGTTGATTTTCATATGTCTCATTTGCTTGCTAATATGAAGAATGGGAAGAGCCAAAACAAGGACACTTAAGTCCCTGTTTCATTGCTGATTTTGATATTAAAAGGGAGAAGGCAAAGCCCTAGGCCTTCTCCCCCTTTCCCTTGATGCCAAGGTTCCAAAATGAACCAAAAATGGGGTTTTCCCCCTTTCCTTGAACCATTGTGGGCCCACATAGCCACTGAAGCCCTCAAAAAGACCCAGAACCCAAGTCCATTTGGAAAATTTGAAAAAAGCCTTTTTTAGGCTGATTCGACAACTCAGGTTGATCAGCCCTTTTTTCTTTGTAGCTGACAAGTAATTTCGGCTACATAAAAAAAAAAAAAAAAACCAGATTTCCATAATTTTTTTAATCCCTTGTCTTTTTTAGATTATTTTAATTAAACCAATTAACTCAGCAGGGTTTCCGGATCAATCGGAAATCCAATGTAGGCCATGGGCTCATCCGGTCCATCCTGACTCATTGTGGGCTTTCCAACGAGGCACACCAAGCCCAATGAACTCATTTGGATTTAAGCAAGATAATTAAATAAATCAAGTGGGCCACACCATTCAAGGCCCACCAAAGGCCCAAACTGAAACATACAGGCTTAGTTTAGGATTGGTTTGGCCGAGACCATGGGCTCAGGCCTATCAGGCCTACTAAGCCTGTTAAATTGGACAAGGATAGGGCCCCTAAACCCTAATCCAAGAAGCCTTTGGCTTTCAAGCCCAAGCCTAGGCCATGGGCCCCAAGCCCATGCCTAGCCCATTTGGAAATAACCAAATAAAATAAATCAAATTTTTTGGCAGCCATTGTGTGACCCACCCAATGGGGCCCACTTTGCATAAGATTTAGTTTAACCCCTCACTTAGAGCACTAGCAGCAGCTTACCCATAAGCAACCCCATCCTTAAAACAGGGAATCAAAATAAGGATTTTGACAAAAATGGCCCTGTAGCAGTGTACCCATCTCTATTTTAAATCCTAAAATTTTAACTTATGCTACAGTGACTACCTAAATTTAGGTAGTCACTGTAGCACTACTTAAACACGGGCTTGCGACTTGTGTGACTCTTCGAAGGAGGAAAAAAGGCCTCCTGCGCAGAAAGAAGCTTGGCTGGCGGAAGATTCTGATCATAGCTTGCGGAAGAAGAGAAGAACACAGCTCTCCTCCTTCGAATATCAACCGCCGGTTAGCTGCCGTTGATGGTAAGCCCAACTCCCCTCTCTCTTTTTCTCCCTCTTTCTCTCCCTCCCTCCTTCCCTCCCTCCCTCGATTTTGCTTTCCATTTTTCTAGAAAAAGAACGGAGCCGTTCATGGTCTTTCTGCTTGTTAATTTTGTTCTAGACCTATTATTGTTTCAAATTTTATTTTGGTTTAGGGATTAGGCTTGGACGTATCCCCTTTACCCAAAAAAAAGATTGATAAAAGAAAAAATATGAGGGCTTGGATGAAAGCCCTCAGATGTTTTGAGTGTCCGTCACGTACCCCTTTTCTTTGTCTTTCTTACCTTTTCCCTAGCCTCGTTGGTGGCGATCTGGAGGCTATTGAGTGCTTGATGCAACGTGAAACAGGTTTTGTTTTGGGGAGTTCTATGAGGTGGCTTATGAGATTTCATGGATACATTTCTCTAGAAGTCGTTATGCACTCTGCTTGGAACAACTTTTCCATAAAATTCCTAATTTTAGGAAACATCGATGGTAACTAAATCTGAATCTTCGAATGCTGGAGGCAATTTTCAATTTAATTTTGGGAAGATGATGTCCGTACCCTTGATTGGGGATTGATATTGCAAACAAATGAAGAAAGGAGGAATGACGTTGTCTAAAAATGACTATCATTGAATTATGAAGGTACTTTTGGAGGTTAACCTTGTAAAGCTGATATGCACTCTGGCTTTGGAGTCAAAATAATTGGATAATGAAGAAATGGAGTGATTTATTTGGGGAATTGTTGTTTCAAGAACATAGATGGGTAATTGTATCAAGAATGCCTGGAAGCTGGAGATGATGTGGTCACAGATGGGTTATTGCATCAGAAATCTTTGGAAGTTGGAAGCACCATTGGAGGTTTAAATATGTAGAGATGATTGCACCTAGGCTAGGAAGCTGCAAGCTGGATTTGTGGAGGCTTGCATTAGAGAAAGAAATCATATGTTGCATGTTATTGTCAAAATTGTAAATATACAAGGAATTGAAGCAGATCCTATTGGTACTGTGAACTCTTGTTTAGGATGTTTGCTCTTGTTTCATTATCTCTCTCTGGACGTCCTGCATTATTGCTCCATGATACTTCAGGAGCATGCCCAATAACACTTTAGCGAGCTCCTTGTATGCATATTGTTAGCTAGCTCTATGTATGTGTCAGCACCTCATTTTTGCGCACTAAAAATGCCGAAAATGATAACCCTAATTGAAAAAGTCAAACCCAGAAGGGTCAAAAAGTTGACTTTTTGATCTGGCATGAATTTATCACCAAACTTCATACCACTGAATAGAGGATTCCGATACAGTTATAACGGCACCAAGATTGTCCAAATCGGAGTCCAAATGAAGAAGTTATGAGTTGGTCAAAACTGGGAATAGCAAAAATCAACTTTCTGCTAAAACCTAGATCAGTTGTCAGATCTGGCCCCAACAGAGAGAGCACTTCGACACAATTCCAACGCAACCAAGTTTGCTGGAATCGGGGTCTCGGATAAGAAATTATGAGCAAAATCGGTTCCCGGAAGGCAGTTTTGACTTTTTGCTAAAAGCTAAGTCAACAGTTCAATTTTATACTTGCGGATAGAGATTTCCGACACGAACCTAACGTGACTGAATTTGCTAGAATCGGAGTCCGGATAAGGAAGTTATGGGCTGGTCAAACTTGGAAAATATCAGAAGTTGGTTTTCTGCTAAACTCCTAATTAGCTGCTCAATTTCATATCAGCAGAAAGAGCACATCGATTCCAACGCAACTGAGTTTGCTGGAATCGGAGTCCCGGATAGAGAGATATGAGCAAAATCGGCTCCGGGACGCGATTTTGCACTTCTGCTAAAAATCCGAACTTGCTGCTAAACTTTAACTCAGTGGGTAGAGCATCTCGTACTGATTCCAACGCCACTAAATTTGCTGGAATCGGATACCAGATGAAAAAGTTATGAACAGTCAAAGTTTTGAAAAATCTGCACACGTGGCAAATGCTGAAGCAAGAGCAATAAAGTAAAAGTTCTGAATTAAAAAATAATATTTTTATTAAAATCTAGTAAAACATGCAAAGGACACGTGCTTAAAACAAAAGAAAAAAATCTTAATAAAATAATCTTAAAATCAAACAATATCTCATGAATTAAATAATTATAAAATAAAATAAAATGAAAAAAATAATAAAAAATTCTTTTTACCTCATGGGGGAATAAGTGTCCCTTAGCTGTGATATCCGTAAGATTTGAATAATGGAAGAGAATATAATCATGAGTTTCCTTAAAAAACAACATGGAATCATAGAAATTTTAGGTTCTAGTTATAAGATAAAGATTATTTACATTTTAGTTAGTTTTGTTAAGTGCCTATAAAAAGGGGGTCGACTTGTTCTTCCAAGGGGACCATGATCTCTAAGAAAAGAAGCTTTCTCCCCTCTCGTCCCCACTTCCTCTCCTGCAAACCAGAAAACATCTTTACCCTCTTTTACCTCCTAAGACCCTCTCTTATTTCCCATTTCACCCTTCCTAAGGCTATCTCTTTCATAGTCCCTCATTCTTTTAACCTTTTGAGGATTGAAAAGGACCCTTCTTGAAGCCAAAGAGGATTCCCAAAGCTACTGTTCTCATCAGCTTGGGGACCACGACACTTCCATAAGTGAAGGTAAAAGCTAGGTGAGAACATTTGTTATTTCCTTCTCAAGTAAATATAAATATAAGGTTTTTTTTTCTTGAGTTCATTTCCTTTAGAATATTTACTACTTGTTTCTCACTACTTGCTCTTGTGTGAATGACATGAGAATCCTCTTTGATGGGAAGGATTCCTTAATCGAAAATGGGAGGAGTGTTTCAAGTACCAAATAAATAAGGGTAGCAAGTAGTTTGTTTTCTTTTCATCCCTTTGAGTGATGGCCTATTTGAATACAAAGGGGATTGCCCTCTTTACATCTCTTTTGTACCCTTAATTTTCTCATCCCCCTCTCCTTTCAATTAAAATGAGTTGTTTATTATTTTGTATGCTTGCCGGTACTTGTATGTTTTTTTTGCATATACTTATGGTTACATGTAGAAGCACAACACATGCATACAAGTGATATTTTCAAGATAGGATTAGTTTTCTCTCAATTTTCTTTACTTTATGTGAATAGAAATAGGTGTCATTTCACTTAGTATTTCTATGTCATTGGTTTACACGCATGATCACTGCACATACTTACTTCTCTTATCTTATTGTCTTATCTTAAAATTCATTTCAACTTACTTAGTTTTCTTTTCCTTTAATAATAGCACGAATTTCTTTGTTTCTAACCAACTCACACACTCCTCCACAACACCATTTTCAGTATCTTCAATTCATTTTCAAAGGCATACTTGATTTCTTGAAAATTTTCTTTACCTCCGGTTATTGCATGTTTCATCTTAATAAGTATATGCGCTGTTGTTTTCTTTCAATGATTGAGTGAATGGTGGTACAATGAGCTTGTATGTTCTTTCAATGATTGAGTGAATGATTTCCTGTGAAGAAGGAACGTAAATCTCTAAAGTACCAGAAGTAGGGATCTCCATAATCCCTATGACAGATCTCAAGAATCAGTTTCAAAAAGTAGAAGTCTCCAAGCTTTTCCCTTTCTTCTTTATTTGGAAAGCCCCATGAAAAGGGGTTGTTGGAGCTGAAATAAGGCATCAGAAGCTTTGCAGGTCTGTTTGGATATCTGCAATAAGTTGCAAACAGCTTAGAGAAAGGGGTGAATAGAACCCGATGGCCATTTTGGCCTTTTTTTTAGGTTTCGGGTCGAACCGTACTGGATCTACGGTCAGATCCGATCCACAAGTTAAGTGCGATCAGGCCCTGTAAACCACCCAAAACTCATTTTGTTTGATCCAAACCCGCTTTACCCGACCTGATATTAATTTAACTTGAACCCATTGGGCTTTTGGATCATTCCAAGCCCATTTTAGACTTGGGTCCATCTGGATCCATCAAAGCTTCAGTGGGCCTTCCAACGGGGCCCACTACCAGTCCGGCCCAAACCAAGACTTGTTTTTGTAAATGGGTCTCGGGTCACTTGATTAAAAACCCATGGGCCAAGTCAAAGCCCAATGGGCCTTAAAAACTTAAACCCACTCAATTAAATTGCATGTTTAATTAACTTGAAAATTAAATAACCAAATCCAACAAGGGTTACCCAATAACCCTAATGGGCCTTGGGTTTGACTTAAAACCCAACTTGGCAACCAATGGGCCTTCCAACGGGGCCCATACCCGACCCACTTCACATAAATAACTAAAAAAGATAAAAAAATAAATAAAAGGACTTACACCTGAAGAAAGTCCCAACAGACTTAATCAAATACATGCTGGAATAGGAAAAAGGTGAATATAGTTGACTCAAAATTAGGGTGACCCAAGGGACCCGCTGAACCGGCGGGGCAGACCGGGGTGTCTTCGGACTTACCCGGACCGTAACCGAGCACTTAGCTAGAATCTCAAGCCGCAGACCAAAATAGACCCGGTTAGGTTACCTTGTGTCTGCCTGCACCTCTCAGGCAGTGGCGACTCCAGTATTCAATCTTTTAGGAGGCACGCACCCGACACGTGCGCCCCGCCGTGCGATTTCACCACGCACAGTATGCATATTGTTCTTAACTATCTTTTCTTTGTTAGCTCTTAGAAAGTTGACCATGTTATTAACTATCTTTTCTTTTTTAGCTAGCTCTTTGTATGCATATTGTTTATAGGGGAACATGCCCCAATAACACTTTATATATTAACATAATAAATTAATTTTTTGATGACCCTCTTATTGATCAAGTAGCTAATTGTTTCTTCTCTAGGAATGAACATACAAACACAAGAAGGTTCTACAATGAGCTCCCCTTTGCAAGATGGCTCCCAATTATTTAATGAGGATTCTACACAAGTTGAACAAACTTCACCTGAAGTTCATGAAGTAGGGTCTTCCAATAAAAAACGTGGTCAAAACTTCAGTCCGAATGAAGACAAACTACTAGTTTCTTATTGGCTCAAAACTAGTTTGGATCCTATAATTGGAACTAATGCAAAATGGGATACTTTTTGGAAAAGAATTGAAAACAGCTATAATCAAGAGAAAAAGACGGGTTGGCCTGCACGCTCAGTCACCTCGTTAAGCCATCGGTGGTCGAATATCCAACAAGCAGTCAATAAGTTTTGTGGTTTCTTAAGTCAAGTTGAAGCACAACATAGAAGCAGGGTTAGTGAGGAAGACAACGTAAGTATAATTATTATCATTTCGTTAACTACTCTTTTACAAATTGAAAATTTCTAATTTGTTTTGTTAAATATTCATAGGTTCAAGAAGCTCGAAAAATGTTCCATGCTTTGACCAAACAACATTTTCGATATGATCATTGTTGGGTTCTTTTGAAGGACCAACCTAAATAGAACCAACGGTCTAAGCCTAATAAGCAAGCATGTTCTAAAAGAACATCCGTTACACCATCTTCTCCTTCAACTCCAGAATCCACAAATTTAGGCGAAGACCAAACCGAACCAAGTAGTTTTGTAGAATGGGAGAGACCTATGGGAAGAAAGGCTATGAAGGAGAGAAAAAAACAAGGAAAGAGCTTGCTAGGTGATGGTGCTCAACTTTCAGGTGTTCTAGTTGCGTTGAGAGATGAGAAGAAAAAAGCTCATGAAGAGAAAATGGAAAAACTTAATTCAAATGCCGAACAACGAGAAGAGCTTCTTCAAATCCAACAAGCTCAACTATTGGAAGCACAAGAAGCGAACCGTATAAAAAAATGAGAAACGTCAACTTGAGCAATCACGCCAGGAGACCAAGCGAGCGCGCTAGGAGACCGAGAGGGTGCGTTAGGAGACTGAGATCATGATGAAAGACACAAGCACAATGGACCTTGATACTAAAGAATATTTTCAACTACTTCGCAAGGAAATTTTGGAAAAGCAAAGACAAAATACTCAAAGTTAATCTATTTGTGTTAGTTATTTAAAGTTGTTTTTTGTAATTATGTAAACCTTAACTTTAATTAGGTCTCATAAAGATATTGATTTGTCACACTACAACAAGCATAGCTTGATTTTAATTTTGAAGTTAGAAATCATAGAGCTCCAGATGCAGTACTCTTTGCTGATGGGATATTTTTGTTCATTTACACAGAAATATTAAGATGAGTTATGCTGGAAGAAAATGACATGTTTGAATTGAATAAATTAAAAACAAACAAGATGCATAGTAGTAGTTCTTGTACTCTACTCTTCTTTTCCTACACCCATTTCAATTACCTTCAAAGTCTAATTTTACTAAGATTCACTATAAATTTTCCATAAATGCTCGATGAGGTCTTCTTGGAGTCTAGTATGAACCTCTTTATCTCTAATTTTTAGGTGGCGCATAATGAAATTTTGAACTTCATTTGTCTTTGTAGTCGAAATCGCTACTTGGGGTGGACCCTCATTGTCTTGATCATACTCATAGTTTGAGAAAGCTGCTTCATTTTGATACAAATGTCTCTCATCTTCAACAATCATATTATGCATAATTATTCATGCCATCATGATTTCTTTTAGATCACCCTGATTAAAATAACGTGTAGGTTTACGAACAATTGCAAATCTTGATTGTAACACTCCAAATGCACGTTCAATATCCTTCCTCAAAGCTTCATGAGTTGTAGCAAAATTTTTCTTTTTCACCCCTACTGGTATTGGAATTGTTTTTACAAAAGTTGCCCAAGTGGGATATATACCATTTGCTAGATAGTATCCCATATTATAATCTTGACCATTAATTGAATAGTTAACCTGAGGAGCCTGCCCTTGGGCAAGCTCATTAAACAAAGAAGATCGTTCTAGCACATTGATGTCATTATGAGACCCTGGTAAACCAAAAATGCATGCCATATCCAAGTATCATATGAAGCAACAGCTTCCAAAATAAGTGTTGGCTTACCACCACGACTAGTATACATACCTGAACATTGAGTGAGACAATTCTTCCATTCCCAGTGCATGCAATCAATACTCCCAAACATTCCCGGGGTTCCTCGTCGTTTGCCTTCAGCTAGCAATCTAGCTGTGTCTTCGTTGTTCAGTTTTCTCAAGTACTCATCTGAAAAAATTGCAACCACTGCTTTCACAAATTTCTTCATGCTTTCTCTTGCGGTGGTTTCTCTAATCCTGACATATCCATCTGTCAAGTCAGTTGTTACTCCATAAGCAAGCATTCTAAATGCAGTAGTTATTTTTTGCAAAGAGGATAACCCAAGCTTTCCAGCAGCATTCCTTTTTTGCAAAAAATATGGGTCATACACTTCTACTGAATATTTAATATGAAGGAATAACTCATGGCGCATACGAAATCTCCTTCGAAACATATTTTCAAGATAAACTGATGGCTTAGCAAAATAATCTTGAATTAGACGTTGGTGGCCTTCTATCGAATTACGATTGATGAACATACGCCTTTGAATAGAACCATGATCAGATGTTGAGCCTCTTTTTGTCTTCAAATGTTCTTGTTCAATAGCAGTTGCTATTGCGACCTCCTCTTCATCATCAGAAAACGATTCATAGAGAATGTCATCATCAGAAAAAAAAAAATCCATAAAGACAATGTAAGTATAATTATTATCATAATTTGAGATGGAGAGTGATTTGCAAAGAAATTGCTCCATTTTATAGGGAAAAAATATAGCCGTTGGAAATATGTCTGTTGGAAATATGACCGTTGGAGATTATAACTCTGTTGGAAATATGACCATTGGAGAATATAGTTGTTGGAAATATGACCGTTGGAGAATATAGCCGTTGGAAATGTCTGTTGGAAATATGACCGTTGGAAAATATAGCCGTTAGAAATATGACTGTTGGAGAATATAATCGTTCAAATTATAACAGTTGGAGAATATAGTCGTTGAAAATGATTTTTTGAGTTTTTTTTTAAATATAATATCGTTGGAGAATATAACTGTTAAAAACATTATTTGAATTTCAAAAAAATATTTTTTTTTTAAAAAAATTAAATATAATATCGTTGGAGAATATAACCGTTAGAAATATTTTTTATTTAAAAAAATATTTTTTATTTAAAATATTTTTTTTAAAAATTAATATTTTAATGATTTAGGGAAAAAAAATGGAATCTGATGTAGTGATTTGCTGAGAAGACAATCCCTATAATATGAAAGTAAACCAGATTACCCAAAATAAGGAATTTGAATGAGTAAGCTGCTGCTAGTGCTCTTAAACTTCAAATAAAATCAATTAACTTAACCAAATCCCAAAGGGCCTTCTAGGACTAGATTAAGGCCCATCAGGGGATTCGTGGGCCTTCCAACGGGCCCACCCAATCCAACCCAAACCATTTAATAAAATCAAGATAAAATCAAATAAAAAGGGGGACCCACACCACTTTGGTGGTCCCCACCCATACTCAAAAGTATACATGCTGGCTTAAGAATAAGGGTGAGTTAGAGTTAACACGAAAACTAGGAAGACCCGAGGGACCCGTCAACCGACGGGGCGGACTGAGGTGTCCTTGGACTTCCCCGGACCGTAATCGAGTATTTAATCAGAATCTCAAGCCGTAGACCAGCAAACTAGACTAACTTAGGCACCTAGGTGTCCGCCTGCACCCCATCAGGCTATAGCGACTCCCATTTCCCGTTTTACCCTTTAGAAGGCATGCACCTGCGATCCAACATGCACCCTACCGTGCGATTTCACCGCGCACAGCCTGGCGACTCCGTTGGGGACTTCTCGACCCAGTCGGATCCTGGTTAGGAAGAGTCAACTTAGAAGGATATAGACTGGTTTAGGAAACCCTACTGCCTTATCTTAGTGAAAGGCAGAATAAACGCAACTGCGTATTCTGGAGAGTCCTGTCACCAAGGACTAGATAATTGCTTAAGGTAAGTGGATCTTAAGTGGGATCCCTGAGTCCCTTCCACTTACCTGGGGACTCTTCCGGAACATCGTATTGTGTGCCAATTCTGCATTTCACTATAAATAGGCAGCAAGAAACCCTTTACTAATCAAATATCCAAACAAAACTCACCCGATTAGACACAGCACTTGGCCCAACTGCATACGCAGGCACCCTGTTAGCACTTGATTTTTGCATCCCCAAGAATGAAGAAAATAAAAATTCAAATTGAAAAGTCAAACCTGGGAGGGTCAAAAAGTTGACTTTTTTATTTAATGAAAATTGACCATCAAACTTCCTCTCATTGAAGAGGGCATTCCGACATGGTTCCAACACAACTAAATTTGCTAGAATCAGGGTCCGGATGAGGAAGTTATGAGCTGGTCAAACTTTTGGGGGAGCAGAAATTGACTTTTTGCTTGACCCCAATTTTGCTGCCCAAATTGATCCCAGTGGATAGAGGATTCCGAGCTGATTCCAATGACACTAAGTTTGCTGAAATCGGACATCGAACGAGAAAGTTATGGCCGGTTAAAGATTCAAAAAAACTGCCTGCGTGCGAAACAGCAAAAAAAGGCAGAATAAATGAATATCAGAAATAAAATAAGTAATTATTAAAAATATTTGGTTATTTAAATAGTATTTTAATAAAAAATCACAATTTTTATATTATAATAATCATAAAATCAAACCAAATCTTCACTCAAAGCTAAATTGAATAAGGGATTTCAAATCCAGCATTTTAAAAAACGTGTGTGACCGCATTTGGAATGCGGTCGTGACTTGACCGCACTTCAAATGTGGTCACGAAAAAATTGTTTATAAAAGGGGGCCCCAGCCCCCATTGTTCAAGGTTGGTCCCCCTTTGTCTTGATCACTGGTCCCCCACATCTAGCAAGGTGCTGCAATACCCTCTTCTCATCCAAGCTACCAAACATTCCTGTTTTACCCTCTAGCCTTCTCTTTTTCTCCCTCTCCCTCTCCTGTTAACTTGAAGACAAGGAGAGGGTCTCTTTCGAAGCTGAGGGAGGACACCGAAGTATTGTCCACATCAACAGGAGAACCTCAACACTTCAAATCAGAAAGGTAATAGCACGGTGAGCCTCCCCACTACCTTGTATTCAACATATATGAGAATCAGATTATTCTAACAAGTTTTTTTTTAGTTCTTTCTAAGATCTTGTCTCTTGCTATATTTTCTAACTTGTTTGGCTCTCTTTGTGCATGTGAATGAGGCTCTCATGGAAGAGAGTTCTCTTATACGAAGAGATGAGAGGAAAAGAGGGTCCTGCTTAAAGTGTTTTGAACTAACCTTTGCTTGTTGATTCATTTTGTTTAGGAGGGGTATGTCCTCCTTTGATGACTATATGTACCCCTAAACTCTTCTTCCCCTCTTTCCTTTCTTTTAAATGGCGATTATCATTATGATCTGTTAACTAGCCCCCCGTTCATAACCATGCATATGTAGGAACACCACTCTACACACACATTCAGGTCGTTTCAATCTCCTTCACTATTTTCCTTAGCAAATATCACATGCATATGTAAAGGGAATGTTCCTATTTTGTTTCGGTTTACTTCACTCACTTGTAGATGTCGCAAAAGATTTCATTCCTTTTGGCTCGTAGGAATTCATCTTTTAAGTCGTTTGGGTCTTTTAACTTGGTTCTAAAAAAGTCTTTCTTTTTCCAGTTATGTGTTTAGCATAATGGTTCACACGCACACATTCACATAAAACGTTTCAAGTCTGCTTTAACTGGTTTTCTTTCATCACAATCATGCAGGGGATTTCATCGTTACCATGTTTTCAAACAACATTTCATTTCAAATCTTTGGTGATATCCCAAACTTGTTCTTCTAAACCATGTTATGCTTCTTTGGTGGCTTTGTTTCAAATGTTGACCTTAAGCATCATATGTCATCATCTCCCTCATGCACATTCATGTGTTTATATTTAGTTTTCACACTGATTTATTGATTAAATTAAAGCATGCATGAATGGTATGATGAAAGCGGGAGATTGAGCTCGAAATGAGCATTTGATCAATTCTGAGAAGACACTGGAGGCCACAGAAGTCGACAGACACCCCCAAGGAGCAGACAAGCCAGATCCGGTCGGTGTTGTGGCCATTTTTTTTAAATCGGGCCGAACCGCATATGCAGTCCTGAATCGCATTCAATCTGCGGTTCAGCCCAAACCGCATTCCATATTCGGTCAATCTTTGGATTTAATTAAAAATCATTTTTTTAGACCCGATCGGACCCAATCCGATCCGTTTTGACCATACATGAACCCATTGGGCTTTTTGGGTCAACCCAAGCCCGTTTTGGGACCGTGGGCCCACCAAGGCTTTGTGGGTCCTCCAACGGGGCCTACATCCCATCCGGCCCAAACCAAGGCCCATTTTTAAATGGGCCAAAGGCCACTTGATTAATTTCCGGTGGGCCCTTAAAAACCTTTTAACCCACTTAACTTGCATATTTAATTAACTTCTAAACCAAAGCAAATGAATCCAACAAGGGTTACCCAATAACCCTATTGAGCCATGAGCGCAAGCCTAACTTGGCATTCCCACGGGCCATCCAACGGGGCCTGCACCCAACCCACATCACTTAAAGAATAAAAAGATAAAAGATAAAATAAAATGGATCTACACCTTCAAATGGTCCCCACCAGACTTAACCAAAGTACATGCTAGAATAGGAAGGGTAAAATAGTTGGCTTAAAACCAGGGAGACCCGAGGGACCCGTCAAACCGATGGGACGGGCCGGGGTGTCTTCGAACTTCCCTGAACGTAACCAAGAACTTACCCGAATCTCTAAAAAGCCGCAGACCAGAAAAACTAGGCCCGGATAGGCACCCTTTGTGTTTGCCTACACCTCTTAGGCAATGGCGACTCCGACATAGTCCCGAGGCACGCGCCTCGCCCATGCAATCAATTTTTAGGTGCGCACACACCCACCATACCATGAATGGATTTCTTTTTTAAGCAATAATAACTGCGTGGGGTGACACGCACGAGGGAGACTGTGTAGATGATCCGACTTGATTGAATCTGTGAAGGGAATGCTGCTTTTCTTCACTAAAACCTAGACCTCTCTTGTAACGCCCCGGATCCGTGTTCTTCATTAAAGATATAACGCATCTCCTAGGGGTTAGTTAAGGATCTCAATAATGGTGATCGCTGGATAATCACCCACATTTTATATCACATCAGAGTGCACAATTCAAAATTCCTATCCAGGCAAGTTATGAAATCATCAAATACATCAAATGGTCCCAAGTTTACTATCTTATTACAATCCTCAAATTCAACTTAACAGTTTAAGACCAAACAACCTGCTGGACTAAGGTCGGTAGTAATAATCCTCCTCCCTATATGTATCAGCCGGATCTACCCCCGTAGGCACCTCACCACGAATATCTGAAAAACAAAACAACAACGAGGGAATGAGATACGAATATCTCAGCGAGTGACACATGCATGCAGAAATAGTTAACACAGTTATAAGACATGCTTCGACAAATAACCAACGATAATAACAACGTAATTTCGATAACAACTCAAACCAGGTCAATGTCATGCATATGGTTACATTGATTAATTTACATGCCAAGTAGACACTCCACACCTCCATGTACACAGTTCCGGCCTACTCAGGGTATCGGACACTCTGAAATGACGGCCTACTCAGGGTATCGTCATCCAATGCCGGCCTACTCCGGGTATCGGCACTGACAACCAGGCCTACTCAGGGTATCTGGCTGCTCTACACTGGTCGTGGCAACACACAAGGCCATGCAATTACACCAATAAACACATACCATCACATTACTAAGCTTAACAAGGATCCATGGGAAGCTAAACCCAAACCAATAAATAACCGTTTAAAATTTTGCATTTAGTACACATCACCCGTTGTTCCAACCAGAACATCAACTCACACAAGCGTTTCAACCAGAACATCAACTCACACCAGTGTTCCAACCAGAACATCAAATCACAAGAAAACAAGTAAATAATATTTGCAATTCAATTCAAAACTTGCCATCAAAACAGGGTTTAATAAATCTAATCAAGTACCGAGCAGTGTACAATTCAAGAGAACTAACATAAAGCCCCAGTGTTTTGATATCCCGAACATCCTCGAATTATTTCCCAACATCTACTTCATAAGCCTTTACGAAACCTAGGATCTATCTTCAATGTTCTCATAAACAAATTTTTATCTCTAATGTGGTAAACAAATATTTTGGTAAGTGGTCGAAGACCCTCTAGCATCCAAAACCCCTTTGTTTTACTAAATTATGGGATTCGGCAAGAAAACGAACTGGGCGCCAAGTAAGCGCCAAGTGAGCGGTGCTGGATTTATAAAAATAAGGTTGGCGCTCACTTGTGGATGAGTGGGCGCGAGCTCGGCGCCAAATGGGCACGAGAAGGGCGCGAGAATTTTAAGTGGGCGCGAGCTGAGCGCTGAGTGGGCGCTAACTCGGCGCTGGGTCAAACTTTCTGAGCGCCTACTTCCCGAAGTGGGCGGTGACCCACTGCGATTTTCAGTTCTCTGTTAATCCCAGAACTCCAACTCTGGCTGAATTTTTCCGGTCTGTAACTACTTATCTAGTCTCCCAATACTCCCAGAACACATTCAAACCTATTTTGGATTTAATTTAACATGATTTCCAATTATCCCCAATTCCATTGTACAAAACCCTCCGTAACTGTTTTTGCCCAAAAAACACCGAGAATACTTCAATCATAAACAATGCATTCATTCAACCAAATACACGAATAAACCCGAAAACTCGGTTGTAAAACAGTGCCACTCACCTTTCGATGCTCCCAAGTCCTGGAAACGAGAAACCCAAAAAACCCCAAACCCGATCGGCCGTCGGCTTGCTCTAGTCGAACAGGGGTTCTGCTCGCGAGGGAAGAAGCTCTTCCGAACTTCTTAAAGTTCAGCTAAACTTACAGGCAGTAAGTTTTCCCCAACATCACGACTCTCCCACAGCACTTCTCCTACTCTTCTCGAAGAGCCCTAAATGAAAAACCGCAGCAGCAACCTTCTCAACATACAATACGCGTATTCAGGGCAAAACAAAAAAACCTAATTCTTAAACTATTTATGCCTTCCGAAATACGCTTGGACTGCTCGACGAATCCTTGCATTTCTGATATGGTGCGAGCGTCCACACCAAACCCCTACATCCACACCTTATTAGTAGATGTTTATTGTTGATAATAAATATTAAAAATTTTCCTTTTTATAAAAACCTAGAAATAAACGGGGTTTTACATCTCTAGTAGCCACCCTTTGACTCCTATGAACTAATTTTGGGATGGTATTAGCTATACACTCCTGTGACTTGCCAAGGAAAGCAGGGTAAACCCATCTCCCCAGGTTTCTGGATTCCTTAGCGCCATTGGTTTCTTGCCGTGGTACGCAAGAGTCTAGCACTTGGCTCAGACCCTTGTAGACAAATATCTCGGGCTGGATATCCTTCCCCACCAAATGCTTTTGAATAAACCGCAATTTTGTGAATGTGCCTGAATGATGGAAATAAGAAGAATAAAATCAATTTAAAACCCAAGAGTCCATCAGGGGCAGCAACCCCGTCTTTTTGCATCAAACTGAGTAACCCTAGATCATGGGCTACCTCAGTCCTAATTTAGGAAAGGCAGGGTCTGGAAAGGTAGTTCTAGTCATTGTTTGCCGTTCTGGCAGTTCTGGTGGTTTCTGGTTGACGAACCTACCAAATTCCAAGGGTAATGAAAAATGTAACGATTTAATGTACCATTATATGATATATACTAAAGATCGGATCGGAACCCTGTCCGTAGCGAATTAAATGAATAACAAATAACATTAAGATACACTAGCATTAAATGCATATTAACAGTAAATGGTTCAATAACCAATAAAACGTAATCACATCTCAAGATAAGTTTTACATCAAATCAACATTTAGTCTCATTACCTTACAACGAAAACTAAAAACAAAAGGAAAATTCTTGTCACGAGCTTATTTCCTTGCTTCCCTTATCTGCTGACCTGTAAAATGTTAAATCAAGCGGTGAGCACAAATACCCAGAAAGGAAGTCTTACCGTCTGTCATATTATTCATGTGAGTGCACAATCAATGAGCCATGATAAATTAATTTGTCACTCCTATTGGTGCGAAAGTGCCTAATAGATGGTACCCATACATAAACGATTCCCACCACAATATTGTGGTTACAAACATAAATAAATACGGAAACATGTGTCACGTCACGTTAACATATAAAATGCCTTAATCAATATACACATTATCGATACGCAATAGTACTAAATAATTATAAATCTAAATAAAGAATGCAGTATTAAATATAAACATTAGCAATATGCAATAGCACTAAATAATTATAAATTCTAAATACACGAGAGGGAATGAAACATGAGTATACCAATTTTCATATCATACAATATCTGAACTATGATAATGTTACTTATTTTATATTCATTTACCAGGGGCACTTTTCTATTCAATCGGTGATAGATTTCTCCAAGAGGACCTTTACCATTCAACTAGAGATTCTACTCCACTAGAAGAAATTATAACTTCAATTAGAGGTTCTCAGCTATTGGGAGGCACCTATTCATACAACCAAAAGTAAGCGCCTACTGGGAGGAACAATTCGTACAACCAATAGTTAACCTATACTAGGAGGCACAATCCATACATGATACAACCAGTAGTGAACCTATATTGGGAGGCACAATCCTTACAACCAATAGCGAAACTATATTGGGAGGCACAATCTATGCAACCAGTAGTTCATTTCTCAAAATCATTAAAAAAATAAGCAACTGGTTAAAACATGAGGCCATTGCCTATGACATTTAAGTGGTGCTAGCAAACATAAAGGCATGTTCCTGACCACAATGTATGAAGAGCCAACAAATATTATTGTTGAAATATCATATTTGGGCCGTCTTATATACATAGTTGCGCTTTACCTATCAACTTAAGCTTTTAGATGCAATGGTTGATTAACATGGTATCGAAGTAGGAGATCTTGTAATCAACTACTAGGGGCGAGTTTGTCTTGGCATTTCTTTGTATCCAAGATGTTCATACCCTGTGTTTGTCCTCCGCACATATGTTCCCGTGCAAAGTCGCGCGTGCAGGGGAGTGTTGACTTATCATATTTAGGCCCTATTATATACATATTTGTGCTTTCACCTATCAGCTTAAGTTTTTAGGTGCAATGGTTGTTTAAAAATTATAAAAATGAAACAAAACTATTTGATAGAAAAAACATAAATTCTTCTTGGAACTGAAAGAAGAGAAGTGCAAAAAATACGTTTCTTTTCAACTATGAAAGAAAATGCCAAATTCTCTTTCATAACAAGCATCCAGTATGCCAATATCCCCCTTTTGGCTCTTCACAAGCATATTTACAACAAGAAGTAGTTTAAATTTAAACAAAGAAAAATTCAAAACATGCAGCAACGTACATCTAATGCGTTGAAGAGGTAGAAACAGCTACACAAAAGAAGTATTATTATTCCACAAATGAGCCACTCACATGATTGAAAGCATTAATCATGAATGTTCCCAAACCATAACCTAAACTCCAATATTTCAAGACAATAAGAAAAATAATTTTAGATTCGATGGAACAAATTACTTTAAAGACAATAAGACGAATTGTTTTGGTTATTTCAAAGGTCACATTGTGCAGTGATGGACCGTTCTGATGATCCAACCTATAGCCATGCCATATGTTGTTCTCATTGATGAGTTGTTATTTCTTCCACATAACACCTTGTTATCTCATCCACATGACACCCAGAACATGCTTCAATGTCTATACCCATAGGTGATTTATTATCTCATTAGCATGACATGAAAAAAAACCAAATTGGTACCCATAACATGTACTAACAATTATACATATAACTGGATATAAAGGTTAAACCATTGACACCTTGCATTCACACATCATCTAAATTACTACAAAATCACATGCATACTCTTCACCATTAACAACAATATCATTTTCCCAACTAGTTTAGATCGGTAACACAAAATCTATCAATAACCTTAATTCGTAATAAAATGAGGGGGTAAGAGGGCTGCACCTCAGTTCGGAGATGGAAACAGCAAAAATCTTTCCTTCTAACCAAGAAGCTTTCAGTCAATATAAATCTGCAAAGCACGGAATTCATGGACCGTCACGTCCAAGAGCAAATAATCCAAAATATTAAAAAACTTACTGCGTTTTTTAGCAACAAAATTCCAACCGATTCAGCCCAATTTTCAACGGATTAAAACTCCAGTATAAGGTTTCCGACAAGCAAAAGGTAACAAAATCGGATCAACTACCGTGCGTCCGGCTTATAGTTACAAATAGAGCATAAACAAACGAGGATTTGGAATACAACACCGTAACCAAACACATAAATCCACAAGAAAAATGTTCTGTTCCATCGAATCGGGTCCCCGTCGTTGGATTTCCGACCATTGGAACTAAACTTTAACCAAGGTCGTGCCGTCGATTTCTCAGCGGTTAAAACCTAGGAGAAGAAGCAAAAGAGAGATAGATTAAGGAGGCAGGGAGGAAGAAGGGGGAAGAGAGAAATGAGAGGCGAGGAGCGTACTTGGGCTGTGCTCCTCTAACCTTTATTGTTCAGAAACCAAGGGAGAAATTAAGATGCATATGCTACCCAAAAAAAAAAATTAAGAGGCATACAAAGAAAGAGAGAGAGAGAGAGAGAGAGAGGGTTTTGATGCTCATACGTGGGCCTACGCTCCACCTGCTTCTTTGCCTTTTTCACCGAGAGAAAGAGAGACCACTAGGAAGAGGCGACTAAGGCGAAGGAAAGAAGACGAGGAGATTTTGTAGGTTTTGTAAGAGCATTAGCAACAACTTCCCTGTTTTAAGCAATCTGGTTCACTTTTTTATTTTAGGGATTGTTTTTTCAACAAATCATTGCATCAGATTCCCTTTTTTTCCTTTCCTATTTCATTACAATATTAGTTTTTTTTTCAAATCTTCTTTATTTTTATCTCAACCAACTTGTTTATCCTTCAAACTGATAATAACCCCCACCCAATCCCAACCTGAACCGCTCAAACATGCAAATTTAGAACTAAAACCTACCTACCTGGACTAAAGTTATGACCACGTTTTTTATTGGAAGAGCCTACTTCGTGATCTTCAGGTGAATTTTATTCAACTAGAGTGGCCCGTGCGTCTAGCAATCTGGCATTGATGGATTCATCAAAGTGCTTTTATGACTATAAATGCCATGCAAAGAGTATAAAACAATATCTCAAATGGCAATTACGAAATCAACCTACTTTGTAGATTCACTCTAACACAACCACCGCAGTCGGACCCATTCAGGAGAAAAAAAAAATTCAAAGCTCCGCCATCCACATCTCAACAAAGTCTTTGATAATTCAAAGAGAAGAGAAAAAGGTACTACAATTTTCCTCTAAAAGGACCGCCCAAAATCACTTGTATTCACCAAGCATAGGAAAACAAACGATCAAAGAGATATTAAGTGAGAACGGAAGCAACTATAACTAACAAACCCTTCCTTTAATTTCACATGAAATATCAAAACTCATTACTCGTTCTCTACAGCCCATCCTTTAGGTTAAAACTACTTCAAAATTTTCCAGAAACCTCAGAAATTTAAGAAAGCCAAGATAGAAAAAGACAGAGAGGTTCCTTATTCAAACACACATCTTTTTTTTTTCCATCACAGTAATCTGCAGAATCAAACAAATGAAGCAAAGAAACCAACAAAAGCATCTATTCCACTAAAAAAAAAGTTTAACATTGTTTTAAAAAAGAAATAAAAAATCGGTCCTCTAAATCAATGAAATCATATACTACTTTCCCAATTTCTCCATATTGTCAAGGTAAACAATGATAGGAAAAGACACAAATTGTAGTTACAACGATCTTATTGACCATGGAATTTTCTTAAAGGATCAGCTGTTATTAACATTGATTGTGTTTTGGTTAATGCAGTAGCATTCTCAAGTTCACATTTGCACACGGTAGCAGTTGTTATTAACATTGGTTGTGTTTGTATTCAATCAAGCCTTAAATAAATTTTTCATCACATAAGTGTATGTATATGTTTTTGGGTAGGCCATGTCTTTATTGATTAGAGGTCTTGTTTTATTGGTTAACCAACTCCGGTTGTTTTTTGCGTTCAATCAAAAGCCTTTACTACAAGTTGCATCACATTTTTTGTTAAAAATTTTGAGTAGTTCTAATATCAGGTTGGTATTCTAGGTTATCTTTCTAGTTGTAACTAATTTCATAGACATGTATAAACTTGTGGATAATGGAACAGAGATAAAAGGATATTACTGATTTAACTCCTTGAATATGCTGGTGTGCTTGTGGCTGAGTGTATGGATGGCAACGTTTTGGTTAACAGTAACACCAATAGACCCAATGGAACCAGACCTATTAGTGTCGGTTTTGGGTTGTTATTAACCAGTTTTGGTTTATACTATGAAAACAATTTGGATTTGGTTTGAAAATCAAACTGAAATGAACTGAACCGACTATATATATACATATTTGTTTATTTATATTGTACGTATGTATGTATATATATGTTTAAGTCAAGCAACCAACTTGGGATGGTTTGGGTTATTGTTTTTTTTTATTTTTTATCGATAATGAGAAATTTCATTAAGAAGAAGAATCAGAGACTATGAAGCATACACAAGTCCATGAGACAATGGACTATAAAGAAAAAACCTAACATACTCCCCTTTACTATGAACCCTTACACCACTACTCACACTTCTCTTACTCAAAAGCAAGGGCCCTCCAATGAAGCTAGATTTCGTCTACCGACATCCCTTGACACACCTTTTTTGCATTAACCCAAGAAGAGGCTAAAAGAACTACGTCCTCAAACACTACCCCGGGGCAGGGGGGCGTGGTGACTAAAGTCCTCCTATTCCTGGTCCTCCACACTGCCCACAATGCAGCGAAAAACACTACCTTATACATCTCACGCCCAGACTTTGTGAGGGATGGAAAACGCCATTGGTAGGCTAGCTGGCAAAGATCGCCTAGTACTACCCAACTCACTCCTGCCAAAAAAATAAAAGACCTCCAAATATGGGAAGCAAACTAACAGTGGATGAATAGATGATCAACTGACTCCCCATCCGTAAGGCATAGAGCACACATGTGAGGTTAAAGAGCTATAAATTTTCTTCTGCGCTGAAGAATGTCAAGAGTATTAACCTTCTTCAAGAGGACCAACCAAGCAAATGCTAAGACCCTTGGGAGGGCCGGAGATTTCCACAACGATTTAGGGGAAAAGGGAGGACGGAAAGGAGGATTAGATGACAATAAACCGAACCAAACCTATTAGGGTTGGTTTTGGGTTTGTACTAATTGGTTTTGGTTTTAGAAAACCAATTCGGTTTTTGTTTGTATTATATACACATTGGTTTGGTTTCAGTTTTCTTCAAAATTGAATTGAAACCAAATATAAATAAATCACAAGTATTATATACACGACCTTGAGCTGTGGAATGACTGTTATATTAATGAACACATCAAGTTGTCCATGTCATATCCCTTTGAAGCTTGAGATATATCAGTTGATATAAACAAAGACCCAAGTATTCCTAAGTCCATGAAGTTGACAAATCCTACAAAAGGGAATTAAGCACATACACAATGTTATCAGAACTCCGAACTGAAAGCGGTTTGGTGAGAAACAATTTTATTGCTTATCAAAATCTGCTCAAGAAAAGAATAAAAAGAAGGTCATGGAAATAGTAGCACCTAAAAATAAAGGAAAAGCATTGTAAAGATTATAAACTACAATAATTTTCTTAAAAAGAGCTAACAAAAAGTAACTTAGCGAGAGAAAGGGAAAGAGATATATATAGAGAGAGAGAGAGAGAGAGAGAGAGAGAGAGAGAGAACCACAACAGCAAGGCAACCCCACGGTTTAAAATTGAGATTCTTGAGAAAAAAAAAATAGCACAATGTGATGGCTTTTAATATAAAATTTTAATTTATCTCCATACAAAATTTTATTTTATGAATCAATGAGTAAATATTTTTGGATAAAAATATTTTTATCCAAATTTCAATGGTTTAACCTTATGTTTATTCACCTCAAGGGTATACTTGCATAACATATTAATCAAAGACCAGTATTTTATCCAAATATATTTTCAATTTCAGTTAATGAATAGATAAATTTACTTGGATAAACTTTGATATTTGCTCATGTGGTTTCTTTCTTTTTCTCACCAGTGAACATTTTCCTGAGAAAAAGTATACCAGAAGAAATTCCTTGTTATACCTTATGGTATTTTACCATCTCAGGGAAGTGAAAAAAGGAAACAACAAAACAGAACAGAACGAAAATTACTAAAAGTTCTCCAGAAGTTTCTTCACCCGGTAAAACAATTAAAAGCTAAAAATTTTAAAAGAAAAACTACAAAATTTGGACCATGTCTGTATTCTTTTTCGTGGCAACCCCTTTACTCAACGGCTAGATAAAATGCAAAACTGAAAAAAAAAAAAAATTTTGTTTGTCTCATTGTTATCGAAAGAGGAGTGCAATTTGAAAGAAGCAAAGAAAAGGTGTTTGTGATCCCACTCCGTCCCCCTTTGATAATCTGAAGACCGGCACTCATGTCCTCTCCAGCGGACCCTATTCCCACTATCGACCCCGATAGTGGTTTGGAAATCATGGAAGCAAATGAACATCACCACCAGCTTCTACATGTTCGCGCATATCATCACATTCTTGTGATATTCTGCACGAGATTATGCAAGGACAGATTAGTGGAATGTGAGAGCAGGTATTTATAGTTTTGGATTTGATCTTTTGGAAAATATCACAGGTAAGACAGTTCTGAATGTATTGGGAAGGAAATTCAAAGACAAAGTCATGGTTGAGGAAGACCTCTTTCTGAGACAAATGAAGCTATTCATGGACAAACAGATATGAGGAAGCTCTTATACTTGCTTCCAATAGTGCTGAATTGAGCCTCAAATTGCTCAATAGTAAGGATGAGACTTTGGTGAAGTTGCACAAAATGGATGTGGGGTAAATGCATCACAATTCAATCTCTAAGGGAATTAGTGTTTACAAATTATGGAGTGGAAGAGGTGAAAGGGTATGAAGTTCTAATGCATGATGGACTATGAATTACAACCATGACAGCCAAACCCACTAACCTCATCTCTGAATTCCAATCAGAATTTAGAAAAACCTTTGAAGTTTTTAAATCAAGGAGGATGGTGTCATTTCAAAGAACTTCCCCGTTTGTGATGATCAACATTCAGAGTAAATTCCCTGCCTAGACAGAAATCTTATTTACCAGATGAGATTGAAATTGGATCTGCCTTTGGTGGAGCACTATGAAAGACATTGCCCTCCAGCTGAAAGGCATTACAATTGCTTGATTCTTCCTCCACCAGGGTACAAAGTCCCCATCAAGTGGCCAAGAAGTAGAGATGAAGCATGGAAAGCTAACATACCTCATACTCGCCTTGCACAAGATGAAGAGAATCTCAGAATATGGAGAAAAATGAGTGCCCTGGTTGAGTGTATGTGATGGAAAATAGCTGCCAAAAAGAACCGTACTGTCATATGGGTTGTGCCTCTGACAAATGAATCTTTGAAAACCTGCCACTTTTGGTCTTGGAAAAGATATACTAATCCAAAGCAGCGGTTCTGCTGAACATGGAGGGATGCCCTGTTACTGCTGCATGCCCTGGCTTTATTTCAGTGCTGGTTGCCCTGTCATATTTGAACCTTAACAGACGTTGTTTGTCAAATGATGGATGTGAGAAGTTTTCTGGACCTGAGAATTTTAAGGTATTGAATTTGGGGTTTAATAACATCGAGGATGTATGCTTGTCTCATTTGGAAGGATTAAAAAACTTGGAGAGTTTAAATTGGGATTCATGTGAGAATGGTGGCAGTAACACTTAAACCTGAACCAGAAAAGGAAGGATGGGGCACCTGATGAAAAATCTGACATATATGCTCTGTTCCATAAAATTCTACCAGCAGATTTTTGACAACAGGAAGTTTATACTCCTTCTCGTGTTCTACACTTTGCAAGATTTATTGACCATCCAGTAGTAAAGACCAAGAGTAATTAGCTTCTTTGAAACACTGAGCATATCTGGGATCAATGCAGCTGTATAGGAGGTGATCCAAGAGGATTTACAGGAAGTGGATGACTGTTTGGAGGAAGAAGAGTTTGATACAGCTGAGATGAGAGAGGGGGCTGAGTCTCTGGAACAAAAGGCTTATACAGAGAGAGTGGAAATGTTGAAGATGAAGCAAATGGAATTAAGGGCTGCTAGATATTCTGGGAAGAAAGCCTATGGTGTCATAGGCAAGGAGCTCAGCAATGAATTATCAAGTGAAGATAATGATGCTATTTGCTGGTTTATACTAGGTGAGATCAGTCTCCTTGATCATCACCATCAGTGAGACAAGTTTGAATCAAAATTCTATTAGCAAGAGGAGCTGTTTTCATTGGTTCAATTGGATTGGTTAAGTTCACAACCAATCAAAATGAAGAGATCAATAGGCTGATGAGGTCGAGGACAGGGGTAGGCATGTGAATTACTTTCCTAACAGCTAAGGGAAGGATATGATGGAGTTTTAACATGTTTTGGGCACACCAACTTGGCTTAGGTGGAAGCTGACTTGGAAGGAATCTCGAGAGCTAAACAATGGATGAATGGAGAGGAAAAAAAACCATGAGGAAAGCTGCGCATTGCTTATTGGCTGAGATGGGAGTTCTGTTATGAAATGGACGAAAATAAAAGCTGTGAAAGAAAGGTTCTGTTCGTGGAAAGCAAGCTGGGTTTTATCTTGGGAAATTTTTCTCTTCTTCTTCTTACCTATTCTTCCCTTTTGAATCTACTTTCTTTTTTTACAGAGCAGTTTTTGTAAGTTGAGATGAATGTAATTAGCAAGAACTCCATTGATGTATCTCTGTTTTTGAAGCTGAACATGTCAGACTAAGTATCTAGCCTAGGCTAAGGGCGAATCCCCAATCTGTTTTTAAGTTGAGAGTAATGCAATTTCTCACTGATCTTGATGTTTATTTGTTATTTTCAGCTTAGTTTATGAGTTGTAAGAGCTGAATACTCTAGGTATTAATCTTCATTAGTTGTAGACATCATGATTCATGGATGGCACAGCTAATACTTGATTAAATTGCCAAGTATTCTAGCTAGTTTTTCAAGCTATACTAATCTGATTTTTAGCAAGTAACTGAATGAAGGGACAGAATGATCTGAACTTGAGTGGATATATCATCCGGATGCTAAAACCTTGAGCTGTGGAATGACTGTTCCTTAAATTGAAGCCCCCCACTTTTATAATACTTCTCTCGTCCGGAATTATCTACTTATTGGTTTAAACTGTGAACAGTTGCAATTGTTCCCTCATCTGTGTAGTTCTGCATGTGCACCCATTAGTAGATTACAAGTTCTCCGGACATTTTTTCTCTTATCTTTTTCCTTTTTCTTTTTTCTTTTTTTTTCTACTACTGAAATATCCTTTTTATTTGTATTTATATCTATCTGTGCTATTAGTAAACTAAACCATGGGAATATTCCCCAGGATTCTGACCCCCTTTTGATTGCAAAAAATGGCAAAAATAGTCCATTGAAATTCTCAAAAAGACTATGTTATCTTAAATAAAACTACCCAATGCCTAAATTCTAAAAAACATTACGCTATCCTAAATAAAACTACTCAATGCCTATCCGTTAAAAACTACAACCACCTAAACTAATCTCACGTTAACTACGTGGATACATATAACATGCACGTGCATACTTAATTCTCTACTTAATTCCCTTTCACATTTGAAAACATGTCTACTTAATTCTCTAACCATTAAATTTAACTTAAATAACATTAATCCTTTGGAAATTTAAAGGCTTGAAAAGAGTTATTTAGGTCACTTTCTCTTTAATTTGGTTGTAAGATAAGTAAGTTTTAATGTTTTAAAATATCAACAACCTTTATACCACCATCTCTGCGCATGATTATATAGTTTTGGCTAGATTTTAACGATAAGGGAGGTTAGTGCATGTTTTTCAAATGTAGAAGAAAGTTTGCGTTTTTTTTTTTTCTAATATGAGTGGGTTTGACCGCTTTTGGTCAAAATATGTAAGGGGATGTAAGTATAAATTTTTTTTTTCTTGATTTTGTTGAGAAATAAAATATAATTTGTCATACCAGGAAATTTTCTTATGTTCCAATAACTGTTCGAAGTCAAATCAGCACCAAGTAAGAACGTGTTAAGGCTTACAACAAAAATCAAAAAACAAATGGCTTCCGGGAAATTTAATTCATGGGAGGAAAGAAATGGCTTTGGGTGCATGGATTTAGAAGTGAGACATATATTTCACACTTCAAAGCTTTTGATGCTTTTTAATAAAACTATTAGGATGTGTTCGTTTCACCTGTGAAAATATTTACTGGTAAAAAAGATTCCGGAAAGTGTTTTCCTTCTCCTTTTTTTCATATGTGCGGCAAGAGGAAAATTTCAATCAAAATCGAAGGCTAATGGAACCCCCAACCCCAACCCGGTGGAGCTTACAGTGAACGTAGCCATGGATGGTACATTCCTACCTTTGGCGTTTGGCCTCAATCACCGTGCAAACAAGTCTTTTCTTTCCAGAGGGGTTCTCGGATGGGGTCCTGTCCTTGCTTTGAGGACCTTAACTGAGGGGCTCCTGCTCCAGAAATTGACCTTTGCTTCTCAGCTCGAGGGGACACACAGGACTAAATCTCTCAACTACTGACTCCATCACCAACTCCGCCAGCCACTTCACCCTCCGTGAACTCCCCTCCAACGCTGTTATTCCCATTATTTTTCTGGTTTCGGCTGTTTACACCGTTCCCACTATCATTATTCACGCTCAAATCAGCCAGCCACCAAGCTGCGATGGCTGGTTATAAGGCAAATTCCCGGGGTTTTCTATCGTTAATCTTTGCAACTTCTTTTGTTCTTTTCCAGCACCGCTCTATGCTCCTGTCCCACCTGCTCCAGCAATATACTCTATAATACCGCAAATTATCCATGAGAGATTGAAATATACACTATTTTGTTTCCACTGTTGAGATTGAGAGATTCAAATGGCGAGGAGATACAGGTCCACTCTTCCCCCCTCTCTCCGTCGTCAGATGCCTATTCCCTTCTAAGTCATTTTCCTTAGTTTTTCTGGTAGGAAAATATTTTTCTCTATTTATATTTTTCCATAAGACAAAACACCCAGAACATTTTAAAATTCAGGAAAATATTTTTTTTCATTCATTTTCCAGTGAAACAAATACAGCCTTATGTTACTTCTGATTGAGCCTCCCTAAAATACTAAATTTTAATCTCTAAATAATTCTCACAAGTAGAGAGGCATCTCTTAGCTTCCCTCATACAAACCACCTCTTCAATCACCTTTAATGGCTTCATACGCAACTAATTTACCCAGTCATGAGATCTTCAGCTAGATCAGAACCCACACATTGACTATAAGAACATATCTTCCGAGTCTAGCATAAGCAGTTAACAAAGATTTTTCCTTTTTTATTCTCTCTCTCCTTTTGGTGAAATGAGCAATCAACAAAGTTGTTATAAGCAAAACTCATCTTGAGGCAGAACTGTATTCCATGTCTTTTGAGCCTCAAAACTTTAGTCCTAACAATTTCTAAGACTGTTCATTACTTTCATTTGCCCTGCATCATGGGTATGCAACTGTTAGAATATTGCAACTACTTCCACAGAGACAGAATTCAAAAAGTGCTAGACAATTTCAATATCAGATTACATGTATTCAAAATTCCATGGAACAAAACAACCTCTCTACTGGATAATTAGTACTATTATCTTTTCAATATATAAAGCCAACAATGGGTTTCTGCCTGACATTATATATCCAAAATGTTCTTTTTTATTTACTCTGATCATCAGTATCCAAATCCAACTTTCACTCGCTGAACCCATGCATTTTGCTTTAATCAAAATAGAAAAAATACTTGTTTACATGAAAATTTAAACGCTCAGGTAATAGGAAAAAAAAGCAGGACAAAGAAGAAACTAGTTGAAACATAGATGAAAAGTAAAATTCATCATAACAAACAACACACTTTTAGATAATCTTTAGTTATTATTACCTTGACTACCGTGTCACTAACTAATCCATTACATATCTTAAAGGAATTAAGGTGCAATTATTCGTCATAGCCTTCAATGCTAATGTCATGGCCTTAGAGTTTGTTTACCATAATAATCAAATTAAATATAACATGTGCATCCAAATTTTAAAAATTATGAGTAGTATAACCAAAAAGATAGCCTAAATTCACATAAAAATAGCCTGCACATGGCAAACAAGCAAAATAGTAACTGATCGCACCTACTAGTCAGAAGTATTCAGACAATATTTTCTTGGTTTCTCAAATTGAATTCCACAAGAAGTTCAGGAAAGAGAGCAAAATAATATTTGAAGACAAAACGAACTCAGATGAATATATAACACTACAAATTTATCAAATGCGGCCCCTCTGACGTATATCTTGGCCTACTTTGCCAGTGAGCCAGGAAAACTGAGAAAGGAGATCATTCATACAAGTATCCTCTATATATAAAGTGATCAAAGGCTCAAGAAAAGTACCCATAACAAGCAAGGTAAGCACCAGATCCAACCTGAAAAAAGCACAAATGTAAACTATTCCCTCATGCTTTCTCTGTTATCTTCCTCCTCGCTTAGATCAAGATCAGCAAGCAACTCCTCCAATGGCACAGAAGGCACATCTTCACCATCAGTCATGGAAGTCATCTCTGAAGGCTGGTACTCTTTATCACGATATAAAGATATATTAAATCTCAAATCTGGGTTCTCCTCCAAGTCCTTCAGAAATTGTTCGTACTCCATGTGCATCTTCTCCTCCTCAAGTCTACCTCCTTTAGCAGAGTTATCTACCTCCATCCCAAGGGATTTAAGCTTCCAAGGACGAGACTTCCCGTGTTTTCTCTGTCTTCTCTCTTCATAACTCTTCCTTATTAAAATTGCATCAGGAAGGACAAGACCTTTATACTTGTCTAGCTCAATATCATTACTATTAGCACCATATAAGTCGTAACCAAGAGCATAATCCCCAGCACTTAAAAGATGACCTAGATGTGTTCTTATAGTGGAAATCTTGTCATTCTTCCCAAAATCAGATACTCTTGCCACCTGAGCATCAGCTAAAACGTACTTGAAACCGCCAACATTAACATCGGCAGAAAGAACCTCTACATCCAATACTATATATTCCACAAGCTGCCTACTTGAAAGCAGAGGCTTAAAAGAGGATCTCCAATACTGGTCTGCATCCATAAAGCAGTGCCTCAAAGTTAAGGGATCCAGTAGGGTGATGTTGTTGCTCACCTTTGTACACAACACAAGCGGGCCAATATTTCCCAAACTAACTGCCACTTTCGATGGGAGGCAAATTAGATCCTCGCGACAAATCGGACAAATTTCAATAGAGAATGTGTACTTGTAATTGTAATTGTTACTCTTGGAATCGTGGGATACAAGTTGTTTATCGTGTCGACTCCTAATTGGAGCAACTTTACCCAAAAACTCCACAAATTTCACACCATGGCTCCTATTAGCAAAGAAGAAATCAACACCCTGATCCATCTGTTTAATTTTAATGGCACGGGCAGCAGCATCATGTCTAAGAATAAGTTGCTCCAAATAAAAGAAAGTCCTCCTATGAGGAACATGCTGCCTGAGTTGGACTGCTGCGACCCACTGATCAGGGTTTGCCTGCACCTTAGAACAAGAATCGCACATGTGGTCCTGCTGAACATACTCAGCAACATATGCCTGTTCTAGTATGGCCCCATGAAGAACCTCCTTCTGAACTCTCAGCTTCACCTTAATCCTCTTTGAGTGAGGTTCAGTCCAAACAAATTCTGCATGCACTAATCTAACCTGGTTCAAATTCTTCAACCTCTTTACACAAAACGTTAAGAGCTCCTTTGATTCAAGTTGCGCTTTTATCCAAGTTCTTGGTGGCTGCAAATAGCTGTCACACTCTGGGCAATGCATGAGGATAACATGCTTTTGTAGACCTTCAGTGATATCAACCTCAGAGCGTAGACATTTGACGCACATATTAGCAGCATTTGGTGCCATCGGGATGCCGCACTTGCAACACAAAACGCTACCAATTGTTTGCTGTATCCTAAACATACCTGCTTCTTCAGCCATGATGAAGAACCTGAAAAAGAAAAGAGCAAATCAAAACAAAGAACCAGCGACAAGATTAGAACACAACCCAAAATCTTAAAAATTAAGGAGTATCAGATTATAGATATAGACTCCATCAAGTATGAGAATGAATCAAAAACAGCAAAATAATTGAAAATTTTCTAGCCTAGCATTATCAATTACATAGTTGATTTTCTAAATGAATTCAGTTGATTTTCTAGATGAATTCAGATTCATCTACTGTGTTGTTTTTCTAGGAAGATCATTTTTTAAAAACGCACCTCGTACAAAGGTGTTGGAATTGTTACTTCTTGCCCGGTCATAATTACTCAGATAACTAGGGTTTGGAAAGATAGTTCTAGTCATTGTTTGCCGTTCTAGCAATTCTGGTGGTTTCCCGTTGACGAACCTACCAAATTCCAAGGGTAATGAAAAATGTAACAACTAAAATTTTAATGTACAATTATATGATATATACTAAAGATCGGATCGGAACCTTGTCTGTAGACGAATTAAATGAATAACAAATAACATTAAGATACACTAGCATTAAATGCATATTAACAGTAAATGGTTCAATGACCAATAAAACGTAATCACATGTCAACATAAGTTTTACATCAATCTATTGTTAAATCAACATTTGGTCTCATTACCTTACAACGGAAACTAATAACAAAAGGAAAATTCCTGTCACGAGCTTATTTCCTTGCTTCCCTTATCTGCTGACCTGTAAAATATTAAATCAAGCAGTGAGCACAAATACCCAGAAAGGAAGTCTTACCGTCTATCATATTATTCATGTGAGTGCACAATCAACGAGCCATGATAAATTAATGTCACTCCTATTGGTGTGAAAGTGCCTAATAGATGGTACCCATACATAAACGATTCCCACCACAATATTGTGGTTACAAACATAAATAAATATGGAAACATGAGCACGTCATGTTAACATATAAAATGCATTATTAAATATACACATTATCGATACGCAATAGTACTAAATAATTATAAATCTAAATAAAGAATGCAGTATTAAATATAAACATTAGCAATACGCAATAGCACTAAATAATTATAAATTCTAAATACATGAGAGGGAATGAAACATGAGTATACCAATTTTCATACCATACAACATCTGCACTGTTACTTATTTCATATTCATTTACCAGGGGCACTTTTCTATTCAATCGGTGATAGATTTCTCCGAGAGTACCTTTACCATTCAACTAGAGATTCTACTCCACTAGAAGAAATTATAAATTCAACTAGAGGTTCTCAGCTATTGGGAGGCACCTATCCATACAACCAAAAGTAAGCGCATACTGGGAGGAACAATTCATACAACCAATAGTTAACCTATACTAGGAGGCACAATTCATACATGTTACAATCAGTAGTGAACCTATATTGGGAGGCACAATTCATACAACCAGTAGTGAACCTATATTGGGAGGCACAATCCATGCAACCAGTAGTTCATTTCTCAAAATAATTAAAAAAATAAGCAACTGGTTAAAACATGAGGCCATTGCCTATGACATTTAAGTGGTGCTAGCAAATATAAGGGCGTGTTCCTGACCACAATGTATGAAGAGCCAACAAATATTATTGTTGAAATATCATATTTAGACCCTCTTATATACATAACTGCGCCTTCACCTATCAACTTAACTTTTTAGGTGCAATGATTGACTAACATGGTATCGAAGTAGGAGGTCTTGTATTCAACTACCAGGGGCAAGTTTGTCTTGGCATTTATTTGTATCCAAGATGTTCATACCCTGTGTTTGTCCTCCCTACATATGTTCCCGTGCAAAATCGCGCGTGCAGGGGAGTGTTAAAATATCATATTTGGGCCCTCTTATATACATAGTTGTGCTTTCACCTATCAGCTTAAGCTTTTAGGTGCAATGATTGTTTAAAAATTATAAAAATGAAACAAAACTATTTGATAGAAAAAACATAAAAAGTTCTTGGAACTGAAGGAAGAGAAGTGCAAAAAATACGTTTCTTTTCAATTATGAAAGAAAATGCCAAATGCTCTTTCATAACAAGCATCCAGTATGCCAATATCCCCTTTTTGGCTCTTCACAAGCATATTTACGGCAACAAGTAGTTAAATTTAAACAAAGAAAAAGTCAAAACATGCAGCAACATACATCTAATGAGTTGAAGAGGTAGAAACAGCTACACAAAAGAAGTATTATTATTCCACAAATGAGCCACTCACATGATTGAAAGCATTAATCATGAATGTTCCCAAACCATATCCTAAACTCCAATATTTCAAGACAATAAGACAAATAATTTTAGATTCAATGGGACAAATTACTTTAAAGACAATAAGACGAATTGCTTTGGTTATTTCAAAGGTCACATTGTGCAGTGATGGACCGTTCTGATGATCCAACCTATAGCCATACCATATGTTGTTCTAATTGATGAGTTGTTATCTCATCCACATAACACCTTGTTATTTCATTCAGATGACACCCATAACACGCTTCGATGTCTATACCCATAGGTGATTTATTATCTCATTAGCATGACATGAAAAAGAACCAAATTGGTACCCATAACATGCACTAACAATTATACATATGACTGGATATAAAGGTTAAATCATTGACACCTTGCATTCACACATCATCTAAATTACTACAAAATTGCATGCACACTCTTCACCATTAACAACAATACCATTTTCTCAACTAGTTTAGATCGGTAACACAAAATCTATCAATAACCTTCGTAATAAAATGTAGCCAACATATTCCCTCCTTACTTCTCAATAACATAAAACATTAAAACCCAAAATTGTTGTAGAGAATGATGGGGTCACTAAATCATTGACGTTAGAAGACATGTCATTGGAAGAATATTTTATTCATTCAAAATCAGTCACTAGCTTGGAATCGTGAGTAGCAACAAGCCTATTGGAATTCTACAAAGATAGTAAAAATCAAGAACTAGGGGAATGCACGCGCATAGCAGAAGAATTAGAGCAATTAGTTATGAAACGTGGTGTTAACAAACAAAGTATTAGAGCATTTAGTTATGACGTGGCAGTAACTAACAAGTATTAGAGTAAAACTTAAAAGAATTGGAGGGTTTTTCAGGAAGTAAATGTCAGCTAGAAAACCATGGGTTCACTTTATAATAGTAATCAGAGAGACTTGGAGAGAATAATTTTCTCCTTTTTTTTCCTCAAAGAGTCACATGCTTAAATGTAAAGATAATAATGGTTAGATAGTTATGCGATTTTTTCAGCAATTGCCCACAAAATGGAAATGTCAATTTAAATGCACGCCCAATGGTAATAGCCTCAGAAATAGCATATCACACAATCAAAGATGGAAATTTCACATTTCGCTGACATTTCGCTAGGGGAGCTCTAGGGAAAATTTGAGAATTTCGCCAAAATCAGGGAATATTTTGCCACATTTCCCCAATGAGAGAAATGGGGGAAATATGTGTTTTTTTGTTTTTTTAACTTTTCATGAAGTTTTTTGGTTTAATACCTTCTTAATAGATGCATGTATGGGGAAATCTGAGAAAATATGCGGAAATTTCGCCGACATTTAGCGAAATTTCGCTAAAATCAAGGAAATTGGGGAAATATCATTTTCCCCATACATTTCGTGTCAGTAACCTTCCAAAAACGAAATTTCGCCAAAATATCGCGAAATGGCAAACGCTGCCTACAATACAATTTAACACTAACACCAACTCAGTCCCAAACCATATCTTTTTCAATAAAATTTTCATGTTAGTCAGGGTTTTTCACAAGAATATAATGGAAAATGAAGTAAAACGCCCTTACCTTAGATCTCAATTTTTTTTTCCTTTCTTCTATCGGTAGATACGATGAACACAACGCAGTAAATAGTATACATTTGTTGGTGTCAAATAATCTGTTAGCGTTGCCTGTGAGTGTATGGCATCTATTGGAACATGACGCAAGATTGTGACAATGTTCTACGAGCAACGTAGGGAAGAAGACGGAGGAGAACAACCAAAACGAAAAGCCCTTTTGCCCCTTTTATTCATGATAGGGTTTGAAGGTTTGTTAAAGTAAAGGATTTTAAAAATGTACATGGGATCTCAACCGTCGACAAGCTTTTGGTCAGAGATTATAATACATGATCAAGTGTTTATGGAAGCATAGTTTTCCTACTCCAGAACCAATCAAAATTTCAGATTTGCCAGACTTTTGACAAAGTCGATAACTAGACCTCAATCAAAGTTAGAGGTCCTTTATAGAAACCCCCCGTTTCAACAAGCATAGAGTGTCACGCTACCTATGCAGGTTGAAACAATATGGAAATTGACTGCACATAGTCGTGCCATCGATTTCTCAACGGTTAAAACCTAGGAGAAAAAGCAAAACAGAGATAGATTAAGGTGGCAGGGAGGAAGAAGGGGGAAGAGAGAAAGGAGATGGGGAGGAGCGTACTTGGGCTGTGCTCCTCTAACCCTTGTTCAGAAACCAAGGGAGAAATTAAGATGTATATGCCACCCAAAAAAAAATTAAAAGGCATACAAAGAGAGAGAGAGAGAGAGGGTTTTGATGTTCATACGTGGGCCTACGCTCCACCTGCTTCTTCGCCTTTTTCACCAAGAGAGAGCGACCGCTCGGAAGAGGCGACTAAGGCAAAGGAAAGAAGACGAGGAGATTTTGTAGGATTTTTAAGAGCATTATCAGCAACTTACCTGTTTTAAGCAATCTGGTTCACTTTTCTATTTTAGGGATTGCTTTTTCAACAAAACACTACATCAGATTCCCTTTTTTTCCTTTCCTATTTCATTAAAATATTAGTTTTTTTTTCAAATCTTCTTTATTTTTATCTCAACCAACTTGTTTATCCTTCAAACTGATAATAACCCACCCAATCCCAACCCGAACCGCTCAAACATGCAAATTTCGAACTAAAACCTACCTACTCGGACCACGTTTTCTATTGGAAGAGCCTACTTCGTGAACTTCAAGTGAATTTTACTCAACTAGAGTGGCCCGTGCGTCTAGCAATCTGGCATTGATGGATTCATCAAAGTGCTTTTATGACTATAAATGCCATGCAAAGAGTATAAAACAATATCTCAAATGGCAATTACGAAATCAACCTACTCTGTAGATTCACTCTAACACAACCACCGCAGTCAGACCCATTCAGGAGAAAAAAAAAATTCAAAGCTCCGCCATCCACATCTCAACAAAGTCTTTGATAATTCAAAGAGAAGAGAAAAAGGTACTACAATTTTCCTCTAAAAGGACCACCCAAAATCACTTGTATTCACCAAGCATAGGAAAACAAACAATCAAAGAGATATTAAGTGAGAACGGAAGCAACTATAACTAACGAACCCTTCCTTTAATTTCACATGAAATAACAAAACTCATTACTCGTTCTCTACAGCCCATCCTTTAGGTTAAAACTACTTCAAAATTTTCCAAAAACCTCAAAAATTTAAGAAAGCCAAGATAGAAAAAGACAGAGAGGTCCCTTATTCAAACCCACATCTTATTTTTTCCATCACAGTAATCTGCAGAATCAAACAAATGAAGCAAAGACACCAACAAAAGCATCTATTCCACTAAAAAAAAGTTTAACGTTGTTTTAAAAAAGAAATAAAAAATCAGTCCTCTAAATTAATGAAATCATATACTACTTTCCCAATTTCTCCATATTGTCTTTAGCTGTCAAGGTAAACACTGATAGGAAAAGACACAAATTGTAGAGAGAGCAAAGAACATACTTGGCGGAACATTGATGATAGAGGAAAAAACAAAACTTATAAAAACTTAAATTCAATCATAATTGATCAGATCAAACCAAATTGTCAAGATAATAACCCAAATGTCAGCTGCTACCAGTGTGGAAAAAACAAAATCCAATTTCAGGTTCAGAGGTATGAATCCTTCAATACCAATAATGAAGCCATCAATTCTATGAGTATGGTGCCGATAAACGTGGCAGCACGTTGTCTACAGTCAATGGATACAACATTTCCTACATTAGCTGAGTGATTGGTTGTATCTGTTCACTAAAAAAAATCATTTATCAGAAAACAAAATATATATTTTAAGATAATTAAAGAAGCATCTCACTCTAGGAAGACAGAGGAGTTGTTTGAAAATAGAATATTTTATATATTGTCTTGAAAATTAATATATCATTAACATATTAAACAATTAGGTTACTCATCCTACTTCAATGCCAAACTGATAGGAATAGTCTTATAGACTTTGTTGAAACACGGCCTACTGCTCCCACTTGTTCCAAACCTAACCTTAATCTACCTGCTCAGTGTAATCTAAGCATATGGATTCAATAAAACCTAATTTGACCGGTATGGTCCTAGCTAGTCTCAGTATGGATATGTGGTATGCTCCCAATAGCCGAACCCACTAATATAGGTTGGACAAAACCATGGTAATTCAGTGAAAGAGGTTTGTGTTTAGTAGTGACTATGAAAATCGGTGATGTTCAGATCCTTCCATCAGATAAAGTGAAGTAAAGTTTCCGTAGATCTTTCATGGTGTCTAGCATTGATCAGGATCGCAATGAGCGAGTGATTTCCTTTATCAGGCTGACTCAAATAAGTTATATCTAGTTCCTTGGATATTCTAAATCTAAACCTGTATAGAATGACAAAAGCAACAGCACCAGCAAAAATCAAAGCCCCAAACAACTATTAGTATCAAATTTGCCATAAAAACTAAACGGGGTTGAATATGGAAGGCATTAGCTTATCACAAATAAAAAATAGAGTTGTAAATAATTAGATAATAAATCCATGCTGCTTCAGAGCTCTCTTACTGAGTAAATTCAGTCTGATCAATGCTACATGTAAGAGCCAGCCTCAAAATCATTGTCATCAACTAAGCTTTAAGATTATCCATCAAAAGAGCCTTCATCACAAATCAAATCCACATGAAATTACCTAGATCTCATTGGATCTATTTTACTCTGCAGAGCCAGTTGGTTATGGTGATGCTCTTATTGCAATTCAACATTCTGTCCCTGGGTAAAAGATGCTTCAGTAGGCTCGAGTTCGGGAAAGTTTGCACTGGTTCTTTCTACCCCTGCAATCAATCTGTTTATACCCCGATCATTTTCGTTAGGATTAGACGCTTGGAGGAACATGTCTAGATTGCTCATGCCATTTTATTTATTGGATTTATTGAATAATTTGGGGCTTGGAGTGGTATAATTTTTTTGCGCAGGTAGCATATATAAGTAGGTTTGATGTCATATCATGCCAAAAAATGCTTGGGATTGTGCCTAACCGATTGAAATTTCCTATTTATGTCAAATTTTCTTTGTATGCAAAAAGGTAGATTCCGCAACTCCAGTCATTTTGGAAAGTGTGGAGACCTCCCTTGTTCTTTGTTTTTTTATTTTTTTAACATACACCGATCTCCCCTGTTTTTTACCTGATATAAACTATTTAACACTTCATTACATTAGTTGTGTTTACACTCCAAAATAATACTATTTACGTTTACTAAATAGTATTCCGTGGAAGAAGAAGTTCATCCATTACGGAGAACAAAGGAAAGAGACGAAAAAACACAATATACGTTCAGATAAACATTCCACAACAGAGCAATTAAGAAAGTAAACTGAAACATAAAAAGGAAAAAGAAAGAAAGACCTCTATAACTGACGGCGTCGTAGGCTTTGAAATCGGCGAGGCGGAATGCAAAACCACCGCTGTCGAAGAAGAAAACCAGATGCGTTATGTCATCGAAGGTTTGCGTTGGGTCGAAAAGACGGAAACAGGGCTTTTGGGAAGGTTCGTTCGACAGTGGGATTTGATGAAGCTTCTGGACGCCGTGGTGGTTGTGGAGGGATCGCCAGATCCAAAAAGGGACGGCGTCGCCATTGAGGAGAACACCGGAGAGGAAAGCGATGAATAGTTAGGGTTTTGCTTGCTTCGTCGAAGAGAAGGGAGACAGGAAGGGTTTCAGCTTTTAGGAGCCTTCCTATCCTTCTTGATGAAAAGAAAAAGAAAAAACGATATTTTAATAAAAAAATTAATAATAATACAGGCGAGGCGTGACGGCCACGTAAGCCCGAGCCTCGTTAGCTTGCTATAATAGACTAGCATTGGAACCCAAAAATACGTTTAATATATATGATAGTTTAAGAAAAATTTTTATAAATATTAGAAAATATAAGAAAAACAATTATTAACATTGACATTTGTATAATTTTATTTTACTTGCAAAATAAATGGATTTTTATATGTTCTAAATATTTTTGTGTATCACATTTCTATATTTTTCAGCTATTAGAATTAGTTGAGAATATTTGAAGAAAATTAAAGAATATATGAATGAGGAAACATTCTTTAAACCTCAAATGCATAGTATTAAAGATGTCAAACGAAATGGTTGCCAGTTAGATGGTAATGAACATGGGAGCAGTTAGTAATGGTAGTTTAGATTACTTAGTTGTTGAGCTGTGAAAAATGTTTATAATAGTTTACAAAAAATGTAATAATCGTTTTATTGTCAGTAGACCTTTTTATTGTTGACTGACTATAATTATTTTCTCATTGAACATAAGTATATAAATAAATGCATTAGTAGTCTATAGAAACATCTCAACCTCCATGGAACAATTGTGCAAAGTCTTGGAACAAAAATGAAATAGAATAAAATGAGGTGAAACCAATAGATTTGACTGCTATTAAACATTAAACAGGTTATTTATTGATAGATCTCATAATTTCATTTCTTATTTCTAGGTTATTTGCTTCTTTTCTTTTGCTTTTTCTATTGTAAGGAAAGGCAATCTTATGAAGTAGATATACAATATCATATTCTCTTCTCTCTTATTATTTGTAGGTTATTTGCTTATTGAATAACAATATGAGAAGTTCACTTATGATTGAAAATAACCTAAGGTAACATTGAATGTGTTTATGGGTGATCTAGACTACTATGACTCCAGTTCCCTCAACAGCTTCTCCACATTGCTCCTTGACCTGGTCATCTGAACCTGAAAGTTTCCCTTGAAGCACATCATCAAGAATAGTCCGCGCCTCATCATATCTAGCTTGATTGATCAAGAAGAAGCTCAAATTGCAGGCCTTGTTGCTGTCAGGATCAATCAACTACGCTTTTCCATAAACCACCTCAGCTGCTGCATATAAGCCCATCCCAAGTTACCCTGCGTTGTGTGCACCCAGGCAAGTCAGTTTAATTAATGACAAAGGAATAGAATGTAAGCCACTGCCATGCAATTTCTTTGGTGAAATAGCTGATGATCCACATACGGGCATGAGAATAGTACTAAGTATTGCTCATATAAGAATATCATTGTATGACTATATCAACAATGATGTTTGGAAGTATGCAAGTGATTGATTCAGGTAAGAAGTAGCAGTATCTTGGAAGTCTCTTGCTTGAGAGAGTCCTGGAACTTCTTTGCATGTGGGCACGCTGTCTTTGTGGGTTTTCCATTGAAGGCTTCCCCTTGGTTTATCATTCGAACCCATTGCCAAAAATATCATAATCATGCCACAATCACCAAAAGACTGTTTACATAAGTGTTTGATAAATATTATTAATAAGAATGGCATTTGATTAATCAAGTTTCAACAAAAACTAATGTGGGAAATCAGATCGATTGCTTCAATACAATCAACATTTTAATGAAACCCTTATTTTAAGATTGCTTTTCCAAGACCGCAATTTGCATGTTTTCTTAACAGTGGCGAGGTGCATGAAACACTGAAGGAGGAAAAGGCAGGAGAGCCATGTTGGTTTGCCGAATAATTGTAGGAAGAGAGACAGATGGATATTGGACTAAACCCCTCCATTAGCAATCATAACAATTCTCAATAGCTTGCTCAACTCCTCATTGTTCCTTTAACTACCCAGCTATCAAGGCAAAATTCTCTATTGGATTTTGTGTGTAACTGAAATATTCTAACTATTTCAAATAAGCACGAAAAAGGGGAAAAAATTTCTAATTTGATTATAAAAAATAAAAAAAAAAGATGAGTACCTTCATATCATAGCCACATCAGTAAGTATAATAAATAATGAATTTCTTCCCAACTTTTCTATCCCGAGGCTTATCACACAAAAAGGAGAAAAGCTTGTAAACTAAAGTCCCAGAAAATAAAAACCAAAATTGTGTTCACTCTTCCTTAAAGATACATATAGGTAAACCTAAAAAATATTGCAAGCTCAGGATCATGTGCAAACACATTGTAGTAAATCTTATCACAAACTCTCTATAAGCTGAATATACCTTGAATAACTATCCAAAATGTCTCTCCTCGTTACTTATCTTGAAAGCTTTGAAAAACATCTTGACATCGATACATGACACTAACAAATGCTTGAAGATGCTTGAATGCATTACATTACAGTTGTCGTTGTGATGGTTTAAATTTTCCTTTTATTATTGCAAAACCGAACATACCTGAATCATGAAGTAGAAAATGTTATTCACATAGTCACACCATCCAAAGTAGAAGCAACATCATAAGCATACCTACATATAAAAGGAAAAACAATTAAAAAAAATGACACAGACAGTTAAAGTTTCTTACATCTCAACTCAAGCACCCAACCAAATGCTTTATCTGTCAAGATCCTTCTTCATCGCTAAGGAAACATTCATCCAAGTGGGAGAAATCTTCTCAAGAGAAGCCTGAAACCGATTATACAAAAAAGTCAAAATCTGGTACCAATAAGGTAATATGGTAAATAAAAGAAACATGCATATAGAGTAGTACAAACAGAATTTGTAAAATATCACAAACCCAATCATCCACAGAGCAGTATCATCGAACACCTGGAAAATGCCTAAAATAAAATCAGAGCGACTTCAGTTTCACAAAAAAGGGAAGGAAAAAAAAAAGAACCATCATTGATTCTTAGAAGAGAAAAATAGAACTGTGTTAGGACATGAAGGCAAAGGTTGCTCTCAACAATTTATCTGAAAAATAAGCATGAAAAAGGGGAAAAATTCATTTTACAAATGGCTAAGTTGCAAGAAATCCAAAGTTAATCACCTAATTTAAAGAGCAACATAAATATTTCTTAGTATTTACTTCTGCGATGAAAAGAATCTTGCAAATCGATCACTGTAGTGTACAAATACCAAGGAAAAAAATTAGAGAAGTCAAAAATCCGCAAACCCAATCGACAAAGGAAGATTGATTTTCCGAAACCAAAGTAATGAAGGGAGAAATAAACCTTCCCATCGAAGCGATGCCGGGTAATAATCTTCACATACAGATTCTCATGACATAAAATTTTATGAAAATATGAAATCAAAGAAATAAATAAAAAATAAGAACCCATTAATCTAATGTCTTATGAAAACAAAAGGAAATAGGAAAAGCATAACAAATCACTGTCACGCCCCGATCTTCGGTCATATAAAATAATATGATCGCAAAGCATCGAAACGTGACTTAAAGATACCAATCTACACTAATTTATAAAAATAACACAATCCCCAAGATGACAGTAATAATACCTAATAAAATCCAAAAAAATGTCTTCAACAACCCATCATAACATAAAATCCCAAATTAACAAACCCAATTGAAATAAGATGAATCTTTAATAATACGACATCTAAATCCAAAGATACTAATAATATTAAACTATTAGCCATAGAACTTCAAGAACTTTCACTTAGGCTTCTTCCAACTCTAGTCCTGCAACTGACCTGAAATTGTTTATTTCCACAAAGGGGTGAGCTCACAGCCCAGTAAGAAGAATCACTTTAATTTATATGAATTAATAATGTAAAATCTTCAGCCAATTAAATTTAAAAATTTCAAATTTATACTATGCATAGAATTGATATAATTAGACTTTGCACAATAATTCATAATGTTTCACATATTAAGCATTCAACATAAACATCACAATAATTCATTCAAATCCCAATTATGGGGTCTTTATTCTAATGACTCTCATGTCAAATCTAACCGGAATTACAGTCAAGCCAACCTGCTAGAGCAATCCAACTTTTGGCTAGGATCAACCGCCCTTGGATCCCACTTTAATACAGCTGGGATTAGACTCTCATAAATTCCACATGTACATCGTGGTTTTCGGGGCTTTCAACCCATGGGACACAAGCGCCCAACCTTATTTCCTTAAAGCTTAGGGACTCAAACCCCAAGAACACCAACTTATCACTAAGATGGTCATCATTCACGAGCAGTCACTAGGATAAAGATATACGGTTACGTTATTTGTCAATGTGCCAATTCCTTATATACGATTGACCACACAGATAGAATTTGTCACAATTCCCATGATCCACTAAAATCACCCAAAGCTTAAAAAGGTCTTTCTTGAACCAAAATAATTGTAACCAGAGATAACACATAACCATTGGCTCTTATAAATGATAACACAAACAATTATAGTATAAGCAATTATAGTATAGTCTTTACAAAGACAAAATAACTACACTCATAACATGGCTAAACACATCATAGCATACATTCCACATTGATAACTAGGCATGTTAGAAGTTGGAATCAATATTCTATTAAAATGTAAATCCACGTCTGAAATTTCACACCCCCAAGGTTATATGAAATTAAAATAATTGTATGTGATTGACACTATGAACTAAAAGGTTTGATATGAGTTGACTTTAAGCCATGGCTTGTAAGCCAATTCTGTTATGAGAATGTGGCCAAAGCCATACCATTGAAGCCATGCATTATTCGAAAATATAAATAAAAATCCATGGCTATTGTAGCCATGTGACGTTTTTAAGAAAGATATAAGTAAATATGAGTCAATGTGAAAAGTAAGTTATCTGGTGATTCAATGGGTTATGTGATGACAAAAGAGAACCCATGGCATCATTGAATGATTACCATGATTTCACAATAGCCTTATGGCCATGATATGTAAAATACTATTGCCCTACATGGTTTCATTGCCATTAGAATGATTAGGTGAAAAGCAGCCACAGCCATGTGAATCTCAAGACAACCCTGTAACATTCTTTCACCTTTTTGTTTTAATATATATAAAAATTATCCTTTGCCATTAAAGCAATATGGTATCACAAGAAAACGAATCACCTAAAATAGTAAAAGGTGAATCCCGCTGAGAAACGAATCACGTAGAAAACAATAAAAAATTGAATCATTCCCACTGTTATTCAACGATCATGTAAAAGCAATAAAAAAGTGAATCATGTCCATGGTAATTTAACGATCATGTAAAAATAAAAATAAAAATGAGTCATGACATTATTTGTAAAACCCCAAATTTCTGCATGTTTATTGTTATGAGAATTAATAAGTCTGTATGGGTGAAATTGCAGAAATCTATCAAGCAGGGGTGTATTTGTAATTTGAAACATCAGGCGTGAAGCAAGAGGAATTAAGATGGGGAGTCAAGTTGGTGAATCAATGATTGGAAAGCTGTGTATGTAGGGAGACTTTGTGGGCGAGTGTGCACTGAATCATGAGTTTTAATTGGTCGAGCGCAAAACGTAGGGTGAGTATAAATACTCAATGTATTTATGAGCGTAGGTTTTTTGCATACCTTGAGTTTGAAGGAGATTTCGGCTGGAGTTCTAGGGTTCGGAGAGAAGCAGACTTGAGGTTTACTGCCGATTGGAGTGTTCAGGATCAAAGAGGGAGAGTTCGGAGAACCATCTTGTGAACGGAAGAAAAGTTGAGTGGAGATCGACTGTTGGACTTGCTGTTATAGGAGTTGCAGTTGTAGGGATTTTGATTCATACAACAAGTGAGTAGCATCGTTTTAATCTGCTGTTTTGGGTTTTGTATTATGAGTTTAGCCGTAATGCATGATTTCGGGAAATATAGTTTCGAACAGGGTTTTTGGAAGAATTTCAGATGTGTAATATAAATGTTTTGTAGATTAATTTCGAATCAGGTTTAATCATCTTTTGGGAATGGTAGAAGTATAGGAAAATCATTACAGAGGTGAGAAACCAAGATAGTCATAGAGATTTTGCATTAACAGTGGGTCGTAATATACAGGGTATGTCTTCCGAGCTGCTGCCAACCTCGTTCCCCTCAGCGGCAGCTCAGCGCAAGCAATGTGTTGGATCCGCCGACCTGGCGCCAACCAAGCCGAGGTCAGCGCACCCACTTACTTCTCCAGTAAAGTGCGGCTAATCATTTTGAACCTATTTTTGGTACTGTAAGGCTTAAATCTCTTAGCCAAACACTAGATTAGGATGTTAGAAGTATTTTAATCTGCTCCCAACATTCAGAGACCTTTGGGTAAATTATTTCAAGGTATTAGGAGTCTTCAGAAGTGATATTAGAAGGAAGGTAGGTACTCAAATTTCAACTCTTGATACCCTAGGTTAATATTTTAGTTTTATATCTGTTTTAACATTGTTTCCAGTTGTGTACATGTTTAATCTGGGTTTATGTGATTTGTTTCAAAGTGTTGAGTTGGTTTTACGAGTATTGTTTTGTGTGAGTAATGGGATTCTATTGCTGAATGGACTTGTGTTTTTGGGTCAGAGCATCTATTGAGCTTCATGAGATACTATTCTGGTCCAGAGTGACCCGTGATGAATTTATTTGTGATATACATGATGGTGACCAGTGTTGGTTTATTGTTGAAAATGCTGAGTTTTATGAAATGGTTATTCTGTTTTGGTTTATCTTCACTTGGATCCATGTCTAAGCTTAGTAATGTGATGGTATTGTTCGTTGGTGTAATTGCATGGCCTTGTGTGTTGCCACGACTGGTGTAGAGCAGCAAGAAACCCTGAGTAGGCCTGGTTGTCAATGCCGAAACTCGGGGAGTAGGCCGGTATTGGATGACGAAACCCTGAGTAGGTCGTCATTTCAGAGTTTTGAAACCCTGAGTAGGCCGGAACTGTGTACATGGAGGTGTGGATGTCTCCTTGGCATGTCAATTAACCGATGTAAACAATATGCATGACATTGACCATTCGATGTTTTATCGGTCTTGTTATTGAACTATGATTTGATACTATTATTGGCGTTTTGGATCTCAACTTCGGAATTATCTTCGTTGACTTAAATCGTGTTGATTATTTATCGATGCATATTTATAACTGTGATAACTATTTCTGCATGCATATGTTACTCGCTAAGATATTCGTATCTCACTTTGTTTGTTTTTGTTTTGTTTTCAGATACTCGTGGTGAGACGACTACGGGGGTAGATCCGATTGACACTTATAGGGAGGAGGATTATTATTACATTCATTAGACTAGTAGGTTTATTTTTGGATTGGAACTTTTGATTTGTTAAATTTGGAAGTTTAATAAAGTAGTTTGATACTGAATCGTCTGATTATAATTAAAGAATATTTGGATTTCTTAGTTGTTAGTTGCTTGTGCATTCTGATATGGTAGAATTTCAGTGATTATCCAACGATCACATTTTTATTGGATCTTTACCTAACACTCCGTGAGACATGTTATATCTTAATTGAACAACACGGATCCAGGGCGTTACATTATCATTCAACGAGTATAGCCATATATATATATATTTCATGAATTAACTATTATAAAACACCACAAGATGTAAAAATCAACTAGGCTTTAATATTTAAATAAACATCACAAACAAAAGATTAAATCCCACAACGATTTAACAATGTGTAGAAATTATTTAAAATTCAGATTAAACCCCACAACGATTTAACGAGGATGAAGAAATTAATTAAAATTCCTAGTAGTTATTTTATCAAAGATCTCACATTATATATCATCTAAACAAAAGTAAAACCCTTACCTTAATCCAGCCCCAAATCTCTTAGGGCCCGATTGGTTCGCGGAATCAGGGGTTGGAATTGGGGTAAGAATTGGAATTGGGTTCCCAATTCCAATTCTTTTGATTGGTTAAATATTTGGAATTTGGAATTGGAATTAAGGCCCAATTCCATAGAATTAGCTTATAGGCTATTTTTGAAGTTACCTAATTCCCTACTAAATCGAGAAGAATTGGAGATACGCAGTAGAGAATTAGAAGCACGATATATGCCCGACAAATAGAGCTAGAATAATGCGACCCAACCCGACACGAGTTAAACGGGTTTGGGTTGACCCGTTTATTAATTGGGTTGGGGTTTCCCCAACCCACCAGTAATCGGGTCAACCCGATTATGACCCAGAAACCCGACAAGTAACCCAATTTTTTAAAAAAATTGACAAAAGTGTCCTGTCCCAACCCGATTAACCCCCAACTCAACCCAAACACGGTACAACCCGATCCAATTAGCCCCAACCCTATTTTAATCATATTTTTTGAAAAAAAAATTAATAATAATAAACGGGTTGGGGGGTTTTCCAACCCGCCTTAAATTAGTTTAACCCGAACCCGACCCAATTAACCCCCAACCCGATTATGACCCGACCCTGAACCTGACCCTTTGCCAGCTCTACCGATAAAGAAACTACCAAATCTCATTCTCCTCTTCCTCGCTGGTGTTGCAGTAACTAGTACGTATCTTCTCTCTTCTTCTTCTTCTTCTTCTTCTTCTTCTTCTCTCTCTCTCTTGTTTCCTCTCTCTTCTTCTTCTATATTTCTCTCTCTTCTGTTTCCACTTGGTTGACCTATCGAGTTGATCATAATCGTCTGGTCTTACATGGAAGACCTGATTAAGACAAAAATATTATTAAAACCTAGTAGTGTTATTTTGGTTTTGGTTGCAGAGAATGGATTATTGGAATTAATATGTCATGATAATCAGTCATTTGTGTTATTATTAACATGGGAATGATACAAATCAATTCTTCATAAGTTCATCCAATCAGTGGAATTGGATTTTAAATCAATTCTTCATGGAATTGTAATTCCAAATTTCAATTCTCTTGCCATCCAATCACAATAATTTCAATTCTACCCAATTCCAATTCTTGATGAATTAGAATTGGAATTATAATTCTTAATTCCAATTCCAATTCATTGAACCAATCGGGGCCTTAGGGTTTCTCCTATTCCTTCTTTTCTTCTTCTAATCCTCCTATAATTAGCATTGAAGAAATAGATAAATAAAAAAATAATAAGAAGCTTGGAAGGAGGTATAGAGAACTTGAGAAAAGGACAAGGCTTACCTACGATTTTGTGTACTTCTTGAGGAAGAGTAAAAGAAAGCAAAGGGACAAAAGGTTTGGAGAGAGTACGGTTTTGGCTCTTTTAGGGCAAAGGGACAAAAGGTTTGGAGAGTATGGTTTTGGCTCTTTTAGGGCTTCTCCCCTTTTTGGTTTCATCTCTTTTAAAATAAAGGCTTTCTAGTGTGTATGTGCCACTAGGGAGGGTCCTACACTAGCACCAATTAAAATCCCCAAACGGAATGACCCTTGACCAGTCAAAAGTTGACTAAGGTCAATATTATATTTATTATTGCTTTCTATTGACCGGGTTGCTACATCACCGAGTTCGAGCCCACCCTAGATGACTTCTATACTGCTCCAAGGTACAACAGCCACCCTCATCTTTGGAAATGGGGATGAAATGAGAGAGACCTGCCTCTCAAAATGGAAAAACTCAAGGGCCATTTAGCTTGATTGTAAAAGACCTAATAAAAAAAATTACAGAGATTTAGTAGTGGTTTTGGCGAATCTCCGTAACAAATAGAAGGAAAAACAAAAATCAATCCAGGTAAAAGGGGAAAAATCTAGAAAGAGAGCAGAAGGGGATTCTTTTTGTAAAATTAGTACCTGGTTCTCTAAGATCCGAGCATTTCTGAGACCTTCAAAAATAATCTTTGCTGTTAGCCTCCTATGGCGATTTGATGAAAGAAGAACCAATGAGTACAGGTAGTAGAGCGTAGAGGGGATCCCAAAGCGTTGGAGTTGATAAGAAAAAAGACATCACAGTTGGAGAAGACGAAGCATCACAGTTGGAGATGAAGCATTGCACTTAAAAATCAAAGAACAAAAGATGAAATTACAGATTCCCTCCGTGCATCGTGTTCTTACCACCACGCTTTTCCAGCCAAAAACAAAATAAACAAAACAACAACAAAAAATCAAACAAAATATAGCAAAACGAAAATGATAAACCCAGGTTGTTAATAGAGGACACGAAGAGTTGATATAGACGACCACACAAATACTTAACCGTTTTCCTTGTCTGCATTGTCGCTGGATTTTTTTTCAAAGGGTTTTCTTTTGCATCGGACACTACGGATATAGTGGGTAGCCCGTTCCAGGTTGTGAAGGCGGAGTCGGTGAGGGAGGGAACCACCGCGCCCTACTCATGGAAGTCAAGGTTCGTTAAGATCACCTCCAAAAAAAGATGTTAGAGATGATGCATCTTCTTCAGACGATAATGGAGATTGAGGAATAAGTAGCGATGGAGATCAAAGATGAAGAAAAGAGTTGTTTTAGGATTTAGATTTTGGAGTGAGGAAAACTACCTTCTTCACCGCCGACTGTATGGATTGTTTCAGAAAAATCGAGAAGACCCCAGAGAAACCGAGAATCTCGTTGTATTGTATAAAATCACTAAAAAAAGTTTTAAAAAAATTTCAAACTTACTGCAGTTGAATATCTTATCGGAAGAGAGAAAATCAGGATGGAGTGTGAAGAGATAAGAAAGAAGAGGAAGAGCAGAAAAGAATGCAAAAAAAATAAATAAATAAATAAAAAATTTTCTAAATCTAACATGTATTCTAGAGGAGGAGAGGAAGTATTAGAGGTTGCAGAAGAGCAGTTGACTGTCGACACTTCAGAGTAAGATTACTTGCAGTCTGAATATTGCAAAAGAGCAGTTGACTGCAATTGAAGATATTATCGGAAGAGAGAAAATCAGGATGGAGTGTGAAGAGATAAGAGAGAAGAGGAAGAGGAGAGAAGAATACAAAAAAAATTTCAAAAATTTTCTAAACCTAACACGTATTCTAGAGGAGGAGAGGAAGTATTAGAGGTTGCAGAAGAGCAGTTGACTGTCGACACTTCAAAATAAGATTACTTGCGATCTGAACATTACGGAAGAGCAGTTGAAGAAGAAAAGACTGATGCTTGGCGGCGGAAAGATGGAGAGAGAGAGAGAGAGAGAGAGAGAGAGAGAGAGAGAGAGAGAGAGAGAGAGAGAGAGAGAGAGAAAGTAGGAGAGAGATGGGTGAGAGGGAGGTTTAGAGGCTCGGATTAGAAGAGACGGACCCCTGAATTGAGAAGAGATGGATTGGAAATTTGGGGAAAAAAAAAGGTTGGGAAAAAAGAAGAAGGTTTCTTCTCTTTATAACAGTGAATAGAACATTAAGTTGTGTTAGGAGCCTTGGATTTTGAAGGAAAAGAAAAGAAACTTGCAAAATCTTCTTTTCCTCTGTTTGGTATTATCTAAGAAAGTTAATATTGAAAGAAAAGGAACGAAAATTTGACCAAAAATTTTCTCTCCATCGTCCAAAATATTTCCTTCTCAAAACCTAGTCATTTTGGAAGAAACGAAAACACGAGTGATTTGAGGAGAAACTTCTCTCGACAAAACGCGTGAAGAGCCCGACTACAACCTTGAAGCATCTCTTCCAAACAAGGCTCCTCTTCCTCCTTGAAGGCTTCTCTTCTTCCGGCCATTGTTAGAAGAAGCAGCCATTGTAAAGAACAATCGGTACTGAGAGAAAAATTTCAGAGCGTTGATTGAGATTTCACTAGATTCCTTCTTGTTTGTCCTTCGTTCTGTATTCGCAAAATGGAAAATCCAGCCCTAGCTCCTCCGAAACTCCTCTTGAGTCCTGCCTCAAAAAGACCCTCCTTCCCCCTTTTCCACCTCCCTAAAAGGACAAGAGACAGCCGAACCAAGGGGAAGTTCTTCGTTTTAGCTCTCTCCAGTGGAAACGGTGATGGGGTTTCTCGAAGAATTTCCAGAAGTAGTAAGATTGGAATTTTTGTGTGTGTGTATGTTACCTAGATTAAAATGCTTTTTTTTTTCAATTAACCGAGGATGCCATATATAGCTACAGAATGATAGTCATGCATGGTGTAAAACATGTATAGAAAGATCCTAAATTTTGAATGTGAGTATTATATTGTTAGAGAGATTAATAATGTTGAAAAGAGAAGTTGTTGCATAAATGATCTAAGCTAGAGATTTATGAGAAACACAATTCAAAGAGGTCAGTCTTGTGTTTGAAGTATGTGCTAATAAGCTGCTCCTTCTTGAGCATGCCACTCCACACAAAACACACGCTTAACACCACTCCCCACAACCACCACCCCCTCCCCCCACAATCCACCGACCAAACAAAAAGGACATGATAACACTACAAATTTTTTGGACTTAGAATTATTTTGTTTTATAGTTAAGCAGCTGCTTATAATCGGAGTTTTGAAATACGGATAGTACAAGTGCTTGTCTTAGTATTCTCCAGTATAGGGTTACATAATACATATGTGCCCAGTTAAAAGAGTTTGAAAAGCCATTTTTATTTGTCAAAAGGATGGATCAGGTCACCTTTCTTTTTTGGTTGTTTTTCTTATTATTGATTGCATTCTTGTAGATGATCCCTATGGCTGCAAATGATGTTGCTTTTTCAATCCATTCTGTTCTGCTAACAGGATTTACCATATTCCAAGTTCTAATCTTTGAAGTAAGTGATTCTAACTTCAGTCAACAATTGTCAATTCTTTCTTTTAGAAAATTATGCTCCAAGGTTTACTTATGTAGTTTTCTCTTTACAGCGTGGAGGTCAAAAGGTCTCAAAGGCTTCTCTGGTAATCACTTGTGCTGTATGGGTTTCAGTTGCTGTTTGCGTGTTCATAGCCTTGCCAAGACATTCATGGCTTTGGCTAATCTCTGTCTTTAAGTAAGTTGCAAGTTGCCGAAGCATCAGTTTTGATCCTTGTATTTCAACACTTTGTAATTAGATGCAAATAATTGCTAACATATATAGCTGCCAATTTTTGTCTTAAAGAAAAGCATTAACTTGCTTAGTTAACTTACTAGTTAGAAGAGAGGAAAAAAGAAGAAGACAATTCTCAAAAGTGAAAACAGTAAGAGGCACATTATTTATGCTATCTGATAATCAAGATTGCAACTTGGCATTTGTTAGACTTTGATTAGCAAGCAGTGTTTGTTATTGTGAGGTGTTCCCTAGAAAAAGAGGTTTTAAATATTGATATTGCTACTTACTTTTTAACTGAATCTGCAATCTTTATGTAGTGCCATGGAGTTTCTTGTCTTGTGCATTTCATGTTTAGGGATGTAATTGTCTGTAGAAAATTGATCAATTGATGGATTTGTGGTCCCATCTTGTGGAAGTTAAATCTTTATCATTGTACTTGGATTTTTGTTGCAAGGAGAAACCAATTAAGATAGTTTTAAGTTTCTATCATTGGATTTCTACTCAAGAAGGTGATTTGCCATTTTGCTCATAGTCTTGGTAGTAACAAATTTTCATGGGATTGGTCCTGCTTCAGCTTTTTCTTTTTTTGTAGTTTCCACTACTTGTTGGCATGGTTTTTGAAAGGCTGTAAGTCGTTCTCCTTTAATTTTTAATTAATGTCTGATTATAGCTATTTGTAGTTAGTTGTAGTTTCTTTTATGTGTCTGAGTAAATTCTTCAACTTCTTTGCCATTTTATCTATTATGGAAAACTTGAAAATATGATGTATGTTTTTGCTGAAGAAAACAATTTCTTATTTATAATGCATGGAGCATGATTCTTGATCACAGTTTGTATGTTTTGTTCAGTTTCTTAGTTGATCCAAGCTTTCTCATAATAACAAAGACTAGAAAACTATCAATACATTCAGATTATCTCAAAGCATACTCCTGTTCGTTCATCTGGAAAAGTGAAAATATTTTCATCCTTGACGAAAATGCTACACGAACACACTCTGTAGCTTTTTCATCAGTGAAGAAGTTATTGGACAGATCGAGAGTGTTAAGCTTTGAGAGTTTCCCAATCTCTGGTGGGATTGGTCTCGATATGTTATTGTTTAGAAAGAGCCTAGAAAATTAATTCCAACTTTGTAAGTCTAGAGAGCAACATCATGTAACGCCCCGGATCCGTGTTGTTCAATAAAGATATAACACGTCTCACGGAGTGTTAGGTAAGGATCTTTAATCATTTATGATCGCTGGATAATCATCTAACTAAAAACATATCAGAGTGCACAAACATACTTTATCTAAGAATTCAATATTCAAAACTTAACTAGGATTCAAATGGTACAACCTCAATAGACTTTATTACACCTCAATCATTCAATTTATTCAAAGTTCAAATCAAAATAACCTACAGGTCTAAGGAAGGTAATAGTAGTCTTCCTCCCTATAAGTCTCAGTCGGATCTACCCCAATAGTCGCTTCACCTCGAGTATCTGAAAAACAAAACAACAGAGTGAGATACGAATATCTCAGCGAGTAGTATATGCATGCAGAAATAGTTAACCGTAGTTAAAATTATGCATCGATTAACATCCCGTACGATTAAGCGATTAATACAATTTCCAAGTTTTAAAACCAAAACCAATTAATCATTTCTAATCACATTTCAATTCAACACGGCAACACATCGATTGATCAATGTCATGACTATTGTTAAGTTGATAAATTAAACATGCCAAGTAGACACTCTACACCTCCATGTACACAGTTCCGGCCTACTCAGGGTTTCGGAAACTCTGAAATGACGGCCTACTCAGGGTTTCGTCATCCAATGCCGGCCTACTCCCCGGGTTTCGACATTGACAACCAGGCCTACTCAGGGTTTCTGGCTGCTCTACACTAGTCGTGGCAACACACAAGGCCATGCAATTTCAACAACCAACAATAACATTACATTACTAAGTTTAAGCATGGATCGAGGACAAGCTAAACCAAAACAGTAAACCATCATATAATCTCATTTCCGACATCACAATAAAACAATACATGCCACATTATGTATAACTCAACACCGCTCACCACATGTCCCTCTGGACCAGAACGGTACCTCAAGTACTTTCAGTATTTCCCCCAATCTCATAACACATGCCCATTGGTAATAAAAACTCATTTACTCACACCAAGAAAAATCTTTACAATACATTTCAGAACTTGCCAACAAGTAAAACCAGGATTTAATAAATTCTCAACCAAGTACAGTGTTTAAACAAAGAGAAAACTAAAATAGGAACTCCTAGTGTTAGGAACCAAAACATCACCTACAGATAGCCCTAAAATTTGCTTTGGAAGCTCCTAAGAATTTCCACTTAATATTCTCATAGTAATTGAATGGTTAATAATGTTTCTAAAGTCCTAAACAAGTGATTGGTTAAGTGCTTGAACCCTCAAATCATCAAAACCCAGCTTGGTTCGGTCAAAAATTCTCTTCGGCAAGATATTGGACCATGCGCTGACCTCCTGCGCTAGGCGCGAGGTCGGCGGATAGGTCGTGGGTTAAAAATATAGCATGCGCCTACTTAATATCGAGTGGGCGCGAGGTGAGCGTGAGGTTCGCGCACGCTTCGTGCGAAATGCGCGGATATAGTTTTGAGTTCGCGCGAGCTGGGCGCGAACTAGGTGCAAGCTCGGCGGATAGTAAAATAAACCTTGCGCCCACTACCTGGAGTCGGCACCAGTCAGCGCCAACTGGGCGGATAGTAACTTGTATTTTCGACTCTCTATTATTTCTAGATCTACAACTCTGGCTGAACTTTTTCGCTCTGTAACAATTTCTTTAGTCTCCTAATATCCCCAGAACACATTTAAACTAGTTTTGAAATTATTTCAACACATTTTTATTTATCATCATTCAGTTCTAAATAAACTCATGCTCGGACGAACTTCTTCCAGAAATCACTCATGCATCAGAATAAACTCACGAATAAACACAAAACCCCAGTTTTAAAATGATGCTACTCACCTCTTGCACGCTTATATCCCAGCACAAAAATACTCCAAACCACGGCCGATCACCAACAGTCCGTCTGCGTGCTTGCTAACGCCGCCCAGATGATCCTTTGATCACAAGAGGAAAAACCCTCTGAATCCTTGATCACGAACACAACGAACCTCGTCGAATCTATCACTGTTCCCTTCTCTTCCCAACGAAAACCTAGATCGCCAACTGATAGCCGAAATCGCCAATCTTCTTCGGTTACGAGAGCGAGAGTAATACGAGTATTCCCAAAAACAAAAACCTAATTTACATTAAGCATTTATACCTTCCATATGTAGATTGCTGCTCGACAACCTTTGAAATTCCCTGATTCCATGTGTGCTCGCCCACCGAAATCCCTACATATACCCACAACTAATTAAATTAATATGTACCCGTAATTTAATTTTAATAATAAAAATTCTTAGCAAAAATCGGGGTTTTACACATCACCATTGGACTTCACTATTAGAACAAGGCACTATCTACTCCAATCTTGTTTTTTAAGAGCAATACTTTCTTCAAGTAGTTTCTAAAACATGGTTGTGATTAGGATAATGATCTAAGAGAAAAAGCTGCATGAGTTTTTGATAGTCATTATCCGTTAAGGAGGTTTAAAGTGGCTTACTCTAATATTGTTTATTTCTATTTATGGCTTACTCTAATATTGTTTTTTTAATATTTCTATTGATGGTAGTTAGTAATTCAAGTTCTAACAGGCAATCCTAATTTAGTGTATTAAAAAGCCTACAATCTCAGTTATTTGGCTTATTTGGTGACAAACTATATCAAAATTTTTTCCCAAACTTGCTCTTAATGAATTCTTGTGCCGAACACTCTTTAATCCTTAATCACATTGACTGAAGGTATGACTATATTGTTGCAGATATTATTAGGGCGAGGTCTTTCATGGGAGTCTCATGGGAGCAGTGCAAGCAGTGGTTACGGATGAAGATGGACAGCTACTACAATGTTCAAGACTCTTATTAGGCTCTAATTTATGACTTAAATTTGATGTAAAACTTGGATATATGGGTTTTTGGGGATTCAACTACTACTATGATATATGCTTTGTATTTGGTAGTACTTGGCTTAGTTTCAAGTTGTAGTTTGATAGACTATTTTATTTTTTGATCATATATTTAATGCTATAAGTCTCTTTGGTACTAACCATATCATGTGTAGGTTTTTGAATGAACAATTGAAGAAACTTTTTTGAAGTGATCATCATATTCTTATTTTAAACTTCTCATCCTTTTTCTTTTCTTTTTTTGTTGGTGGCTTTGAGATGGTATTAGTTGATTTCTTAACATTTTAAATGTGAAAATGTTTGTTATTAGGTAATTGGATGGTGAATGGAAGTGTAAGTGCAAATTATCTTCTTTTTAGAGTAAATGTCTACATTAGTAAGAACAAGATCATTTTTGCTTATCCTTCATTAGGTCTAGTAATGGCAATGGCATGGAATCAGGGCGGGTTTTGATTAACCTAATCCCCTCTCCTGTAGGAGTTTATCTAATACCAAATCCTAAACCGCCCCCTATTAAGTTGGTAAAGGCGTAGGGTGGGTCTAACTTGGTTGGAGTATAAAATACAAAAATAAATATTTGTATGAAATCAAAATATATAAAAATGATACTTTAATTTGTATGAAGGTCGGGTTTGGGATGGTTGGACAAAACCCGAACCCACCCCTAACTCGATTTTAACCATAACAAACCTTGACCATTAGGGGTACATTGCTATCCCTAATTAGGTGGACTTAGTATTTATGTATTTTTCCCTTTTCATCAACTACAAAATCCAAAAATCAAAAGTCATTTGATTTTCTTTATGATTTTCCATATAAACAACCAAACAAGAGAAAGTGATTTCTTTAAAAATTTCTTCCTTGTTTTCCTTAGCAAACCAAACAAGAGAAAATATCTTCTTTTCATTTCTCTTCTCTTCTTTTCTTTTCTTTTTGGGATTTCTTTTCTTTTCTCCCCAAATCCAAGGCTCCAAAAACGGGTGAAAGAGAAACGGAGGAAACCTAATTAGAGGCTCGAGCAGGCGAGGTCGAGCAAGGCGACCATGTCAGCTCGAGGCCGTTTCCCTTTAGATAATAGATTAGAATCAAACATCGTCAACTAATTCTAATAGCTCTAAAATATAGAAATACAATACACAAAAATATTTACAATTTATAAAAATCCTATTTTTTTTGGAAAGTAAAAGAAATTTATATAAATGTCAATGTTAATAATTACGTTTCCCATATTTCCTAATATTTATAAAAAAAATTCTCAAACTATCATATGTATTAAACATATTTTTCGTGCGTAGCAAGGGTTCTAATGCTAGTACACATACTAAAAGCAAAGTGGATATAGATGCAATTTTTTTAAAACACAATACATAGATATAGATGCAAAAAGCCTTCTTCTTTTTTTAAATGTTGTGTGCAAACCCATGTATCTCTATCGTTGTTGGAATTATGATTTATAGAATAAAAGGTACAGTAGACCCGTAGTAAGCACTCAAACTTTGACAAATAAAGAATTGCAATTGCTTACGATAAGCAAAAATCACAATTTTGATCAGTAAATTGGATAGAGATATTTGATTCCAATTCCTTATCTCACAACAAACATTAAGTAATAATACTTCAAGCCAAGACCCCAAACTCTAATTTTTTATTTTTATTTTTTGCAGTTTCAAAATTAATTCTCATATTTTTAATTCACTTCAATGTTTCATTGTGTTCTTATGCTTTGGTTATTTATATTTAAACATAGGCAACAAAATCTCTAAATATATATGAGTATAGACCTTTGATATATATTTTTTTGATAATTGATAAAAAAAAAGAAGAATCAGGCCTAACCCAACTATATTTGGGCTTTTGGTATCTATCTGTATTGTATATGATGCGAGGCATCCCTTGCGAATCGCAATAACAAAACGTGCAAGTTTCCAAGCACAGCCCTTACACATTATTGTGAAGATTCATTAATAAAAGGGTATAATAGTCAATACGGCTTCAATTTTTTTATATAAAACTTAATAATCAGTTGCAATCTTGTTCCTCCAGTTTTATCTCTTTTTTCATATGTGCAGTACTACACATGTATCTGGCTAGTTTTTTAAAAGATAAGCTTAAGCCCACAAAAAAAAAATAAAAAAAATTAATAGTCCATGTTAAGCCGAGCTGAGCCCGTCCACGGCCGACCCATGAGCAACCACTACAGTCCACACCCGAGTAATAGACTGTAGGTCCCGGAGGCTTTTAAAAAATTACTCAACATGTCAAATCAAATCAGAAAAATAAAAAACTACCCAAAGCTTTTTAATAACTGTTTGAAGTCAAATCAGAAGTGAGACATATATTTCACACTTCAAAGCTTTTGATGCTTTTTAATAAAACTATTAATAGTGACCATGGGCATGCTCAACCATAGGAAAATGAGAAGTGGCAAAAATAACTTCTAAACGAACTTTTTATTCCTATGCCTTTCATTATTCTTCCTCTTAATGTACATTGGACGAAAAATGGACAAAAGAAACTGTGTTAACTTCATTCTAGTTCTTCTCTAGATTTTTCCCAAAAGTATCAATAAGAGATGTAAACTACACTTTCGATGAATAGTTTTCCTCTTAGTACAATAATAATGAGATTGATCTTCCCTCTTAGTACAATAAAAATGTTAATTTTATCCTTTTTTTTAAAATCTTTACATAATAAAATTCTACTAAAAACAAATTTTTTAATCTATTATAAATAGAGAAGACATTTATTTCAATAATTGTCTATTTATCTATTTACTTTTAATTGTTATAAAAAAGTAAAATAAAATATTATCTAAGCTTAAAAAAATCATTCAATAGTTAGAAACTATTAGGATTTGTTTTAAGAAAGGTAATTACAACTAAATGTGGTTCTATCATTTGGGATAAGGAAGTCATTAATGGAAAAGAACAAATTTTAATTGACGGGGCCACTTGGGACAGTGGTAAAATTGCTAAGGTCTAAGTTCAAACCCGCCATCACCAATAATAGGAGTTCACTCGACAGTTAGCCTCCAAGTTGAGACATTTCGGAAGTTGTTAGAATTGCCATGACATGTAGACCGCAAGTCCAAACCACGCTCCCAGTTGGGGTTTGAAATTGTTTGTCACGTGCAGCATCTCATGGCTGGTGCTTTTCACCAAGAAAAATGTGAAAATACATTTCTTGCTATATTAACGACGAGAAAAGGGAGGAACCATTTCCATTACATAGTCATTCTTATACCTTTCCTTGTCTTCGTCATTTCTTATACCTTTCATAATCCCTAATCATCAAAATCCAAAGCCTTCCATTCGCTTGTCATCAAGCTCATGATTAAATCATCGTCCTCATTGGCATATAATCATATTCCTAGTTACCAAGCCATGAATGAAGCCACGAGATTCATTGGTAACTAAAAGCCTGTGCATGATAGAATCAACTAACAGCCACGAGATTCATCAGACTTTTCCCTTTTTTTTTTTTACTTTTTCTTTGTAAGAGTTCCACATGACATTTTGACTAGCACAAGGTGAAATATTGGCTGTGCCGGTTGAAACAATGGGATTTTTCAACCCACAACAAAATTCAGTTCATTTCATTTTGGAATCTATCGGAACCGGCGAAATTTCACCAAAATTGAATACACTGATCACATAGGAATGGGCCGGACCTATTGGGTCTCTTTGTAAATTGATTTCCAACATTGCCCCAAACACACAGCTTTGGCCCAAATTATGCAAGGCATAAGTTGGATTGGATTTATGTTGGCTTTGGGTGTAGTCTGCTGGACCATTACCAATCAACAATACATTTATCAGTATACTTCACATCAACATATATAAATAAATGTTAAAGTTATATGTTTCAACTGGTTGTTATATACCATTTATAAAAAATCCTGATTTTACAATGGATTTGGTCTAATCTAAGGCCAGGCTATAATTTTCCAAATTCCACCCAATCATCCCTAACCTAATAGAGTTCTTCAAATTAACCAAAAGTTGAAAAGTTGCTACACAGTAACATGCCTTGAAAATCTTATTTGATGTGTATCTGAAGTATTACTAGATGTGTTTAACTTCCTTGGCTCATTGCCTTAAAAGCATGCTCTTTTGCTCCTATATGACAAAATCGTGAGAAAACTTTTCTTTCATTTCATCTTTTTCACTTACATCTACAAAGAATGAGTATGTACATATATAATCTGTGAATCCTACCTATATTTGGTTATACTGATTTTATGGCTAAACTCAAGGTAGATCCATATAATCAGGGATTGACAATCAATCAATATAATCAAGGATTGACAATCAATCCATATATGGGAAGATTTAATGCTCAAGAATCTTCCCATAATCTCTCTTGGGACAACTCACGCCAATACTCCCCCTCAAGTTGGTGCATACAAGTCTCTGATGCCCAACTTGTCAAGTGAGTTGTAGAAAATCTTGCTGCATATCGCTTTGGTAAGTACATCTGCCAGTTGGTCCTCGGACTTAATGAAGGGAAATCGAATTATCTTAGTCTCAAGATTCTGTTTGATGAAATGTCGATCCACCTCAACATGTTTCGTTCGGTCATGTTGAACAGGGTTGTGTGAGATGTCAATTGCAGCCTTGTTGTCACAGAATAGGTCCATCTCACAGTTTGGGGCAAAACCAATTTCTGTTAATAGTCTTTTTAACCAAAGAAGCTCACAAAGACCCTTAGCCATCCCTCGGAATTCAGCTTCAGTGCTTGACAGAGCTACCGCATTCTACTTCTTACTTCTCCATGTAACAAGATTCCCACCAACAAACATAAAGTAACCTGAGGTGGACTTTCTGTCTGTCATATTTCCTGCCCAATCTGCATCCGTGTAGCCCACAACTCTGAGATGATCATTTTTTGAGAACATGAGTCCTTTTCCCGGAGATGACTTTAAGTATCGAAGAATTCTGATCACCGCATCCATGTGATCCTCGCTTGGACAATGCATGAATTGGCTTACTATGCTCACAGCATAAGCAATATTCGGGCGAGTATGTGAGAGATAAATGAGCTTTCCAACTAATCTTTGGTATCTCTCTTTGTTTGTTGGCACCTGGTCTGGATATTCTCGAAGTTTGTGATTTTGGACAATTGGTGTCTCGGCAGGCTTGCACTCTAGTAATCCCACCTCTAATAATAGATCTAGGATATATTTTCGTTGAGAAAGAAATATACCCTGCTTTGATCTTGCCACTTCGATTCCCAGAAAATATTTAAGGCCTCCCAGATTTTTCATTTCGAACTCAGTTACCAAATGCTTTTGGAGTCTTGATATTTCTTCTGGATCATCTCCTGTAATAATCATGTCATCTACATAGATTATCAAGGCCGTGACTTTGCCCTGTTCATTCTTCAAGAATAATGTATGGTCTGAGTTGCTCTGTTTGTAACCATATTTCTTCATTGCCAAACTGAATCTCCTGAACCATGCTTTAGGTGATTGTTTCAATCCATACAGTGCTCGTTGTAACTTACACACCACCTCAACCTCGGACTTCGCTGTGTAGCCTGGTGGAACATTCATGTAGACTTCCTCCTCAAGATCACCATGAAGGTAGGCATTCTTTACATCATATTGATGCAGTGGCCAGTCGAGGTTCGCTGCAAGAGATAATAATACTCTTACCGTGTTCAATTTGGCCACTGGTGAGAAGGTTTCCTGGTAGTCTACTCCATACGTCTGCGTGTAGCCTTTTGCTACTAGTCTTGCTTTGTATCGGTCGATTGACCCATCTGCTTTGTGTTTAATGGAGAACACCCATTTACACCCCACCATCTTCTTTCCTTTGGGTAGAGGAACAAGAGTCCATGTGTCATTTTTCAGCAGAGCCTCCATTTCCTCTTTTACAGCTTGCATCCATTTAGGATCTATCAGGGCTTCATGAACATCTGTAGGGACACGGCATGAAGAAAGTTCTTGCACAAATGTTTTGAGTGGTTCTGACAGCCTTTCTCTGGAAACATAGTTGGAAATCGGATACTTAGAGCTTCGTTCTCCAATATCTGGAGAATATCTATTCGGTGGCTTGCCACGATTGTGCCTGAAAGGTAAAGTATAGCCAACAGGGATATCTATATCATTAGAATTTGAAGGTGTAGTAGGGGAGTTTACCTCAGGGATATTCTCAGGAGATGGGTCTTTAGGTACTGCAGAGTGGGGGGTTTCTATTTCAGCTTCTGAACATGTAGATGCTTCCCTGGGAACTATCTCAGCTTCTGAAGGCACACCTAGTTCTGTATGTAGTGCTTCCTCATTGACTTGAATTTCAGTGTCATTAAATCTCGACCAGTCAAATCTTAACCAATTCGGCTCTTCACCATTGATCTCCCCCTGACGAGGTGAATTGGTTACTAAAGAAGGGAAGAACGTGTCAGACTCCAAGAAAGTGACATCCATGGTCACATAGGTACGTTTGTTGACCGGGTCATAGCATCGGTATCCTTTTTGATGTAAGACGTATCCCAAGAAGAGACATCGGATGGCACACGGATCCAGTTTTGTGCGCTGGTTCTTATGGAGGTGAACAAATGCAACACACCCAAAAATCCGAGGGGGAATCATTAACATTGATGGCAAGGGAACATAGGTCGAGAGAGTCTGTAGTGGAGTCTTGAAGTCCAATCCTTTGGAGGGCATCCGATTGATGAGATGCACAGCCGAGGCAACAGCATCAGCCCAATATCTACTAGGCACATGAGCTCCAAGTAATAGAGCCCGAGCAGTTTCAAGAATATGCCGGTTTTTTCTCTCAGCCACACCATTTTGCTGAGGAGTCTGTGGGCAAGAGGTTTCATGAACCATGCCATGATTTTTGAAGTATTCAAGAAACTGATTATTCACATATTCCCCACCATTATCTGATCTAAGGACCTGAATCTTAGCAGAAAATTGGGTCTGAACCATAGTGTGGAAAGACTGAAACACACTTAGAACTTCATCTTTGTGTTTCAGCAAATACAACCAAGTCATGCGAGTGTAATCATCTATAAATATCACAAACCATCGAATACCAGAAATTGTAGAAATCGGGGCCGAACCCCATACATCAGAGTGAATTAAAGCAAACGGAACATTACTTTTATTCATACTCAAAGGGTAGGTAGCTCTGTGACTTTTAACAAGAATACAGGTTTCACATTTGAGATCCAATATCGACATATTAGAAAAAAAAATAAGGAAATAGATGCTTCATATAACCAAAGGAGGGATGTCCTAACCGACGATGCCAAAGCCAAATCTGTCACTCTTTAATATCCATCGGATGATGCATGTGGTGTGCACGGCCCATGCTGAAATCATCCATGTAGTATAACCCCCCACCCCCCACCCCTCTTAGTACCACGCCCAATGATCTCCTTGGTAAGAATATCCTGGAGTAAACAAAAAGTAGAATACATAAGTACTACACAATTCAAGGCTGTGGTAACTTGGCTAACCGATAGCAATTTATGGGAAAGAGAGGGAACAAGCAAGGTATGAGTTAGTGATAAAGTAGGTGACAGAGTTATAGTGCCAGCCCCTGTGACCGGAGAGAGAACCCCATTGGCGTTGGCAATACAAGTGCACCGTGGTGGGGAGGTTTGTGTAAAGTGTTTGGCTTCAAAAGTCATGTGGTCGGATGCTCCAGAATCAACGATCCAAGAACTAGAACTGTTATCACCATCGTGAGAGGAGCTGCAAAGAGCAATATTGCATTTACCTGGATTTGTGGTGGATGTATCTCCTTGAGAAGTCTCGATTTGGGGTGAAAGAGATAGATGTGGCTCGACTGTAACCACAGCAGCTTGACCAGTACCTCCAGTCGAACCATTACCATCATGGCGTTTTCGAGCTTGAAGTTCATTCCCCCAGTCGGGATATCCATGAAGTTTGAAGCAGTTCTCTCGAGTGTGTTTCCCATTCCACAATGAGAACACTTGGTTCCCCCGGAAGAAGAGGTTCGTGGCTTGAAAGGTGTGTCGTTCTTCCTGCTGTCCAGAGAGAGAGATGGAAATGATCATCCAGTTTTGAAGCCTTTTGAGGCCAGAATTGCTCCTGGAGTAGTATTGGAGCCCTCGGTGATCATCACAGCTTGTCGGACAGCCTCCCGGCGAGCATGAGCATAAGCTTGTTCTATTGTGGGGAATGGCCGCATCTGTAATATGTCGCTGCGAATGTTGTCAAGCCTATCATCTAGGCCATCTAAGAAAGCATACACTCGATCTTCTTGTAGCAAGTCATTGTAATATTGAATATCAACACTACATTCCATTGGGTTTGGGCGACGAAAATCAATCTCACGCCATAACCCTTGTAGATCAGTAAAATATTTCTCAAGAGAACCACTTGCTTGTTTCAGACGGGACACACGCCGCTGGAGATCATACACCTGAGATGTATCACTTCCGTAAAAAAATGTAGTAGCAATGGAATCCCATACCTGTTTTGTAGTTGGGAACCTGATGAAGTTGCCGATCAGTGATGGATCCAAGGAATTAATCAGCCATCCCTTGACAATGGCATTGTCTGTGCGCCACTTTCGGAAGAATGGGTCTGTCTGTGAAGGTTGGACAGTGTCACTGTTAATGAATCCCAACTTGTCTTTGCCAGAGATGTACATCTCCACAACTTGGGACCAAAGAGCATAATTAAAACCATCTAGCTTGATGCCGATTGGAGCAGTAGAACTATCGATGGTCTGGGTAGAGCCGAAGTTTTATTCAAAACTTCAGTCATTCTTGTGGTTAATTCGGTGATGATGGTGTTGGGGTCAGAGTCACTGGTTTGGCCGAGTTCTGCCATAGGTGCAGCAAGATGGGTAGTGTGATAGGTTTAGAAAATGACCATAGGATGAAAAGAAAGAAGAGAAAGTTGACACAGGATCGGAACCTGCTCTAATACCATGACAAAATCGTGAGAAAACTTTTCTTTCATTTCATCTTTTTCACTTACATCTACAAAGAATGAGTATGTACATATATAATTTGTGAATCCTACCTATATTTGGTTATACTGATTTTATGGCTAAACTCAAGGTAGATCCATATAATCAGGGATTGACAATCAATCCATATATGGGAAGATTTAACGCTCAAGAATCTTCCCATAATCTCTCTTGGGAAAACTCACGCCAACACTATAATGATGCAACAAATACACTCACTGTAATATTTTAAAGATCCAGCATTACAAGGTCCAAAATACAGCATCATAGAAGTTTTACATCTCAAACATCAAATAAAAAGCAATTTTGAGAAATATCTAGTGGAAATACATTAAATTGATGCCCAAAGTAATTAATTTTGGTCGATCAAATAAATTATAATTTGATCTATATTTTACAATTTTTGTAATTTCTCTTCATCTAGAGAAATGTTTCACCAACAAAAAAAAAAAATACATTGTGAAATTTCAGCAAAATTTCCCCCAAGAACCGAATGATCAAAATTTCCAACATAATTAAGATGTTTGCATGTAAACTACAAGAGAGAGAAGATAAACAGAAATTTGCAGATGACAAGAGCCTATACTGATGCATTCATTTATAAGAACATGATACAAACTGCTCACTGACTGATATTTTCTCACAAACACTACAATTTTGATTCGCAATAAATTTGAATTCGATGGCTCATACGTATGATCTGAAAAAGAAAATATAACTAGGATATATCACCCATCTTTTTCCTCATTTAACTTTGCAGTTGCTTCTGAGCTGTAAGCAGCATCAGCTGAAGATGTGTCTATGTCATTCAGACCCAATTCCTCATTCTGCTCCTATGACCGTTCGTATTCCTCACCTGGAGAAAATGGAAATTTATAATAGAAATAAATAACAAGCAAAAGATGCAAAATAGAAGAGACATAGAATAAGTTGATTGAAAGAGAAATGACACCAGAAAACGCAAATAGTAAATTACAAATCAAATGACAATCCGTGCAAGCTAAATGCAAGATGGGCCTGCTCAAACTCTTGATTGAAGAAAATTTATGGGGTCATGTAAATACAAAGCATACCAGCAAGAAAAGCAACACCATCATATCAAGAGACGTATCTCGTGGTACACAGAATCATCATGGATCTTCCAATACTGTTAGCAATGCTGCAATGATCAGAATAGGAGGAGCAGGCAAAAACAATTTGAATATTCGTATGTGTCTGGCAATTAAGACTGGGAATATTCCAAGCATTGAAGATCCAGATCAAAGTGAGATTTATAAAAGGGTTGTCACCAATTCCAGAACCAATAAAAGACATGGATAGGGTCCATTGGATGAAAATATGAATTTTTTTTTTCAATGGTAGATATAATGCATTATGAAATATCAGATGACTGGAGCAGCAACCATGAAATGACCAAGCATAACCCAGAACTGGTGTTGACGAAGCGCATTTGTTCAGGTTAGAATTAGAGCTGGCTATTATGACCCGTGACCAGCCCAAACTAACGTGGGTTAGGGTCGATAATTTCAACCCATGGGTCAGGTTCGCCGTGTACAGAACTTTGTGGAGGCACTTTGACATTCTGAAGGCAAGAAAATCGAATCCTTTTGGCAACAACAGCAATGCCGTATCTGTGACGACCAAATGGGAGACATTTGATTCTGGAGTTGGAAGCTTGATTAATGCACCACCCCCGTTGCAGTCTTCCACAAAAGTAACTGAGAACTGGGAACAATTTGACTAGCCTGGAAATCTCACCCATTGTATAACTTTTTTATGGAGTATATATGGTGTAAAATTTGGAAAATATGCCATTTTGCTTCCTTTGCTTCATGGATTGTTGAAATATTGCGAGGCTATGTTGCCTCGGGAAAACTCAGGTATTGGAATATAGATGGGTGTGTACATATTGTTTCTTTGATAGATTGGCAGAGTCATTCAGATTGTCTTGTAATAACGTCTGGGTTCTTTAATTTGTCTGATCAAATATTTAAATGATTGGAGACTTGTTATGTTTATCCTTTCCTGTGCAAATAAGAACATATGATCAAAGTTGCTGAAATTGGAACTCTCCAAAACATCTGTGATTGATTGTTCTTGACGAGGCCAGCATAGAATGTGAGGAGTCTGTAACCCTTTTTAGCATGTCAACCATGGTGGTTGTAACAGGATCAGGTGTCACTTTATAGCAGGATGCTGAATCATTTCATTTCTTGAACCTAGCTATTAGCAGAAATATATATTGTACAAGAAAAGTACTAGCAAGGACACAACTCAAAAGAGGCGTCTGATCAGCACTTGGTTGCCAGTCAAAATCAGGGTGCACCTTGCGATTAACAAGTCATCATGAAATTGAAACCTAACCTCATTTCTCACGTTGTCCGCACCACATCGCGAAACTGCTGTGCTATTATTTCCTGGTCAAAGCTCTCATCTCTGCTTTTGTCCCGTCGTTTATTTAATTTCTCACCGTCACCGGTGAACTCGTTTAAAAGTCTTCTAGGCAGCCTTTTACCACATCAATGTTCAACTTATTCTTTTACACAATAGAAAGCTATTTATTCTGCATTTGGTCAATATTTGAAAATTAAATATGTAAAACAGATGGTTTATCCTAATTTAATTATTTTAATCTCTTGAATTCAGATTCTCACATCTATTAGGTTATATTTAGAACAAAACGTTTCTCAACATCATATGTTCAACCTGATTCTGTGTCTTGCTGTAACTGATTAAAATGATTAATTAATTAATATCGTATCTTAAACCCTCAAAATATAATTACGATACAAATTTGTACACGAAGTCTCCTTCTCTCCCTCTTCATACAGGTGCAGCTGGTTTACACAAAACCAGCTTACAGTTGGATGGTGACACCTCTAGCACCATTAATGGCGTCGTGAGGTGGAGCTGTTTGCTGAGGGTAGGAAGAAACATGCCAACCATTAGCATGCTTAGTGGCATCATACTTCTCTCCATCGCCCCAAAGAGCATAAGCTTCTTCACCGTGCACTGCATCGTCTCCGATCACTAGCTGCTCGTCCGGCATCCTCAAGGGTATGAACAACCTAATCGCCAGAAGTATTACGGTGGTGGACACTATGTTCCAACCGATCACAAATAGGGCAGCAACCATTTGCTTCACCAACTGCATCCCGCCACTCCCGCCATAGAATGCTCCTCTGGAGTTGGTCACCGGCAATATTATACTGCACAGAGTCGGCTCCGCCAGTAATCCCGTCAGGAACGCACCCAGTAGACCAGCCACCGCATGTGTGTGAAATACAGCTAGTGTGTCATCCACCTAATCACAAAAAGAAGTACAAGTCATGATCATCATATATATATATATATCTACTTTAATTTGAAGGCGACAAAGAGGCTCGTAGTCGTAGATAGGGCTGGCAATGGGTCGGATATATATCCGAATTCGATCCGAAATCTAAGATCCGTGGTTCGAATACGGATCTAAAATCTAAGATCCGAAAAAATTCGGATTCAAATACGGATATACATATATCCGATCCGAATAGGATCCGACTGAAATCATATATATCCTATACATAAACCCAGAGCAGACATTAGTTAGATTGTAGACCATTTATAAACTACGGTTGAACCATCATAACTAAAATCAAAAACCTTTAGAGAACGATTTGTCCTAAATCTAAACTTTCTCTTCTCTTTGTTGCTGCCACCCTCCAGTGACTGGTACCTACAAACCCACTTAAAGAACCAATTCCAAAACCCCCTATTTTGCTCTGAAATTCCATTGTTCAGAACAGGCCAGTCGTTTTAAGTTTTGGGGTACTATTTTTTTTGCCAGTCGCTCAATATCCACTGTTGTATGGTCCTTCAAATTTGAAATTCAAACCCATTTCTCATTTAAATCCCTCTCTGAGTAGGGTTGGCAATGAGCGGGATATATATCCGAATTCGATCCGAATCCGATCCGAAACCGAAATTGGCGAATTCGAATATAGGATTTAGATCCGTGGTTCGAATACGGATCTGAAATCTAAGATCCGAAAAAATTCGGATTCAAATACAAATATACATATATCCGATCTGTATTCGACCGATTGCCACCCCTAGTCGTAGATCGAGGATATATATTTGTGAAGAATCATCATAGAAAACCATGGAATGCTACCAGAAAGTATACCCATCACTATCGCCGCCCAAGACTGCACCAAACCTGTGTGAACAGAACACCGTTAATATGGTCAGCCTCATGGACTATGACTAGATGTGCATGGATGTGTTCGTTTGTGCGTGTGTATCAATATGTATGTACCTGCCCCTGGATTAATGCAGACAAGTCCGGTCATCATCCCTTGAACAGCTCCGATGACCGACGGTTTGCCGAAGAAGACGACATCAAGAGAAGTCCATATGAGAAGGCTTGTGGCCGCACAAATATTGGTGTTAAGAACCGCAATTGGAGCAGCGGTGTTGGCTGCGTAAGGTGCCCCGCCATTAAAACCCGACCAACCCATCCATAGAAGCCCTGCTCCTGCAAGCATAAGCAATACGTTGTTGGGAGGGAACCTTTCTCTGTCACTCTTCAGCCTTGGCCCTACCTGCAAATCAATTGGGATAAAACACACCCTTTGTGTCAGGTAACAACACAGTCGAAGAACATCAAGTAATTACTCAGTTGTCTAGCTCGATCGGTCTTAACTCAGACGTTACATACCCAATAGGCAGCCGTGAAACCGGAGATTCCCGAGGAGAGGTGGACGACATAACCACCAGAATAATCGATGACACCCCACTGGTAGAGAAATCCACCACCCCAGAGACTGAAAGCGCCCACTGTGTAGGAGAAGATGAGCCATAAAGGAACAAAAGCCATCCATGCCTTGATGTTCATGCGACCAAGCACCGATCCTGCTAGTAAGATAAGTGTTATGGCGGCAAAGGTGAACTGAAAGTAGACGAGAGTGGCCATGGGATAAAATGGCTCGCGCATGGGCGATTCTGGCTCTCCCGAATCGAAATAGTGTGCACTCTCAGGCACCTTAGCTTGGCTAATTAGGTACTTGTGGCCGAGGGCAGGAGCACCCTTTCCCCAGAAAGGAAGAAGCTTGTCACCAAAAGCCATGCGATAGCACACAAGAACCCAGCATATAAGCACCGCAGCGAAGGCGTAGAGAGCCATGAACGCCGAATTGACGGCCCACTTCTTCTTAACCATGCTACCGTAAAGGATCACAAGACCGGGCATGCTCTGCAGGGCAACGAGGGTAGACGCCGTCATCTGCCATGCGTTGTCGCCCTTGTTCAGCCATGGTGGAACACCACGAAGCGGATACGGTCCGTAAGGATCTGGCGGTGGCTGGGACATGACCGCTGATGTCCGGAGAATTGAATTGGGTTGGGTGCTTAATTTGTCTGTGGATCTCCCTTTTTTGATTCGGTGGTCAGGTGGTGAGGGAGGGCGGAGGGTTATTATTATTTATTACTGAGATGAGAAAATTCCTCGGCGGCGTTGTTGGGAGGGATGTACCATGTACGGAGCAAGGAAGGTTCCCCTTGAAGATGCTGTTCAGACACGCATATGATCATACAACCACAATAAAGTCGCTCTTGTCTGCCTTTTTAAGACATTTTTTTGTATAGAGAAGTTGTTAATGTCACACAGAATTATAATTTTAATTGGCACTTAAATTTTTTAAAAATGGATTATGTAGAAGATGAGATGAGGAGCTAGAAAGCGACTGGCTGAGTTGAATAAAATTGGGCCATAATTAAGTTGGTTTGAGTATCAAACTTTTAAATATAAGAAAAAACAAAAAGATAAAATTAAGTAAAAAAAAGAAAAAAAAAAGAAAGAAAACCGGAGTACATAACTGATAACCCTTTTGTAAAGAAAATAATTCTATAAAATTTAAATAAATATTCTGCCAATAATATCTAACTTCTGAGAGGCATTTTTATCAGATGAGAAATTAATGTATAAATGGATCAATGTTACCATTAGGACATATGAGTAATTATGTTTTTTTTTTTTTGGGATAATGAATATGAGTAATTATGTTGGAGGCAGTTTTGTAATTGTCGAGTTTTAAACAAAAAGCCAATTTTTTTTATTGTAATATTGAAACCCAAACAACGAGGTAGGCAATAGATATTTTAGATAAGTCGTGTCAAAGATCAACTTTGCTTCAATTGATAAGGCTATCTAATTCTAAGCATGCTTGGAAAAAGCAAATCTTCTTTTTTTTTTTGGTAATAATAATAAAAAAAAATAAAAAAAATCAAACCTTCGAGACAATTTTATTATAAAAATATCAATATTCAATTCCGACAATATTTATTTAATGGAACGTTAAATTTATTAAGTCAAAGCAAATAATTAAAACGACTTTCCTTTTCAAAGCAAAACTATTAAAAACTACGAGGACACGTAACCGTACACGCAAGGGGCAGAAAGAAAAAATTTTAAATTATTATTATTCTTCTCCCAACAAGAAGATCTTCTATTTCTTTTCTGTGGTCATATGTTCTTGTTTTTTTATTTTAGGTAATGAAAAAGGGAGGAAGGGGTTACCAATTCGGCCGACCCCTTGGGCGTGATCAGAGTAGTTTCCTCCCCATTATAGAATGTTCAGATTATCTCACGTTAAGGATGTAACTCGGTGCTGTTTGGTTCAGGTGGACCTCAAACCCCAAGATCAAACCAAGGTTACTGATAGTTGGTCCAAAACTAAACCAAACTGACCTCAAAACCGAAATACCCAAATAGAAAACCGAAGCGATTATTTAAAGAAAACCTGTAATCCAACCCAAACCAAACCAAATTGCAAAATTCGGTTCGGTTTGGATCATTTTCTCATGCTTAAAACCTGTTATCAAGAGAGACAAATTCCCAGTTTTGTCCAAAAAAATTTTTTTAAAATACACGCAACAAATTTAAAGAATCATCACTTACATGCGGTCCAATCCCTTAAGTAGTTCACATGCATACATAAGATAGAGTAAAGAGCTTAAAATCCCAAGTGATATGTTAATTGTTTTGGATCGCACTTTTGAGGTCATGAATCAATTTAATAATTAACTACAAAGATTTATAAAATAATAATCTTATTCATTATTTTATAACTTATAATTTATAAGTTATATTTTATTACTACAACTTTATCTATTGTATATTTTATATATATTATTATATTTTGGTTTGTTTCGGTTCGGTTCGGTTCAGTTCAATTTTACACTTAGAAAATTCAGTTTGGTTTTCAGTTCGGTTTAGTTCGATTAGGATTCAATAAGAACTTCATCATCACTTACCAACGACAAAAGTCAACATATAGGCCCAAGTCAATACGGGCGCCTTATTCTAAAACTACACCAAGTCTTTCAATTTTAGACCAGACGAGCCAAAGCAAGGTCCTATCTTTGTAAGTCTTCAGCCGACGGGAATTGCTGCATGGGACAAAGGCAAAGGGTCTCATTCTATACCCTACACTCGTGGGAGGCTGGGAGCCAAAGGACTCGTACCAACCAACCTGTCCCCAGTTGAATCTCTTCAAGTCAATAGTGATATCCTCTTAAGGGCGCGTTAGCACTTCTCAAGAAATTACTTTGTACATGACTCATTTTGTAACTCTACCCCATCACCTATATAATGATCTGACATGGATTATTTGTCACATGATAGAAATATATTTATCATGGGTTATCTGCGACTTGATAGAGACAACCCGTCATGGGTCATTTGTTACCCGATAAAGATAGCTTGTTGTGGGTTGTTTGTTACCCGACAGAAATAATAATTAAATGTGACATGATTTATTAAATCTGAAACTTATTTAACATACTGGAATGGAGATCTCCATCTTGGACGAAAGCCCACTTGGGGGGGTTTCTAGCGGTCTTTAAAGTGTGACAGACATGGGCATGGGAATCGTCAGTTGCCAGTGACGAATCACGACATGTCGACCTAGAATGACGAAAACGTCAAATGATAAACATGAGAACATCTTAAAACCTCAGATTGTGACATCTCGGAAGTTGTTAGAATCGCCAAGACATGTATCCTTTGCATGATAGAATCAACTAAAAGCCATGAGATTCATCGGACTTTTCCCTTTTTTTTTCCTTTTTCTTTTCTTTGTAAGAGTTCCACATGACATTTTGATTAGCATAATGTGAAATATTGGCTGTGCCGGTTGAAACAATGGGATTTTTCAACCCCCAACAAAATTCAGTTCATTTCATTTTGGAATCCATCGGAACCGGCGAAATTTCACCTAAATTGAATACACTGATCACATAGGAATGGCCCGGACCTATTGGTTCTCTTTGTAAATTGATTTCCAACATTGCCCCAAACACACAGCTTTGGCCCAAATTATGCAAGGCATAAGTTGGATTGGATTTATGCTGGCTTTGGGTGTAGTCTGCTTGACCATTACCAATCAACAATACATTTATCAGTATACTTCACATCAACATATATAAATAAATGTTAAAAGTTATATGTTTCAACTGATTGTTATATACCATTTATAAAACATCCTGATTTTACAATGGATTTGGTCTAATCTAAGGCCAGGCTATAATTTTCCAAATTCCACCCAATCACCCCTAGCCTAATAGAGTTCTTCAAATTAACCAAAAGTTGCAAAGTTGCTACACAGTAACATGCCTTGAAAATCTTATTTGATGTGTATCTGAAGTATACTAGATGAGTTTAACTTCCTTGGCTCATTGCCTTAAAAGCATGCTCTTTTGCTCCTATAATGATGCAACAAATACACTCACTGTAATATTTTAAAGATTCAGCATTACAAGGTACAAGATACAGCATCGTAGAAGTTTTACATCTCAAACATCAAAGGGCACAAGTCTTGATAACACCAGACTTGTATTATAAAATAATACGACAAAAAGCAATTTTGAGAAATAGCTAGTGGAAATAAATTAAATTGATGCCCAAAGTAATCAATTTTGGTCGATCAAATAAATTATAATTTGATCCATATTTTACAATTTTTGTAATTTCTCTTCATCTGGAGAAATGTTTCACCAAAAAAAAAAAAAAAATACATTGTGAAATTTCAGCAAAATTTCCCCCAAGAACCGAATGATCAAAATTTCCAACATAAGATGTTTGCATGTAAACTACGAGAGAGAAGATAAACAGAAATTTGCAGATGACAAGAGCCTATAGTGATGCATTCATTTATAAGAACATGATACAAACTGCTCACTGACTGATATTTTCTCACAAACACTATGATTTTGATTCGCAATAAATTCGAATTCAATGGCTCATACATATGATCTGAAAAAGAAAATATAACTAGGATATATCACCCATCTTTTTCCTCATTTAACTTTGCAGTTGCTTCCGAGCTGTAAGCAGCATCAGCTGAAGATGTGTCTATGTCATTCAGACCCAATTCCTCATTCTGCTCCCATGACCGTTCGTATTCCTCACCTGGAGAAAATGGCAATTTATAATAGAAATAAATAACAAGCAAACAATGCAAAATAGAAGAGACATAGAATAAGTTGATTGAAAGAGAAATGACACCAGAAAACGCAAATAGTAAATTACAAATCAAATGACAATCCGTGCAAGCTAAATGCAAGATGGGCCTGCTCAAACTCTTGATTGAAGAAAATTTATGGGGTCATGTAAATACAAAGCATACCAGCAAGAAAAGCAACACCATCATATCAAGAGACGTATCTCGTGGTACACAGAATCATCATGGATCTTCCAATACTGTTAGCAATGCTGCAATGATCAGAATAGGAGCAGCAGGCACAAAAAATTTGAATATTCGTATGTGTCTGGGGATGGAAAATTCATTATGCTGTTGATGGCAATTAAGACGAGGAATATTCCAAGCATTGAAGATCCAGATCAAAGTGAGATTTATAAAAGGGTTGTCACCAATTCCAGAACCAATAAAAGACATGGATAGGGTCCATTGGATGAAAATATGATTTTTTTTTTCAATGGTAGATATAATGCATTATGAAATATCAGATGACTGGAGCAGCAACCATGAAATGACCAAGCATAACCTAGAACTGGTGTTGACAAAGCGCATTTGTTCAGGTTAACAACAGGAGAGGTATAGGCCCTATAGGGGGGCAGAACAGTTCGTCTCCTGTGAGGTGGATCTGGTGCAGAAGACTTGAGTAAAAATATCTCAAATTTATAGATGGGATGTGTATTGGTCTGACACAAAAGTCTCTCATGAAGGGTCTGATATCACTTTGGCACTCCTGAATTTTCATAGCCAAACTCTGCTCCATGTATGGTCTCTACGTATAAGGGCATGCTCTCTTTTTCCTTGTTTATCATATATGCTATGGACATATACTTGAAGCCTGCATAACCGAGATACCTTTTGTTACACGAAGATCCACTCAGCTCATCATAATGGGTCTTGAAGTGACAAACAGTATGATGCCAAGACTACAAAAGCTCATCTCTTTGAATGAGGAAGAGGAGGCATGGAGGAATAAAGTACCTAGTTAGAATTAGAGCTGGCAATTATGACCCGTGACCAGCCCAAACTAACGTGGGTTAGGGTCGATTATTTCAACCCAAGGGTCAGGTTCGGGTTTGAAAATATCAACTCAAAGTTAAACGGGTTGGGTTCAGGTCAATAAGGTATGTAAAAAAAGTAAAAACTAAGAAAAAAAAAACACTAACGTTATGCGTATGGGTCATTTTCATTGCCCCTATTGCTTTCTTTTCTCTTGACTCAAACTCTCAAGCATCAAACCCTACATGACTACACCAGTACACCTTCATCTCCTACGTATCCCACAGCCTTCATCTCTTGATTCTTCCAAGTCTTCACTCTTCAGAAACTCACAATGCTATTTCGTGGTGCCTGCTTGCCGTCGAATACCATGGCCGTAGTCTCCATCCTTGTGTTGTGTAGCTTGTTCTTCATCTAGCCACCATGAAAGCTCCGAAAGAGAAGGCAAGCACAAGCAGCTGAATGAATGAAATCTTGATTTACATAAATCTTGATTTATTCCCATTGTTTAAGAATGAATGAAATCCTTCATTCCTCCAAACTTTTTAATGCTTTTTGACACTATAGAATTCAACATATTACGTAATATCATTATACATGTCAATGGACGAAATGGTTGATATTAGTGATGATAATCTTTTGGAAACTGAATCTCAAGTATCTGGACATGTTTAAAACATAGTAGAAGAGCAACCTCCAATGTGTGGGAAGAATTTGAGAAACTACCAAGGACAAGCGACAACAAATTGAGGGCAAAATGTAAAAAATGTCACTAAAAAGAAGAAAATGCTGATGGAATTGATTGATAAGTTAGATAGAGAGGAGGAAGTTAGAGATTTGAGGTGTGATGAATTGAATTGTAGGAAGGATTTTAAGAGGAAGTTGGAGGAGACAATTAGATTGGAGGAAGTTAATTGGAGACAAAAATCTCGAATCCAATGGCTTAAAGAGGGTGATGGGAATACTAAGTTCTTTCATAGAATAGCGAATGGAAAAAAGGAAGAAAAATGCATTAAGCCAAGTGAGGGTGGATGGAAGATTGGTGGAAAATAAAAATCAGATTGTAGAGGGGTTTAAGTCATTCTATTCAGCCTTGTTCTCCTCTGATGAAATGTTCACTTTTAATTTTGATGTTCACTTTTAATGTCCTAAACTGAATGAGGAGAAAAGGTGTTGGATGGAAAGAGGTTTTGAAGTGGAGGAAGTAAAAAAAGGCAATATTCTTGTTAGGGAAAGATAAAGCACCTGGGCTGGATGGTTTTACCATGGCCTTCTTTCAGGAGTGTTGGGATGTCTTAAGTGTGGATCTTGTAAAAGTGCTTAAGTAATTCCATGAATTTGGTATTATCAATAAGGTGACAAACGCTTCATTCCTTTGCCTTATCCCTAAGTGCCAGGGTGCTGTTGATGTCAAGTATTTTTCATCCAATTAGTTTGACAACTAGCTTATACAAAATCATTACAAAGATTTTGTACTTGAGATTGAAAGAGGTGGTGGGTTTGCTCATTTCAGAAAACCAAAGTGCATTTGCCAAGGGTAATCAAATTTTAGACAACATCCTAGTAGCAAATGAGTGCATTGAGGAGTGTTTTAGGTCAGGTATTTTAGGTATATGTTGCAAATTAGATTTGGAGAAGGCCTATGACTGGGTGGAGTGGGGTTTTTTGGACTTGGTGCTTAGATGGAAAGGGTTTGGAGATAGATGGTGCAAATGGATACGGGGGTGTCTTCAGAATGTATCCTTCTCCTTCATAATTAATGGGTCAGTGGAGGGTTTCTTTCCAGCATCTCGTGGACTAAGACAAGGAGATCCATTATCCCTGTTTTTATTTATCTTGGTTAGTGATGTCCTTAGTCGATTGTTCTCGTTGGGGGAAAGTGTTGGGCTTATTAGTGGTTTAAAAGTTGGAGGTTCGAAAGTACCTGTCTCCCATTTGCAATTTGCAGATGATACTATAATGTTCCTAGAGCCCTCTCAAAAACAGATGTTTTGGACTAAGTGCCTGTTACATTGTTTTGAGTTCCTGTTTGGCCTTAAAGTGAATTTGGTTAAGAGCAAAATGTTAGGAATCTTGGTAGACTCAGATACCCTTTTAGAATGCTCTTCTATGTTGGGTTGTCAGTCACAAGAATGGCCGATTACTTATCTTGGCCTCCCTCTTGGAGCAAGGCCTAATGTGGTTAGTTTTTGGGATCTTATTGTGGATAAAATGAAAAAGAGATTAGCCACTTGGAAAAAAGGAATTACATTTCCTTAGGGGGAAGGGTAACTCTTATTAAGGCAGCCCTTTTGAATCTGCCGGTGTACTATTTGTCTCTCTTTCGAGCCCCAAAAGAGGTGATAAGTGTGCTAGAGAAATTGCAAAGGGATTTTCTTTGGGAGGGAAAGGAATAAAAAAAGGATCATTTAGTTAGATGGAGTAAAGTATGCCTACTCAAACACTAGGGGGGTTTAGGCTTGGGTAATCCATATCTTAAAAATTCTGCCCTTCTGGCAAAGTGGCTTTGGAGATTTGGAGGGGAAAAAGAGAAGCTGTGGCGTAAAATCATTGTAAGCAAATATGGTACCCATAGAAATGGGCATGATATCAATCCGAAGGTTAGCATCCGTTGTGGTAGTTCATGGAAAGCAATTTCCGCTCTTGCGTCTCAATTTTATCCTTGGTCAAGCATATTCTTCACTCTGGCTCCTCTTTGAGTTTTTGGGAGGATTGGTGGTGGGGCTCGTCAAGCCTCTCCATTACCTATCCCAGGCTGTTTTGAGCTCGTTTGTTGTCCTACCCTCTTGTTTAAGATATTCTTTCTTGCGATTTCATGGGTCTGTCTTAGAATCTGAAATTTTGTCGTGAGCTGAGTCCTCTAGAAATGGAGGAACTCGGCTCCTTGTTAGATCAATTGAATCATGTTTCTTTGGATTCAACCGTGTCGGACTCACGCTCCTGGTCTTTGTCATCCCGTGGGTTTTTTTCTACATGCTCCTTTTTACCCATCTGTGCTCGGGAAGTAATGTTGGCCCCATTTCTTTCTCTCCATCCTTTATCTAGCACATTCCTGCCCCACCCAAAGTCCTTATTTTCCTTTGGATTGCTCTTCATAACGGTACTAATACTCTTGATAATCTTCAAAGAAGAAAGAAGGGTCTTGCTATTTTGCTTAATGTTTGCATACTGTGCTTCAAAGGGGAGGAGTCTGTGGATCACATCTTTCTACATTGTGAACTAGTTTCAGCTATTTGGTCTTATTCCTGAGGCTGCTAGAAGTGAGTTGGATTCAGCCTAAAACAAGCTTTGATTTTTCTTATCAGTGGCATTTCCCCTTCCTCAAGAGAAAGGGAAAGTTGATGTATCAAGCTGGTTTTTGTGCTACCATGTGGTTGGTTTGGAGAGCCCAGAATAGGTGCATCTTTGATGGAGGTACTGTTGTAGTGCATACGATTCAAGAAGACATCTCTATTTTGGCAGCTGATTGGGTTAGTACCAGAAAGGAATTCAGATCTGTCCCAACATCTGACATTTTGTGGGATTGGGCTACAGTTTCTTTTTTGGATTAGCCTATTTTAGTTTCAGTTTCCTATTGTTCAGTTATTCCCTGGGGTGTGTTCCTACTAGCTGGTTTTGGTTTTTTTTGTTTTATCTTTTCTTTCTGTTTTCCCATATCTCATGGGTTTTGTACTTTTCTCTCCCTCTAAATTTTAATATATCTTTCATCATTCATATAAAAAAAGTGTAAAAAATGTGGGATTATTTATATTGCAGAAAGTAGCCATGGGACTTCAAATTTGAGACGTCACATTAAAACTTGTCCTAGACGAGACACAAAGGAAATTATTCAAATGTTTTTGCCTCAAGAGAGTTTTGGTTTGTTAGTTAGAGATCCAAAATTGAATGAGTATTGTCAGGCATTACCAAAGGTCATTTTCAGCATGGTTACCCATTTCAATTTGTGGAACATGACGTTATAAGAGAGTTGCATTCAATGCTTAATATTGATGTAAAAGTGGTCTCATGTAACACTATCAAATCTGATGTGTTAACATTGTATAAAAGAGAGAAAGAGAAATTGAAGCATTGCTTGCAACTATACCTGATAGGATATGCCTTACATCTGATTTATGGACTTCAGTTACAACAGATGGCTATATTTGCATCATAACTCATTTTCTTGATAAGGATTGGAAACTAAATAAAAGGATTTTGAATTATAGATATATGCCTTCTCCAGTCTCCACACACTGGGGTTTCCATTATGAGCAAAATGTCTGCTTTGTTGGATGAATGGGGGAATTGAAAAAAAACTTTTTTCTATTACATTGGACAATGCTAGTGCAAATGAGACTTTTGTTGAAGCTTATCAGATCAGGCTCAATTTAAAAAATGCTTTGTTATTGAGTGGTCGCTTCTTCTGCATTTGATGTTGTGCACATATTTTAAATTTAAGTGTGCATGAAGGGTTGAAAGAAGTAAATAGATCCGTTCAGAAGATTAGGGAAAGTGTGAAATTTTTTAAGGGCTCACAAGCACAAAAAGAGATTTAAATCATGCTTGAATGATTTGTCAATTGATATGATTCACATTTGGCTTTATATGATTCAAACTACAAGGATTGTCCATTAGAAGAAGAATGGAAACGGATTAAAAAGATTAACAAGTTTCTGAAACTTTTTAATAACCTTACAAATATATTTTCAGGAACTAAGTATCCAACCTCTAATCTGTATTTTCAAGGTGTATGAACAATTCAATTACGATTGAAAGAGGAGTTGGAAGGTGAGGACACATTCATGAAAAGCATGGCTCCAAAAATGCAATCCAAGTTTAAAAAGTATTAGGGTGATTATAGCATTATATTATCCATTGCAGCAGTTTTGGATAACCGTTACAAGATGAAAATGGTGGAGTTATCTTACACCAAACTTTATGGGGATGAAGGGAGACAACATGTCATTTTGTTACAGAAGAAATGGTTTCATTATTTAATGAGTATATGAGGCATGCTTCTTCCTTATCTAGTTACACTCAGTTAGCTACTTAGCTGGCGCTTCTATAGTTAGTATGGATAATGATAGTGATGAAGATATGCAAGTAAGAAAATTTTCATTGTTATGTGTTAATTTTTTTTCCGTTGACTGAATACTTTTTTTAGTACAAAATTCATTCATTCCTTCTCCCTTTTCTCTTTATATCCTCGTTTCTGGTAGAGCATTGAGGCATTTGAGAGTCAAGCATCTATTGGCCGATGAAGTCGATCTCAGTTGGAGATGTATTTGGAGGAGCCAACTCATGATCAAAAGCAACCTCTTGATATTTTGATGTATTGGAAATCTGTTGAGTTCAGATTTCTTGAGTTATCTTTGATGGCTCGTGATGTCTTGACTATTCCTATTTTTATAGTTTCCTCAGAATTGGCATTTAGTTGTAAAGGAAGAATCTTAGATCAATTTCGAAGTTCTCTCCTACCAGAAAATGTTGAGGCTTTGATTTGCACACGAGATTGGGTGCATATATTAGAAGGTATTTATTTATTCATGCCAAATTGTTTTTATAAATAACTTTAGTTTGTTGTTTATATAGGAAAATTTCAAAATTATACTAACAACAGTTGTGACTATTCAATCTTTGTTCTTTTAATATAGACAATAACAAGGATAAAGATGTGGAAGACTTTTTACGTATAAATATTTCAGATTCTTCAGCTTCTAATGATATAAATTGAAGCCTTGATGGTAAGTGAAGTCTTTTCAGGCATATGACAAGATTATTAGTTTCTTGTTATGTTTTGGTTCTTTTACTTGATGTTATCCTAGTTCTTAATGATGGTTATCTTAACATGCTTGCTAGGTGTGCTTTGACATTGGAATAGATTGAAAATGTAGCTTGCTTGAAATTTGGAATTGAAGAATGGAGAGTTGAAGACCTCTTTTTTTGTGTTTTACTTTGGAGTTTGTAGTTTTAAGGACTATATAGATATTGCTTTTGAGAGATGTAGATGGGATGCAACTATCACCCTGGCAAAAATGCCATTATTGGGACAACCAATGCCACATAGAGTAAACTCGTCTCGAATTCCAATAAAATCAATGTAGTTAACAATTTCCAAAGTGAACAATTTCTAATATAAGAATTTTCAAAATTGAATAAAAATGAAATCCAACCACTTGCTGCAATTTCATATGAAGCTTCAAATATAAACTCTAAAACTTTAATTTAAGAATAAATCAAAAGTAGTTCCTAAAGATTTAACCAAATCTGAAAATTTTCAGCAGCAAAACTAATTTAAATTTGAACATTTGATCAATCTAAACCATCCTAAGAAACTTAAGAAAATCCTTATTCACTCATAAAGCAAGTCTAATAACCTAGCATCGACTATCCCTTATAATTTTCCCTCTTATGGTATTATATTATTTTCAAATAATAAAATTCATATCTCCTCAACAAGTAAATTTCTCAATAATAACTTGGATAGTATAAAGCTAAGAGACCAATGAAATACATAAAAATAATTGCTAAGAGATTTTCTCAATTTGAACATTATATAAATACAAATTGTCCCATGTATACAAGATATCTTCAAAACCTCATATCTCGGTCATTTCTTTTACTCAAATGGCAGTATGGCACCAAACTTGATTTGTTAGGTTCCTAATTTAACCCATATGCTGCTGTACCATAGTTTTAGATTGTTTAATTAGTTCAGAAAAGTACAGTTACTAAGGTTATACAATTTCGCACTTTTAAAACGCTTGAAATTGTTTTGGGTGTTTAGGGTTTGATATGGGTTTTGGAAAAGTTACTCTGAGTTTGATTCTTAGTAGGGTCATGGAAATGGTAAATTTAATGGTAAATTATGCTACTAAAATATCAGATTCGGGCTAATGTGAATGTGCACATGATGGATGTACTAGTTAGTGATTATGGTACCATTTGGATTGCACCTAATTTTTCCATAAAAACGGATTTTTATTGGTATAAGATGACAGATTTAGGTGAGGCGGTTTTCATGGAAGTTGTAGGGTGTTAGGTCTAGATTTATTTAAAAATATATTTTAAATATTAATTTACTGTTTATATTTTTAAAACAATTTTCTTTGTGCATAGATCTGCATAGTTTGTACATAAAGTTTCACTTCATTTTGACATAACTCTTTGACCATAGGAAGTTTTCTAAACCTGTTTTAGGGTGTTGTAATGGGTTAAATTAGGAACAGAACAAATCAAGTTTGGTGCCATTTGAGTAAAAAAAATGACCAAGATATAAGGTTTTGAAGATAGCTTGTATACATGAGACATAATGTATTTATATAATGTTAAAACTGAGAAAATCTCTTAGCAATTATTTTTATGTATTTCATTGGTTTTTTAGCTTTATACTATCCAAATTATTTTTGAGAAATTTACTTGTTGAGGATATATGAATTTTTATTATTTGAAAATAATCCAATACCATAAGTGGGAAAATTATAAGGGATAATTGATGCTAGGTTATTAGACTTGCTTTATGATTGAATAAGGATTTTCTTAAGTTTCTTAGGATGGTTTAGGTTGATCAAATGTTCAGGTTTAAATTAATTTTGCTTCTGGAAATTTTCAGATTTGGTTAAATATTTAGGCACTACTTTTGATGAATTCTTAAATTAAAGTTTTAGAGTTTATATTTGGACCTTCATATGAAATTGCAGCAAGTGGCTGGATTTCATTTTTATTCAATTCAGACCTTATATTGAAAATTTTTCACTTCGGGAATTATTATCTGAATTTAGAATTTGGAAACCTGATTTTGAATTACCCATGGATTTTATTGGAATTCTAGACGGGTTTACCCTGTGTGGTATTGGTTTGCTCATGGTGATTTGGTTGCCCAAAAATGGCATTTTTGCCAGAGTGACAGTTGTTTTGGTATTGGTTTTTGATATGGAAAATAGTTGGTTTGGTTTTATGGCCAGTAGGCTTAGCGAAGTCTTGGATCCAAACTTTAGCTAGATAGTGAGAAATAGATCGATCTTCGTTTTGGTTAGCGGTTCGTGATTCCTCCACATTTCCTCCAAATTGGTTGGAGGGGCCTTTCATGTGGGATTGTGCTACGGCAAACCCGCATCCACCATTTATCTTGGCTCGATGATGGCGAGGTCATTAGCGGTATTAGTTTTGGTATTGGTATAAATTGACTGGGTTTGTACATGTAAACCCTTTTGGTGGGTGCTCTGCTTTAAGTCGATGTCCAGGATGCCCGGCTTCGCACATAAGTCATGAGGTGGCATTGGACAAGGTCACTATTGAATTATTGTTACTATAAAATTCTTGGATTTTGGTTGTATCATTGGTTTATGAATAATGGTTTATGTTGGTTTGGTTTACTTGAAATTAACACTTACATCGGTTCTTTGAATTTTTGGTTTTATCTTAAAAAATCATTTTTTTAGCTTGATTAAATTCATCTTGAAATTTTAAACTAAAAAGATAGGATTGGTTTTAGCATTCATGTGTTGCTTAATGGGATTTTTGTATCTCATATCGGTTTTTAAACGTTTTGTTTTTAGGTGATTCTGTTAAGGGTGCATCATTGGGGGTAGAGTGTTCTAAGGATCAAGAGGAAGATAATTTGGAGGATCATATTTGTCTTCTGTAGGTTTCTTGGATTATGTGATTGGAGTTAAGTAGTTGAAGTATCTATAGGAAAAATTACTAATTATGAGAATAAAATAACAATATTATAAATAAATATTTTTAAAATTGAAAAAATGATTATTTTATAATATTTTATTTAAAAAATTACAAAAAATTGGGAAAAACTTTTAAAAATTCTGAATAACATATGACTAAAAGTAGTAAGTACTTAAAAATATTTGCCATATTTTATGACTAAAATTAGTAAATATGATTATTTTATAACATTTTATTCAAAAAAATTGAAAAAACAGGTGTGTACTGTACTATGAGTCTAGACTCTAGTGTTTGCTGCTTCTGCTTCTAACAATGTCTGGGGAGGAGGGTAGATCTAGAGATGGGGATAGGAGTTGACGGGAGGATATTGGGTGGAGTCATGGGACTCCACATAAAGGGAGTAGATCATGGTCGGTTTGTAACTATTGCCACCAGGTGATTAGGTGTGGAGAGGTGTCGAGATTGAAGGAGCATTTGGCACATGGATTCAAGAATGTGGCCAACCGTCCACATGTGTCACTAGAGGTAACAAGTTGATGAAGCATGACTTGCAGTCTACTTCTTCAGGCCGAGCAAGTAAAAGGGAGAGAGGAGGATATACAGATGCGACTTGCAGGTGCTAGATATGGCACCCCAGATGACATTGAAGATCTTGACGAGGAGAATGATATGCCGTATCCCACAGACATACAGACTCCAGTTGAGAGGAGACATTTTAGGGATCATTGGAGTTAGCATATGGAGTTAGAGAGGGAGTTGCTAGATTCAGAGAGGCGGGGCTTCTCACGTGGGGTTGGGTCATTTGGAACAGGTGGTGGCCCATCAAGACATAGGGATCCACCTTTGAGGAGGGCACATAGTACAAGGTTTCCAGATCCTCCTATAGAGCCGTCCCTTATAGGGGAAAGGATTCCAGATAGAGATACCTACCTGATATGTTTAGTGGAGGCAACCTTAGGGAGAAGATGGGGTAGTTCATCTCCAAGTTTTTTATCTTCAACTATATACTAGCAAATGCAGCATCCTCTCCCCACTACAGGAATATGGTTGATGCAATACAGCAGGCAGATAAAGGTGTTTTACCCCCAATCCTCGTAAGATTATGGGGAAGTATTTGGATGACGAGGAGAAGGAGCTACGAGACTATATTGATGAGTTGAGGCCTTACTGGGAGGAGTTTGGTTGCACCATCATGTGTGATGGCTGTATGGGTTCGACCAGATTCTTGATCATTAATTTTATGGTTTATTGCAGAGGTCAAGCACTTTTCCCCAAGTTTGTGGATGCATCTGACTATATCAAAGACGTTGATTACATTGCTGGGTTAATAAAGGGGGTGATCGAGGAGGTGGGGAAGAAAAATGTCATTCAGATTGTAACGGATAATGGGACAAACTACAAGAAAGCTGGTCTCATGATGCAGAAGAAGTATAGGCTTTATTGCACACCATGTGTGGCTCATTGCATAGACCTCATGCTAGAGGCTATTGCATGCAGGAAGAGTGTATTTAGCACACTCACTGATGCTAGGGCGATGACGATATTCATCTACAATCATTTTATTGTCTTGGCTATGATGAGATAGGCATGCCATGGGGACATAGTCAGGCACGGTATTATACGGCTCGCTATGAACTATATTGCCTTGGGGAGCATTCAACGGCACAGGATTGAATTGATAGCCATGTTCACATCTCCTGCTTGGTCAAATTCCCCTTTGAGCCACACTACCATGGGGAGGCGGGTGGAGGACATTGTTTTGTCGTCTAGTTTTTGGGATAAAGTGCAAGACTTGATAGCCCTGTTGGAGACTATTTATAGGGTGTTAAAGGCCATTGATAGTGATGCATACCCCAACCTAGGCAGTATTTATGAGTCCATGAGACTCATGAAGGAGCATATTTAGTCTGCATCTCCCAGATCATACCAGTGAATGCATAAGATTATTGATAAGCAATAGTATGAGACATTGGAACACTCTCTCCACTGTGCCGGTATGTTTTGAATATTTAATTTTACATGTTAATATGTTGGAATTGATTAATTGTATATGTATAATTATGAATCCTTGTATTTGTTCCATGGCAGCACATTATTTGAATAAAAAATACTTGTACTCTCAACGGCTGTGGACCCATCACGAGTTACAGGATGCTGTTGATTATGTATATGCAAAGTTGTTCCCTAAGTCGAAGACAAAGGGGTTATTTGGCAATGAGGTAAGCTATTTATTATGTTGAAATTTAATGCCATAATGCCATGCAAATGGTTTATTAACTTTAATTTCGGTCTCTTGTTTTTTAAAGCTTCTTATGTATCGCAATGCCTTGGGCTCATTTGGCCCTAGACTACTACTGAGGTGAGGATAGGGATGATGCCATGTACGTAGTTAACTTATCATTTTATACGTATGTTTTTACTTTGCGTGAATACGTTTATTAATTTTTATTAAATATTAACGTCAAGTTGTAAACTTTTCTCAGGTGAGTGGTGGGCTATGTACGCCACAAATGTGCCCACACTCCGTAAGGTGGCATGCCGTGTGCTTGCATAGACTGCATCTTCCTTTGTCTGTAAGAGGAATTGGATCATGTTCTCCCTTGTCGACACAAAGCAAAGGAACCGTCTGGTGTAGGAGAAGCTGCAGAAGCTTGTATTCTGCCATTACAACATGAGGCTTAAGCAGAAGTAGTTAGAGATAAAGTCAGAGAATGTTAGTCCAAAGGACCCACTTGCTGCTATGTATAGTGATGCCATTGAAGAGGATGATCCATTTACAGAGCGGTGGCAATTGATAAACTTGACGAGGCAGTCGGGTGACCAAATGCAGATATTTCCAAGGCAACTGCTAGTATGAGTATCGATGTCGACGCAGTTATGAAAGAGGAGGGACCTCAGTGCAGCATGGATACTTTAGAGTGTGGATTTCCCTCCAGTTGGTATCATGGCACACATGACACAGGAGGAGTATGAGCAGCATGTCAGTTTATACCAAAAAGAGTATAGATTTCGAATGAGATGGAAGCGTTACTGCCACTTTATTGGTGAGAGAGAAGGGTTTGAGCCTCGCCATTCATTTTAGTATTGATTTGGCAGCATCATTCATCAGTTCTACTTCCACCAAACTCACTTTACTACCATTGTATGTTTTTGACTTTTTGTATTATTGTTTCAGTTGAATTTTAAATTTGGATCCTATTTGCTATTTTGATTTACAGACATCATCATTAGATTCATTACATTTAAATGTGACATTGCATTTGCATGTTTCAATTTCTATATTGCATTGGCATGATTTTTTGAAGTGTATAAGTGCTATTTGTAGTAATTTTAGTACAATTATAATGCAAATACAATTATTTTAGATATAATATTATATTAATACAAGTATCAATGATTTTAAGCTTAAAAAACAAAAAATAATCTGGCGACGAAATTTCGTTCGATTCACTGGAAATTGCATTTTCCAGCCCTGGGTGGCACCGAAACTTAAAACCTTGGTTGGGATATGCCTACCCGTTTATTAAACGGGCGGCTTCGGGTTGACCCATGATTTGTTAACCCCATACATCAACCCGACCCATTTCCAGCTCTAGTTAGAACGGGATGCTATGATTTAGGTCATTGAGGGACTTATACAAAACTAAGAGATAGGAAAGGCAAACTGATTAGAATTCCCAAAGCAGTTAGCAGATTTAGGAAGGACAAGCGACAGGCCCCAGCAATGCATCCTGACCCAGGGAAGAAAAAAAGCACCAATTTCTAATGTCTGATGTAAATCAGCAAACTAAGAGATAAGAAAGGCAAACTGATTAGCATTTCCAAAGCAGTTAGCAGATTTAGGAAGGACAAGCGACAGGCCCCAGCAATGCATCCTGACCCAGGGAAGAAAAAAAGCACCAATTTCTAATGTCTGATGTAAATCAGCAATGCATGCTGATTTGTACTAATGCCTAATGATATAATATGCTCATCAATGCCACATGCATACACTTGATTTGCCTTATTTCCACGCCATTGTCTTTGCTTTCCACATATCTTAAATTTTAACTATAAATTGATCAATTAAACATAATTTATATACATTTTGTTTTTTGGATGAATAACAAAAGATGGAAGATACAAAAGGTATACAGATATGGGTAAAGCCACTCCATGTGCCCAAACCCCACCTGCAAGAAACCCAAAAAATCATCATCATAAGCCAGTTTCCAAAAAAGTGGGGTTGACAACATGAATCTTGTCTCTCCATCTTGATCAATCAAAAATCATATCTTCAGTTCATCTAGGTTTCTATAAGTCTTGTTTTATACACTCCATCCATGTCTTTTCACGCTTTCCTCTTACTCGCTTAGGCCCTTCAATATGTCTATGATTTGCACATATCTAAAATTTTAACTATAAATTAATCAATTAAACATAATTTATATACATTTTTTGGATGAATAACAAAAGATGAAAGACACAAAAGTATATATAAAGCCACTCTATGCACCCCAAACCCCATCCACAAGAAACCCCAAAACTAAGATCCCAAACTAGAAGAATTTATAACAAAAATGACCACCCAAGGAAACTCTAGCACCCCAACAGCTCCTCATAGAGGGCCTCGACAAATATATCACCCGTCGAAGACCCAAGCTTGGCTAAACGACCAGCCACATGATTAGCCTCTCTTCGCACATGACTGCAAGAGGCATTGAGCTCACATGCCAAGCCATTAGATGTGTATACTATAGAGACAATATTTCACGAATCATGATTTATATCGACATTTATATATTTTCAGGTACTTTATACATTTTTGTTATATTTTTACTAATAATAAATGACTACAGATTTTCATCCTTGATATTGACATTACGACATCAATGATATCGAGAAACCAACATATAGGAAGTGTCCCCCCAAAGTTTTCTTCACCACTATATTTTTGACAATGTTTAAAGGACATTTTGCAACATACCACTGACATTTTGCTCCTTTTTGCTTAGATTTATAAGGTGGGCTACCGTGTTTTGTTTTTCCTTTTCCCTTTTTTTTCTTTTTACGTTTCGGTAATGTGTTTTATAGATTATACTTAGATTAGACGTGTGGCAAACTTTATTGTCTTGTAGTTTCTTTCTCATTTTATAATATGTGTCTTGTACTTCATCAAACAAGAATGAAAAAGGAAAAATTAAAATTAAAAAGATAACAACAGCTACAGTAGATATTGCATGTAAGAATGTCCGTTTACTTTAGGGCAAGGAAGTCATACATATGCTATAAAATGTTATAAAACAACACAAAATCTATTCTAGCGCTGAGAGGTAACATAAAAGAGCACTAATATATTCTAGAGTTAAAACTTACAAAAGAGCTGACGGTCATCTTCAATAGCATCTGCAGCAGGAGCAACAAAAGAATTTGCCAGGGCATCATCAACAATTAAAGTCCAAGGCTCCTCAATACTCAGTAGCTGTACCATATAAATCAACTAAAACTATCAAGATATGAGGAAAATAGCATTCAATAGTTCCAAAATGGGAAGTTGATATCACATTCAAAAACTCTAAGACGTTGCCCAAAAAAAGACAAAGATAAAAGGGAAAAAAAACCTAATATTATCAAGCTTATGAGGAAACAAAATAGCATTTAATAATTTCTAAATGGAAACATTATATCACATTCGAAAAGCAACCTCTAAGGCGTTCCACATATCCCTCTCCCCCTCCAACCACCCGACCCTCACCACCAGAAACCCAAAAAAAGAAAAAAAGAAAAAGAAAAAGGAAAAAGACAATCAAATACCAACTGTTTACTCATTCTAGCCATCATGTACAGCTTTTCACAGAGCCGCAACTATCTCTAAAATTATTTGAACATTCACTTTACAATGATTGGATACACAGAAGAATTGATTTCAGATTATCAATACTTTTTAACTCATCATTATTTATCATAACAGCCAGCTAAAACATTGATATATAATGTCTAATGTATTTCCATACTTGTGAACAATTGATGCTTGAGTGTTCATCCGTTCACACTTTGGCCATGAGCGAATTACATGGTTTTTTCTGATTCAGTTAATTGAATATAACATTGTTATAAAACTTAAACTGGTCAATGACCAACCCAATGGAGAAATACGAGTCAGAAATTCAACTTCTAGATGAACAACTGCAAGTATGTATTTTATGTGAATTAATAATCATCTTGGAGCAGGAAAATTGGTACCTGATCCATCAACTTGCTAGCAGTTTAACTTCAGGTTAAGGTTGTTCACATTGTGTTAAATGCCAATTTCACTGATAATTTCACATCCAGGCCCATGGAAAATTTTGCCATATTGCCAAAATTTCTGGGAGTATGTTTTGTTGAACTACTTGTGAGATCAAACTAGGGAATGGTCAGGAAAAACCTAGGAAATTTTTCGTGCACCTTTCATGATCAGTAAATTACATGTACAAAAACCCGAAATATAACAGAGCTATACATAACATGGATATATCTAATAAGGAACAATGACATTCACTATTAGTACTCATAAAAAATAATTCACTATTAGTAGAGTAATATATTACAATATAAACAACAACACATTTAAAATCAATAGGAACACCAAAATATCTGGCAAATACAGGCCTTATAATCATTTCTTTGCATTTACCTCTAGTATCAAAAAGCTTCATAGATACAAAGTCCCAATACAAGCTGACATATGAAAAATTATATCACAATTCCCTAGTTGAACATAGCGCATTCGCTCCGCATAACAGGACATGAGGCATCATTATATGTAAATTCATTATACTAATTCATTCAAATGTTTTTTTTCAAAATTTTAAAAATCTTATATCTGCCATAACATTTTATAGTAATTTTAAGAAACAGAAATCAATTTGCAGGCACCATTGCACCTTAAAAACTTATTACATCCTACTTATATGTTTACAATGATTTCATTAAAAAAAAAAGAAAGAAAAATTTCATAGCTTGTATTTGATTAACAACTAACAACACAGGAGAGTAACCGGCCAAAGTAATTAATTTATTTTTTAATTATATGCAATAGATTACATCAAATATAAGGCACAAGAAGTTTTCTAAAAATATACATATTTTTAATTATTTTGTGCAAAAAGAAAATCAAATAGATATTTTTTTACGAAGAAAAGAGACACCAAAATTTATTTTAGTTGTTATTTTGTTACTTATTGCTTTTATACATAATTTAATTGAGCTTTTGAGGTATCAAAAGCAAGAAAAAAAATATTTTCCAAAAACAAAAAATTAAAGCCCAAAGCCTACTTTGCAACCTTAAATTCCTTGATCTTTAAATGTTTTAGCTTCTAATAAAATCATCAAAATGGATTTGCTAAAATCAAATTAGAAATTGAAAAAAAAAACCACATCAAGGGGATTTTATTTTTCATTATCAATTAGCACTGATATTTTTGGGCAAGAAAAGTAAACTTTCAACCAAATAAGCAAAAATAAAATTTTTCAGATAAGTGAGCATAATATCAATAAAAATTTTGGCAACATAAGAAAAAATAATTAATAAAACACAAGATTTTATTTCTAGGTGCCAAAATAACAAATTAAATTGAAATTTAAACTGGAGGCTACTAACAAACAAGTTAACTGCAAGTCAACCAATTTCCAACTTGTAAATAAAGGGGCAAGTTCCAAGTTGGGTTAATTGAACTGGGTTTACGATACCACATTTATGTTTATAGCATATCATATATCATATATATATTATATGGAGATATTTTATTTTTATATTTACTTGTTTGGCCTTTTATATCTATCTTTTATTAAAGAAAAGATGGCATGCTACACAGGTTGAGCCTATCTACATTCAAGTCTATATTTCTTAAACAAGCAATTTGTATATTTTTTTTTTATAAGTGATGAAATTTTATTGAGAAAGAGAAAGATACAAAGATAAAAAACAGCAAAAGGTGCCCAAAAGCACAGGCACCACAGAATAGAAAAACTACTAGATTTGCACACGAACACCAATGTCCCCAAAAGCTAGAGAATCATTCCTAGCCCCAGCCTTTGCTAGACAATCAGCTATGTCATTAGCAGCCCTTAGTATATGTCTGAATGAGACATTCAAACCTCACACCAAGGATCTAGCAACTCTAATCAGCTCCAAGTATCTCCACGGTCCAGAAACATCACTCATCATCCATCTCAATAAAATTGCAGCATCCCCTTCAACTATGAACTCTCTAATCCTCAAAGTGTTTGCATAACGTAGACCTGTGATAAGTGCCATAAGCTCAGCCTTAGTGGAATCTGCCTCTCCTATAGGCCACGAAATGCTGAAATGACCTTGCCCAAATGATTCCTGAATACTCCAACCCCTGCCTGGCCAGGATGACCCAAAGAGCATCCATCAAAGTTTTAACTTTATGATTCCTATAGATGGTGGTGTCCATAAACATGAGGTTTCAACTAAAACCGGCGATGGGGAACACACTGTGGGCCAACTCCTCACAACATCAGGCCACATAAATGCTCTGGAACTCAGCATACCCCCTAGCCCATGATGCCATCAATAACATGACAGCCATATAAAAAACAGAGGAACTCTTTTCATAAAAATTTCTATTGTTTCTTTCCTTCCAAATGAACCACAAAGTCACATGGAATACCACTCTATACAATATCTTTCCCCTACATCCTAGCCTAGGAAATCTCCACTGGTTAATCAAATCAATCACCTTCTTAGGTATAACCCAAGATACACCAATGTCAGTAAGAAAGCAATTCCATATCCTTTTAGCAAACATATAATGAAGAAAAAGATGATCTACGGTCTCCCCCCTGCCTCATGCATAGAATACAAACATTAGGCGATAAAGATAGCCACTTTCTTCTGTTTTGGAGATGATTTGCAGTGTTAATTTTGTAGAGTAGGTTAGTCCACACAAAACAGGCAATTTGTATTGACCATCAAAAGAATCAACATCCATCATCAAACAAAACAAGGAAGATCCATTTCCAGCTCTAATTTATTGTGACTCTTACAAAACATTTTTACTTAACAAATTATGCATTCAATTTATATCCAAAAATGAATAATTGGAGAAGAAGAGGACCAAAAGTTTTGTAAATGTACCAATAAAGTTCATTGGTTATGGTTAAGAGATTCTTATTTAATGGAACCTTGTGAAAATTATGAAGTAATTCTCTGACAACTAATAATTTTAAAATAAAGGGAAGAACAAGTTTTGAAGACACTATTGGCTTCCAAGATTACTCTTTAGATGAATCTTAATCAATTAGCATTAAGCACATAAAATAAACATATAAATTAGATCCAAGCAATTCATTGACCAGTATTTGGTTAAAATAGTTTGGTGATTGAAGCGTCCAAACAGGGCAGTTTGACTATAAACCTAAATCATTGAAGGTTTGAACAGTTCAACCACCTGTCCTAATATGAGTTGAAAACAATGAAATTTATATTTTGGGAAAGCAATTTTCAGATATTACCTTGCTTAGCCTCGATCTAAAATCCTGCCATTTGCTTCTTTCATAATCATCAAGACTATCTCCAAAGGTAAATCCATGTACTCTCTCAAGATCTGTGAGTAAATCATATTTTTATTTGTTAATATCCATTGAACAATGGTTAAAGAATCATTTCCATATAAATGACTGAGGAACAATAATGAAACTTCAAAGTCAACTTCTGCAGTTAAATATGATACATAAAATAAAAACAAAAGACATATATCCAAGCATGATATTCCAATAATGCTTCAAACAAAATATTCCAAATTTCTAAGCAAAATTTCATTACATCGTATAAGGGCCTCATCAAGTGATTTTATAACAGAAAAATGAGAAAAGAAAAACGAAAAAAACATCGAGAATAACATGGTTATTATATGTTGAAAGGAGTTGAGTGATCCTTAAAAGACACATACTTGGGACTTTGTTACTCTTCCAGAGGGAAAGAAAGGCGATTGGTTGTAGACTTATAAAATCAAGACAGGCTTTAAGGGATCCTTGGAATGCTAGTTGGATCACTTAGTGGCAAAAGGTTAAATTGAGGAGTATGGAATTTAGTATCTAGAGACCTTTGCTCCTATTGACAAGATGAAAACTCATCTACTATGGTGTTCCTCAAAAACAAGGAAAAATCGATGTCCAACATTCTTGTCTACAAGATAAACAAGACCAGCTAGCAAAGAAGATATTGATGCCAAGGTTTTCCTAACAATGGAAATTCCACAATGGTGATTTGATGAAATTTTTTTGGAAAATTTTCGATAGGTTTCTACAAATGTGAGAAAAATGGCAAAATTTCATCAAAATAATGAAATTTTCATTTAAGCTTTTTGTGGCTTTAAATAGGAGTAAAAAGACACCTTAAAACCCAAAAAATTCAAAAGAAATACATACATAGCCATTTAGATATCTATAAGTAAGATTGAATACCGAGTAGGAGAAACGTAGAGAAGTAAAGCTGTATGAATAAATAAATACGATAGAACATATGCATATGGCATGAGCAGTGTTTGATGTTTCGGTTGCACCTCACAACCCCCTAGCGGCATGAATCAGGGGGGGTGAAACAAACACCCCAGTGTTTCATTGCGGTGCTGGCGAAACGCTGGGGTCACTTAAAGAATCAAAATTTTTTTTGGGAAAATCTTCCCCATTCTCCAAATCCCCCCCCCCCCCCCCCCCCCCCCCCCCCCCCCCTCTCTCACTCCAAATCAACTTCCAACCAAGATTGAAGCTGAAAAGAGACATCTCCAACCACATTTGAGCACTTTGGAGGCTTTGAAGGTTTTCAAATAAAGGGTAAATCACGTTTTTTCTTATATTTAGTGTTGTAATTAGCTTAAAATGGTATGATTTTTGGATATGATCAGTAACAACACCCGATTTATTGATGGGTGCTGTTACTTTTTTTTTTATGAAAATAATAATTTTTAAAATTATATTGCACGAAAATTCATTTAAAATTAGGAAAAAATAAATAAAATTCATATTATACGCCCAAAAATCATGTAATAATTACTATAACATTAGAATACAAATCTAATCAAAATATCTTAGGACTTAAATTAAATTTGGGTATTTAAAAAATTAATTATTTATTAAACTCGAAAATTAAGAAAATGTTGAAAAAAATTATTAAAATATGCAAAAAATTAGTAAAATTCATGGATTAATTAAATATGAAGTGTAGACACCCGATCTATAGATGGGTGTCCATACTTTTACTTTTGTAGAAAAGGAATAATTAATTGTTTATTTAATATGAAAAATCATTAAAAATTAAAAAAATGTTTAAATTTTTTTTTTGAAGTATGTATTATCTAGATAATATTCTTATTACTTTCTCACAAATAATTGTACTACTAGTTGATTATTTTGATAGTTAATGTATACTAGTGGTGGTTTTAAGTGACTTTTTTTTATTGTTTGCAAATTACAATTGACAGGAAAGCAAGTGTAGCAGCTACCAGCTAGCGAGTAATGGCATCTGGATTTGATAGTGCATGAGGTGGTGGTGATGATTTGAAGCGAGAGGGCGTACAATGGATATTTGATACAATCACTGTACACGGTATTAGGGGGATAGAAATAAGACGGTATGTAATTACTGTCATCATATATTCAAGGGGGGAGGTATATCAAAATTGAAGATACACTTGGCGCATGGCTATAAAGACGTTGCAAATTGTCCTAGAATGCCACCTGAAGTAAAGAAGCAGATTCATGGGAACCTAGAGGGTGGTGCAAAAAGCAGAAAGCAAAAGCATGTGCAGCAAGAGGAGGTGAGACAGAGACTAGTAGAGCCTCCACGGGTACCCTCAAATGATGATGAGGACATTGTCTACCTTGATGATATGGTCATAGAGGCTGAGAAGGCAGAGTATAGAGCACAGGTTCGTGCATCCCTGCAGTCAGAGTATGATAGGAGAGAAAGGCTGAGATACGGGCTTAAGAGAGGTAGTCCTTCTGGGGCTGATATTGAACACACAGCTGCAGATCCAAGATCGGCTTCTATGAGGAGTTTGCATTCCATGAGGATGCCTGATTATCCTGTGGATCCCTCCACGCATAGATCCTCATATGCGAGGCAGAAGAGGCTTAAAAATATTTGGAGTGGACGGGGAGTTAGACAGAAGATGGGCAAGTTCATATCTCGGTTCTTTATATTCAATCATATTCCTGCAAATGCAGCCGCCTCTTCTCATTTTAAGAGTATGGTTGACGTTATTTAGGAGTTTGGGGTTCGAGTCCTACCTCCTACCCCAAAGATGATCATGATGGTGTACCTGGATAATGAATAGAAAGAGATGTTGGACTTTATTTGATCTTTGCGTCCTCACTAGAAAAGATTTGAGGTTACTATCATATGTGATGGTTGGACAGGCCCTACGAGGCTGTCAATCATCAACTTTATGGTCTATTTTAGCAAAAAGGCCATATTTCTAAAGTCAATAGATGCCTCAGATGAAATAAAGGACGCGGATTACATCTATGGCTTACTATAAAGGGTGATAAGAAAGGTTGGGAAACAGCATGTTGTGCAGATTGTTACAGACAATGGGAGTGCCTTCAAGAAGACTGGTTTGAAGATACAGGTGAGGTACCCCATATACTGGACCCTTGTGCTACGTACCGTATAGACTTGATGTTGGAGGCCATGGGAAAGAAGAAGACTGGTTTCGACTCTATAGGATGCACGGACCTTGACTACTTTTGTTTACAACCATAATTATGTGCTAGCGAAGATGAGAGCAAGATGTCAGGAAAACATAGTCAGGCCAAGGATCATTAGATTTGGCACAAATTATATTGCCTTGGATAGCATCCTGCGCCACAAGCAAGGACTTAGTTCACTATTTACTAGTGAGGATTAGGGTAATTGCCCTCAGAGCCACATTGAGATGGGGAGACAAATAGAGGACATCGTTCTTTCTAGCAGCTTATGGGATAAGGTGAGCGACCTAGTTGATTTGGAATGACAACCGCCATCACCTTGCGGAATACGATGATGCCGTGTAAGTAATGTAGTACATTTTGGTTACTTTTTTAAATTCACTTAGAATTTCTGATCATTTTTTTTTTTATTCTTATTGAAAATCATTACACTTTTCAAGCGAGTGGTGGGTCATGTACGGAGTTGATGCCCCTACTGTGTCGAAGCTTGCCTACCGAATCCTTGCACAGACTGCATCCTCGTCCGCTTGCGAGCGTAACTGGAGCACCTTTGCGTTAATACACATAAAGCAAAGGAACCAGCTTGCCTATCAGAAGCTGCAAAAGCTCGTGTTTTGCCACTACAACATGAGATTACAAGGAAGCAACTAGAGATCGAGACACATAGTACATTTGTTGAGAACCCCCTGGATATCCTATGTAGCACCCAGCTTGATGAGAACAACCCATTCTCATAATGCGCGAGGACTATGGAGTTAGACAAGCTTAATGGTGGACCGAGTTCAGTCGTTGCTCGTGCCGCAGCAGAGATGGAGATTGATGTTGACGCTGTTATGGAGGAGGAGAGAGGATTTGCTTCCGTTGTCTCTTTCGATAGAGATACTAGAGTAGTGCCACCTCAGTTTCTGTAGCAGCAGCGACAGCCTCAGTCCTGGTTCAGTCAGGTGAGCATAGAGAGTCGGAGTCCGATGACGATGATGGAGACGATGATAGTGGGAGTGGTGGAGGGTCTGATGATGACAATGATGATGGTGATGATCATCAGGGAGGTGGAAGACACTCACATGGGCCAAGGGTTAGTCCTTTCACTGGGGAGGCGGCGTACACACACGTGACCGAGAACTCTGACCATGGAGGAGGATATGCTCGGGGTGATCAATCAGAGATAGTGACACAATTTTTAGAGGCGGGGAAGGAGAGGATTGGTGCCCAGGAGGAGGAGGATATGTCTCGATCTCTTATGACTATGGACATGGAGGGATCTAGCAGCACATATTCACATAGTTATAGGAATCAAAGTGGACAGTATGAAGGATATGCATATCCATATCCAGGGCAGTTGCAAACATCTGATAGCTACGAGTTATTTCCATCCTATCTAGTTGCACCAACTCCACATCCAGCTACATACGGATATGGGTATGTCCCAGTACTAGTCCCAGTCCCAGTCCCAGTCCCAACCATCCGATATCCATATGGTTACTATCCTCCACCTCCACCACCGGTAGTAGCAACTCCTGAGGAGGAGGATAAGGATGAAAGTGTTATTATTATGGAGGAGTATTATGACGATTGTCCTCCCGTGGGCTTTGTTGCATATTTAGATCAGGATTAGTATGAGGAGGTGATGCGTCGTTACAAAGGCCAGTACGCAGGGCGTATGTCATGGAGGCGATATATTCATATGCTTGAGAGTCGACGGCAACAACATTAGCAACATTTATAGCCTCCTAGACATTCCAGCTCTTATTGATATTTGATACTTGATAGTGATACTATCTAGTGTCCATTGGCTCCAGTCTATCTTTCACTTTGTACTTTGTTTGTATTTTGCAATTTGTATGACTTTGTAGTTTGTAGCTTATAACTTTGTAGTTGTACACTTGTACTATTGTATTTTGCATTTTGTATGACTTTGTTTGCACTTTGTAGTGTGTTTAATACTTATTAGTTAATATTTAATAGTTGTGCTTGTATTTGTTCATAAATTGGAGACCTATGCTTATTTATTCTTCCTATGTTTATATATAAATTGTATACAATCATTTGTAATATGTTTTTCTCATATTTTAGGCTATTTTTGTGTGTTTCGGAGGTTTTCGCTGGTGTGCTGCCAATTTCGCCATTTTTCCTATTTCGTCGAGATTTCGCCGGGGTGCCACCGGCTTTTCATTTCGTACCCCTGGTGGCACGCCAAGCGGCACCGAAAAGGTAATCCTTGGGCATGAGATCATTAATAGAAGTGAAACAAATGTAAAAAGCAAATGAGAATATAAATCAAATCTTCACAAAATCTTACTAGAAAGCCTATAGAACTGAAAAGCACTTAGAAACAAGTGTTTTCTAAGTGTAGCTGACTACAGGCAACATTTTGACTGAAATCTCATGATGTTGCTTAAAACATGTGAGATTTTCTTATATATTGCCATAGTATAGCATGCCACCAAAATTCTGCCAAAATCTTGGAAAGCAGAGGAGATAACAATTTCCTCCCAACTTCTGCCATATGTCGCTGAATTATTGTTCTTTAGAGATCAATCAAGAAGGGGTAGTCACATAATGTCTACAGCAAAAACATTGCTTCAAGTATTAATGTATAATCGTAGGATGTGCTAGACTAATTTACCCAACAAAAAGAACGCCCTGGGGGGGCGGGGGGGTGGGGGTGCGTGTGTGATTTGGGTGTGTTGGGTGCAAGGGAAGTTGGATGGAGAACCAAGGGCCTAGAGTTATAGCATATAATAACCTGAGAATCAAAAAGTCTTCTAGAAACAATTCTAAGCTACCTATCTCCAAATAATAGTAAGATATTTAAAATAGTCGCAGATATGCATAAATTTCATAGGCATGAACACATCTGTATCAATATTGTGATCTAAAAAATGCAGTCATCTATAGAAAATTGATTAGTACCAAAGGTGAAAATATGGTAAGTTGCAGAGAAAAAGAGAGAGAACTAAGGGCAGAGAGTAATAACAAATGATAACCTAAGAATCAGAAAGTTTTTTAGAAAAAATTCTAAGCTACCTTACACCAAATAATTATAAGATCTTTTAAACCATCGAAGATATGAACAAATTTCATATGCATAAAAACACCTAAATCTGCACTGTGAACCAAAAAATGCAGTCATCTATAGAATGTTGATTAGTAGCAAAGGTGGAAATATGGGTAAGTTGCAGATCTGCAAGAAGTGGCATCCTTGTCAAAATCTAGGTTTTTGATCTGGAATATCAAATAAGCTTCATCCTAGTAAGAATTATCCAAAACACTGAAAGGCCTCAAAAGTTAATGAAGAGCAATGCATCCAAGACAAGCCACTGGCAAGAAGTCTAAACCACTTGTCACCACTTGTCAGGTGCAAAACAAAATGCAAACGACTTTAGGAGAAAGCAAATTTACTGCAGTCCATTAATTTTCAATTCATCACTCTCACATTCAATACCATTCACAGCATAATTATAGTAGGTTTGAATGCTTCCCATTAGAAAATTTATTTATTTATTTTTTTGGGCTTTTATGGGGAAGTGGGGTTGAGTGGCTATCGAAGGGTGTGTGTGTTTGACAAGTTCATTGGTTAATCAATGAATTTATTAAGTAAATCAAGGACATAAAAAATTTCCGCAGGGTGAAGAAATCAGAAGCAAAGACTTTGCAGGATTGAAAGGTTTTTGTCAAATTCATTTCTTTAATATTTAAAGTCAACACGAAAAACCAGGGATTGGAAGACGTCTCAATGACCACACAAATCATTTCACCTGGGATCTTAGTAGGAGTTTACCCCTGCACGCGTGCAGGGTGGTAAGTGGTGGGTGGCATTTTTTATTATCAATTCTGACAGAATCCAATTCTAGAATCCCAAAACAGTGTTTGGATCAGATTTTAGAGTCAGATTTAACAATCCCATTCTAAAATTTGATCCAAAATCAAAATCCACCTCCAAGTGGATTCTACAGATTCTAGGTGTTTGCCTTTGTAATCTCTAAAATCCAGACTATGAGATAATAATATAATATATATAATTTTTTGTACATATATATTATGATACATATATAAACTACATACCCACCTCCTTTGTTCCAATTGTTTTCAACAACAGAGCATTTCTATTTGATCAGATTTGGAATATCATCATATCTCAAGTTCAATCATACAATCCAACTTGAGATCAGTCCACTCCACTCCATGATATGTGAACAAGGATAAACATTGAAAAGAAAAAGAGAGATATAAAACTCAGTGTGGCTTAACACTGGATTGTTCAGCGCACAAACTCATGCTAGCTAAGAGTCTAAGACAAAATAAAGAACATACGTAACTAATTAAACACAACACATGAGTGCCTCCTTAAGATATAACAAGACCTGGCACAAAAAAATTACTCCCCAATCCTTCATCTCTTGCCAATCATTCTTCAAACTCTCACTATTTTCTCATGGGAAAGCTGCCTGGTTTTATTTTTTCAGATCCAAAGGCCAGATTGGGGTCAGATCAAAATACATAACAACGTTGTTTTTTATGTTTAATGAAAGTTTTCATTAAAATTAAAATAAAGAGAGTGCAAAGTACCCATGAGAGATGGGTAAGACCAAACAATCCCCATTGTAGTACTCTGGAACACCAAATTCTATCCTAGAAAGGCTTAACAGAACACATTGTTATGAGACTTATGACAAATCTGTTTGACCTCATCCTTGTGCAAACACTAGATGTAGTTAATAACAGTACATCTTCAAGTATATTTTGCCTCCTAAGGCACACTCCAAAAAATACAACTATTGCAGGCTATCTAGACAGACCAAAGAGTGGAAAAGAAGGCTGCATAGTACATCAAATTTCCTTTTCTCCATAAAGATGGGAAACATCACTATTTAGCAAGGTCAACTAAACTCCTTGGGAACACCCAATTCAGCCCTATCAAAATCAAGAGGAATGATCAGATGAAACCCACCAATTCACAATGGAGAAAGATATGATCCATTGCTTCCCCCCTCCTTAAGACAAAACGCACACATTGCAAGACATACCTAAGAATTTCCTTCGCCTATGGAGATTGTTGTGAGTGTAGATACTATATTGAGGATCAGGAGCTTTCCAAAGGAATGTGAGGGAAAGGAACGATCTGTAAACGATCTGCATTCCTATGGATAGAACATGTTTTTCTTTGTTCTTTATATTTTTTAGTTCTAAATATTATATATGTTGGAATGTAAGGATATTAAAGTGCTTTTAGGAGAAAATGATGCAGTTTTGGGTGAACATTTTCAATATCTTTTGGTTCATTACATGTTCCTAAGTTGTATTTCAATATCTTTTGGTTCATTACATCTTTACAAGTCCAAGCAAGATTTGTATTTCAAATTAAAGGAGAGCAACCAATCAAAGTTGTGTGAGGAGATGAGTGGATGGATTGAAAGAGGATTTGAGATGGAGGAGATTAAGGAAGCTTTATGGGAGATGGAAGGGGATAAGGCGCCCGGGCCCGCTGGATTTACAATTGAATTCTTCAAAAAAAATTGGGAGATTATCAAGGATGATCTGTTAAGGGTGTTCCAGGAGTTTTATAGGAATGGAGTTATTCATAAGGCTACCAATGCGACCTTCCTTGTCCTAATCCCTAAGAAAGTAGGGGCAATAGGGGTTAAAGATTTCAGGCCTATAAGTCTCACCACTAGTGTGTATAAGATCATAGCAAAAGCACTGTCAATTAGGATGAAGAAGGTCTTGCCTAAGATTGTCTCCTCGAATCAGAGTGCTTTTGTGGAGGGTCACCAAATCATGGATTGTGTGTTAATTGTAAATGAGTGTGTGGAAAGCAGGAAGAGGGATTGGGAGCCAGGTGTAGTGTGCAAATTGGATATTGAAAAGGCATATGACAAAGTGGAGTGGGCCTTCATAGACTCAATGCTGAAATGGAAAGGCTTCGGTGAAAGGTGGAGGATGTGGATTCGGGGGTGTCTGAGTAATGTTCATTTCTCTATCTTGGTTAATGGTGGGGTGAGAGGTTTCTTTCCTTCTTCTTGGGGGATCCGGCAAGGGGACCCGTTATCCCCCTTTTTGTTCACTTTGGTAGCAGAGGTGTTGCATAGCTTTTTCATGACTGGTAGGAGTCGGGGGTTGATCAAAGGGTTCAAGGTCGGAAGAGATGAGGTTACAATATCTCACCTTCAGTTTGCGGATGATAAGTTGGTTTTCTTGGAAGCATCTAAGGACCAAATGATGTAGTTAAAAAGCATACTGCATACATTCCATATGGTATCAGGTCTTAAGGTTAATTGGGAGAAGACTTCCATAATGGGATTGAATGTAGGGGAGGATGAGACTCGTGATCAAGGTTTGACTTTTCAGCGGAAATTTCGGATTTCGGCCACTCAACGGCACGAAATCCACATCCGAGATGGCCCCCCCCTCCGTTTCGCTGGAGTGCCGGCGAAACGCAACAAAATTTCGCTGCGTTATTCTAGTTACTAGTATTATAAAAAGTAACAACACCCGATCTATCGATGGGTGTTGTTACTTTTTTTTTCCCCAAAAATGATAATTTTTTAAATTATTTGACATGAAAAATCATTTAAAATTAGGAAAAATATATAAAATCTACATTAAATGCTAAAAAATTATGTAATAATTTTTCTAAAAATAATTATTATAATACTAGAATAATACCAGAATAACAATAATTATTATAATACTAGAATAACAATATAATTATTATAAATTTATAATACATTAAATCCTAAAATTATGCTAAAAAATTTACATTAAATACTAATAATTATTATAATACTAGTAACTAGAATAACATATTAACAATATAATGAAAATGTTTTATAATACTACAATAACAATAATAATTATTTATTTATTTAATACGAAAATCATTAAAAATTTATAAAAATTATTAAAATATGAAAAACATTAGTAAAAATATGGATGAAATATTATATGAAGCGTGAACACCCAATTTATAGATGGGCGTGCAAACTTTTATTTTTTTTGTAAAAAATGAATAATTAATTGTTTATTTAATTTTAATCCGAAAATCATTAAAAAATTAAAAAAATTATTAAAATATGTAAAAAAATTAGTAAAAAAATGTATTAAATTTATATGAAGCGTGGACACCCAATTTCTAGATGGGTGTGCAAACTTTTATTTTTTTGTAAAAAATGAATAATTAATTGTTTATTTAATACGAAAATCATACAAAAATGGGAAAAATTTATTAAAATTTTTTGGTAGGTATTATTTAGTTGATTATTTTCATAGTTATTGTATGCTAAAGTGACACTTTGTTTAATTGTTTGCAAATTGGAATTGACAGGTAACCTACTGTTTTCAAGTGAGCAGCTAGCGGGTGATGGCATCGGGATTTGGTGGTGGTGATGGTGCCGAGGCGGGCGGACGTAAAGTAGATATTGGATGGCAGCATGGTACCCGCTATCAGGGAGACAGAAATAAGACAATATGTAATTACTGTGGTCACATATTCAAAGGGGGAGGTATATCCAGACTGAAGATGCACCTGGCAGGTGGTTGAAAGGACGTTGTGGATTGTACTAAAGTGCCATCTGCAGTTAAGAAGCAGATGCTTGAGCACCTAGAGGGTGGTTTGAAAAGCAGACAAAAGAAGCATATTATAGAGGAGGAGGTCAGACGGAGACTAGCAGAGCCTCCACGGGTACCCTCTGATGATGATGATGATAATATTGTCTACCCTAGTGAGATCGTCATAGAGGCTAAGAAGGCAGAGTATAGAGCAGGGGTCCGTGTGTCCATTGAATCAGAGTTTGAGCGGAGAGAGAGAGGCAGAGATATGGACTTGAGAGAGGCGGTCATTCTGGGGCTGGTTCGGCTTCTATGAGGCATTCTCATTCCACGAGAATGCTTGATTATCCTGTGGACCCTAATACACATAGATCATCAGATGCGAAGCAGAAAAGGCTGAAAAATGTTTAGAGTGGAGGGTCTGTTAGAAAGAAGATGGGTAAGTTCATATCTCGGTTCTTCGTATTTAATCATATTCTTGTGCATGCAACCGCCTCTCCTCATTTTAAGAGTATGGTTGACGTTATTCAGGAGTCCGGGGTTGGAGTCCTACCTCCTACCCCGAAAGAGATCATGGGGGGTGTATTTGGATGATGAAAAGAAGGAGATGTTGGCATTTATTAAATCTTTGCGTCCATACTGGGAAAGATTCGGGGTTACTATTATGTGTGATGGTTGGACAGACCCTACAAAGTTGTCAATCATCAACTTTATGGTCTACTGTAGAAGCAAGACCGTATTTCTGAAGTCTGTAGATGCCTCAGATAAAATCAAGGATGCAAATTACATCTATGGTTTACTAGAGGGGGTGATCAGAGAGGTTGTGACGCATCTTGTTGTACAGATTGTTACAGACAATGGAAGTGCCTTTAAGAAGGTTGGTGAAATAATACAGGAGAAGTACCCCATATACTAGACCACTTGTGGTGCAAATTGTATAGACCTAATGCTAGAGGCCATTGGGAAGAGGAAGAAGGTGGTGAAGACATTACGAGATGCACGGACCTTGATTGCATTAATTTATAATCATAATTATGTGCTAGCAAAGATGAGAGCAGTATGTCATGGAGATATAAGCAGGCCAAGGATTACTAGATTTGGTACAAATTATATTGCATTGGATAGCATCTTCCAACACAAGCAAGGATTGAGGTCTTTATTTACAAGTGAGGATTGGGGTGCTTGCTCTCAGAGCCGCACCGAGAAAGGGAGACAAGTAGAGGATATCGTTCTTCGTGGCAGCTTTTGGGATGGTGTGAAGGAGGTTGTTGATATATTGGAACCCATTTACCGGGTGTTACGGATCGTTGACACAAATTCATACTCGACCCTCGTTTCCATCTATGAGAGCATGAGGGTGATGAAAGCACAAGTTTAAGCTGCCATAGAGACGTCCTACCAGTGGGTCCACAAGATCATTGATGATCGTTGGATTAAATCGATAGATCATCCCATACTCTTGGAAGGTAATTAATTTATAATATTAATTAAGGTTTGTTGATGTTTTTTTTTTGTACTTCTTTGGTGATGCTAAATTGTTTATTAATTGTCATTTTCTTTTCAAACACAATAACAGCACATTACTTTAACCCGAAATATCACTACAAGGACAAGCTTGGGATGCGCTCAAATATGTGGACAGCTGTGCACATGGTTTATTCCCACTTCGATCTCAATTCTGACGGGTAGGCAGATTTCGGCAATGAGGTAAATTCTTATAAATAATAAATAAGTATTCTATCAATTGTAATTTGGAATCTTTTCCTCAATTTTTACTAAATTCTGAACATGCTTTGCAGTTGATCATGTTTAGAGATGCATTGGGATCATTTGGAATGATGACCGCCATTGCCTCGCGGAGTAGGATGATGCCATGTAAGTAATGTACTACATTTTGGTGAATTTTTTAAAATCACTTAGAATTTCTAATTTTAGTTTTCTGCTTATTGAAAATCATTACACTTTTCAGGCGAGTGGTGGGTCATGTACGAAGTTTCTGCTCCTACTTTGTCGAAGCTTGCATGTCGGGTTCTCACTCAGACTGCATCCTCATCTACTTGCGAGCGTAACTGGAGCACCTTTGCGTTGATTCATACAAAGCAAAGGAACCGGCTGGCCTATCCGAAGCTACAAAAGCTCGTGTTTTATCACTACAACATGAGATTACGTGCGAAGCAGCTGGAGATCGAGACACAGAATAATATTGGTACATATGTTGACGACCCTTTGGACATCCTATGCAACACCTGGATTGATGAGGACAACCCATTCTCAGAATGGGTGAGGACTGCGGAGTTAGACGAGCCTGATGGTGGGCCGAGTTCAGTCATTGCTCGTGCCGCACAAGAGATGGGGATTGATGTTGACGTTGTTTTGGAGGAGGAGAGGGGATTTCCTTCTGTTGACTCTTTCAATAAAGATACCAGCGTAGTGCTCCCTTCAGTTTCTACAGCAGCTACGACACGCTCAGTCCCAGTTCAGTCAGTTGAGTGTAGAGAATCGAACTCCGAGGATGACGATGATGGAGATAGTGGGGATGGTGGAGGGTCTGATGATGACAACGACGATGATGATGGAGATGATCATCAGGGAGGTGGAGGACAATCACATAGGCCAGGGGTTAGTCCTTTCACTGGGGAGGCAGCGTACACACACGCCATCCAGGACCTCCCACCATGGAGGTCGATACAGTCAGGGTAGTCAGTCAGAGTCAGAGGCACGTACTTTTCAGAGGCGAGGTAAGGGGAAGGAGAGGATTGGTGCCCAGGAGGAGGATGAGATGTCTCGATCTTTTATGAGTATGGACATGGAGGGATCTAGTAGTACATCTTCATGTAGTTATGGGGATCAGAGCGGGCAGTATGGAGGATACGCATATCCATATCCAGGGCAATTCCAGACATCTAATAGCTACGGGTTATTTCCCTCCTATCCAGTTGCACCAGCTCCATATCCAGCTACATACGGATATGGGTATGTCCCGGTGCCAGTGCCAGTCCCACCCATCCCATATCCGTATGGTTATTTCCTCTACTAGTCGTAGCAGATGAGGAGGATGAGGATGAGGATGAGGGTGTTCTTATTATGAGGGAATATTATGATGATTGTCCTCCTATGGGCTTTGTTGTGGATTTAGATCAGGATGAGTATGGGGAGGTTGTGCGTCTTTACAGAGGTCAGCACGCAGGGCGCATGTCATGGAGGTGATATGTTCATATGCTTGAGAGACGACGACAGCAACAACATCAACATTTACAGCCTTCTAGACACTCTACTTCTTATTGATCTTTGTACTTTGTACTTTGTAGCCTTGTGACTCTTATCTCTCGACTCTCTTGTACTTTGTATTTGGCATTTTTTGCAATTTGTCTTTTTATGATTATGAATCTATGAGCCTATGACTTTGTTTTACACATTACACTTTGTAGTGTGATCTAATGTGCTTGTAGTTGTAGCCTTGTAATTGTTTATGTTCATGTACTTGTATTTGTTCATAAAATACTTATTCTATCTATTTTTCGCATATAAATTGTATAAAATCATGTCTATTATGTTTTTTTTAGCTTAATTATGGTTTTTTTTTCTAAACATGGAATTTCGTCGGCGTGCCGCCGATTTCGCTAAAACCCATTTTCGGATAATTTAATAGTATTTTTTTTCTGAAAAAAAGCTTTTCATCGGCGTTCTGCCTATTTCTCCAAAAACCTTGTTTCGGGTCATTTAGCTGGAATTTCGCCGACATCTCGCCAAAATTTCGTTTCGGCCGCCTGGCGCGCTGCCAGGCGGCACCGAAGAGTCGATCCTTGCTCGTGATCTTAGTCAGATTTTAGGGTGCCAAGTGGGGTGCTTGCCGATGTCGTATCTTGGTCTCCCTCTTGGTGCGTCCCCTCATAATGTCAATTTTTGGGAGCCAGTCATAGAAAGAGTGGAGAAGCGTTTAGCTCTATGGAAAAGGAATTATTTATCTTTGGGGGGTAGGATAATCCTAATCAAGGCTGTGCTTGCAAACCTACCTGTTTATTCATGTGTTTGTTTAGGATGCCTAGAAGAGTGGTGGCAATAATCGAGAAAGCCCAAAGGGACTTTCTATGGGAAGGTGGGGGGAAAAGGAAGAACCATTTAGTAAGGTGGGAGAAGGTTTGTCTCGATAAGGAGATGGGAGGGATTGGGGTGGGTATGATAGCCCATCGTAATTCCTCTCTTCTTGCTAAATGGTTGTGGCGTTTCAGCATTGAAAAAGGAAGTTTGTGGCACCAAGTAATTACAAGTAAATAAGGAAGGGATGATAATGGATGGTTTATAAACTTGAGGGCACGACCTCCAGGAAATTGCCCGTGGAAGGCCATTATGAATCTTGCATCATTATTTTACCAGCATATTAGATTGAGCATTGTTTTTGGATCTTCGATTCGTTTCTGGCATGATCTATGGTGGGGCAATCAAAAGTTTTCTACCTAGTTTCCTCGATTATTTGCCCTTGCTCTCCTTCCTAATGCTACTGTGGCTGATACTTTGCATTGCACTTCCTCTGGTCCATCATGGAATCTTCCATTTAGGAGAAATCTTCGTCCCCCTGAAGTGGAAGAGATTTCTGTGCTTATTGATGGGTTAAAGGATATGACTCTTGACCCCTTAGGTTCTGATAAGGTTTCTTGGTCCCTTTCACCCAATAGATTGTTTTCCTGCAAATCTTTCTTCAAATCCGTTACAAATGGTTCATCTCGTCCTATGCTTCCCTTCCCAGTTTGTAAGCTTTGGAAGCCTAAGGTCCCTCTTAAGATTAAGGCCTTTTTATGGACTGCTATTTTATACAGGATAAACACGGCAGATCTAATTCAAAGAAGATGGAAAGGGATCGTGTTATCCCCGCACGTTTGCTTCATGTGCATGGATCACGGAGAGAGCATTGATCATCTTTTCCTTCACTGTCGTTTCGCCGGCATTATTTGGAGGCGGTTGTTTGACATGATCGGAGTTTCTTGGGTGCTACCAGACACTTTTCAGGCATGGTTTATTCAATGGAGAATTACGGGCCTAGGTAGAAGGGGCAAAATGTTGTATGGTATGCTATTCCATGCAGTTGTCTAGTTCATTTGGTTGAAGCGTAATAGTAGGATATTTAGGGATATCAGTTTATCAGTGGATCAGGTCTTCGATTCCATGTTGATTGCTGTAGCATCGTGGGCTACGCTTCTTCCAGAATTCCAGGGGTTATGGCCTACAGAGATTGTGAAGGAGTGGAAAAAATGGAGTTTTTCGTCTCTATGTGTGGAGGACGGCACGACAAGAGGGATGATATCAGATATGATATAAGAGAGTTGGAGATCGGGAGTGATACGTTATGGAGGTCTGAAGTTGAATGGCTTGTTCAGCTTTGGATTTAGGTGGTTTTGGTGGGGTGTTACATATGGTTATGATATGTATAGTGGATTGACAGGTTTTTTTGATTTACTGGTATACAGGAGGGTTGTGAGATCTTTGTAGAGTGATATTTTGGGTTACAGTTGTATACACTACACTCCATATTCTATACTCTTTACTTTTTATCCACATAATATATATACTCATCTTCATTATTCATCAAAAAAAATTACATGTTCCTAAGTGGCTTAATTTTGCCATTTTTTTTCCTATACAATTTTAATTTTGAATGGATTTTTATAATCATGGTTTTCAACAGTTAATCATTTTAGGATTTTAATAATTATATCACACAAATGCAATAAAAGTGTTTTATGGTGGCTTTCAATTGGAAAGCCCAATCTGGCCTGATAGGGTCAAATTAGTATGGCATAGACATACCCCCACTAAAGTTTGTTTCTTTCTATGAACGGTCAGTCTTAATAAAATTCTAACTGTGGACCATCTAAAAAACAGAGGTTGGCATTTGTCTAATAGATGTGAGATGTGTGAATGTCAAGAGGAGACTGTCAATCACCTCTTGCTTCATTGTGCAGTGGCCAGCAACGTTTGGGGTGGTATTCTAAAGAAGTTTAACATATCTTGGGCTCAACTGGAGAAAGCTAAGTGATGCTCTTGAGACCTGGAAATGGAAGAACGGTAAGTTGAATCTATTCAAGATCTGGAACATGGCTCCTGCAGCAATATGTTGGGTAATTTGGGGAGAGAGGAACCGGAGGATTTTCAAAAACAAGGTGAATAGGGAGGATCAGCTTGTTAAGATGGTATTAAGGCTCATGTTTGAGTGGGCATCTCAGTTTTCATCTTTCCCTATTATTACTCATCTGGAAAATTTCATATCATGTAAACACTTTTCTGAAATTCTGGAGCGCTAGTTTTGTGTTATTTTAATCCTCGGCAGAGGATCTTTTTGGCTCTCATGGCGGTACACAACTTGTGAACCACTATACCTGTATATTTCTTGTACCAACATTAATAGGTATCTCTATATTACTGATAAAAAAAAATGATACATAATACATAGCCATGGACCACTTTCATCTCTCTGGACAATCTGTCTTGACTATTCTTCTCCTCTTTTGAGTCACCCCAGGAAATATTTCATCATATAAGTATGATAAACAAGTAATCAAATATTAATGCAATGACATACCAAAGAATTTCAAATTAAGCTTTTATAGAAGACGAGTCCGGAGATTCATTGACCAAAGGGACAGATCAGGTCCATCAACTCCAACTTGGTTGAACAAAAGTCGATTCAATCCTTCAACCCAGTTCCACCTTGGTTCATCAAAAATTGAGAAAATCCTTCAACCATTTTGTTTGTGTAAATACAAGAAAACATAGATTCACATGTATATCCCTAGAGACTTGAGAAAATAAAAATAAAAATTTACATGTGTCCTTGTAGTGAATTATGGAAGAAACTAGTATTCCTTTTTCTCTCTATGCCACCAGCAGCTTCAGTCATGATCAAGAAGCTTCAACACAATATGGATTGGTTTGAGACAGAAGGTTTACATTATAACCGACAAAACAAATCCAATCACCAACAGAATGGTTTAGAGAGGACTTAAGGGAATTTGCACACATGCTATGTCAACCTGAACTTGCCCAGATGGTGTCTGGTCTAGGGTTTCATGGTTGGGTCAGGTTTTTTGCCACCTAAAAACACATCCCACATCAGTCAAGCAGATGGGCAGTTGGATCACACAAGGCCGCGGATTAGAATGACTGTACCTGCAAGTCCATTCTGCCAAGACAGCAATTCTGGGTTTCAGGCAATGAGGAAAGATTATGAAAATTGGAAAGATTAGCAACAACTAGGGTCTATAACATAAAAGCTTAAATGATATCATGACAACTAGAATCTATACCCCATCCTTCTCACTAACAATGATATCATACAACTAGGGGCTCCATCTGGGAGTTTGTGGAGTTGTGCGGGGATATATCTATGGGTGGGGTCATCCTGCACAGTCATATTCCCTATGTAAATTCAATCTTTCTTATCCCAGAAAAAAAAACACACACACACACACACGATCAATGGCAATATTACAGTACAGGTTTGTTATATGGAACTAAGGGTCTTTGACAAGGCAACTCTACAACTCTTTATCGCCCTATATCTTCGTACTTTGTCATGAAACTGTTCGCAGGTATTCTCGAGGACACTACTGCAGTAGAATACAAGCACCATCACAGAAGCCGAATCCAGGACAATTCTTCGTACTTTCGCGATGATTTGATGGTATCTTCTCATGGTAACATAAAGTTTGTTTGATTTTCAAGGCTCTCAACAAGCTGTAAATATTCACAGGACTCGACTAATCTCAGTAAGAGTCAAGTGTACTTTAGTGGTATATCTCAAGAGGAGAAAGAAATCATACTTCAAAGAAAGTAATCTCCCTGTCAAAATATTTGGGCATCCCATCAACGTCCTCTAGACTGACAAAAAAAGAATGTGACCCACTTTTTTCAAGGATCAAAGGTAGACTGCAAGGACGGAAAGCAAAAAATTTAAACTATGCTAGGAGAGCACTGCTGGAAAGAAAGTGTTATTTTGTCCACGTGTCAACATTGGTTCTTGGTTTTCATTCTCACAATTAACATTATAGAGAAAATTAAGAAGATTTGTAGAAACTCTGAAGGAGCTGAACTGGAATAGAAGATGGCTTTGATCAAATTGCTGTTGGTTTTCTCACCCAAAGGAGGTTTGAGAATTCAAGATCTCCATAAGTGGAACATCGCAGCATTATGCATCACGTATGGAACATCATAAAGGCAAGCAAGGACTGTAGGTGGAATGGGTCTTTTCTTACCTACTAAAAGATAGGAATTTCTGGGCACCCACAATCGCTAAAATTCATACATGGAGCTGGAGAAAGATCCTAGAAATCAGACTTCTGGTGTCGAAATTTGCAAAGGTTACTATGCATAACAGAAAAAGAACTTTGTGGCCACGATAACCAGCACCCCAAAAGTCCCCTCGCCTGAAATTGTGGAACAGATGTATCAACAATTCAGGTACCAGAAAATACCACAGTTGAAGAGATTATAGAAGAAAACAAGGGGAGTCCTCCTCCAGCGACTTCACGTGAACTCCAAAAGAACTGGATAGAGCTCAAGACAATTCAAAAGCCAAATCAGTAAAGGAAAGATAAGGTAGGCTTGTTCGAAATCTGGTTTGTACAACTTGGAAGATACCTTCTTACACATTTGGCAATTGTTACAACATTTATTATGGGACAACTTGATTTGGTTTAAGGAGAATGTACTGAGGCATGCTTTCATTTTCTAGTAGCTAAAAGCCAGAAACTTCTTGCCCAAGACAAGCCACAAAATTCAATATCATCTCAAGATCTAGATGTTCATTCTGATAGGCGAGAGTTTGGAAAATAACTCTTACATTGTCCTTTTAACAAATTTCTCTCGAGAGAAGTGGTCACAACAGGAATTGTATCAACTAGGGCTACAACTCGGGCCGGGTAAACCCGAAACCAACCCGAACCAAACAGACTTCGGTTCGGTTCGGTTTTTTAATACTTCGGTTCGGTTTTGGTTTATAAAAACCTAACCCGAATAAAATCGGTTCGGTTTTGGGTTTGGTGTTCGGTTAAACCAAACCGAAACCGAACCGAATCATGGTATTTATGTAAACCGAACCGAATTATTATATATAATATTAAAATTTATATAAGATTACCTTTAAAGTTTAAGAAAATTACAACCCCGCCCTCTCTTAAGTATCTCATATTCTCAAACCCTAGAACCTATTCGTTCATCTTTCACCATCTCAAACCCTAGAACCCCATTTGCCGAGTTGCAGCCCTGTCACTATTGGCCGCCGACCGCTTGTTCATCACTTCGTTCGTCTGCTTTAGGTAATACCCCTCCTTCCCTCACTCTCGTCTCTTTCCCTCCCTCCCTCCTTCCCTCACTCTCGTCTCGCTCCCTCTCCCTCTCTCTTCCTCTCTCTCGTTTAGATTTGTTATGTCACTCTTGTCTCACTCTCGTCTCGTTTAGAAACTAATATTTCATTCCAAGACGTTAAATGGGTCTCTATTCCTCTGCAGATCTCGGGAGGTAACGGCGTCTTAGATCTCTGGAGAATCAACTAGCAAGAGTCCGTTCGTCTTAGAGGTAACCTGTTTATTCCCATTTCCCACATATCTTCTTCTTCTCGATTGCGTAGGTTAACACCTATGTGTATATTCCATGTCATTTCCAGAACTCCTGATAGAAGGCAAAGTTGAATTCGTTGGGGAAAAAAAAAGCAGTTGTTATTAGCCTTCCAATTACTTCTAGATGTTCCACCATGTTCTTTTGTACCTTGAAATCCTCAAGATAAACTACTCACCACAAGAAGAAATAAGTGGCGTTCTTGCAGTTAGTAGAATACATTGATGATAGGTTGGCCTATATCACAAGAGGTGCCACTGGGAGAAAGGAGATGAGTCACCCACTCAACAAAGTTCCAATTCCTACATAAGCAGGGAGGGTTGGGGTCTAGACTTGAATTTGCCTGCCCCAGTTGACAACAACAACGAAGAAGACTCGTCTTCTGGTTCTTCAGAACTTGCTTTGGATCTAAGATTGGGTATTTGAAGAGTGTTCTTAGATTTGCTCTCACCCACTGGATGTTTCTCTCTTTCTTTGTTTCTTTCTCCCAAACCTGTTGGGTACTCTGTTAACTTGACTCAACACTTTTATTTCTCATTTGCTAGTGATGAACAATCGATTATTGGAGATTTGTGGCTCTAGTTCTTTGTCTGTATCTTTATGTTTCTTCCTTACGGATCCCCCAGCCATTTATGCCTTGTATGGCCTGTGTTTGAGGCACCCAAGCCTTCTTTAGTTGTTAACCCTATCAGATTGAATGACAAGGAGGATTAGATTTCAAATAGTATAATGGAAAATAGGATTGGAGATGAAAAATCACACATTTGATTTCATCAAAATAGGATTTGGAGATGAAAAATAGGTCTGGTATTATCTGACCCAACCCGAACCGAACTGATTTCATGTAATTCGGTTCGGTTCGGTTTGGGTTTCGGTTATTTTATTTAATATCTGTTCGGTTTTCGGTTTTCGGTTTTCGATTTTCGGTTTTCGGTTCTTAATTCGGTTCGGTTCGGTTTTGGGTTGAACATATGTAATGTCGGTTTGGTCTTGGGTTGGCATCAACCTGGACTGAACCAAACCGAGTTACACCCCTAGTATCAACCAGTCGGCAGTCAATTTTGAGGGCGAGATTACTTGGATGGCAAAAACTTATTCAGGTAAGGATTTTTGGCCAAAAATAAGAAGAATCAGAGTAGCAGCGACAGTCAACCAGCTGTGGGAAGAAAGAAACAGAAGAGATTTTCAAAACAAATTTCATTTGCAAGATTATCTTCTCCATTGAATCACAAAGGAAAGCTTAGCAAGGTTAGAAGGAAGCCAGGAGGTCTCAGAAACAAAACATAACAGAGAAATTTGCAATAATTGGGGTCTGAGAACTCAGTTTGTCATAGATTATGGACTGGTTGTTCCCCTCAAAGTTTGCGGAGATCTAGGCCTTAGTTTTCTTAGTCACAGAATGCTCTCTTAAAGCTCTGATAGGCTGTTTAGGTTCTATAGCCTTCCACATATTTGATTAAGATTTATATTAAATACATCCAAAATAACAATGCAGGGGAAATATGAAGAACAGTAACAACGAGAGCCTAACATAGAAGCTTAAATTACAGCATAAAAATTCATGGGAAATATGGGTGACTTACTTTCACTAATTTTGGTAATAAGACCTTCAATTGTAGTGACAACTCCACCTAAAGTGCCACTGGATAGCTCTAAATCAAGTTCTGGGATTCTCACACTTGCAGTATCTGACTGAAATGTGCAAAAAGACATTTTGTTAGATAATGCGCATGAATTTCAAGAATAATAAGACAATAATCAACTGCTCCAGAAAATATTTCTCAATCTCAATCCATGCACACACCTCATCTTGAGAAAGTCATAATTTAAATAAAATAAGCAAATATTGCATAACTAGAAGAGAAAACCGATTAACACATACTCAATGCATTAGTGAAGTAACATGGCACATATAAGAGGATACATCAAGTATGAAGACAACAGTTGTATTTATATTAGTGATAGTTTTTCATATTTCACTCCATGCTCATCCTTTTCTTTCAAATGCGTTGACATCAGTAACATGTTTGTTGATAAACCACCCTGATCATTTCCTATAAAGCTTTAGTTTCTAATAAAAATTCTCCCAATAATAAAGAAATTCTATACCACTTTTGAAATTATATATTGAACAATTTATCCTTATCTTTTCTTGCACAGCTTTACTTTAATTTGTTAACTCTCCTAACTATCCAATGTTCGACAATGAAACCAACAGAGTAGTGTATTTCTAGAAGTCTGATTTAGGAAAATCCTTCCCATTTTATATAAAAAAGAATTACTTCAATCTAGAATCATACTTTCATTTTAGGGCCTCAAATCTTGTTAGAGATTGGTATCCATGATGCTTTATCATTATTAAAGAAATAAATATACATTAGAAAGGGAAGATTTGATTTAGTTTACCTTGTATGACTTTCCTTCTATGTAAGTTTCCTTTGTATGATTTTCCTTCTATGTACTCTCACATACTCTATATAATGAAATAGAAGGAAGGAACATATTCTTGACTCCCAGATCAAACCAGAAATCCTAATTTCTTCATGGTATCAGAGCCAATCAATCTAGGGTTCTTGGTACTATCTCAGCTTCACAATCTTCCTCTTTCTTTCTCGTTTCTTCTCTTTTATTAATTGTGTGGAAGTATTTGTGATTGTCACTTGACTGAAAGAAGCTGTCGTGCGTGTGAGAAGGTAATGGGTGTCGCTGTCGATGATTGAAAGGAGCAATCGTGCGAGTATGTGCTGCTGTCAAAGAGAATATTATGACTTGAGGATTGTTCACATGTTACTGTGATCTCTGTTACGTCGTCAACGTCATCTGAATATTGTCGGAAGGTTATCGTGGCTTCTCTTTTTTGCTGTAATCTCTGCCGCAGTTGTAACAATGGGTGTTCTGCTGCAATCATGATTATCATGCGTGGTTTTTTCTCTGAAAGGTGGTAGTTCTCATGCTGTTGATGTTGTTGATTTCAGTACTCTTGTTCTCGCATGGTTGATATCGTCATTTGCAGCAGTTCATTTCTGTGTTGTAGTCGTTTTTTGTTTGCTGCAAATGAGTTGTGGCTTTTTGATATCATCACTGTAGTTGTTGTCAACTGATTTGGGTTTTTGCTGTGGTGTCCCTGCCGCTTGGTTGATGTTGTTGAAGACATGTTCTGGTCCTGTTAACATTCAACAAACCAGTTGATTGTTGCTCTTTCAGTTCATTAACTGTGGTTGAATTTGTTCACACTGTTCAAGTTTCTCTCGTGAAATCATGTCATCTAAACTGAGAAGGTCAATCTGGTTGCTCCAATGACCACTAAAAAGCTGAATGGAAGAAATTATACTTATTGGGCACAATCTGTTGAAGTATTTTTGCGTGGGAAAGGTTTATTTAATCACTTGATTTTAGACAAACCTCCTAAACCTTCCGGTGATGCCTTGGAGTCCAGTACTCGTCCCAATGAGAAGTGGGATCAGGAGGATAATGCAATCATTGGACTCATGCTTGAAAGTATTGAACCTCATATGGGTCCTCATCTCTTTTCCTCTCTACTGCCAAGGAAATTTGGAATCACCTAAAACACATGCACTCTGGTGCTGGGAATATTACTTGAATATATGAGGTATGCAAACAATATTTTAGGCTTGGAAACGGATCTCAAAAATGTGGTTGAATACTACAATCAATTTCTAGCAATATGCAAGGAGAGAAACATGCATCAAACACTTTCTCAAGACCTAAAAGTAATGGAGAAACAGCTGGAGAAACAGCAAGATGGCATTGATGTTGTCAAGTTTCTTCTTGGTCTTCCTTCTAAATTTGAAGCAGTTTGAGCACAAATATTAGGGGGAAGAGAACTTCCCTCTCTTACGGAAGCACTCTCTCGTATTCAACGTTCCAATCTCTTTGATCCTACTCCTAATGAAGATCGTACTGCATTTGTCGTTCGTGGTGGCTCTAGGTGGATTTGGAGGTAGGAGTGGACGTGGCTATAGAGGAGGATGAATTGGTCGTAATTCTAGAGGTGGTGGTCGCTCAAGTAATCGTGAATCCCGGAAATGTACCCATTGTGGTCGTATTGGTCATTCGATTGACTATTGTTGGAATCTACATGGCAAACTATCAAGTTCTACCAATCAAGTCTCATTAATGGAAGACTCAATCTCTGGTTCAGTTACTAACTCTACTCCAGCAACAGAGTCTGAGTTAATATCTATACCACAACATGAGCATGCAAAGTTTCTAGCTTTGTAACAAGCAACAACTATTTCTATGGCTACTCTTGCTTAGTCAGGTACTACATCCCACTGTCTTTTATCATCCTCTCACAATCCATTGATCATTGATTCCGGTGCTAACGAACATATGACCGGTTTGTCCACTTACCTCTCTAATTATCATCCTATTGAGTCTTCAAAGTGCGTTACTCTTGCTAGTGGTTCTCAGTCTAGTGTTGCAGGGTCAGGAAATGTTCATCTTAGTTCTGATATTGATTTGATGACTGTTCTTCATGCTGCTGGTTTTCCTTTCAGTTTATTGTCTATCAGTAAAATCACTAAAACTCATCAATGTTCAATAAGTTTTTATCCTTCTTTGTGTATTTTTTAGGATCTCAAGACAAAGAGGATGATTGGTATGGGGCAAGAAGTTGGTGGATTATATTACCTCGATCTCTCTCCTGTTTCTTCTCCTCGAGCTCTTCAATCTTTAGTTTCACCCATGCAGTGGCATTGTCGTCTTGGTCATCTCTCTTCCCACTTTAAAGCGTCAAGTTCAAAGTCTTCATAATGTATCCTTTCTTGAGTGTGAAGCTTGTCAACTTAGCAAACATCACCGTTTGTCTTTTCCTTCAAGAAGTGCGAATCGTGTCTCAAGTCCGTTTGAGTTAGTTCATTCTGATGTTTGGGGACCAATTCATATGCCATCAAATAAATTTGAATATTTTGTTACTTTTGTGGATGATTTTTCTTGTATGACTTGGATATTTTTAATGAAAAATAGTTTTGAGTTTTTCTCTATCTTTCAAGTGTTTCGTGCTTAAACTAAAACTCAATTTAATCATCGTAAGCGTATTTTGTGATCTAATAATGCCAAGGAATATGTGTCTACTTCTTTTGCATCCTATTCCTCTTATAAAAGCATTATTCACCAAAAATCTTGTGCATTTACCCTACAACAAAACAGGGTAGCCGAACGCAAAAATCGTCACTTGTTAGATGTTACTCGTACTCTTTTGTGTCAAATGCTGTCCCCAAACGTTTCTGGAGTAATGCTATACTTATTGCTTGCTACCTCATCAATCACATGCCATCTTTTGTTTTGGATGGCATATCTCCATTTTCTTGTCTATTTCCATCAGCTTCTCCATACTCTTTGCCATTGAAAGTCTTTGGGTGTGTTTGTTGCGTGCATATTCTTGGTCCTAGCGATGACAAACTTGACCCTCGATCAATGAAATGTGTTTTCCCAGGTTACTCTCAAACACAAAAAAGTTATCGTTGTTATAATCCTCTTCTCAAGCACTATTTTATCAGTGCTGAGTCACTTTTGATGAGGCTACACCATACTTTTCCAACAATAGTCTGTCTCAAGAGTCTTCTCATCCTTCTTTTCAATTTCCGTATCTTCCAATTGGTGGCTTGTCTCCATCTCTTGAACCACCATCATCTTTTGCACCAGCATTAGATCCTGAACCAACCACCAACTATTCAGAGGAGCAGTCTTCTCCTCCTCCTCCATAGGTTTATACCCGCCATCTTCAGATCAATCACCTTGCCATCTTCAGATCAATCACCTTGCCATCTTCAGATCCTGTTCCTGATGTATCTTCTGACCTTGAGTCCTTTCCTATTGCACTTTGCAAAGGTAAACGCACTTGTGTTACTCCCCATCCTATTAGCCGTCATGTTAGTTTTGATTCCTTTTCTACTTCGTTTTCTTGTTTTACTTCCCATCTTTCCAGTGTTTTTGTTCCTAAGACAGTGCAGGATGCTTTATCTGACCCTGAGTGGAAGAAAGCTATGGAATTGGAGACATCAGCATTGCTTGAGAACCAGACTTGGGATCTTGTTCCTCTACCACCTGACACATATCCAATTGGTTGTAAGTCGGTCTATGTACCAAAGTTCAACCCTGATGGGTCCATTGCTCGCTTAAAAGCAAGATTGGTTGCCAAGGGATATACATAAACATATGGTATTGATTATGATGAGGCCTTCTCTCCTCTTACTAAGATCTCTTCCATTTGTGTTCTCATTTCTACTTCAGCTAATCTGGATTGGCCTTTGTTTCAATTGGATATCAAAAATGCCTTCCTTCATGGTGACTTACACGAAGAAGTTTATATAGAGAAACCACTTGGGTTTGTTGCTAAGGGGGAGTATAGGAACTGTGTGTGCAAGTTGAAAAAGGCATTGTATGGGTTAAGGCAATCATCAAGGGCATGGTTTGTAAAGTTCTCTGCAATTGTTTTGGAGTTTGGCTTACAGAGGTGTCAAATTGATCATTCAGTATTTCATCAGCGAACTAATACAGGTTGTGTTATTCTGGTAGTATATGTAGATGATATTGTGATCACTGGAAATGATGCAGCTGGAATTACTCATCTAAAGTAGTTTTACAGCAACGGTTTCAAACAAAAGATCTAGGCAAGCTTTGGTATTTTTTGGGAATTGAAGTTGCTAGGTCTCGAACAGGTATTAACTTGTCTCAAAGAAAGTATGTCCTTGATCTGCTAGATGAGACTGGTCTTCTGGGTACTCGTCCAATTGATACTCCCATGGATCCTAATTTGAAACTTCTAACAGACGAAGGAGAGGTGTTTGAAAATCTAGGTCAATATCGTCGATTGGTGGGGAAGCTAAATTATCTAACTATTACTAGACTAGACATTTCCTATGCAGTTAGTGTTGTGAGCCAGTTCTTGGATACTCCTCGTGCTCCTCATTGGGAAGCAGCAACATGTATTCTCAGATATTTTAAAAAAGCTCTAGGCCTTGGAATATTATATAGATCTAATGACCATCTCAAAGTAGAGGGGTTTACAGATGCAGATTGGGCAGGTTCTCCTTCAGATAGACGATCTACTACAGCATTTTGTACATTTCTTGGAGGGAATCTTGTTACATGAAAGAGTAAGAAACAAACGGTGGTAGCAAGGTCTAGTGCTGAAGCAGAGTATAGAGCCATGGCTCACACAACGAGTGAGTTGATGTGGTTACATCATTTTCTTCAGGAAATCAGTTTTTCACCTTCCACTCCTATTCCATTGTTCTGTTATAATCGAGCTGCGGTACATATTGCATCTAACTCGGTTTTTCATGAGAAGACCAAGCATATTGAAGTCGATTGACATTTTGTTCATGAAAAAATAGTGGATGGTACTATATGTACACCATTTGTGAAGTCTGGAGACCAACTTGCAGATGTGTTTACCAAGGCACTGGGTGGTAATAGATTGAGGTTCATTTGTCCCAAGCTGGTATATATGATATATATACTCAACTTAAGGGGGAGTGTTAAGGAAATAAATATATATTAGAAAGGGAAGATTTGATTTAGTTTCCTTTGTATGACTTTCTTTCTATGTAATTTTCCTTTGTATGACTTTCCTTCTGTGTACTCTCACATACTCTATATAATGAAATAGAAGGGAGGAAGGAACATATACTTGACTCCTAGATTCAAACCAGAAATCCTAATTTCTTCAATCATAAAGCCCAACGTCCTAGTTATATAGACTGTAACTTTTATCAAGGTATAATTTGGCGTGTATAATGACATCTCTACATACTTACCTTGGTATTGTGTTGAATTTAGTCATATTGTTGCCAAATGTGTAATCATGTTTGTTCACCAATTCAAACCAACAACACAACCACCCTACGCCATGGCCCCAAACAATTTATTTACAACAGATAATCACTCACGCCTGCCGCCTGCCCTTTGCGCACACACATGCACATATGCAAAACAACCCCCTCACATGCACAAAGAGAAAAACATACTAACCTAGTTATTAGGCTGAACATATTGACTCTTTTCATTACCATATGCACAGCATCACTGGTAATGTTTTTAACCTACTCATCTTTTACAAGAGATAATCATAAAGAATGCAACTGACCTTTCTATTCTGCATCTTTGAATGATTTGTTTGCAGCAGGACCTGAAGTGCATGGGTTTGCTATCAGTTACCATACCCTGAAGACAGCTACTCTAATCGTCTCTACTCTCGGTATGGAACAGCCAAAGTACTTTATGAACCCCATGTATCACTATATCCATACACTAGGATCGCTCGTCAATTGAGTGAAGTTTGCACATCAGGTATATGCCAAGTTAGATCCAAGTCAAAGATGAATGATAACTTTAGCAATGAGGTAATTAGTTAGATTGTATTTCAAATAACTCCTTTAGATTCTTCAAACATTTTTTTCCTTCTAAAAGTTGGAGTTCTATAGTGGACAGAGAGACGAATGAGTTTCTGCTTTCTAGTAATGGCAAGTTTATTCCAAAAGTCAGCTATGAGCACTTATCTTTCGAGTTATATAATGGACAATGAGACAAATGAGTTTCTACTAATGATATGATCACGTAAGGAGTCAACTACAAGCACTCTGATCATGGATGAACTAACTAACCATACCCAAGAGGAGGTACCTTGGTTTATGTTATTTGCAGATAATGCAATTTTAGTGGAGCAAACTAAGGAGGGAGTAAATGTAAAATTGAGGTTATGGAGGAAAGCTTTGGAATCAAAACGTTTTAAAAAAAAAGTAAAACCGAGACTGAGTACATTGAGTGTAACTTTAATGCAAATAGGAGTAAAGATGAAGCAACAATAAGAATTGAGAATCAAGAGATTCCTAAAAATAGTCAATTTTGGTAACTTAGATTAATTATTTACAAGTAGCGAGATATTCATGAGGATGTACCACATAGAGTTGGATGGCTTATGTGGAGAGGTGTGTCTATGGCCATCTGTGATCAACATGTCCAACTTAACTGAAAGGAAAATTTGTTAAGGCAGTCATTAGTTCTGCTCTGATGTGTGGATAAAAATATTGGGCAACTAAAAGGTAATATGTTCATAGGATGAGCATTGATATGATAAGGATGTTAAGATAGAAATGTGAGAAGACTGAAAAATAAGATCAAGGATGAACATATTCAAAATTGATTAGCTGTCGCAAGAATAAGTGATAAAAAAAAGAAAGAAAGGTAAGTTAAGATGGTTTAGGAATGTAAACTAAAGACCTAGGGAGGAAGCTATGAGAATGTGTGTGAGGGTATTGTTGAAAGCAAGGTTGGAAAATCAGGATTTTGCAAAAATTTTGCTGGGGCATGCCTCATGCTGAGAAATCTGGGGAAATTTCACTGGCATGCCACCACATTTCACTAGCATGCAGCCAAATTTCCCTAAAATTTTCCCTATCTAGGGAAATATTTCCCAGATTTCGCAGGCATGCCGCCAGATTTCACCGCATGACAGGGAAAAAAAATTTCGTGTTGCCAAACCCAAAAAAAGGAAATTTGCTAGTGAAATTGTAAACCATGGTTGAAAGATCTAAAAGAGCAACTGAAAGACCAAAAAGAATATGGATTGAGTCAGTTAGATAGGATGTGAATGAGATAAGTTGTCTAAAGATATGGCCTTTGATTGAGTTGGATGAAGGAAAAGGATACATGTTACCTACCCTAACTAGTAGGGATAAAGCATTTGGCTATCGATTGGAAAAGAATGGCATGTATTGTCATGAATATATTATGCAACAAAACTTCATATAATGGCAGAAAAGAAAGTATAAAAAACTAAGAAATATACAAGAGATCTAACCATGTGATTTAGAATGATCAAGATTATAGGCATTCCTTCATCACAACTATAATATCAGATGGGTATAAACCACAAAAATATACAATAAGGCCACCTTTAGCAAAATTTTGCCTTTTCCAAGTTGTGCCACGTACAACAAGAATTGTATATTTTGCCTCAATCTTAAGATTCAACTGATTGAAATTAATATCAAACTACCACCAATTTTTTTTTATTATTATTTTATCTAAGACTTGGTCTAGCGATAGAAAAATAGCAAGAAATAAGCAATGATGAAATAAGTATTGAACAAAAGGAACATTTGTTGAGATTTATTTCCAAATTTTTTATTTTAAAATTTATTTTTAACCAATAAAATATTTATTTTTCCAATTCCGTGTACATAATATGACCCAATTCTTTTTCCCAAAGCTTCATTATTTCAAATTTATATGTTGCAGTTTTCATATCTTGTATATACTTACAAATGTTTTAAATTCTTTACTAAATTTATCTTAAATAAATTGCATGCCATTCTCATTATGGGAAGGGTAGATGAAATAAGACACTACTTTATGGCACATTTATTAAATGAGACTCAAATCCCTGACTTTATGGGGAAAAAGGTATAAATATGTACATATTTGATAATCAAAATTATTTAGAATAAGTAACTCTTGATTGAAAGATATATTTCGACCTACTCAAAGCTGGCTATAAATATATATGTATATATGTATATACACATATATCCACAAACACACACACGCAAGCACACGTTCAAAACTCAAAACTAGGAATTTTTCTCTTTTTTTTTTCCATCAAATCCTCAGTAGATTTGACCCAATCCATCAAATATGCAATTCGGCACAAGTTTTGACTTTCTTTTGATGCTAAATTAGGCCAAAAAAGGAAAAGAAAAAGAAAACTATAATCAAGAACATTATAATTAAAATAACTTATTCTTGAAGTTTTCAAACGACAAATGTTAATACACTCTGCAATTCCATAGGAAAGGTTGCTAATATTGGTAATGCAATCCTTAAATTGGATTAAGACTCATTTCAACACATAATTTTGAAATTTGGACAAGTTTGAGAGTTTTCGACAAATCATGGGGTTGCAACCAATTTGGTCTTTTGAAGATGAAGCAAGGATCAAGATATTACTCTTCCCTCACAGTCTCACTCAAGATGTCCAATCTTATACACTAGTGTCATTAGCAAAATAGCAAGGTTTACTATTTTCATTTTGCTAGGCACTTCGCTAATTCAAGGGAAAATTTGAATCCATATAAGCTAAATTTTTGGATTTGGAGGAAATTTTGCTTGAATTGAGAGAAATATTGCATGATTTGGACTAGACTTCAAGTTTCTCGGCCATTTAAAGGGCAAAAAAAAAATCAGCGTTCCCTCCAATTTCGCCCATTTTGCTCTATTTCTCTCAGCTTTTTTGCTTGATTTGACATCAATGTCTTGCCAGGGGTTTTTGGAGTGAAATTTTGGCAGCATTCTAGCAAAATAGTAAACACTGCTAATAAACTACCATAACCCTCATCTTATCGATTATGGAGTCAATTTGGAAAATATCTTTGAAGATCACGTTTCTTTCACACCATATGGCCAAGCAAATTGCCCAAATATGAAAGCAAAATGAAACTCCTCTCTTCTATCAAAATGGTTGTGGTGCTTCAGTACAGATAAGGAAAGTTTGTGGCACCAAGTGATTACAAGTAAATATGGAAATGATGATAATGGATAGTTCATTAACTTGAGGGCACAACCTCCAGGAAATTGCCCGTGGAAGGCCATTATGAAAATCACACCTTTGTTTTACCCTCATATTAGATTGAGCATTGAATCTGGATCATCGATTCATTTTTGGCATGATTTATGGTGGGGCAATCAGCTGTTCTCTATCTAGTTTCCTCAATAATTCTCCCTTGCTCTCCTTCCTAATGCTTCTGTGGCCGATACTCTGCATTGGTCTTCTTCTGGTTCCTCTTGGAATCTTCCATTTCGGAGGAATCTTCGTCCTTCTAAATTGGAAGAGATATCTCAGCTCATTGACGATTTAAAGGATGTGATTCTTGATCCCCTAGGTTCTAACAAGGTATCTTGGTCCCTTTCATCCAATAGAATGTTTTCTTGCAAATCTTTATTCAACTCCGTCACATAGGGTTCATCAATTCCTATGGTATCCTTTCCGATTCATCAGTTATGGAAGCCTAAGGTCCCTCTTAAGATTAAGGTCTTTTATGGACTACCATCTTATACAGGATAAACACGGCTGATTTAATTCAAAGAAAATGGAAAGGGATTGCTTTATCCCCGCATGTTTGCGTTATGTGCATGGAGTCTGGAGAGAGCATAGATCATCTATTTATTCATTGTCAGTTTGCCAGTATTATTTGGATGCGGTTGTTTGAGATGATAGGAGTCTCTTGGGTATTACTAGATACTTTGAAAGCATGGTTTAATCAGTGGCGAGTTAGGGGCTTGGGTAGGAGGGGCAAATTGCTTTATGATATGTTATTTTATGCAGTCGTTTGGTTCATATGGTTGGAGCGTAACAGTAGGATTTTCAGGGACACACGGTTATCGGTTGACCACGTGTTTGATTCCATATTGATTGCTGTAGCATCGTAGGCTTCGGTTCTTCCAGAATTCCAGGGGTTATGGCCTACAGAGATTGTGAAGGATTGGAAAAAGTGGTGCTTTTCATCTATTATTGTGGAGGATGTCACGACGAGAGGGGTGGTCCTAGACATGATTTAGGAGATTCAGAGTGAGTTATGTCTTTGGTCTGAAGTTGAATGGCTTGTTTAGCTTTGGATTAAGGTGTCTTGAGGGGGGGCTAGTTGTGGATATGAGTTGTACAGTGGATTGACATTGTTTTTTTGTGCTTTTGGGGCTGATGGGGCTTGTGAGGAATTTGTAGAGTGTTTTTTTGTGCTTCTGATTGAATACTTTATACTCTTTACTATTTCATACAAACACACACACACACATATACATATACACATCTTAATTATTCCAAAAAAAAAAAAGAGGTGGATAGGACAGCACAACCCATGCTAAACAGCTGAACTGCATAAAATGGGCCCATATCTAACAATAAAAGTCAAATTGAAGAAAGAAATAATCTATTATTCTCCTAACCAAGGTTTACAACATCGCAACATTTCGCTATTTTCCAAGGTGGCAACACGAAACCACCTTAAAAAACGATTTTTCGTGGTTTCCTTGATGTCGGCGAAGTAATTTACATTTTTTAAGTTTTTTTCAATGTCTAGCGATTTTTCCATCAATTTGGCGACATTTCGGTGAAATTTAGCCGACATTTTGCTAATTATACCTAGCGAAATGTCGTTCGAAATGACATTGTAAATCTTGCTCCTAACCCATGTACAGAACCTTAGGAGTAGGGATGACAACAGACCACGCTTGCACACTTAACATAACAGATATCATGTCTGCCTAAGCCCATCAAAACTGACCCAATCTTTAACATAAAAAATATAGGCCACACCTTGGAGTGCTCTAAGCCCAAGCCTAGCCTAGCCACAAGAACTCAATTTTTTATTTGTATAACTGATGATATATATTAATATAAAGAAATAAGTACAAGGTAGATACACGTATGATAATCCCCTTTACCTCTCCCCAAAAGACAACACCCCACTTCACAAAAACTACTCAAAAAGCTAAAACACTATAGACAAAAGCCCCTGCTATATACAATAGCCCACAATTCTCCCCATGACCTTGTAACTCTAATCTAAGCATATTTCTACAAACTCCTCGGACATTGGCCCCACGTATATATCCGATATGGAAGCCCCATACTTATCTAAACGATCTGCAATAATATTAGCCCTCTATGTACATGATTGAATGAGACGTTCACTCATATATGAAGGCTCTGGCTTTGCTAATGACATGTAAAAACCTCCACGACCCGCAAACATCGTTGTGCATCCATCTCACTATAGCAGAAGAGTCACCTTCTATCACGAAGTCCCTGAGGCCCATCTTTTTAGCCTCTAAAAGACCAAAAAGACAAGACAACAGCTCTGCCCGAATAGAGTCACCACCATCCACTATACCTCAAAGAATGAAGGATATCCCTCGTACACTATTCCTCACTAGTCCTTCAATACCAGAAGGACTAGGAATTCCCAACGAATATCCATCAACATTCATCTTCACGGCTCCATGCTCCAACGTTCTCTATCTTGCATTCCCCTTTCCCATAGTTAGCACTGAAGAAAAGCAACACACCCTCCACTCCGTCACCACCTAAGAACACGTCCACCCTCTAAACTCAGGTCTAATAGACACCCAAGATGATACAGTCACCATAATGTTATCAATCACCTGATCTCTAAAGAAGCATTCATCAAGGAAAATCCAGCGATTCTTCTCCATCCATACATGCCAAACCACTGCATGAAAAAGCGTCCCATAAACAATGTGACCCTTGTTCCCTAGGCCCGTTATCCTCCATTGCACAAAACAGGCACCAAGAGAAGCTGGCACCACCCAAGAGACATCTATCCTTTGGAAGAAACGCATCCATACCCCCCAAGTGAAATGACAATGAAGAAACATATGATCAATGCACTCCCCTGCCTCCTTGCATAGAAAACATATAGTAGGTGATAAAGTGTACCTCCTCCACCTCATCTGTATAAGATCCACAGTATTTATCCTGTACAAAAGGGTAGTCCATAGAAAAGCCTTTTATCTTTAGGGGCACCCCTAGGAATCCAAAGCTTTGACATGGGAAATGCCACAAGGAGGGCAAGACGATCTGGACAAGAAATACTAAAAAAACTATAATTATAAAATAATTCTTTTCCCAAGTATTTCTCCTACATCTAGAACTAAAAAACTGTAATCAACACTACAAGAAATAATTATAAACTAATTCTTTTCCTAAGTAATTAACATATTACATAAATCTGTGTTCTTTTGATGAAAAGCAAAATTTTACAAATAACAATCAATATTCACGTACTAAAAGTAGAAGAGTATGAAAATGTAAGATTATCAAATTTGGTTAGGTTCGCAGTTGCCTTGGCAAAGCAAGACCATAACTTGATTGGACAAGGAAAAGTTTGATCAGTGTAAAGCCATGGGCCAATAAATCTTACCCAAGCCCGCCCAGAAACAAGGCAGCACACCTGGAACACTGACAACCTGTATGGTAGGGATATATTGCAAATTTTCTCTAATTTTCCGAGGTTTAGGGTTGTAACTAGGGATGGGAGGATATAGGTTATAGTCCTATTCATTTTAAACTAGTGAAAAACATCTCTTCTTACCTCCCATTGAAGTAGGCACAATAACAAAAGTAAAATCTCTGTGCAAGCTTCTTTGATCTTTCTTTTGGTTTTCAATACTTTTTGTTCAGTTTGATATTCAACACAGCCCTACTTGGGTGATAAAACAATGGACTGTTTTTTTGGCATTGATCTTGTAAAGAGTCGTGTTTCACATGAAAGAATTTATCCTTATGGGAATATTAGATTTTCAGTTCACAGAAGGGTAAAGGTTTGGATGGCACCGAAAGTAGAACAAATAAAGGAGAACAACCTTACATTAAAAGTCCAACTAGGACTTGGATTCTAGCTCAAAGAGGCGACATTCAAATGGTGGGTGAGAACTTGTTTAGGATGATTAAAAAATTGGTAATCTTATTCTAGTTGGCAAGACATTGATCTTTACGCAATGACAATGCCTGTGACAAGTCATCTAAAGAACATTAAAGAATATCAGCTATCGTATCTCCTTTATTCTATAAAATGTGGTAGACCCAAGATAAAAATGATGAGAGCCTACATTCACCCACCATTTCCAAAAACTGTATGCAAAGGTCTTGGATCTCTATGAAATTTCATGACAGGTTACACAAAGACCATGAAAGAAAATCAGCTACTGGCTATCTGGGCTCCTTTACTTGCATCTGGTTAACTTAAGGGAACAGTATTGGAGAAGGGATTGGCCCACTAAAGTCCAGTAAGAAACTAATGTAAGACTCGTTTCTTATGAATTGTTATCGGCATAAAACAGCAAGGCCAATAAAGAGATGCATTTCCATGGGCTGGACCCATGTTGACCAGACATTATGTCCATAAACCATCCATTTTGATGGACACCAAATTTTTGTCCAATTATCACATGCAATAGGTTCACTTTCTAAGCCAATCCTCCACAACCATTTACCAAGTAAAGCAAAATTTTTCGCCACTATATTTCACATATTCTGTCCCCTAATTTTTGCCAATTTTCAACAAGTTATATTAACATCCCCTCCCTTGCACAAAAAATCCCTCAAGATATGTTAAAGTCACTTCATAACCTTAACAGGTATCTTAACTAGTGGTATGTAGACTCGCAAATTCAAAAGGGTGGTTCTAATGACAGAAGAATGACCCAAATAATTCGTTTTCTGTATAGCTTTATTTCCTAATTGTTCTTTCCACCAGATGCCAAATTGCAGAAGAATGAAGGTTTCCACTGAGTGGAATACCTAAGTACTTTAAAGAAAACTCTCTGACCTTATAGCCTGATATCTCTGTCAAGGAATGACAAATTTCAAAAGAATTAAGGTTTCCACTCAGTGGAATACCTAAGTACTTTAAAGAAAACTCTCCAATCTTATAGCCTGAAATCTCTATTAAGAACTTGATGCATGCAGAATCCACACGGATAACTATGATGCTGCTTGTTCTAAGATTAACTTTCAGTCCCAAGTCCCAACACGACCCCAAATTATCCAAATGCAGACTTAGATGATTGGATTTAAATATTTCTTAGCCTCCAACGAAAGAAATGTATCATCCGCCAATTCTAACTATGAGATGCTTGTATCTCTGATCCAATACTGAAAACTTTGATCAGCCTACCGATTCAACTTTTCTGTTCATGATTATTCGAAATTATAAAATCAATTGATTTATAAGTGCCAACTTCTTCAATGAATATCTTATCTTTCTTTCCTATTGTTGACTTGTTGGTACAGGAGAACATTCATTGGGTCACCCATTGTTGACAAGTCAGAGACTCAGAGGAGACCAATGCACGGGCCAACCACATATATGCCCCTTCCCCTCCCTCTACCCACCCGGCCCAACACACCTCATCACATGCGCCACCCCCTCCCACCAACAACAAACCAACAAGCACTCTCTCTTATATAAGCTGATCAAATAATCACATAAGTTATTCTGCTTCTGTGCAAGTGATAAAATTAATAACATAATATTCCTCTCCCCCTTTAATGAAGTTTATAAAAAATAAGTCTCTTTTAACTTCATGTTATCCTCCACTGTAAATGGGGAAAATTTTAAAACTGGAGGGAGTATTAACAAATGAAACAATTCCTTTTATTTTTTAATGCATATTTGTGTGTTGTTTTTTTTTTTTTTTTGATCAGTAATGAGAATCATATAAATATATAAAAAAGCAAGAAAGTAAGAACATACAATGCATATTGTGTGTGTTCACAAAGCACCATAGTTAATGCCTATATAGGAGAGGAATTCCACAAAGAAAAAATAACAAACCTTTATCACATCCCTGCTTAGATCATCTATGTTCTGCACACAAACTGTAATTCGCTTTCCTTTATCAGGAATTGCACCACCAGGCTTTAACTGCTCATAAAAGTTCAAGTGTCCTAACATTAGGCCAACAAGAAAAAAGAACGAGGGAATATAACAACTACTAACCTCAGAATTGCGGTAGCCACAACCATCACAAGAAGATGCCATGACAATTACTTCTTGGAAGTAGGGGATTTCTGAATGTTATTAAGCTAACAAACGAGAACAAATTTAAGCAAACTTAACTTCCAATCCAAAATGAGCAACACGTTAAGATCTTTGGTCAGCAATACAAACAAAGAAAGAAATAAACAGCCAGTTCAGTCAAACAGCAGAATGGAAAGTAACGCCTTGAAACTTACAAAACCATTTTTTCCCTCTTCCTTTTTAAAATAAGAGATACAAGTTTCACCTGCAGAAAAAAGAGAAACCAAAACCAGAGAAAATTTTGGTTTCTCTTATGTCAGCAAACAAGATTTTCCTTCTTTCCATACTTTATCTATGATGGATATACAGATTATCAGTCATTTCATTATCAACTTGCTAATTCCATTAGGTTTAACTCCAATTGGACTCCTGACATCCACTGCTAATAAAAACCTGTTTCCACATTCCAGTCAATATCAGGAGCTTGTTCAAGTTTAGGAGAGGTAATTACCAACTTAAACTCAAAGGAAAGTCAAATCCCCCACACTTCTTAGATCCTCTCTGTCTAATAAAGTAGTCATAGGGACTACACAAACGAACAACAGCCATTCTACATAAAAGCTGGGTATTTCAATCTAAGAACAAAAGCCTTTAAAGATTATGTAGTTTAAGTCATTAAGATCCTATTGCAATTTGTTGTGCAATTTGGAAACAACAAAAATAAATTTTTTGAGAAGTAAAAAAGTTCATGGGATGAAGTCAACATTTGAAGTTGGAGTTCCATACTGGGTTTGAGCCCCCTCCAAAGGCTATAAATATCAATAGGCATCAATCAATATGTCATGTATTGATCATAACCCTTTGAAGGTGACAAGTGGTCTAGAGCCTAGAGGGCCATCCCCTTTCAGATTTGAAAATATGTGGTTTGAATTTCAAAATTTTGACAAGTTGGTAAGATAATGGTGGGTGGAGGCAGCTGAGGGAATTCTAGGTTCATGAGAACCATTCGTGGAGAGAAAAGGAAGTTGAAACAGTGGAATAAGGAGCGTTTTGGAAATATTGAGGAGAGAAATAACAAAAAATCTCATAATATAGGAGAATTAGATAGGAAGGAAGAAGTAGGAATTTTGAGTGAGGAAGACAGAGAAAGAAGGAAAGTTTTGAAAATTGAGTTCCTGGATACTCTTAAGGAGGAAATATCATGGAAACAAAAGTCTAGGGTTTTGTGGCTAAAGGAGGGAGATGAAAACACGAAATTTTTTCATAAAATTGCTTCGGGACACAGAGCGAAGAACAACATTTCGAAATTGGTGATCAATGGGAGGGAAACTAACAATTCGAAAGAGATCCCTTCGGGGCTGATCGACTTTTACTCAAACCTGTATAAGGCAGATCAAGAGTTTAAGTTCTTTTTTAAGGAGGTGAATGAATTTAGACTGAATTGTGAAGAGGCTGATTGGGTGGAAAGACCTTTTGATGAGGAGGAAATAGCAAAGGCAGTCCATGAGTTGGATGGGAATAAAGCCCTGGGCCTTGATGGCTTTCTTTCAGAAGAATTGGGATCTCATCAAAGTACATCTGGTGCAAGTTTTTAGTGAGTTTTTTTCATTTGGTATTATTAACAAAGGCACTAATTCAACTTTTTCTATCCTTGATCCCAAAAAAGGCAGGGGTGATGGAGATCAAGGATTTTAGGCTGATTAGCTTGACCACAAGCCTTTATAAGATCAATGCAAAAGTCTTGTCTAATTGCATAAAGAAAGTACTTCCTGGTTTAGTAGCCCCTAATCAATGTGCTTTTGTATAAGGGCGTCAAATCCTTGATTGTGGGATGATAGCAAATGAGTGTATTGATTCTTGTGTTCGATCTAGAGTGCCAGGGGTGATTTGCAAATTAGACTTAGAAAAGGCCTATGATAGAGTCGATTGGGACTTCTTGGACTCGGTGTTGGAATGGAAGTGGTTTGGGAGTAGATGGAGGAGGTGGATTAGAGGCTGTATGAGTAAAGTTCAGTTCTCTTTTCTTTTAAACGGGTCTGTATCAGGGCTTTTTTGCTCTTCTAGAGGACTACGCTAGGGTGATCCCCTTTCTCCCTTCATATTTACCCTAGTTGGTGAGGTGCTAAGCTGGTTCTTTAGGGTTGCACAGGAAAGGGGATTGCTTAATGGGTTCTTAGCAAGGTTTGCCATAGGTGCCGCCGAAATTTCGTATTTCGCTAGGTTAGCGGGACGAAAAATGACCTCGAAATGGTCCCCCATGCGTTTTGCTGGCTTTTCGCCGACACGCCGCCAATTTCGCCAATTTCGCCAATTTCGCTAATTTCGCCAGAATTTCGATAGAATTTCACCAAAACATGTATTGTATAAAATCATGTGTATAAAGCCATTTCGCTGGCTTTTCGCTGGCGTGCCGCCGGTGTGCCGCCAATTTCGCCAAAACATGGATTTCGTCAAGCCATTTCGCTGGCTTTTCGCCGGCACGCTACCGATGTGCCCCAATTTCGCCAAAAAAGCCTTTTCGGCCCATTTCGCCGGCAAACCGTTTTGGCCACCTGGAGGCGCGCCAGGCGGCACCGAAAAGTCGATCCTTGGTTCTCAGTAGGTTCTGGGGGGTTTAGGTGTCTCACCTTCAGTTTGCTGATGACGTCATTGTATTTGTAGACGAGAGTCTAGAGCATATTGATACTTTGAGGAGCATTTTAAAAAATTTTGAGATGATCTCTAGTCTTAGAGTTAATCTCAAAAAAAGTGTGGTAATAGGGGTCAACATGGAAGAGGAGCAGGTTGGGAACATTGCTAGTAGAGTCTGATGTCCGGTTGAGCATTTGCCCATATCATACCTAGGTTTACCTTTGGGGGGTGTCTCTAGGTCCTTATCTTTTTGGGAACCGGTAATTGAGAGGGTCTGAGAGGAGATTGGCCACTCGGAAAAGAAATTACCTATCTTTTCGTAGGAGAATAACCCTTATCAAATCAGCCCTATCTAATCTACCGATATACTATATGTCTATGTTTAGGATGCCTAAGAGGGTGGTGAACATCATTGAGAAACTTCAGAGCGATTTTTTATGGGAAGGTGGGGGTTTTAAAAAGGTTCATTTAGTAAAATGGGAGGTTAAGTGTAACAGTAAGGAGCATGGGGGGGTTTGGTTAGGAAACCTTTACGCCCAGAACTCATCATTACTTGCTAAATGGCTTTGGCGTTTCAGCAATGAGAGGAATAGCCTATGGCGTCAAATGATTGGCTTCAAATATGGTCTTTCAAATAATGGGTGTGATGTGGGAGGGAGAGTTCATTCTTCTTCCCTCAGTTTGTGGAAAAATGTGGCTCCCTTAGCTACTATTTTTCAATCCCATATTCGTTTTCTTATTGGAGCGGGTGACTCCATATTTTTTTTGCATTATTTGTGGTGCGGTTCTTCTGTTCTTCATACTTTGTTTCCCAGTTTGTTTCGTGTGGTTTCCGTCCCAGATGCTCACGTCAAAGACGTTCTTATTCCCTCACCTTCTGGTTTAGATTGGCATCTTCCTTTTAGAAGGGAACTTCATGACCATGAGATTGTGGAATTATCATCTTTGTTGGATCTTTTGAAGGATATGTCGTTATATCCTAATCGTGCTGATATTCGTATTTGGTGCCCTGTTCCATCGGGCACATTCTCTTGCAAGTCTTTCTTTGATGTGTCTAGGCTTGTCCCTTTGCCTATTGATGGTCTTTTCCCTAGTATTCCTCTTTGGAAACCGCTAGTTTCCCCTAAGATCAAGGCATTTGTGTGAACCGGTTTGCTTTATAAAATAAATACTGCTAACCATCTCCGAAATAGAAGTAAGTGACTATCTCTATCGTCCAATGTCTGTATTTTATGTATGAGCCAGGGAGAATCTATGGATCATCTTTTTCTTCAATGTGACTTTGCTAGAGGGATATGGAATGGATTTCTCATGGATATTGGACATTGGTGGTTATTGTTGAGAAATGTGTTTGACCTAATTTGCTAGTGGAGATTTCCGTGCCTAGTAAGGAGAGGGAAGATCTCGAATAGATTGGTATCCCATGTGGTTTTGGGGTTTGTGTGTAAAAGAAAGAAACAATAGAATATTCGATGAGAAAGCATCATCTAGAGGTGTTGTGGCTGAAACCATTAGAGTATTGGTTGCATTTTGGGCCATGAGATACCCGGAGTTCCTCTATATTTCGGTGGCTAATATTGTTAGAAGCTGGTCTATAGTTTGCTTCACATCATTGGCAGTTTCAATACCTACATGCACATGGGATCCTCCACCAATATGTATTATCAAACTAAATTTTGATGGGAGTTCACTAGGGAATCCAGGTCGGGCGGGTATTGGAGGAGTGGTCAAGAATCATTTGGGTGAGGTCATTTATGTTTTCCGGGGGCCTATAGGTGTTGCAGATTTTACTCGTGCAGAGCTTATGGCACTTATTACAGGTCTACGTAGTATTCACACTTTGGGGACTCGGGAAATTATTTTTTTGATGAATAATGAAGATGTGTAGATATATATATATGTGTGTGTGTGTGTGTGTGTGTGTGAAAGAGTGAAGAGTATAAAGTATACAATCAAAAGCACTCTACAAAATCCTCACAAGCCCCAACAGAACCACAAAAAACTGTCAATCCACTGTACAACTGATATCCACTCGGGAAGTTATTATTGAGGGAGAGGGAAAAAGATACAAAGAAGAGATAAAAACACAGCAAAAAAGAAAAAAAGAGTGCCAAAACAATGAGGCACTACAAAATGAAAAGAGTAACTACACATGAAGACATTTCACCAAATACTAAGAACGGACTTGAAGCCCCAGCCTTAGCTAAACTATCAGCAACCTCATTAGCAACCCTTGGTACATGTTTGAATAAGACTTTCAAACCTTGTGCCAAGGACCTTGCATCTCTAATCAGTTCCAACAATCTCCATGGTCCTGTAGCTTCTGAACTCATCCATCTCAAAATATTGGCTGCATGTCTCATTCAAACATGTACCAAGGGTTGCTAATGAGGTTGCTGATAGTTTAGCAAAGACTAGGGCTTCAAGTCCGTCCTTACTATTTGGTGAAATGTCTTCATGTGTAGTTCTCTTTTCATTTTGTAGTGCCTCCCTGTTTTGGCACTCTTTTTTCTTTTTTGCTGTGTTTTTATCTCTTCTTTGTATCTTTTTCTCTCTTACTCAATAAAATTTCATCACTTATCAAAAATATATATATATATATACATGTCATGTATCAGCCAAAACAAAAGAGAAAAAAAATAGAGTGTATGCATAAGGTATCAATGTCACCACATAACTTTGCTAATAGGTATTGTATCATACTCCCTTAGAACTGATAATACTCAGTCAAGTCATATTGTTTTCAGCCAAAACTTAAAACCTCAAATGTATGTATATTATATATATACATATATAAAGTGATTGGGCTCTTTCCACATGGAAGCTTTAGTGCCTAAATTCTTCCATATTTTTCAAGGATTGGTCTTATATATTTTCCAAGTGCTTTCCTGCTGTATGGCTAGTTCTTTAAGGATAGCATTGATGTGTACACACCTTATATACATGGGTTCACTACATTGCTTTTCTTGTGTTATAATGCATACATTATTTTCTGATCAAGAGATAGAAACAAAAAGCTTCAAAATTTGGTGGATTCACCATTGTAATTTATCAACACATAGTTAGGGATAGTGTGAATTTACCTCCCATCATCAATACCCTACAACTCTTAAAATTGAATCTGTTCCATTGAAAAAAAAATTCCTTAGCCACTTCATGTATTAGGAAACTTCTACTACAAACTTGATCTTAACTTGTTATGCAAAAAATTAATGCAATAGGAAATGTGCTCGAACAAAACAACAAGAAGATGGTGGATGCAAGTACGTCAATCACCAATCGAGACTAAGTAAGTGGGTTTTCATTTTAGCTTTAAGATTTATTTTCTTGTAAATGTATGTCACAGAAATCGGGAAGCAGACCTTTGAATCATTGCCTAAAAATCAGCCACTATGATTGTAAGTTCTTTTGAGAAAAAAAAAATTTTTTTTTTACCTAGATTAACAAATTCCAGGAAGCTTTTCACTCAATTTCCCACATAGAAACCTTTGCTTTGGCTGTGGTTTGAACAATCATTCATACCATTTTCTAAATGAATAATAAGGCTAGATTTCTCACGAATAGTCATGATTAGTTACCAAGTTAGGTCTAACTTTCCCCTTTCTTATGAAGAGACGTTCAAAAATTTTATCCTGTCCAAATCATTTTGAGTATGAATAGCCATCAGGTAAGCATTATTTAAAAAAATTAAATGAGATTCAGAAATTAGGTGCAATAAGTCTTCCGAGAACTTTCCAGTTGCTTGGATTAGCACTTAGCAAGAGATTTTTCCCTTGGTTCCCTCCGACAAACCTAAGCTTTGACAATAATCAAAGTAATGATACCTACTGTCTTCTAGCTACATAGCAATGGCAGAATTACAATTACATTAAGATTCTTCGAAATGTTTCTGACCATTCCATCTAGATCCACATAACCCTCTGAATCATTCAACTTGAAGCATCAACCCTTTTGCAGATAGTGGTGATTACAATCAAAGAACAAGATCAGAAAAAACACAGTCCACAAGGAACTTCCCAACCACAAATATAAAAATACAGAACGAGGAAAAAAGGGCCAACAAAATGGCAGCTAAAGAAATCCATAAGTACAAAAAGCATTCACGAAAACAAAAACCAGTAACAGAAGTTGCTACCACACGGCATACAATACAAATATCTCTTAGTGCCAAATATGTCCTCTAAGAACAAAGCAAACCTCCAATCATGAAACACATGGCTGTAAGGTAACCCTATAAAATCCTTATTATCAAAACCCTATTTGTTACCATTAACACTACCTAACTTCATTCTCTATCAATGAAACATATTTATCGTCTATAGATACTTTTCTCTCTGTTGCAGAATAGATCCCAATGGTGCATATTTTTTATAGAAAAAAAATCTTAGTAAAAGCCTCAGAATTCATGAGGAAATGGATGAGAAACCCAGCCCAAGAAACTTATAAGGATATCTGCACCAACTACCATGTCTTATCAATATTCACCAATATAATGCATTATTTAGACTTGTACATGACCCACCTCCCTCCCAACAACCAACCCATAACCTCCAACACATGAATACAAGAGTCTATGCGATGTAATTACATGCGCGTGCGTGCGTGTGTGTGTGTGTGTGTGTGTGCGTGCTATTTAATTAATGTAGCCATGCGGTTAATTATGTGTAATGTATAACAATAAGATATAAAGAAAATACAATATTCTTTTTTTTTATGAATAATGAAATATATTAAAATAGAGAAGGATAGAAATTACATAGGAATGATAGGTATACGAGATAACCCTCTAAACCCACCTAGAAAGCCAAAACAAATAAAACATGTGCTTGGCTTAAACCCCAAAACAATCACTATGAACTCTAAAACATATTCTCAGCCTTCAAAAGCATGCAGGCACATATAAACAGGAGTTTTGCTTACTGTTCACACTGAAAATTATTGCTCACAAAATATTATTGGTTTTGGGCAAAGGCATAAACTCACAACACTTGTAGCATTTGTCAAATGCAACAGCTTTTTCCATGTTTTCACTCTTAGGAGATAGCTTTAGATGGGTCTTATCAGCCGTGTATGGTCCGTGTCGTGCCAGGGGGTGGGAGAGGTTTTGGCAAGAACTTAGAGAGTTGTTTCTTAGGTATTCCCATCAATGGTTAGTTTTTTTATCAGTAATATAAGTATATATTAATACTGAAGAAAAAAGAGAACACAGTTATGGTACACAGACAGTGTACCAAACAGCTACCATACAAGATAGCAAGCCCAACCATAGTCAAACAAACTAGGAAGCCTTCCCTTTCTATTCTAGGAAGGACAAAAGCCTTCCCATCCGTGGTTAGTTGTTGGAGACTTTAATGTGTACCGCTATTCCCATGAGTCTAATAAAGTTAGGCCCAGAGTCACTCGAAGCATGAGAAATTTTCAAGGTGGATCCAACAATGTGAGCTGATCGATTACCCTTTGCTAGGTGGTCAATTCACATGGTCTAATGTTCAATTCCCTCCGTTGTGTTCTAGATTAGACAAATGTTTGGCATCCGACTCGTGGGATAGTCACTTTAGGTCAGTCTCCCAAAGGCTTCTTCCTAGACCACTGTCTGATCATTCTCCATTGCTATTGTCTGGTGAGATGTTGGGTGGGGGTCCAGCTCCCTTTAGATTTGAAAACATGTGGCTCTACCACCCGCTTTTCTGGGTCTAGTAAAGGATTGGTGGGATGAAGGGAGAAGAAAGGCTTCGGGCTCGGCAGATTTCTTCTTTATGCGGTGCCTAAAAGAGGTCAAAAATAAGATCAAACCATGGAACTAAGAAAATTTTGGGAGGGTGGAGATATGGAAAAAAAAGGCCTTGGAGGAACTTGCTTTCTTGGATAAGAAAGAAGGTAGTGACGAGTGGTCGGTGCATGATAGGGAGAGAAGGGTGGAGGTTAAGGAATCCTTGGAAAGAGTGTTAAAATATGAGGAAATCCATTGGAAACAAAAGTCTAGGGTTCTGTGGCTGAAGGAGGGGGATGGGAATACTGCGTTTTTCCATAAGGTTGCCAATGGAAGAAGAATCCAAAACATGATTACGAGATTGGACGGAAGGGTGATTGAGGAAGGCAAGGAAATTGGCCAATGCTTATGTCAATTCTATGCCAATCTCTACACATCGGATGAGAATTTCAGATTTAAGTTGAAAGAGGTTGGCCAATCTAAGGTTAGTGAGGGGATGAAGGAGTGGATTGAAAAGGAATTTGAGATGGAGGAAATAAAAGAGGCAGTATGGGAAATGAAATGGGATAAAGCACTAGGGTCGGATGGATTCACAATTGATTTTTTTAAAGAAATTGGGAGTAAAGGACGATCTGCTAAAGGTGTTTAAGGAGTTTTATCGTAATGGAATTGTCCACAAGGCCACAAATGCTACATTTTTAGTCCTCATTCTTAAAAAAGCAAGGGAGACAGGCATTAAGGACTTTAGGCCAATTAGTTTAGTCACTAGCGTCTACAAAATTATTGCTAAGGTGTTGTCGCTAAGGCTAAAGAGAGTTTTACTTGAAGTGATTTCAGCAAATCAGAGTGCTTTTGTGGAGGGCTGCCAAATAATGGACTATTCATTAATTGCTAATGAATGTGTGGAGAGTAGGAGGGAGGGGAGTCCAAGGGTAGTGTGTAAATTAGATATTGAAAAAGCATATGATCATGTGGAATGGGGATTTCTGGACTCTGTTATGGAATGGAAAGGCTTTGGGACAAGGTGGAGGCGATGGATGAAGGGGTGTATGGACAAAGTTCATTTTTCAATATTGGTCAATGGGGTGACCAAAGGGTTCTTTCCTTCTTCTAGGGGTACTCGTCAGGGTGACCCACTTTCCCCAATCCTATTCACCCTAGTAGCAGAGGCATTACACAGCTTTATCACAACGGGAAGAGAAAGAAGCCTAATTGAGAGTTTTAAGGTAGGAAGAAATGGAGTGACGATTTCCCATCTCCAATTCGCAGATGACACCCTGGTTTTCTTGGAGGCATCTAGAAACCAAATTTTATGGTTGAAAAGTATGCTATATTTCTATATGGTGTCAAGGCTGAAGGTTAACTGGGGTAAGAGTTCTCTAGTGGGGGTGAATCTGAGTGAGGAAGACTCTTGGCCCATATCCTATCTAGGGCTTCCCCTAGGTGAATCTCCACGCAACCTACTGTTTTGGTAGCCGGTGTTAGAAAGGGTTGAGAAAAGGTTAGCCGCTTGGAAAAGAAATTACCTTTCCTTTGGGGGCAGAATTATATTGATAAAGGCAGTCCTTGCCAATCTCCCTGTTTACTACATGTCGCTATTTAGGATGCCTAAGAGGGTGGTGGCTTTAGTTGAAAAAGCTCAAAGAGATTTTTTGTGGGAAGGAAGGGAAGGAAAGAAAGCTCACTTGGTGGGGTGGAAGAAGGTGTGCTTGGGAAGGGATAAAGGAGGACTAGGTTTAGGCAATATCGTTCAGCAAAATTTTTCTCTTCTTGCGAAATGGCTTTGGCGCTTTAGCACGAAAAGAGATAGCTTATGGTACCAAATTATCACAAGCAAATATGGTAGAAATGATAATGGGTTGAAATCAACTTGAGAGCTCGTCCTTCAGGGATATGCCCTTGGAAAGCCATTATGAGTCAGGCTTCCTCTTTTTACCCCCATATGAAGTTAGTGGTTGGTTCAGGTTCTTCTATTCGGTTTTGGCATGACATGTGGTGGGGTAGGACGGCTTTGTCCAGTCAGTTTCCACGTCTATTCTCTTTGGTTCTTTGTCCTAATGCTTCAGTTGCAAATACTCTTCTTCATTCTTCAAATGGTAATTCATGGAATATGCCTTTTAGGAGAGCCCTTAGACCAGAGGAACTGGAAGAAATATCTTCTCTCTTTGAATGCCTTAAAGATGTATCTCTTGATCCATTAGGTGTTGATAAGGTCATATGGTCCATTACTCCTTTTGAGTCATTCTCTTGTAAATCTTTTTTCAGCAAAGTATGTCAAAACCCCTCATGCCCTAGGCCTCCTTTCTCAGTAGCAAGATTATGGAAGCCTAAGGTTCCCCCCCCAAGGTTAAGGCCTTTCTGTGGACAACCCTGTTGTATAAAATCAATACGACTGATCGACTCCAAAGAAGATGGAAATCGATGTCATTACCACCACAGGTATGCATTATGTGTATGAAGGCAGGAGAGAGCATTGATCACCTATTTTTACAGTGTCCATTCGTTGCGGATATTTGGATGCGACTCTTTCGGATGATTAGGGTTTCATGGGTGCTTCCTGAGTCTCTAGGAGCATGTTTCGCTCAGTGGAGGATTAGTGGTCTAGGAAGGGGTGGTACCATCATTTTTAGCCTCTTGTTTCACGCAGTAGTATGACATGTCTGGTTGGAGCAGAATTCCAGGATCTTTCAGGATGTGTGTAGGTCGGTGAACTGGGTTTTTGATACCATTATGGTTTCGGTCACATCATGGGCTTCGGTTATTCATGAGTTCCACGACATTGCCTTGTCAGAGATATTGGGTGTATGGAATAGGTGGTGCCAGTTGGATCCTGCACCTAGGGGACTATTGTTGGGCCAGTTTGGGTTACAGTAGGATGGATATGGGATTCTTACCTCATTTTTTTTCATTTTGCGCTTGAGGATTTGGGTGGTGGCGGAATTGCTTGTTCCGTCACTCTGTTGGGTCTTCACAGGGGAGGAACTGGGATTGTCAGTAGGTCTATATAGTAGTGTGGAATTTTGTGTTGTTCAGAAGCATACTTGTATATTTTTACTTTAATCAATATATAGCATATACCATTAATCATCCAAAAAAAACATAAAGCATAACACCATGAACAAAAGCTGCTGTGAGATTGTAAAATTTGTTACTGTTTCCCTTCCAAAGCATATATCAAAGAGATATTTGCATATCGGGCTTAAGTAGACATAAAGTTGTAGCTCTCTATGAAAGCAGACTTGGGATGGAACAAATGAACTCCATTCCAAGCCTCACTATAGAATATATTCTACAATATCGACAAAACAAATGTCTGCTGATCACAAAGAACAAAATGAGAATAAATGAGCATATGCTTTGTAATGACCTAGTACTAACCTAAGTATATTTCAGTCTTTTGCTAATTATAAGAAACTAATAATAGATTAATTCTTCTGCTTGAGGGCATAATTAATAAATAAGTTGGATTACTAGTGAAGCCCAAACTGCTAGATGTGCAGCCTAAACATAAAAATATAAAATCCTGGATGTTTATTTTATTTTTAATCTTACTTCTTGAAGGCCTTGGAGGTGGAAATCTTGATTCTTTGTGAAGATCTGTTGTAGAAAAATCCTGCAAAGAAGGGATAAGTGGATTCTACATACATAATTTCTTTAAGTGATTTCAGACAATTGGGATGAACAAAGACTTGAATTCTTGAGATACTTTCTTGTTAGAAATATGCACTCTATATGTATTTTAATTTCAAGAATCATATTAAAACGTGTACTCAAATGGTTTAATTGATTAAAGCATGTAAAAGAAGATTTATAACCTCTTTCATATTGAGAATGTTGACAGGTGTTTATTGGAGAGTTGCACTGATATCTTGAGTGATTAGAAGCATGATATATATCAGTGTTTTGATTGTTGCATGGCGAAAATCAGCATATTGATGGTGAAATCTGTGATTTACAGTTGACTGACCAATAATTAGATCATGGATCATTTGTCAACTAAATAAATTTTTAAAAGATTTTCTCAATCACAAAATAGCATGAAAGATTGATTCTTGCAGATGAAACCTTGAATGCTTATAGGTTAAATTGATCTTGGATAAGCATTTTCCAAAGATTATAAATTTTCGACCTTATTGGAAAAGCCATAGTAAGATTTTTAGTTGATGAAATTAACTGGAAATATCAAATGGACAGGCACATAATTAACTGAATCATATGAGAACTTTAACTAAAGAATAAAATCCAATTGATAGTCCTATAACAAACTGAATCAAGATTCAATTGGTAGACCTATAATTAACTGAATCTTGTGAAAGTTTTAAATGAGAAACTAAACATAAATGACAGGTCTATAATTAATTGAATCTTGTGAGAGTTTTAATTGAGGAACTAAACCCAATAGACATACCTATAATTAATTGATGAGTGAGAAATTTCTAATAATATTTTACTATAAATTAGCCTAATCAATAGAGATTTTGGGAAACAATTTTTCAGTCCCCAGACCCAAATAATAGTGGTAGTTTGATTAATAAATCTACTGAATAATAATTTGATAAATTCAATAAATCAAGGTATACAAGTCTCAGTTGATAGACCCTATAAATTAGAGATCATAAATTTTCAAAATACAAATATTTGGTTAATTAAACCAAGAATGATTAATTTAGTTATTGGTAAAAATGAAGTATAGAACATATAGGTATTACAACAATTAACATCTATCAACCCAACAGGAAAGAACTAGGCCCTAGGTTACCCTAATGACTACCATGGTCACTCCTAGATAAGTTATGGACTATAAATAAAAGTTTTTAAAATTTTGTGGATATTGTTTGATAGTTCTAGGTGAGTCTTGATTGTTTTTACTGCTAAATAATTATTCTTGAGATTATCTGATGGTTGGGGTTGCATTCTGGAATTACTTTAAAAGCTTATTACAGCACTTGATTTCATGGCAATGATTTATGATTGTGGAACAGGGTGTTGCTTGACCATATCTTATTTATTTCTCATGGACATATGCGATTTCCATTGTTATTTATAGATTTCATAAGTGTGTTTTTATAAAGAAAATTCAATTCAATATAAATGAGCATTGTACGGATCAAGGATGGAAATTTCACATTTCATCAAAATTTTGCTAGGAGAGAACCGCCAAAATTAGGGAATATTTCCCCAGTGAGGGGAAATGGGGAAATGTGTTTTTTTTTTTTTACTTTTTATTGTATTTTTTTGTTCACTTTTTATTTTATTTTTTTGGGTTTAATACATTCATAATAAATACATAAATGGGGAAATAGGGGGAAATTTCGCAAGATTCCTCCGACATTTTGCGAAATTTCGCCAAAATCAAGGAAATGCAGGGAAACCGGAGAAATCTTGTTTTCCTCAGACATTTTGTTTCGCTGACCTTGTGAAATCGAAATTTCACGAAATGTCAAACGCTGGTATGCATATGGTTTGCATTTAAATAAACTTGCATGGAAATTAGATATAGAAGTCAACAACAACTCTATTGGCAAGGTTGAGGTGTGAGGATCTGGGACATGATCACTACAATGGGAATGTGTGCTATTTAATATACTCTAATACACCACAAAATGAATTATATATTGCGTCTTTGTAGTCAAGGCTATTATGTCAGTGCTTCCAGTTGGGCTTTAATTCAGGTTTTATTTTAGGGGATTGCCTTAGAATGCTTCTCCTATATTGTGATTAGACGGAGGCATGATATTTGGTTTACTCCACCAGTTGGGGGTGCTTAAACTTACTTTGATGGATGTTCATTTGGGAGCCCTGGTAGATCAAGGATTGGTGGTGCATTGCAAGATTTAGAGGGTCGTATCAAACCATCTTTCAGTGGCCTGATTGGGATTCCACTAGAGCAGAGTTTTTATCCATTTTGATTGGATTACAGCTGACCCATCTAGATGGTTATCAAGACTTCATTGTAGAAGGTGATTCCACAACTATTATGCACTGGATTTGGAATGTCCAGCGCCCTCCTTGGCGGCTTTCTCACTTTGTGGGCTTGGCTCATTTCTTGGTACGTGTTGAACATCTCATTCAACCATATATTGAGATCGGCCAATTCACTTGCGAATAGTTTATCTAAGGCGGGAGCTGGCGGTATGTCATTATTGGAAGGTTTAGATGTAGCTTCTTTACTTGGGTAGAATAGGGAATCAGATTATGTTGTATAACTTTTCGGGTACACTCCTCTGTATGGGGAGACCATGTTTCTTTGTTTTCCTCTCTTGATTTATTACATACCTTCATTATCTTTCAGAAAAAAAATGCATGAAATCATTCTCACATGATTTAGTTTACTGATGTTGCATGCAATAGAATTTACTTAATTCTGTATAGCTTTTTCTACATGTTTAAGGTTTCCAATAGAAACTGAGTTTGTAGATACTGATAAATGAGCTATGCTCGTACCTATTTTACAACGTGCAGATTTAATTGAGGATGAGGACTTGGAACAGTAGACTATACCTGGATTGACATATTGAGGGATCAAGACGTGTATAATTAGTTTTTTCATTTTATATGGTTATTAGAAGTTATTTCATGGAATTGTGGTTCTTTTCATTACAAATATAATGGATTTTATTTTTAGTTATTTTATCAGTATTTACAAGTTACAATTCAATTTGAATTAATAAACTCTTATTTATTTGTTTGCTTCCATGAATTTTAAATTATTATCTAACTTTGATAATTTTCAATTGTCCCTAGACTCAAAATAATAGAATTTTTTCTCTATTATTTTACTTTAATTACAAAAGTTTTGTTCATGTGTAGATGCTTAATTTCCACTTGTGTGGAAACTGTAGTCACAACTTGAATTCCAAATAATTACTGTTTATTTATTATACTGGATTTGGGGCGTGACATGCTTTCTAGACTATAAAGTTAAAATATGCTACAATAGTGGCAACAATGAGGAATAACAGTCATCTTTTATCCCAACCAGTTGTGGTCAGTAACACAAATTATGGTCAAGGCTGTCAAGCATTACTATCTGCCAAAAATATCTAAACTTAGATACAGAATCATCAATTAAAAAAATCATAGAGTTAAATAAAAGGTAGACAACAAATAATAACCTAAAAGGTTCTGGTACTTTAAAATTATCATTTGTGCAAATTATTGAGCTTTAACCTAAGCAACTAAGAACAAGCCTTGTACAATTAAAAACATGGAGCATTCGTGGCTATTACTGGTATAAAACACAATTACAATCCATGTTGAACTTCAATATTCCAACATAATTGTCTAAAATTAATTTGGAGAACTCTTGTTAATAAAAATATGATTTTGAAAATTTGCTCTAAGATATGTGACAGTATACTTGTGGTATTAAATATTTTAAAGTGAGTTCCTCTTCTCCATGTTCTCCCAGTTCAATATCTCTACGTCTCTTCATTTCTCAATGCCTTTCTCAGGGCGCCAATATATTTCTCCTTTTTTTTTTCCTTTCCCTTTTTTGCATACAGATTAGAACCTCTCTCAATATATTTGGTTTATGAATGCAAAACAAAGGCCTTGGAAGAGTACGTATTGAAGGATCTAGGAGGAGGAGGAGAACTGGAAAAATAACATGTATTGAGTCAGTCAAAAAGGATTTAGATACTCGTATTCTTAACTAGGGAGATGGTTTTTGACAAGCTATGATGAAGTTACAAAATTTGAATTCCCATCCCCAACTAGGTAGGATAAGACATTTATTGTTGTTGCTGTTTTCGTTGTATTAGAATCTCTGTAGTCCCTTATCAACATTACAGTTTTTTTTTTCCTCATTTAGCAAATTTAACATTTATATATGAGGTATACCAGTCTTGAATGAATATGGATTAGCTGGTTAGGCCCAATACTGGTAAATACCAGCCAATATGAAATTGTCTTTTGTTTTTTAGAACCGTTTTCTGATATTGCCCCATTAAGACCAGCACAGTAGATCCAGAGTATTACAACCCATAAACCATTCCAGAAACCAACGAGGTTGGCATTGGGCATGTGATTCAGAAAATAGAAAAGCACCAATTAAACCAGGACCATATCACTAACAAGTAGCAATGACATTATTGTCTTGCACTTGCTAGTCAGATCAGACAAATTGCCTATTGGTCATAAATAATAATTATAACTTGGTAGACAGATTATACTGACTCTTTATTAGTCATAAATACAATTATCAAGAGAGCCAAAAAAAGGTACACCTGTGAACAGGAAAGCATATGAGAAGGCTGATGTCAACAATAACTGGCTAGCCATGAGCCAAACAAAATTTCAATGACAAAAGATGGATGAGTTCTTCCAACCCAAGAAAAAGACTACTAGTCTACATAAGCACATGTTTGGCTTCAATTTCAAGAAATTTCGCAAATCATATCCGTTGGATTATCTAGGAAACCCACAATTTGGCTTAAATTAATTTCCAAAGTAAGTTAGCTGAAACTACAACTATGCCACTGTTAAAAAGAATCACAAGTTTCCCATAAAACGATAGAGAGTTACTAGTCCTATTGAGTATGCCTTCAGTGGAAATGTATAAAAATTTGCCACCATTTACAAGTTTGCCACAGTATTTTTACACACAAAAAAAATTTACAATCAGAAACAAGGCCCCAACCATTTTCATTATGAAACAGTTATCTAGATCTCAAGACAATCATTCAATTGCAAGACAACCAAACAACCAATTTTCCTTTTTGAAAAAATCACTTAATTAAAAAGGGCTATAAACATCTTAACAGCCAAGTGATACCTAACGACTGATAGGCAAATCAATTTGTTTTACAGGTCATGTGGTACTTGTTTGGCATATATTTCAAGTTCAAAATGTTATTTTCTTGTCTGGCATTTATAAACACCTTACTGCTTTATTTCTTTCTTTCTATCTTTTTATCAGAACAATTATCCAGATTTCAAGCCTCAAAATCATTTAAGTGCAAAACAACCAAACAGCCAGTTTTTCAGTCAAAATCACTTAATTAAAAAGGACTAAACATCTTAACAGCCAAGTGATAGATACCTAACAGCTGATAGGCAAATCATTTTGTTTTACATGTCATGTGCTACTTGTTTGGCAGATATTTTAAGTTCATAAATGTTATTTCAAGAAGGATTTTTTTTTGTATGAATTATTTCAAGAAGGATACTGGTGATAAACATCCTTGTTTCACATCTGGCGGCACAAGATCCGCATGTAGATGGGAAAGTCATGACCTATCAAAGGCAGCTATAGTTAGCAAAGCATAAATGAATAAACATAACAGGGGCAGCTTCCAGTTTCTTTCTTAGAAAAATTTTGTACCTCTTCTGGTGCAGAGTACCGAAACAATGCATCAGCAATTTCTGCACTATTGCTCTGAGCGATAGCTCGATGGCCAGCAGCAGCTCCAACTGATCCATGTGGAACTCTTCTTTCTCCATCAGGGACATTTTGTCTCTCCTCAGTTAATGAATCACTACCAGCTTCTCCAATCTGTGATGAGTCCACAAGGAACCCTAAAGATGCTTGTTGCTCAGGACTCCGCTCATAAAACTTAATGGTCAACGAAGGATCCATGGACGGAGCAAATCTATTTAAATGCCAGTGAAACGATTACAATTACACAATTAAAAAACTTAAGCTTGAGATAATTTCAATATTAATACAAAACTAATCATATTGTGATGAATAGTATAAACATTATAGATCAGGGTTTTAAACAAATGTTAAAGGAGTATGAGCATCCTCAAAGTGAATCCAATCCATTTTTTTCATTTAGAAGAAATTCCAGCATAAATTGATAGATAAGGATGACAGCAGAGGGCTCATTTTCTTGATTACTCCTAGTGTATATAAGGCATTTGTCGATTTTTTTTTTTTAATAGGCAAATTCAAAGATTCATTCCAATGAAAATATGAAAGATATAAAGAAAAACAAAAGGTAAAAATGAGCAATGTACATGATATGTGCAGTATCCCCCAAACAAAGCACACAAAAGGCCCTTCCTCAAGAGATCTGTGAAGGTACTGCAATTCAAGAAGTCCTCTAGAGATATATTTAAGAAATCTGGAAGCACCGAAGACCATAAGAAAATAAGATGTAAGGTCATCTGCTAAAGGTGTTCCCCCTGCCTTTCCATCCCTTTGAAAATTCTATGATTCCTTTCACCCCAAAGCACCAACATTATAGCAGCTGGGCATAAGTTCCATAATAAATTTATTTTTCTTTTGTTCTTCCTCCATTTCCAAGCTACGAGGACTTGAGACACGGAAGGAGGTTGAAGCTATTGTAAACCGAACTTCTGTATGAATGAATTCCACAGATTGCTGAACATGTTGCAGTGTAGAAGGATGTGGTTGACGGGTTCCTCCTTTTCCTTGCACAGTGAGCATCTATTCGGTAACCTCCATCCTCGGTTTTATTAAGAGCTCAGTCCTAAAAATTTTGTAAAAGATGCATTACATATTAAATATATATATATATACTTTTAGAAAGGATATGTTGTTCCAAATTATCTAAGAAGCCTTGAACTGATTCCCATTTGAATTCGGATGACTGAAATTGGACTTGGAAAAAGGATCTGATCTTTCCCATTATCCTATAGTTTCCATGTTCAAACTTCATAGATTGCAGCATCTTTAGGAGGTTAACTACCTCTTCCATTTCCTAATCGAACAGATTTCTGCAGAGGTGGAAGTTCCACTGTGTTGACTGATCTCCCAAGTTCAAGATATCACAAATCCTTGCTACCTTAAACCTGCTAATACTGAAAATTGTAGGAAATCTGCATTTCAAACTACCCTCTCCACACCATTCATCATACCAGAAGCTTATCTTCTCTCCCGAACCAACTGCGAAACGGACACTTTCCTTAAAATAGTTTAATTCTCGTAGAATTGGTTGCCATAGACTTATGTTGTATGCCTTGGTGGAAGGTGAAGGAAACCACTCATCTGAAGAGCTGCCATATTTAACAGAAATTATATTCCTCCAGAAACTACACACTTCCTTCCCATAGCACCAGAACCATTTATGTAACAAAGCTCTATTGAATGTTGAAATGGATCAGATGCCCAAGCCTCCTTCATCTTTCTGTTTACAAACAATTTCCCAATTCACTAAATGGAATTTGAATTCATTATCTAACCCTTTCCACAGGAAATCCCTTTGCATCCTTTCAATGCTCATTGCTATGGAAGAAGGAACTTTTAAAAGCATGAGCATATACGTGGGTAGATTTGCCATGCAACTTTTGAGTAATATAATTCTGCCTCCTTTAGATAAATAACCACTCTTCCATGAATCAAACTTCTTCATTCATTCCACAAGAGAATTCCAAATGGATGTATCTTTATACAACGCACCAAGAGGAATCCCCAAATAAGTAGTTGGAAATTTACCAGTTTTACAACCCAAAACAGAACTTAAATGACCAACATCCACATCTTGTCCAACCCCAACAGCTTATTCTTCACCAGATTAATTCTCAAACCTTAAACAGCCTCAAAGCACAAAAGTGTCAATTGTACTCTATGCCTCCCAATTTGCACAGCATAATTACAGGCCTAAATTCTGCTAATTACAGATCCCAATCTAGCTATATATGGAATACAATATTCCCTACTGCTATTTACAGCTACAAATCTTGATATATATATGGAATACACATTTACAGTTCCCAATTTAGCTATATATGGAATATAAATATTGACAGTAATGACTCATGTTCAGAGTAAATATGGCTAGATATTTGCTGCCAATTATCAATGCCAACACACATATCTGAGTGACATCCCCCCTCAAATTGATGCTAGTCGATCAAGAAGCATCAATTTTCCTATGAGAAAATAATGGTGCTGCCTGATCATGGCCTTTGTAAACATGACAGCAATCTGAATATTAGTCAAAACATGCGGAAGAGAGATGACATGAGCATCCACGGCTTCTCGAATAGAGTGACAATCAACTTCAATATGCTTCATACGTTCATGATAAACAGGATTAGTAGCAATTTTAATGGCACTAGTGTTGTCAGCATGGCAGGAAGTGGGATCTAGTTGAAAGAAGCCAAGTTCAACCAGGAGTCCACGAAGCCAAATAATTTCAAAGCAAGCGGTAGACATTGCACGATATTCAGACTCGGTTGAGGATTTGGAAACGCGATTTTGCTTTATACTCTTCGAGATATCAAGGAATCGCCAAGAAACATACACCAACAAATAACAGAACGAAGCGTATCAGGACATCTTGCCCAATTAGCATCACTAAAGGCAACAGGATGAAGAAAACCAACAGGAAAGAATAATACATGGCTAGGAGATCCTCGGAGATACCTAATGATACAACGAACTGCAGCTAAATGAAGATGATGTGGAGTTTGCATAAACTGACTAACCTGCTACAAAACAAAAGATATATCAAGCCATGTAATAGTCAAGTAGTTCAAGCTGCCAACTAACTGCAGAAACATGGCAGGCTCAAGAAGGAAAGAACCCTCCTCGCTATGGTACTTCACATTTACTTCCAGTCTCCAGAGGAGTATCCACTGAAGTAGAATCCTGAAGACCAGCCAAAGCAATTTTTTTTTTTTTATGAGTAATGAAGAATATATTATAAATAGAGCAAAGAGAGAATACAATATAATCTAAGATAATGGTCCCATGAGAAATGGGAGCACCAAAGATCCTACATGGCTACACTACTAAAGGGATGAGAGACAACAACGATGCCAATCACTAACAATCTCTGAAATGCCCGAACTGCTAAACTCAGGCCTGACTGATGCCCATGCGGCTATCATTGCCAAAATGCCCTCCACTACCTGCTCAACACTCCGTTTCCGATCATGGAAAATCCTACGATTACTCTCTAGCCATATGTTCCACACCACATAGTGGAAAGCTACACTATACAAGATTTCCCCTTTCCTTTCAAGGCCTCTAAGACGCCATTGGTCAAGCAACTGAATGATAGATCTTGGCATAAACCAAGATGTCCCAATGATGCTAAGAAGGCTCGAACAAATGGACCATGCAAATCGACACTCCAAGAAGATGTGGTCAATGCTTTCCCCATCCTCCATGCATAAAGCACAGACTTGAGGGGATAAGGCCATCATCCTCCACCTCCTCTGAATCCAGTCAGCTGTGTTAATCTTGTAAAGAAGTACGGTCCATAGAAATGCCTTAATCCTGGGAGGAACTTTAGGTTTCCATAATCGAGACACAAAGAATGGAGGAGAAGGATCCGACCTCCCAGGATGAAGAATGTTAAAGAAAGACTTAGAAGAGAAAGACCCCGATGAAGAAGCCGACCACAACTTTATCAGGGCTAGAGCAATCAATGAAAACATTCTTAAGGCGATCAAGAAGAGAGGCAAGTTCTTCAGCCTCAACCGGTCGAAGATCCCTATGGAGATGAAGATTCCAAGAAAGCCTGGATGAAGACCAAGAGAGGACATTGGACACAAGGGCTTGGAGGTGACGAGCAAGGGAAAAAATGTGAGGAAAAGCATGTGATAACGCCTCGCTTCCCCACCAGGGGTCATGCCAAAATCGGATAGAAGAGCCAGAACCCACTAACAAGCGAATATAAGGATAAAAAGAAGGTGCAAAAGCGACAAAAGCTTTCCAAGGACTACATCCCAATGGGTGAGCCCTCAAATTAATGGTCCGTCCATTATCTCCCGACCCATACTTGCTAACAAGAATAAGCCCAAAGAATAAGCCAAAGCAATTAAATCCTATGTATATCTGTGTTGATTCAAGAATAAGCCCAAAGAATATGTATTAACTTCCAAACCCAAAAAATAAACAAGGGGACCAAGATTCTTCATATGACAAGATTTCTGAAGATGTTGCTGGATTCGGGTAATCAACAAGGAATCTGTTCCAACGATGACAATATCATCCACATAAACAAGTAAAAACACAATACCAGTAGGGGTTTTAAAAAGAAACAGAGAAGAGTCATACTAACTCTACACAAATGAGAAGCGAGGCAATGTAGACCAAAACTTTTCAAACCATGCCCCGGGAAGCCTGTTTCAAGCCATAGAAAGGCCATTTCAACACACACACAGCTGAAGAAGGAGAGGAGAATAAACCTTGCGGAAGGGTCATGTAAATATCCTCCTTGAGATCACCATGAAGAAAAGCATTTTTAACGCCCATATGGTGAAATGGCCAACCCTAAGATGCTGCAATGGAAAGAACAATACACATTGTAATCATCTTTGCCACCGGAGCAAATGTCTCCTCATAGTCCAACCCATCCTTGTAATATCCTGTGATTTTATATCTGTAATTAAGCAATAATGAAGAGGGTAGTTTGGTCTTTTATAGTTTAATTATGTGTATTTTAATTAGTCTATTGTGATGCTTTTATTATGTTTGAATTAGTATGTGTATCAGGATGTTTTAATTGGTGGTGTAGGAATGATTAGGTGGTGTGGCGCTATGCCGTATCACTTTTAAATCCCTATTTAAGAACCAAGCAAGCAGGTGGGGGTTTAGTGTGTTTGTTTGAGCTCTTGGAGAAGAGAAAGAAAAAGAAGGCAGGAAGAAGAAGAAGAAAGAGGAGAGGAAGAAAGATAAGGAAATCTCTACTAGTTGTGGATTTGTGTGTATGGTTATGATAATGTTATGAATCTGTATGGAATGGCTGAACTCTAAGATGAGCTGATATTAAGTTCTGTCTCCTTGTGTTAAATTGAATGTGATTCTCTTCATGTCTTACATTGTCTGGAATTCTGAATTCTACTAGAACCATTATGCTTATATAGCTGTACTCAATTTTTTCTTTTTTTTTTATGAATAATGAAGGACATATTAAAACGAAGGAGAGGAGATGAAAATACAACACTCCCATGAGATATGGGGGCCACCAAAACTATAACTAACAACTGCAAACTAGAAAAAATAAAAGACAAACCCAGCAAAAAGATATATACCCCTAAGAAAAACATAAAAATTTCTAAACTTGGATAACTCTAATCCAATGACATGACTGTAGCCCAGTCCCTTAATATATCACTCTTTGCGACAAATCTGAAATCCTCCTTGGTACTAACTCAATCTACAGCAAAAGCAAAGATATCCTCCATAATTCTATGCTTCAATATAAAACCACCTTAAAAAATACACCGATTCTGAGCAAGCCAAATCATCCAAATGCTAACACACAAGACTGCTTGGTACATCAGCTTCCCTTTTCTTCTGAGCTAGAATGTTCTAAGTTGCACCCAACAAACACCAAGAAGGCCCAAAAAGGAAGACCAAATAGCAAAAATCAGCTCACAATGCAAAAATATATGATCCAAAGATTCCGCTTCTTTGAGGCATAACACACAAACATTAGGCGAAAGAGCTAGAAACTTCCTTCTTCTTTGGATATTATCAAGAGTATTGATACCATTAAGGACTGCTGCACAAAGAAAATACGAACTTTAGGAGGAGCCGGAACATGCCAAAGAAAGGAAGGAGAGTTAACGATATTATCCGCACAAAAAAAGGAACATGATGAGATTGACCCACGAGCAGACAAAGACCAACTACGCGAATCTTGCATGGAAGAGTCAAGAGATATATGCTTCAGCTAGTCTAACAAAAAACCAAGATCTTCCATTTCTAGGGGGGCTCAAATCCCAACAAAACTGCAGGTTCCCTAAAAACCCCCTAGAATCCCAAGAAAGGATGTCAGGTATACATGGATAGGATAGCAAATGAGCACGAAACAATCTAGGGAAGGATTTAGAAAAGTTTGATGAACCCCACCAACAATGCTCCCAAAAACTCAAAGAGGAACCAAAATGGAGAATGTATCTAACCAAAGGATAAAACTGAGATGCAAGAGCGGACATTGCTTTCCAAGGTTGCCACGGTTGATATCATGCGCATTTCTATGAATGCCATATTTGCTTAAAATAATTATATATCATAGCTTCTCTTTTTCCCCTCCAAATCTCCAAAGCCACTTTGCCAAAAGGGTTGAGTTTCTAAGATACAAATTACCCAAGCCTAAGCGCCCTTGGTTTTTGAGTAGACATACTTTACTCCATCTGACTAAGTGGTCTTTTTTTTTCTCTCTCTCTCTCTCTTCCCTCCCGTAAAAAGTCCCTTTGCAATTTTTCTAACACACCTATCACCTTTTTTGGGTCCCGAAACAAAGATAGATAGTAAGCGGGCAGATTCATAAGAGCTGCCTTTATCAAAGTTACCCTACCACCTAAAGAAATATAATTTCTTTTCCAAGTGGCTAATCTCTTCTTCATTTTTTCCACAATAGGATCCCAAAATCTGACCACGTTTGATCTTGATCCAAGAGGGAGACCAAGGTAAGAAATAGACCATCTATGGAACTAACACCCCATCATTTGGGAGCATTGTGACAGTGTTGCATCATCTACTGAAATTCCTAACATTTTACCTTTTTCAAGGTTCACCCAAAGACCAGACAAGAGCTCAAAGCATTTCAGCAAACACTTAGTCCAAAAAATCTGTTGCTGAGATGCTTCTAGAAACACTATTGTATCATCTACAAATTGTAAATGAGAGACTGATACATTAGAAGCTCCAACATTCAACCCACTAATAATCCCACATCTTTCTCCCAAGGAGAAGAGACGACTAAGAACATCACTAACCAAAATAAATAAGAACGGAGACAAAGGATCACCTTGCCTTAAGCCACAGGAGGCGGGAAAAAGACCAGCCATTGACCCATTAATAATGAAGGAAAAAGAGACATTCTTAAGACAGCCCCCAATCCATCTACACCGTCTATCACCAAACCCTTTCCACCTAAGTACCGAATCCAAAAAGCCCTACGAAACCCGGCCATAGGCCTTTTCAAGGTCTAATTTACAACAAATATCTGCCTTGCCTGATCGAAAATAGTCCTCAATACACTCATTTGCCAGTAAGACACTATCTAAGATCTGGTTATCTTTGACAAATGCACTTTGGTTTTCCGAAACGACCAATCCCACAACCTCTTTCAATCTCAAAGATAGAACCTTAGCAATTTTGTACATACTAGTTGTGAAGCTTATGGGCCTAAAGTCCTTAACATCAACGCTCCTTGACATTTAGGGACAAGGCACAAGAAGGTAGCATTAGATACTTTGTTGACGATACCAAACTCATGAAATTCCTTAAGAACTTCTACCAAACTTGAACCTACAGCATCCCAACACTCTTGAAAGAAGGCCATGTTGAAACCATCCGGCCCGGGTGCCTTGTCTTTCCCTAACATGGAGACTGCCTTCTTTATTTCCTCCATTTCAAATTCCCTTTCCAGCCATAACCTCTTCTCATTAATTAATTTAGGACACTCCAAATGTTCCAGGTTAAATGTGAACATTTCCTCAGAGGAAAACAAGGTTGAATAGAAAGATTCAAAGCAACTTACAATCCTATTCTAGCCTTCCACTAACCTTCCTTCAAATCTCAATTGGTTTTGTGAGTTTTTCTTCCTTTTCCCATTAGCTACTCTATGGAAGAATTTGGTATTTCCATCATCCACTTTTAGCCATGAAACTCTGGATTTTTGTCTCCAATTGATCTCCTCCAATCTAATTGTCTCCTCCAACTTCCTTTTGAGTTCCTTCCTACACCTTAGTTCATTACTCTTTAGATCTCTTACCTCCTATTTATCTAACCTATCAATCAGATCCATTAATTGTTTCTTCTTTTTTTCCACACATCCAAACACATCCCGATTCTGGATTTTGATTTTGTGCCTCAAAAACTTGAGCTTACTCATTAATCTGAACCCTGTCCATCCCTCTTTAATATGGGAGGGCTTCCGCCCACCAATTCCTAACCAAATCTTTAAAGGACTTATCTTCTAACCACATGTTTGCAAATCTAAAACGGGGATTTCCAATCCATGGATAGGGAGAAGTAGATAGCACAATAGGAGTAAGATCCGAAACTGCCCTTGTCGAAGTGGACAACTTAGCATGAGGGTAATGGTCCTCCCAATCGAGAGAAATCAAGGCCCTATCCACAAATCTGAGATGTAATGTGTGAATTCATTGGGGTGAGCTTTGGCTGATGTAAAGCTAGTCTTGAGGTGTTCTAAAATGACTTGGAGTAGATTAGAATGAAAACAAATATGTTTGGCATGAGTTCAAATCAAGAAACAAACCCAGAAACCCAGTTCGCAACTTGGTGATTAATCTTCGAGTGCTCAATTAATCTCAAAGTCTCCAGTCGATTAATCAAGGGGTTCCACGCTTAATCCTAAATGATGAACAGTGTTTCCAAATAGTGAATCGGGATTGGCAATTAATTCTAGAATTTAATCGTGAATCTACAATTAATCACAGAACCTGGGCGATTCATCGTGAGACTAAGTGTTGTGTATATTTCTTCATGAATTCAATGAGGTGCTATTAAATTATTATTGCATCATTTCTTGCACTTGAATTGGTACGATAACCATGTATATTGTGACATGCTTCTATAGCATCTGTTACTTGTTGAATGACATGCTAATTGCTTAAAAGGTAATTGCTAGTGGTCATGCATATATTGCATCACCTGACATGATGGGCTTTTTGGATGACTTGATAGAATGCATGGCATTGTCTAGGGATGTCAGGACGTGACTTCCAACGAATGGTTTCCTGTGTTGCTGTGGAAAATAGGAGGGGAAGAGAAAAAACTACCCTTGAAGTTGAAAGACCCCTAAAACCTTGTGAGTAGCTGCAAAAGAAGTGGTTGAGGAGTCTCTCATACCTCCAGCTTAGCAAGCCCAGTTTGGTTGTATAATCAGTCTTAGATCACCGGGCGACAGAAGGTAAGGAACTAACTTTTCTATGAGGTCCTACACCACCACCTAGTCGGAATGAGCATAGACTGCACATGAGGGGTAAAGGGAAGACCCCACTTATTCCATCATGTCAACATGGACAGTGTGTGAGTGTGAAGCATAACATACATGCATTGCATATCCGAATTGATATGATATTAGTAACTTGTCATGAATTTATTGTTACTTATTATGACTTGGTAAATGATAGTGAAATGTCTTGCTTGTAATATTTGTTTGAATTATATGTGTGATTGTGATTGGTGGGGTTTCTTTACTCGGCTGTGAGCCTATGATCTCATTTTAATATTACAGGTTAAAGATCTGCTGGGATCCTCACCTTGTAGAGTAGAGAGAGAGAAATAAAGACTTGTGAACTTCATGTACGTAAAGACTTTAATTTCCCTTGTAATGTAAATATTTGAATCCTAGTGGATAACTGGATATTACTTTATATCTTCGGTGCACAACTTGTTCCCATGTTCCGCTATTATATCTTTTATTGTACTCCTATGGCCAGTTGTCTCAATGTAGGAAGGTTAGTACTTATCAAGATAGTGTGGTGATTGCTATGTCTCTGCATTAATTTAATTAATTAAAGGGGATGTGACAATCCCCCTACCTGTTACCAAGTGTAATCAATCGTGCCTTATAGCAATCTAGAGTCCCATCAGAGCAAAGCCTAATCAAAGATACCCATTATAGCCAAATGCTTTAACTTTAGAAGGGCAAGGAACAATATCCTAGGTATAATTCTCTTGAAGAGCCCAAAGTATCTCATACATTGCTTTCCGCCAACATTCATGTTTGACAGCCTCAGAGTAACATGTAAGAATGAGAACAAAGGCCAAAGTAACATTAAGTGAAGTATAAGGAAAACCATACGGATCAGGAGGAAAAGAAACTCTAGCAGACCATTGAGGACCAAGTTCAAGAGGCGTGGCAGGCTCAGAAGAATGAAGAAGCAAGCGAATCAGTTTCAGATGTCAAGTCAGGCTCAGGAAGGGCTGTCTGAACAGTCAGAGATTGGGGTTCAATCTTTAAAAGGAGCGAAGTTGGTCAACATCATTCATACACATATCCAGAATTAAACCGCTCAGGAGGAGTCAAGTCATCAAAACAAGGAAGAACACTGATTTCAGGCAATGACTCAACATGTGTAAAAATGAAAGATTGATTCCCAAAGAAAACAGCATTACTAGAAATCTGAAATCTGTTAGAGCAAGGATCATAGTAAGCATACCCTTTGTGTGAAATACTACAACCTATAAAGGCACATTTAAAAGACTGAGCAGAAAGTTTGTGACATTCATGAGGAGGTAAATGAACAAAGCAGACACAGCCCAAAGTATGCATATCAAGATAGCTAGGATGCGGGTGATAAAGACGAAAATATAAAGAGTCAAAATTCAAGACATGAGAGGGCATTTTATTAATTAAATAAACTGCAGTAAACAAAGCCTCAACCCAGAATTTATCAGGAACAGAGGACTCCACCAATAAAGTGAGAACAGCATCCAAAAAATGACAATTCTTTCATTTCGCTATGCCATTTTGCTGTGGTGTATAAGGACAGGAGCGTTGAGAGACACTTACTTTTTGGTGTGGGAAGTCATGAAACTCATGAAACATATATTCCCCACCAGAATCTGACCGCAAAATTTTAATACTTGTAGAAAATTGAGTCTCAACATATGTCCCAAAGGTCTTGAAAACAGAAAGGACCTCAGATTTGGAATGAAGAAAATCAGAAAGGAACCTTGCTTGCCCCTCTCTCAAAATTGGGTGATTTACAATGGGTTCCTCTTGGTGACTTACTGTGGAGAATCAAGGAAACCTTAGAGCAGGACCTTTGCTGGAGTTTTGCAATTTCCAAGTAAGTAGTAACTTTTCGAAAAACTGAAAGTTGCATGACTTCTGGTTTAATCAATAACTGATGGATTTGGAGATTTAGATTTGCATTGTCTTGGATGATATTACATAGTTAAGAAATTTACAGAATTGTTTGGGTTACCAGTCTGATTTATACGTAGTTGGATTTTTTTTTTTTTTGGTTGTCAATTTTGATCTGTTTCATAGATTTTTCACATTACTAAGAGTTCTGCGGATTTCGTATGAATAGTTTTGTGATGGTCTTTGTGGCTTATATCAGATTTAAAGAATAGTTTGAATGCTACTATGCTATATCAGATTTATCATGTTATCCTCATTGAAAATATATGCTGGTCATCATTAACTAAGTTTTTCCAGATGTTTTAGTAAGATCTAATTGATCTAGTGATGATCTTCAAATGATTTAAGAAGAGTTCGAGCCATATTATTGTGATAAACAACCCCTGTTAGACAGTAGAAACGGTGAACCCATAAACCAGAAACCCAGAAAAGCCTGAACCACACTCAACCAATTGCTCTTGGCGCCCAACTTGGGCTCTTGCACCTATCAGGCACCAAGCTTTGTTGTTCCTTGCACCCAACCCTCTATATCATGCGTTAAGACCCACAATTTTAACTTGGCGCTTGATGCTAGCTTGAGCCAACATCAAGCACAAAGAAAAAAAAATTTTCCTAGTGCCCAATCAAAGCTCGTGCACCCCAGAGTGCCAAATTTTGCCGCCAAATTTTGACTTCATTCTTTGCACTCAACCTTATTTCTGGCACCTTAGCCCCTCATGCACGAAAGACCACGCACGATTCCCTTGCTCAAGCACCCATCAGGCACCATAACCCAGAAACAAAACATAAACCTATGCCAAGTCACACCTTATCCAGGCTCGAGTGCGAAGGCCTCTATTTCCCAGATTTCTCTAATTTCAATCAAAAACGATTTTTTAAACCACATCCAAAATATATTTATGATTGTTTAACATGTTTATAAGTGTATTTAACTTACAAAATGTTTTATCAAAATTATAAAAAAGAAAGCTTTTGGTTTTGAATGGATGGTTAGGTTCTTCCAAAGTAATGGGAAAAATTTCAAAAGGTATTTAGTTTTGGCTTAGTTGGGGAAAAGAAATAGTTTTTGGCTTCCACATGTATCTTGTAGGTTATTTTCTCTCCCATGTATCTCGGGTTGAGTTTGGTTCCTCTCCATGTATCTTGGATAGAGGTTATGTTTTTCCCTCCCATGTACCTTGGGTGATGGTGCTAGTTCCCTCCATGTATCTTGGAGTGGTCTCATGCCATGATTTTTTTTTTTTTGTTTTTTGGATAAATAATGAAGATCTGATATAAATAAGAAAAAGGAATATACAAGATCAAAATCCGAAGAGTCTAACCCAAAAGAAGAAAACAAAAAGCAACAACATATTACCAATCATGGTCCCATGCCATGATTGGTAATGTTGGTTGCTTACCTCCTATGGAAGAGATATGTTTACCACCCCCGGGTGAAATGTATCTACATCCTACGAGAGAGATATGTTTACCACTTGCAACTGCGATTTGTTTACCTCCTGTGGCTGAGATATGTTTAGCTCATGCAGGAGAGATGATGGTTTACCTCATTTAGGAGAAAATGTTGTTTACCTCCAAGGAGAGATTTGATGATTTGATCTTGTTTTACCTCCATGCATTCGGAGAGACTGATGGTTTTCTATGGATTTTATCCCCTCATCTAGATTATGGGTATACTTTGAATTATATTGGAATTGGTGCTTGATAGCCATATGAAAACTTGGTGCATGTTAAGTGAGTTAGAATGCATATTTGTTATTTGAGATTATCATTACATGTTTGTATATGCATGTTTGAATGGTATTTTAGGGCTCATGCATTATTTTGTATTTAACTATAGTATTTTTGGAAAAATGCATGCATGCTACTACTTATTGGGATTTTATATCTCATATCGCATTGTCAAATGTTTTGTTTTCAGGTGTTATCGGTGAGAATGCTACGAAGGGATAGATTACTGGGGTTTTGAAGAAAGAGATAAATTATAAGAAAGATTAATAATATAGGGGCTTTGGTTTCCTTGGAGTAGTAATTATTGACTTTATTTTCAGATAGGTTGTTTTGGTTGATTTATATGGGTTGTAGACTTGTAGTTGACCCTTTATCATCTCATATTGTAAATTTAAGTAAATTTGATATAGGAACAAATTGAGATTATTAATAAATGAGCTTATATTCTTAGCGCACTATGATGTACTTCTTTATCTTTCTAGTTTTATGCCATTGTTTTGCTACCACTTGATTAGTGCCTCAATCCGTGTTTTTAAAAATAAAAAAATAAAAAAGAAAAAACTTCGTGGGGATTTCAGATCCGGGGCACTACAAAAATCTTATTTAGTCACATAGGAAAATTACCACCAAAATAGTATTGCACATATAGAATAGACGAGAAAACTTGACATGTCCTCACCTTCCAAGTTCAACACAATGGAAATGATATTTCCAATTATCTCTTCATGCTTGGTCATTTCACACTATATCACATTTAACTTAAAGACATTTATAACATTTAACCATCCCTTAATGAAATGGAGAATCGCTCATACATGTGTTGAGAGTTCTTCCAATTGATTTCTTCTCAGTCTCCATCACTTAGCTATTCTTATTAACTTAACCAATGACAATGCAACTTAAAATAATATCTTACGGATTATCAATGAAGCTGTTGCCGGCTGGGTCATCAAGAATAAAGGTGAAGGATGCATCTCCCTTTGCACATGATTTCAACTTCATCAAGAATTGATCTAAAGCTTCAGCTGTCTCCGGGACTACCTTCTGGAAAATCCAAAGTATATACCGTACAGGCTTTGACCAGGAAACAAGATGAATAGTACAATAAAATACCTAAAACTTGGTATGCACCTTGCGTTCTTCCTGAAGAGCCTGTAGTTCTTCAACAGATCGCAATAATATCCCTTCCACCTACAATATATATAAGAGACAAGACAGTAGAAGAGAAAGATTAAATGCAACTAGATGCACAGTTAACTGCAGATCAAGAGATGTAATTACAGGAATGCAAAATGGATGGCAAACACCATTAACATCTAAATAATATCGTACAAAGTTATTGGTTTTTCTTTTAAGCTTTTTTTTTTTTTAGTGTGCGCATTAACATCTCTAGTTGAGCTTCAAACTAAATTGATGCATAATATACCACAAGAATCAAAGCAGAATCTAGACACCGAACATAAAAACTCATCTTGACACAACCATCATCAAATCCTTAGTATGTCAATGTACTTATTCCTCAATTGAATTTGGAACCACTAGTGAATAGACAGATATATAAGGACAACAGATAAAGGCCCATGGACAGACCAATTACTCTGAAGCAAGTTTCTTGCCCCAGTGTTTTCCAGACAAATTGCCTGACAGCGCTTGTTAATAAGAGATGACAGAATGTAGAACAATTTATAGGGTATTCTGGGATATACCGTTGATAGAATTCCACGTTGAGCTTGTGGAGGAATTTCAAAATCCAGTTCTGGAATCTGCAAAAAGTACAAATTAAAACAAAAATATAAACTTGCATACCTTGTGACAAGTATTCAAATGAATGGATTACATATATATCACTCCACTGTTGAAACAGTTCAATCTTGACAGGCAAAATAAGACGTTCTCAGATTTCAAGTGAAACTAGATCTCCAATCACCAGAATCACAAAAAATTCCAACCAACCAACCCCCTTAAATTAGTTCAGTATGTCTTTTATAAATAAATGGCATCTCCCAGATAAAGACAATTGTCATCATCCTATCAGTTCTTATCTCTAAATAAGAGTTAAGAAATTGGAGCAGATTCATATTCCTGACCCCCATTAGTTGGGAAACGCGTTTTGATGCTTGCTTATGTTAATTTCCAGCAAAACTTATTTTTCACACCAATACCCGCCAATATTAAATATAGGATCACACGATATTTGTACCTTTTAAAGATGCCCTAGGTCAAGGAAATTAGCCTTGAGCATTTTTAGAGTACCTACTAAATGCTTCCCACCTCTTGAAAATTGCATTTGATTTCTAATAAAAAAATGTAAAATCACCATAAACCAGCACCAGAGTTATTTTTCCTGCTGACCACAATAACTTGATCTACTCAAGGCCTCAACATCAAGATCCACAAAAGTCAGGAGCAACTTTGTCAAGTTTTCCTACTGTTTTATAATACAAGTAAATTATGCAACAAAATCATGCTAAAAACCAAAAAAGAAAAAACAAATCAAAACTGTAAGCAACCAAAATTCAAAGAGAAGTATGGCATCAAAAATCATGCAGCACAGCCCAAAAAAAGACATGTCCTTTCAAGTACTTTATATCATTATATAAAGTGAGAATCCAGAACCAAGCTTTTCAATCCACAAGAAAGCTTATGAACAGCATGAATAGGCAAATCTAAGTACTTTTGAACAGGAATAAAACATTATTGACACTTTACACCACTAGTTAAACCTGAATCCTCAATACCTATTTCTTTAACAACTTTGGGTTTTGTAACAACCATGAGCTCGTAACATGCTAGCCAATCATTACGCATAAGATGATGGATATTGCCAAAAAAATAATAATCATAAGAAAAAACTGATTGAAGGTATGGTTATGACTGGGAACAGGACTCTTTTTGCCCACCCTACTTGTAAGAATGACCTCTGATTTAATATTCTATGCACTTATGCAGTTTTCCAAGACAGGAAGCATTGCTTATTAAATTTTCTAACATGGAAATGGAGAAAATGTGAACTCAAGTGCCAATAATAAGAAGGATAAAAACCAATACAAGATCAGAATGTACACAAAGTTGTGCATGAACAAATGTACAGTGGAAACTTGAACATCCACTACAAATATTATAAAAGGGCACCATTTCAGTACCTTAATAGTGGCAGAATCCGATTTCACTACTTGCCGATTAAGCATCTGCAGCAAAATTCCCTGTCAGCCTAATACTTCAACTAGGTATTGGGGATGTTACTTGTGCAACAGTTGTTCAAAAATAAATAAATCGGGCAAAACAAACGAAAGAAAAATTTCTATCATTTATGTGAATACAAAGAAACGTAAAAGAACAAATTTATCCTCTCCAATCATAAATTTATCTTAGAAACACCATCTGTTGCCAAAGGCAAGTGTCTACAAAAACCAGGCATCAACAAGATTTTCAGATGAGCTTTCAATGTTATCCTCGGTGAAGTTTGGATACAATGGTAGAAATAAAATGAGGGAAAAATACAAAAGGGTGCTTCACAACACTGACCCTCTCTGCATTTTAGTAATTCTTAGCAAAAAATAATGAAAAAGCTATTAAGAGTCTCAGTGGAAAAGGAGTGAGAATGGATGTGAGAACTTGAAAGACTTCATTTTGCCTTCTTCATCCCAGTTGAACAAAAAATCAACAATGAAAAAGATATCATCTTTTAATTATTGCACATAGAGATGACATGCTACACATGCCTTCATATAATTTTATCCCATGTAAAAAACATAAATGTGCTCTTTTATGCTATTTTATTTTTGCCAATAAAAGTAAATGCATTCAGTTGTACACTTGTACTAGAAAGTAATTATTCAATTTTGCAATAGCTTTTTTGGATTTTCTTGTCTTTTTCAGAATAAAAGTTAATACAATGAATTTTGAGGAGAAAGCCATTGGCTTGTGATGTTTGATTATCAAATATTGTGATATGACACAACTCCATGCAGACAACAAGGCAACCAACCCAGCCAAATGTTTACTCACTTTTTAGGCATATGGGCAACACTAAATACACCACATAAATGTTGAACCCACTATTCCAAGAAACAACATTTATTGAAAATATGCAGGGAAAAAAAAAGTCCACACAAATAATACTAAAGCTTTCAGAGAATCAAATGGTTATAACAAATACTCTAAAGGCATTCCTAGTATTACGCAATACCTACCACTTGTACTACATAAATTAGGTATCATGTACACATATATATGCACTTACATATACTAAATACATTTTCAAATGTAGCAATAAAGCCAAGATCTTGAACACCTTAGCGAAATTCCATCTACAAACAAAGAAGGAAAAAAAAGAACTGTTTGGAACTTTTCATTTGGTTTTAGAGTTCCACATATAAATAACATTCAGTAGCCCACAGTTGGTTCAACCACTACAAGAATGTTTTGAGTTAGTTCCATAGAAGACATCATATTCAGGGTGAATGATCAGTATAAATTCATAATTATTTTCTTACAAAATCCAAAATGTTGCTGCACATTCATCATGACATAATTTTATACAACAGAGGCCTGCATTCTTCAGAAGTCAGAAAATCTTAGCATAGATGCAACTCTTAAAACAAAATTGTTCATAGAATAACATAACCTTCTGATCACCCAACGGAACCTCCAATGTATAACAACATCCTTTAGGTTGCAGTTCACCCGCAAACTGAACTTCATTGTTCCTATTAGAAGAACATAACAGATTTAAGGAAGTTCAACAGAGGTTTTATTAGAAGATATTCACAACTTCAAAAGCATAATGTAACCTTTCATCACAATGTGGGCATTCAAATGCAGCCAATAAAATCTGCAAGTAAAGGCAGAAAATGAAAGCTCATATAATAAGTATAGCCATAAAAAGATAATTGGAACTTGACAGATAAAATCTCTACCTTCCAAGACTTGGTTTAACCTGCTAATTTTTCAAAAGAATAGGCTTCTAAAATATATAAGAAAATAATAAAGAGGGAGCAGGAGAAAGAAATGGCATGGTACCATCTTTACCATTCTTGACCATCAAAGGCCCCAAAAGCTAAGTTCAATCAACCCAACCAAAAACGAAAAAGGAAAAAGGAAAATAAATTGTTATCTCCTGTAGCTTGAGATAACATTCATTATCACATAAAGTCAAATAATAATCAATCAGTCAGTCAAAAACCAACGTAAATAACAAAAATAGTATCCATACCTCCCTAAAATGTGGAATTCGAGTCAGTAGAAACCTCGTTGTACCCTGTTGAGAAAAACCAGATTTCGAATGAGACAAGCTGTCAAGCTTAAAACAAATTAAAGCCTTCCACTAAACCACTGAAAAAAGATATAATCCCTAAATTTCTCTTCATCCAAACTAAAAACCCTAGTAAAGCTAACAACAACAAAATTCAACAAAAATAGCTAAATTTTCTCTTAATCCAAACTACAAGCCCTACATAAAAACTAGCTCCAAAAAAAATCACACATTTTATACCGAAAAAAGGAGTCGAAAAAAATCAACCAATAACATCAGTAATAATAGTAGTATTGATGTCAGTTACTAGAAATAAATTAGATAAATGACCATAGAGTGTGTGTGTGTGTGTGTGTGAGTGTGAGAGAGAGTGAGAGAGAGAGAGAGGGGCTACATATGATGATCATGAATGTTCATGATAACATAACAGTTTTCAATCGGTTATGAAGCAGATTCAACCAATCTTACTTTTCTTAGCCTAAATTTGGCATTACTTAAATTTGTACTTCCTATCATTTTTCCTTTTTTTTTTTTTTTTGATAATTAATGATGTATATATATTATATTAAGAAAGTAAAAGTTAAAGTACAAATGTGTATGATTCTCCTTTTGCCCACCCTCCCACAAAGCAGCCTATAAGATTCCTATACAAATGTAAAAATACACACTTCCATGTACAAAGCCCCCAAATCCCTCCCAAAAATATGACCCCCCAGAAGTATATATCGCTAATCAACACATAAGTCAGCAAACTCCTCCGAGACGGGACCAAAGTATGTATCTAATCTCAGAGCTCCCAATTTAGCCAGCCGGTCTTCAATCCCATTAGCCTCTCTAGTCTCTACACAAACTCGCGTGCCAAGGCCCTAGCTCTGCTAGTTAGATGTGAGAGTCCCCATGATCCAAAATAATCACCGCCCATCCATCTCATGACTGTAATAGAATCACCCTCCACCACAAACTTCCTAATTCCCATCTTCTAAGCTTCGGAGAGGGCAGCAAGAAGAGCCATCATCTCCACTCGAGTGGAGTCACCAATGCCCACGAGTCTACAAAAGATGAGGGAAATCGTCCCGTCCAATCTCTCATAACTCCCCCAATACCAGAAGGACCTGGGTTGCCCAGAGAACTACCATCCACGTTAATTTTCACAACACCAATCTCCGGCGCCCTCCATATAACCATATCCCTACCTCCAGTACCTACTGAAGAGAAACAACATTCCATCCACTCTCGCACCACCTGAGAGGTACTCCACCCTCTAAATTCAGATCTAACCAATGCCCAAAAGGCTACATCTACTATCACCATATCAAGCACCTATCCTCTGGGTAATGACTCATCGTGAAAGATACGATGATTTCTATCCATCCAAACATGCCAAGCCACGACATGGAAAAGCATCCCATATAAGATGCGACCTCTACTTCCAAGACCTGGCAACCGCCACTACTCAAAACATGCCCCAAAAGATGCTGGTAAAACCCAAGGTAAATCTATCATCTGAAACAAAAATATCCATAATCCCCTGGTAAAGCAACAATGAAGGAATAGATGATCAATAGTCTTGCACTCCTCCCTATATAGCAAGCATATAGAAGGTGACAAGGCATACCTCTTCCATCTTCTCTGGATAAGATCTGCAGTGTTAATCCTGTACAAAAGTGCGGTCTAGAGAAAGCCTTTATCTTTGGGGGAATCTTAAGTTTCTAGAGCTTGGGTGAAGAAAATGACACCAAGGGGGCAATACTATCTAGATGGTGAAGGCTAAAAAAGGATTTACAAAAAAAGACCCCAGAGGGGGAGGGAGACCAAACAATCCTATCTTTAGATGATGGAACAAAAAAACAATCCTAAAGAAGTGCAAAAAGAGATGCTAACTCTTTGAGCTCTTGTAATCTCAAATCCCTTCTAAAAGGGAGATTCCGGCGATAGACCAAGAAAGGACTTCAGAAACTAGAGCATCAGGACAGGAAGCGACAGAAAAAAGGAGTGAATATTTAGCAACTAAAACACAATCTCCCCACCATAAATAATGCCAAAAACGAATAGATAGGCCGGATCCGACACACACCTGCAGATGGGGATAGAAGGATTCCCCCAGTCTAATCACGGCCTTCCAAGGGCAGTTACCCATAGGCCGAGCCCTCAAATTAATATACCACCAGTTATCCCCTCTTCCGTATTTGTTGACTATAACTTGATACCACAGACTTTCCTACTCACTGCTGAAACGTCACAACCACTTAGCCAATAGAGATGAATTCCAGGAAACTAAATTGCCAATATCTATCCCACCCCTATCCTTAGCGCTACAGACCTTTTTCCATTCAACCAAATGGGTTCTCCTAAATCCTCCCCCTTCCCACAAAAAATCACGTTGTGCTTTCTCAAGAATGTCCACCACTCTTTTAGGCATCCTGAATAATGACATATAATACAGGTAGGTTAGCTAAAGCAACTTTATCAATGTGATCTTACCCCCAAAGACAAGTTGTTACGTTTCCACCTAGCTAATCTTCTTTAGACTCTCTCAATGACAGGGTCCCAAAAGCTGACCGCCCTAGGAGACGCACCTAAAGGCAAGCCCAGATACGATAGAGGTAAGGCACCTACTTGACATCCTAACAAGACACTGAACCTTGATACCTCCTCCTCACCAACATAAAGCCCCACCAAAGTGCTTCTCCCCCAATTAACTTTCAATCCAGACACCATATGGAACATATGCAAAATGCTCTTTAACCATAGAATTTGATCAAAAGATGCCTCCAAGAAAACCATGATGTCATCTACAAGCTAAAGATGGGACACTATCAAATCATCTCTTCCTATTATGAACCCTTGAATTAGTCCCCCATCAACTGCCTTTTTAATAAACCAATGCAATACCTCTGCCACAAGAGAAAACAAAAAAGGTAAAAGTGGATCCCCTTGGCGTAATCCTCTAGACGACTCAAACAAGCCCACTACAGACCCATTCAAAAGGAAAGAAAACTGGACCTTATCCAAGCATCCTTTAATCCACTTCCTCCATCTACCTCCAAAACCTTTCCACTCTAACACCGAATCCAAAAATTGCCACTCAACCTTATCAAATGCCTTTTCTAAATCCAATTTACAAATAACTCCTAAGTCACCTGATCGTTTACCCTCAACACATTCATTGGCAATCAATGCACAATCCAGATTAGCTAAATTTTCATTTTGTAGAATATGACATAGGCTTCATTTAAGGTTTCTTAATTCATATTCAGCTTGATGTGGAGAAGATACCATTGAATTCTCCATATTTTTGCAGATTACATCTACTTTAGATTTTCTATGCTCTTACTTTACATGCTTAGATTTCATCACCATTTTTTTATGCTTCATACTTTCTAAGCGCGTATTTTTGCTTAATTTCTTGATTTTATTAGTCCCAAATTGCAGGGATCAAATGGGAAAATTGTACACAATGTCATGCTTGCAGCTGAGAGGCCCTTGCATGCCAACCCCATAAATATTACAAACATTGTGGCTTATATTTTGCTCAAAGAGCTATTGTCGCTTTGGTCCGACCCAAGCCAAAAACGACGGTCATAAGTACCTACTCAACCCCCACCCCAAGCAGTTAACAGAATGCCGCACACCCATACCTTACCTAGTCTTACTTGTTACCCCACACCCAGACCTTACCTAGTCTTACCTCTTACCCCAAAAAATTGGATCCTCCCCAACAAATTTCATTTCAAAAGGTTTTGTTAAAAAGTAAAAAGCACCAGGAGTGCAACTTGATTTGGTGTGGTCCAGGTTGATATCAAATCAAAGCCGAACCAAGGTTCTTAACAGTCAACCCAAAAAAAAAACTGAATAAATTTGAGAATCAACCTTTCTAACCCAAATATCAAACCGAAATTAAATTAAAAACCTAAAACCAACCAACACAACCCAAATTATAAATTCGGTTCTGTTTTGGGATGGCAAAGGATCCGCTGATGGCACCTAGGTGGCTCTTCTAAACATTCCAATCCACCAAAGGTCGAAATCTACATTGGAAGCCATTGGCAAGACATCATGTGGATTTCAAGAGATGGAGTTGTTTTGTTCCACCTGTGATTATGCAAGCAGTTTCATTATCAAGGTGAAGGAGAATTTGCAGAAAAGAACTACCATGACGATCAAAGTCTGGGGCAGCTTGGCTACGTATGAAGTTTCGGTGGAAATCGTGATGAATGCCTTATCAAAATGAGTGCCAGTGGTGATGGCTGGGTCAAGCTCTGGTAATGGTAATGTCTCCGGTGGTAGCTATAAGGCCTTCAAGGAGGCTCTATCAGGGGCAAGCATAGGGAAGAAGACAATAGGAAGTTCAGAACGGCAAGGTATGAACCGTGATTTGAATTTCTATCTTAACAAGTCGGTTTCAATTGGGCAGGAGGTTATGAGGCCTACCTTGCGGGAGGTGCCCGATCCATATACTACTAAAAAAAGAGTATGGGGCCAATAGAGACAAGGCCTTCTCTCCTGGCCCTCACGGGCTTTAACCAGGGTTTAGTGGCTTGGTGGCCCAAAGCGAGACTCATCAATGACTCGATACTAACAATGGACGTAATGACCAATCTATTGGGTGCAAAGATGCTAATAATAGAAAATTAAGGAGGAAAGCAGGGGAGCCAAGTTATGAGATCGTGACAGAATCATTCGACGAGGCTAATGATCAAATTGGAGTAGAAATGTCTTGGAGAAAATGGTTGAAAAATGGGTTGAAGCAGTCAAGGTGCAATCTTGGAAAAGGAGCGGCCGCAATCGCCACAAGCATCCCACAAGAAGGCCTCTTCCTCTTCTCCTTCTTCATCTCCTTTGTCATGCCCAAAAAAAAAGGTGTGAGGGTTTCACCAAGCTAGGGGCACGAGGAAACCCTTGTTGTCGACAACCAAGATCAAGATAGGAGAGCAAAGGTGGAAGACAGTGGTAATGCATCAAGAGTGGATGTGGTCCAGGAGTCAATGCTTGAAGGCTTCTAGTTCTTCATCACTGCACATTCAAAGGGTGTATTCCAAATGATCGAGATTGGGGATTAATGTGACCGACTCCTCACTTCTACCAAAGATCAGTGGAGGTCCGCAAAAGGTACTCCTTGCCTGACTTTTGGATGGTATCCTAGAAGAGTATGCTGAGGCATCATCTCCCAGTTCCTCTCAAATGCCCACCACGTTTCTTGAAATCTGTGTGACTACCCTAGAGGATGATGACTTTGGCTCATTGTCTCCTGATTTATCTGCCATGTGGTTAGGGATTTGTGTAGCCATTGTAGTCTTGAGGTGGTGGTTCTAATAGAATCTAAGTTGGAGAATGTGGATGCGGGTGTAATTAGGCATCTATGGGGCACTAGCAGTATCGAGTGGGCATTGCTTCTGTCATCAAAGGGCATAGTGGTGATGTGAGATTCCTTGTCCCTTTGAGGAAGGGGGTGTAATTAGGCATCTATGGGACATGTAGATAGGGGTACATTCTGTCATGTAGAATTTTGTAGTTTTAGGTGGACAGTGTTGGGAGTGTATGGATCTTATCATGCAACGAGAAGAAGAATTTTTAAAATTAATTGTTCAAGGTTTCCCCTTGGAATATCACTACATGGTTGGTAGTGGGTAATTTTAACATTTTTAGGTACACTAATGAAATCAATAAGGTGCGGGCTTGGGTAACAAGGAGTATGAGAGATTTCTCCAATTCAATGTGAACCTATTGATTATCCATTGTTAGGTGGCTCTTATTGATTATACTTTGTATTCCAAACTTGAAAGATGCCTTGTCTCTGGATCTTATGATGCTCACTTCGCCTCTATGGCTTAGTTTCTTCTGCCCAAACCTATTTCCAACTATTGCAATTTGCAAATTACTCCTGTCGAGTGAGAATATAAGGATAAGCCATCCCCCTCTCTGATTTGAAAATATGTAACTAGCACATCCGTCATTTTCAAATTTGGTGAAGGAGTGGTTGAGGAAGGGGTGGAGGGGGGTTTAGGATGGGCTGATTTTGTCTTTATGAAGGGTTTGAGGGAGGTGAAAAATAATATCAAAAAGTGGAATATAGAGAATTTTGAGAGAATGGAGGTTTAGAAAAAGGAAGGTCTTAAGGAATTAGCAATGTTAGATAGTCAAGAATGGAGTGGGTCATGGAGCCCAGAGGACGGGGTAAGGCATATGGAGGTTAAGGAGACATTGGAGTCAATATTAAGAAGTCATGAGATTTCTTAGAAGCAAAAAGCTAGATTGTATTGGTTGAAGAATGGGGATGGGAATACTCTTTTTTCATAGGATTGCAAACATGGGAAGTTAAAATGCCATACAGTAGTTAGAAGTCGAAAGAAGGATGATGGATCACATACTAGAGTCTGGAGATAGGCCAATGCTTAGTTCAATTATGTTCAGATTTATGTAGGTGAGAGTAGGAGTTTAGGTTACATTTGAAAGAAAGAAGTCAATCAAAATTAGATGAGATGTCAAAAGAGTGGCTTGAAAGAGAATTTGGAGAAGAGGAGATTAAGGAGGCAGTTTGGGAGTTGGAAGGGGATAAGGGCCAAGGCTCTGGGCCCAAACAGTTTTACTATTGCATTTTTTAAGGAAAACTGGGAAACTGTCAAGCAAGAAGTGTTGAAAGTGTTTTTGAAGTTCTACTCGAGTGGAATCGTGCATAAGATCATTGCATAAAAAAAACCAGAAATAAGATCATTTCTAATCCCTAAAAAACTAGGGCAGTTGGTATTAGGGATTTTTCATACCATCAGTTTAACTACTAGTTTGTATAAGATCATTGTGAAACGAGTTGCCACATAGATTGAAGGTCATTCTCCCTCGGAGTATAACTTCTACTCAGAGTGCTTTTGTTGAAGGTTGTCAGATATTAGATTGTGCGATGGTTGCTAATGAATGTGAGGAGGGTAGAGCCCAATCATGAGAATAACAAAAAGCTATTTGTAAGTTGGACATTGAGAAAGCTTATGATAAGGTTGAGTGGCAACTCTTGGATCCGGTGTTGGAGTGGAAAAGCTTTGGAGTTAAATGAGGTTGCTAGATCATGGGATGCTTGGATAAGATCTATTTGTCTTTCCACCTAAATGGGTCGGTGGTGGGATTCTTCCACTCTCCTAGAGGTCTACGTTAGAGGAACCCTCCTCCCCCTTTTTGTTCACTGTAGTGGCAAGGACACTCTATTGGTTTATAACTAGTGTAATTGAAGGGGCTTGATTCAAGGTTTTAGGGTTTGGAGAAGGTCCCTTAGGGCGTCTCTTTTACAGTTTGCTAATGATATCGTGGTATTGATGGAGGCATCTTGGGATCAAATTATATGTCTGAAGAGCACCCTACACACTTTTCATTGGTTTTTGAGTTGAGAGTCAATTGGGGAAAGAGTATTTTGGTGGGATAGGATGACAGGAAGGAACATTCGTTCAGAGTTAGGGTATTGGGTAGTTTAGCCTTCTTTATACTATCTTGTTTTACCTCTTGGAGCATTCATCTTGTTTTACCTCTTGGAGCATTCGCTAGAGCTATGAGTTTTAGGGATCCAATCATTGAGAGAGTGGAGAAAAGGCTGGCTTTATGGAAGGGAATTATCTATCTCTAGGGGGATAGAATCAAATTAATAAAGTCACTCCTCGCTGACTTGCCAGTCTATCAAAAGTCGTTTTGTGTACCTGAGCTTAAGAGAGTGGTGGACATTCTCGAGAAAGCACGTGGGATTTCTTTTGGGAGGGTGGAGGGGCGACAAAGACGCATCTAGTTGAATAGAAAAGAGTGTGTAATTCTAGGGAGCAAGGAAGGTTAGATATTGACAATGTGAAGTCTTTTAATTCATCTCTCCTAGCCAAGTGGCTTTGGCAATTCAGCAATGAACAAGAAAGTCTATGGAACCAAGTCATCATCAGCAAATAAGAAAAGGAAGCTAATGGGTAGACCATTAACCTGAGGTCGCTACCTTCAAGGACTTGCCTGTGGAAAGTTGTAGTTAGCTTGACACATTATTCCTATCCCATATTCATGTATGAGTAGGCTTTGGCTCCTTTAATCAATTTTGGCATAATATGCGGTGGAGAAAATTCGTGCTTTCTATAGAGTTCCCGCATTTATCCTCCATAGCCCTTCAGCCCCATGCTTTGGTTTATGATATTTTGTGATGGCCAATGGATGGCGTATCTTCGAACCTGCTCCTTAGGAGATCCAAGATCGGTTAAACTTGAGGAGTTAGCCTCCCTTTATTATCCCCTGAAACATTTCTTCCTCAATTCGTCATGTATGGATAAGGTTGTGTGGTCCCCTTCTTTTGGTGCATTTTCTAATAAATCTTTCTTCAGTATCTCTCATCCAAATCTGTTCAATCCTCCTACCCTATTCCCTATCTCCCTGTTATCGAAGCCTAGGACACCTTCAAAGATTACAGCATCTCTCTGGACTGCACTTCTTTATAGGATCAATATAATTGCATTCAAAGGAGGAAATTGCATTCAAAGGAGGTGGAGGAGATTTGCTTCATCCCCACACATGTGTTTCATGTCCATGGAGCCAAGGGAGAGTATTGATCACATTTATCTTCAGTGCTCTTTTACTAAGGGCCTACGGATGCAGCTATTACATATGATTGATGTGTCTAAAATGGTGCTAGCATCCTTTGGAGCTTAGTTTGAGCAGTATAGGGTCAAGGGATTAGGGAGGAGGGGCAATATTATGTATGTACTCCTATTTCATGTGGTGGCTAGGCACATATGGGAGGAAGGAACCACAGGATTTTTCATGACCAATGCTTGACTAGTGAGCAGGTGCTTGAGTCTGTACTGGTGGCCATAGCATCATGGACCTCGATTCAGTCAAAGTTTCGAGGTATGAGTATCTTTCATATGCTTAGGGAGTGGTCAATTTATTGCTTCTCATCCCCAATTCAAGAGGTAAGGATGACTAGGTGGAGAGAGCCAATGAAGGGTGTCATGAAGGTCAATGTTGATGGGTGCTCTCTTGGCAAACCAAGACCTTCAGGTACTAGATGTGTGTTATGTGACCATCTGGTTGGTATTTCTATTGTTTTTAATGGCCCAATGGGTATTAGAGATTCAATACAAGCAGAGCTTTCGAACCTTTTTAGCTGGACTCACAAAGGCTAAACAACTAGGTATCAAGGAATCAATGGTGGAGGGTGATATAAATACCATCATAAGATGAATGGCCAAAGATTACATTGGTTCTCAAAGGTTTTCACAACTTATCAGTAGCTTCTGGCACGCAAGCTGAACGCCTCATTCAGTCATGTGCCTATAGAATAGAGAGGCTAACTTTGTTGCAAATCAGCTAGCCAAGTATGGGGGCATTGATAGAAAATTCACTCATAAGGACTCCATCTGGGGCAATTGTGCGGGGATTAGGATATAGGGATGTATGGGGGTATACTATCTTGCTCTTAAAAGTTTATATAGCTTAAAATGAGGCTATTTAATTTGTTCTTGGTTTTGAGTTAGGTATGGGTATTGTCGTTACATCTTGCATACCCATATTGTTTGCATCATTATTCACTAGGGAAAAAAACACACACACACACTCTCTAAACAAGCTTTCTAATCTTCATGATCAGTAAGGCTAAGATATAGACAAGCCTTGTCTTCATACCACAACAATGGTATGATAACTGTAAATAAAAAAATACTTATGTATGTATTTATGTATATATACACATATATAAAACCCACACAATTGTATATATGGATTGGTTTGCTTCAACTTGGTTTAGAAAATATATTTATAAGTCGAGTTTTGGTTTGACTTTATTTAATTGAGACATCCAAAAACAATCTGAATTAGTTCAGGTTAGTGATTTGGAAAATTAAATTACATTTACCTCCTTTCTGGTTCTAAGAACCGAAAATACCTCCCCCTTGTCTGAAATGACAATCTGTCTCTAAAATGACATTAACTTCACTAGTTATAGTTTTTTTTTTTTTTTAATCCGTAAAGTAGTTATGGTTTTAAAATCAACAATATTAACAAAAGTAGTAATTTCATCACTTTATCACTTATTCAAATTTTTTTTTTTTTTTTTTTTGTAGTAAAAATTTCAAATTTTAAGGTTGTGTTTGGAGCCTTGGATTTTGAAGGAAAAGAAAAGAAACTTGCAAAATCTTCTTTTCCCCTGTTTGGTATTATCAAAGAAAGTTAATATTGAAAGAAAAGGAAAGAAAATTTGACCAAAAATTTTCTTTCCATCGTCCAAAATATCTCTCTCAAAACCTAGTCATTTTGGAAGAAATGAAAACACAAGAGATTTGGGGAGAAACTTCTCTTGACAAAACGCGCAAAGAGCCCGACCACAACCTTGAAGCATCTCTTCCAAATCTCAACCCCAAAGCGTGAAGGCTCCTCTTCCTCCTTAAAGGCTTCTCTTCTGCCGGCCATTGTTGGAAGAAGCAGCCATTGTTCAGACGAGAAAGAGAGAGAGGTGATTCTGTCCTTTGAAGCTTCTCTTCCAACCTTGCTATTCAGAGAGACGAGCATTGTTTAGACGAGAGAAGAGAGGCCATAAGCAATCACAGCATCTCCCCCAAATCTCCTGAAACGTATGGCTGATTGTTCTCTCCACCAACCGCCAAAAATGTAAGCACTTCTTAATCGCAGCATCTCCCCCAACTCCCCTATGGCCGATTGTTGTGTTGGTGTTCTGTTATTTCTTTGTTTCCTTATCTTTCTTGCTGTCTTTGCTTGGGCTTTGGATAGAAGAAATAGGATGATGTCATTGTTCTAATCAATGTTCAAACATCTCTGTTGATATCCTTTCGCAAGCCTATTAAAATTTTTAGACAATGGCCGTTTGCATTCCATGAACCTGAGCATAGGCCCTACGGATTATATACACGAATCGTAGTAAACCATTCTCTCATGCAAATGATTTAAACATTGAAAGGATAGGGATTTTGGATAACCAAAAGGATCCAATTAGCTGGTTTCAAGGTAGGATTGTATAGTTATAGTCACTGACTGTATGAAACAGTTCGAATAATCTTTGTCTGGTGTATGGATTTTACAATAGTGGTGCCTTTTTGCCTTTGATTCTGCCTTGACAATGAAATTTGTGGCTGCCCCTCCTTTGTCATTTAGATTTGGACAGGGGGTTTTGACAATTAAGGATGATTTGTCATAGTACAGTCTGTTACGCATTTCTGAACTCGTGAAATCTTTGTTTACTTAAGTTTTACTCTCTCTTTTGTTGATAATACTTTTCCCATGGTACCTTTTAACTGCAGGCATGGAGTTTGAAGTAATGTTAATTAGGCTAATCACTTTTTAACTGAATCTGTAATCTTTATGTAGTGCCACAGAATTTCTTGTCTTGTGCATTTCATGTTTAGGGATGTAATTGTCTGCAGAAAACTGATCAGTTGATGGGTTTGTGGTCCCCTCTTGTGGAAGTTAAATCTTTATCATTGTACTTGGATTTTTGTTGGGAGGAGAAACCAATTAAAACAATTTTAAGTTTCTATCATTGGATTTCTAGGCAAGAAGGTGATTTGCCATTCTGCTCATGGTCTTGATAGCAACAAATTGTCATGGGATTGGTCCTACTTCAGTTTTTTCTTTTTCTGTAGTTTCCGCTACTTGTTGGCATGGTTTTTGAAAGGCCATAAGTCATTCTCCTTTAATTTTTAATTAATGTCTGATTATAGCTATTTGTAGTTAGCTGTAGTTTCTTTTATGTGTCTGATTAAATTCTTCAACTTCTTAGCCATTCTGTCTGCTATGGAAAACTTGAAAATATGATGTATGTTTTTGCTGAAGAAAACAATTTCTTAGTTATAATGCATGGAGCATGATTCCTGATCACAGTTTATATGTTTTGTTCAGTTTCTTAGCTGATCCAAGCTTTCTCATAATCACAAAGACTAGAAAACTATCAATACATTCAGATTATCTCAAAGCATACTCCTGTTCATTCATTTGGCAAAGTGAAAATATTTTCATCCTTGACGAAAATGCTATATTAACACGCTCTGTAGCTTTTTCATCAGTGAAGAAGTTATTGGACAGATCGAGAGTGTTAAGCTTTGAGAGTTTCCCAATCTCTGGTGGGATTGGTCCCGATATGTTATTATTTAGAAAGAGCCTAGAAAATTAATTCCAACTTTTTAAGTCTAGAGAGCAACATCACCATTGGACTTCACTATTAGGACAAGGCACTATCTACTCTAATCCTTTATCACATTGACTGAAGGTATGACTATATTGCTGCAGATATTATTAGGGCAAGGTCTTTCATGGGAGTCTCACAGGAGCAGTGCAAGCAGTGGTTACGGATTAAGATGGACAGCTACTACAATGTTCAAAACTCTTATTAGGCTCTAATTTATGACTTAAATTTGATGTAAAACTTGGATATATGGGTTTTTGGGGATTCAACTACTACTATGATATATGCTTTGTATTTGGTAGTACTTGGATTAGTTGCAAGTTGTAGTTTGATAGACTATTTTATTTTCTTGATCTTATATTTAATGCTATAAGTCTCTTTGGTACTAACCATATCATGTGTAGGTTTTTGAATGAACAACTGAAGACACTTTTTTGAAGTGATCGTCATATTCTCATTTTAAACTTCTCATCCTTTTTTTTTTGTTGGTCGCTTTGAGATGGCATTAGTTGTTTTGTTAACATTTTAAATGTGAAAATATTTGTTATTAGGTAATTGGATGGTGAATGGAAGTGTAAGTGCAAATTATCGTCTTTTCTTAAGAAGCAAATTATCTTCTTTTTTTAGGAAATATCTACATTAGTAAGAACAAGATAATTTGTGCTCATCCTTCATTAGATCTAATAATGGCAACGGCACGGAATCGGGGCGGGTTTTGGTTAACCTAAAACCCGCTCCTATAGGAGTTTATCCAATACCAAATCCTAAACCGCCCCCTATTAAGTTGGTAAAGGCGTGGTGTGGGTCTGACTTGGTTGGAGTATAAAATACAAAAATAAATATTCGTATGAAATCAAAATATATAAAAATGATACTTTAATTTGTATGAAGGTCGGGTTTGGGGCGGTTGGACAAAACCCGAACCCACCCCTAACTCAATTTTAACCATAACAAACCTTGACCATTAGGGGTAAATTGCTATGCCTAATTAGGTGGACTCAATATTTATGTATTTTTCCCTTTTCATCAACTACAAAATCCAAAAATCAAAAGAACCATTTGATTTTCTTTTTGATTTTCCATATAAACAACCAAACAAGAGAAAGTGCTTTCTTCAAAAATTTCTTCCTTGTTTTCCCTAGCAAACCAAACAAGAGAAAATATCTTCTTTTCATTTCTTTTCTTTTCTCCCCAAATACATGGCTCCAAACACAACCTAAATGATTACTTCACCCATGATTCTTAATAGATTAATATTGTTATTGAACCATAATAAGTCATTTTCTATTACAAAAATTCACAAAATCTTGAACTTTTTTGTAATTAAAGAAGGGTATGGCATGCAGCACATAATAAAAACGAAAAGGACGTTGATACCATTTCAAAAACTGCAGGGCAGTATTTGCAATTGTCATAAACTAGAAGGGAGGTAAGTGAAATTTGCCATATTGGAAAGAAAACCAAAGCAAATGTGTCAAAAACCCTAACCGATCCAAAGTCAATTTGGTCAGTCAGTTTTCGGGGTTAACCAACCCAAGTTGCTCAACTAGAGTGCAAATTGAGTGTAAATTCTAAGTGTGCAAGTCATGTTGTTTTGGTAGATTGTTGACAACCCTAAATTTGTTTATATAACTCATATATATGTCACTACATACTAATTCTATGACTTTATATAATTCATGGTCCAGAGTTGTAATCTTTACCCTTTATAGATAGATATATATATATATATATATATACTTCCACTAAAAAAATAGAATTTAAATGGTTACAATGACCTTAAGAATATCAATTTCTTCAAATATTTCAAGATTACTTCTTGGAGGAGAAACATGGAGATGTGACCACAATCTTAGGATTACATTACATTGCATCATAAGTTATAATCCCTTCAGATCTTTTTAGCCCCTCTATAAATCTAAAACACATATGAGTTCCCTTTGCAATTTGGAAGCACTCTTAATGCCTTTTCTTCAGACCATTAATGGGCCACAAAATAGTTCAATGAGGCTTACACAGAAAAACACTCGTTAAAAACCACCACTAATTTTATTTTTCTTTTGAAAAATCTGCATAGAAAACAAAAAGCCCTCCTCTCACTTCTCCGATGCTTTTTTTCATGGGAGTATTTGATCATCTATATCATGTATCAAAGGCCATTTTACTCCACCATATAACAGTTCATATTAGCATATTAGCATTTGATTTACAAAATAAAATATCAAGCTGCACTTGATATTACAACCCAAATGCACCTCAAGTAAAAAATCCAAGGACGCGAAAATCAATCACAGGTCAGAAAAGTATTGAGCCGCAGTTAAAATTTTGCTCATAATAAACTATCTTAGTCCTTGTTCTTTTCTTTTTACTTTTGTTTGGAAACTTTTGCAATGTAATGTTGACGGACAAACAGATTATTGCATCAGCCTTCATCTTACACAATCAAATTCAATGAAACTGAAACTTTTAGCCTTGTGAACAATAAAATAACCAGAAACCTAGATATAAGTGAACTTAACATAAAAAAAAATTAAATAAAACAAATAGAATTCAGTACAATGAAAGACCAGCTGAAAGGACGAAGAAATAACCAAAAAGCAAGCTCTATCCACCACAGACAGAAACCCTAACATTTATCTACAAACTAAAAATAATAATAATAAATAAGACTGCTTGAACCCAGAAATGCAAACCCCTCGACAGAACAGAAGCTCCCAAAAATTCATATAACAGAAAACCATATTAGATTTCGTCAGAGATCTTACATCCTCCCTACAACGCATGCAGAGGCTCTCGATCTGGTACAGAGGTGCAACAGCATCATCCTCTGAAGAAACAGCTTCAACGGCTGATCGTACATCCACTATAGGGTCTTTCGACTCCATGTTTTAGTTCTTTCCGAGCAATATCAGATTCTGTAGAATGACTTCCTGGTAAGAGTAAGCGATAAACAACGAACAAAAACCAGAAGACGAGAGGTTACGGGGAAGAGGAGACACACCAAGGCTTGCGCTGGAGGCTTCGAGAGTTTGAACCAGAGTTTTCTAGTCTCAAGACACTCGAATTAAAATTCCAGTGAGCAGTGACAAGACTCTATGTGCCCGTAGCGGGTCCGAACTCCGAATTTGTTGGACCAATCTATCTATAATTACACTTTACCCCTTGAGGTTTTATGCAATACCACTTTATCCATTAAGATTTTTAAACATTAATTTATTACCTTGAGATTTATTACGTATAATTGTTTTTTCCTAACTGAAGTTTCACGAATGAGATAACAAGACCAAAAAAAACATATAATAACAACTTTGTCCCTTTTAAATATCAAGTAAAAAGGCAAAGTTGTCAATATGAGATATCGGCATACCCCAAAACTTCTTTTTTCGAAAAGGTTTCTTTTGTAACGTTAACTAAAATCAGTACAGAGAAGAAATCTGTACCAATATGAGACAACGACACAACAAGGCCCATACACATTCATCATTGAGTAAAATAAATGAAAATACAAGAAATGGGCTAACCCTAAAGAGGCTCAAATAGGCTTAAATAGAAAACATGCATGACTAGTAGGTAGAATTTACGGGTCAACTCAAGCCATCTAACTTGAACCAAGATGGGAACCACTACCCGGAGGGGTGACCGGGAGTGTTCACGGACTTCCACGAATCATAACTGAGTCGCTTAACCAAACTCTAAGAAGACCACGCATTTGGATAACTATTCACACACAAACAGATAGTGGCAACTCCAAAATCATTAAAAACCTGGATAATTAAAGTAAGCCTAGATGAAATTGTCTACCACAATTAAGCTGCGGCAAACCCACCACGTGTAGCATCCCATAGATGCCGCAGCTTAATTGCAGCAAACAATTTCAACCCCACAAAAAACAAATCGAAGCAAATCATTGCTGCATGCCACTTGGCAAGCCCACAACCAAAAGGCTATCTTCCTCACAAGCATAAAGAGAAGGGAAAATTACGGGAAAGGCCTCCTTTTTTAGAGGTCTTTCCCAGGAGGCCTATACGTCAAAGTGAAGACACTGCAGGCCTCCTTTTCCCTTAAACTTACCAAAAGGGCCTCACATGAGAGGCATGTGAGGCCCTCTTTCCCTTACTAAGACCGTATGCTGAACCACTCACCCATTATGAACCCAACCGAATATATTCTTTGGTTGGGTTCAAAGAAACCCAAATCAGCAAAACCAGCATCTTCTTCCTCCCAAATCGACCAAGCCCTAAAATCCCCTTCTACCATTCTAACCCCATCCCAAGGTATTCACAAAGAGAAAGGGTGGGTTTTCTCTTGCCATGAAATGTGATCGAAATCTCTCTTCTGCTCTTGAGGTATGTTCTCCGACTACCTAAATGTATGCTTTGGTGAACTTCCATGTTGTTGTAATCGTATAGGTTTGCTTGCTTTCTATTTTTATTTTTTCCCCAATTCATATGAGATTCCACACATCCTCATATGAATCTACATTGAATTTAGACAATTTCTTATTGTAGGACCATGATTCCATTCTTCCTTGGTCTTGTTGAATCCATCAGTGTTCATTTCTTTTTTCTTTTTCATTTTATTTATCTATTATTATAGTTATGAGCTGTGTCCTCAAGGACTCCTAGCTTTTGTCACAACAGTTGTATATTACTATATAAAAAAGTTGGGTTTTCTATGAACAATGTTTTTGTCTTTCTCCTTTTTGAGAGAAGGGCCAAACGACTACTTTATGTGGACAAAATAAAGCAAATAAATCAAGCTTTGTCTTTCTCTTTTGTTGGATTGCATGATGTCCAATCTGGTTTCCGCTATTTTTGTAAAGTGGTCGAATACATCAATTACTTTGGAAGGTTTAAGCAACATGGTTTATAATTATTTTGGCTGTAGCAGTTTTTTTTTTTTTAATTCAGACATTTGAATGAGTGAAAAACAATGAAAAGAGGAGAATAAAATATCCCCCCCCCCCCCCCAACAAAAAAAAAGAAAAAGAAAACAATTGCCAGTGTGAGTTGTTGAAACAACTATACAGTTTCTTTGAGTTTTGCCATGGTGGCATAACTCAAATCACATCTAGTTCAGGTTTTCCTTTTTTTCTTATTAGTTTAGTTTTATTTTATTTATTTTGTTGTCTTGTTTGTTTCAATTTTGCTTGTGTCACTTGCATATATATATCCAACAATTTAATATTTTGATCAAAGTATTCAGATAATTAGATAAGATTAAGATTATGGTGTTTTTTGTGTGGAGAAATGTAGGGTCAAGTATCATGGTTCATGGTTGAAGAAGTTATTTTGCTTTTGCCACATCGGTGGTGAAATAGTCATTGGTAATACTGGAGAACTCACCTATGAGAATGGTTGGGTTGATGGCTTGGCTATTGATGAGCAATCTGAATACAATGATTTTGTTGAGTGGGTATGCCTTAAGTTTGATGTTAGTAGAGAAGGATTAACAATGAAGTATACCATTGGAGTCGACAGAAGTCACCTTCTCCCCTTCACGGATCAAGAATCTTGTCTAATTTGTTATACTTCAATGAAGGCAAGGCAAGTTTGTTCTTATTTCAAGAACAACAACAAGAAGGTGTCACCTTTAATATTAGAAGGTAATACTTCTAGACTTAAACTAACAAACAAGTATTAAATATTTCTAGCATGGATATATTATTAATATTTTATTTTATTTACACATGTTAGGCCTTCAATAGCTGGGAGGAGCTATCAACCAACAACATCAGTGAATGTTGATAACATGGTAGCCCAACCCTCTCAGAATCCAAAATGGATGGATACAACAGCTTTTGATGGTGGTATTGGGAGTTTGAATTCAAATATGCAGCTTGCATCTAATTTATGGGAACATGAGATTGTTGGGGTGGGTTAGATGTTTCAATGTGCAAAGGGTTCGAGTAGCACTTCATAAGTTTGCTGTCGCTGGACGATTCTCATTCAAACTAGTTAAGAATAATGGAGAATGTGTTAGAGGCAGATGCTCCATAGAGGGATGCCCTTGGAAGTAAACGGCAAGTCGTATTAGTGGCTCGAAACTCTTTATGATTAAAAATTATGATGACAGACATGAGCATACGACACAAGATTGTATGAATATGAAGCCTGTAATTAGGTCAAAGTGTGTTGGTAACTTTATTGAGGAAAAAATTCGCCAAACTTCTAGTTATCTTCCTAGGCAAATAGTGAAGGATTTCAGCATGGATTATGGATTAGACTTGTCATACCATCAAGCATGGCGGGCGAAGGAGGCAGCTAAGCAGGCAATCGATGGTGAGATTATGGACTCATATCGTTTCATTCCTTTGATGTGTGAAAAGATAATAGAATCTAACCCAGGAAGTGCGGCAGTGTGTACAATAGGAGAGCAATCAAGATTTCAACAGTTATTTATTGCATTTCATGCCTCCTTGTATGGGTTCCGTAATGGATGTCGTCTGATTCTTTTCATGAATGGAACCCATTTGAAAGGCCTTTTTTTGGGTACAATGCTATCTGTAACCGCTCTTGATGCAGATGACGTGATGTTCCCAGTTGCATTTGGAGTGGTCAAGTCAAAGACATTTGAAGATTGGTTATGGTTTCTACATATGTTGAAGATGGCATTGGCTGATGGACGTGAGATTGTTATTGTATCAGATAGAAACAAGAATATTATCAGGGCTATTAATGAGATATTTGGTCATAATGCCCATTCACATTGCCATCGACATTTGAAAGAGAATTTCTTAAGTTTCTTAAGTAAATATACATTATCAAGGCAAGTGAAAACTAACTTGTGAATCAACTCGATCAAGTTGCATATACTTATAGTAAAAGATAGTTTGAAGCTGCATTGGGGAGAATGTTTGTAATTTCAAATGAAGCACACTAGTGGGTTGTGGATAGTGAGCCTTCACATTGGGCTAATGCAATGTTTGCCAAGAGGCGTTATGGTCAAATGTATTCAAATCTTGCTGAGACTTTTAATGGATGGGTATTAAAGGAGAGAGAAATGACAATCTTGCATGCTGTTGAGGTCATTTGTAGGAAGTTGAGTGAAAGAATGCTCAACCAACAAGTTAAGGCAAGTAAATGGCAATTGGTGGGAAAAAGAATTGATGACAAGCTTAAGGCAAACATAAACTCTGGTAGCCAGCTATATGCTATACGTTGCTCAGAGTTCGAATTTGAGATTGGGCGAAAGAAAAAGGAATGTGTTGTTGATCTCCAGAACAGGGTTCATGCAATGTCAAGCCATAGGACTTCCATGTCAGCATGCATGTAGGGCAATACAATTGAGTAACTTTGATATCCATGATTATGTGGAGGATTGCTACCATAAGGAGACACAAATGTTTATATACTCCCAACTGATGCATGGCATAGATACAAGTGAGATTCCTTTTCATTGTTCATCAAATAATGATGATTTGGGTAATGAGGATGAGCATGGAAATGAGGAGCCAATTCTTTTGCCCCCCTATGACAAGAAGGCCCCAGGGTGTCCTAGAAGGAAACGAATCGAATCACAGAGTGTTGATAGGAGACCATTGCATTGTTGTCGTTTTAAGGAGGAGGGCCAGGGCTTCTATTTAGTGTGTTTTCATTTGAAGCACTGTAATATGATATGCTAAAAATAGTCTACTTTATTATGGTGCTTGGATGCTTTTTGAACTAGCAACTATGTTCAATCATACACTATTTTGAGAACAAAATGTGGCTTATATATGATTACTGTGATTCACATAAATTATTGTTTGATTTGAATTAGAACATCAATTTGATCACACACCTATCTGGATATATTTTTTGATTACACTCTTATTTCAATGCAATCAGCACAATATTGGTCTTATATGTTTTCATTCCATTATGTTTTTCATTATAAACCACTCCTTAAAACAAAACAACAAAATATATTTGGATGACCTCTTTTTGATGATGTAGATTATGTACAGTACGTAATACCATATGGCAGAACGAAGTGCACATACAACTGGGGGCGAAGGTGCCTATGATGAAGATCAACGTCGTTTCACATTGATGTAGGCCTTGCGTACACAGTTGAGTAAGATGATGGACGCTGTTGGAGAGATGCAGAGTCATTGCATGGATTTGGATCTGTATATCCAAAGATCCCACCCCCTAGCTCCCTACAGTGAGCAACCAAGCTCACCCCATGATGGGGGTCAACCATCAAACTCTATGCAATATCCTTGTCATGTAGCATCAGAAGTAGGCCACAGTGATCAACCAAGTTCACCCCATGATGAGGGTCAACCAGGTTCATCCCATGTAGTATCCGATGTAGGCAATGGTGAGCAACCAGGTTCACCCCATGATGGGGGTCATATAGTATCTGATGTAGGCTATAGTGAGCAACCAAACTCACCCCATGATGGGGGTGGTCCATTAGTATCCATGCAGTTTCCTTGTCATGAAGTATTAGATGCGGGCCATGGGTCTTGCACCATAAGTCAACCTCTAACTAGAAAGAGGCGAATTGAATATCTTTTATGCATACAACAACATCCTCCAAAAAACTTTGGTGTTCTACCTATATAATGCACCATTACATAAGTCAAACACGAAAACAAAATAAATGGGCTTCTAGAAATAATGTACATGTTTGTGAAGTTAAATGACAAATTTCCAAAAAGTATAAGTGAAAATCTTAGATATGCTTTCTTATAGGATCATTGTTTGCAATGCAAGTTCTAGTGTCTCCATTGGCAATGCCAATAGCATCCTCGAATTCAGGAGGATCAACCTACACAACACATCATTAGGGAATTTGGGAATTTTGTAACACAACAAATAAAGCGAGAACCTTCATTAGGGAAACTGTGGAGATACTTTCTTATATGATTGATGTCTGGGATTTTATCTTCAATGCTTTCGTTGCCACTTTCAACATACTTCCTCAATCTTATTGGATCTACCTATATAACACACTAGTATAAGCAAAATTCTTATTTTAGTGACAAGGCAGTTATAAAATACAATATACCTGTCCAAGCCCATAACCACCAGCACCTTTCTCTGCCTTTTCTTTATTCTTGACAAGCTCTTGAGTCCAAACCAACAATCGTGGTGCCCGTATGTCAGCCTCACACAGACCCACAAGAACATGCTCATAATAAAACAACTGAAAACAAAGGTGGTCAACCATCTTACTCGACATAGATATCGTTAATAAGTAAAATAACATTACGAATGTGACAAATACTGTAAACATTTATTGTAAGTCCTCACCTGTAAGAATAAAAGGCAACCACCTATACACTGCTTCTTCTTGATTTGGAAAATTTTTATTTCTTCAAAAAGCTGGTCAACCACAAATGCTGCCCAGTTTAATTCAGATAAATTGCATACATCTACCACACTATGTAAAAAGGTAATACTAGCATGTAGGTTCGAATTTGGACACAAGAGTGAACCTAATGTGAATAAAACAAATGCTCTTTTAAATTCAGGGCCACCCCCTAGTGAACGCATCCTAGATTATAAGTCTGACAGTGGTATTCCGTGCTTCTCAATTTGAAACATATCACGAACCTCACATATTATGTCATCCGGTCCAGAGGAGATGACAAGATGTCCAAGGTGTCTAAGTCCCAAAATAATACTAACATCTACATTGCCTATTGGTATAGAATAGTCACCAATTTTTAGGCTACGGGTATCTACATCTACTTGCTGAATTAACCACGCACATAACTCCCTCACAAGGGATGTGTATTGGAGATGGAGAAGGGGCCCAAAACCAATCGCATCAATAGCCAATCGCTGGTATGTCGTAAGTTGTTTGCAACAAGCCATGAACCTTCTAGGCGAGCATCTTGTCACCACACAAGGCTACAGTTGCACATAAAGTGCTAATTAAACACAACACGAAGATATTTTGGGGGAAAAAAATCTAATAATAGAAGTGTAGGACAAAACCTTGACTAGATTATATAATGTGAGTTGAAGAAAAGCCCATAAATGGTTTTTAGAAGAAAATAGAAAGTAACACCAGCAATATTTTGACCGGGCACAACAACAATGGTAGCTCCTAACTACAAAGCTACAACTACAAATCTTTCTGAATTATATCAAAACCATGTTTCAATTGGTGTTACTTGCACATTTCTTCTTCTTTTTTGTGTAGGACGCAAAGATCGATATTCTACTATACTTTGGGCAGACAACGCTTGATAGTGCTGCCTCGCTTCTTGTGCCAAACTGTCCCACTTTATTTTTGCATCTATCATCCCCTACAAATTAAATTATTAAAGATTAATAATTCAGTTTTACATAAAAGAACCCAAATCTAACCTGAATTAGGGGAAGTGAGAAAGAATGACAAGAAACATATATGCCAACATCAGAATTATTGTTCAAGGAGCCTCAAATATAAAGAACACCAACAATATGCTCTATAATATATAATCATTAAGATAATACTTTGAATGCATGCCTTGCGTTGTGTGATTGATTCTCCTCCTCTTCTGCGTTCCGCAATATACGCCTTCCTATAAGAAGTGACACAAGCAAAATTTTTTTAAACATATACTAAAGCATATAATAAAATAAAACCTAGTTGCATTTATCTTATTCAATTCTCTTTGTTATTTTTTGTTTATTGTACTCGTAACAACACTATATATAATTGATGAAGCATTTCTTATTTTTACTTAGACTCGTAACAAAGATAAATTTTAATTCTGAATCACAAAATTTAATGTTGGATATTTTTCTTACATGAATATAACCCATGGGTTTAACGGTCTTCGTGGAGCAACTGATGCAATAGGAGAGGTTGCTGCTGCATCCTTTGAAATTGAATGAGTTTGTCTTCTTACACGAGATGGATTTAGCACTTTCTTCTTTGTCATGACCATTGCAACAAATAAAATGAACATTAAACTTAAAATTCTGCAATCCACCCTAGAAAACCAGATAACACAAATAATCCCCACATAAGTTAAGATCTCTTCATTCGTATCTATTGTGCAACGAGAAGTCATTTGTCTGCATAATCTTGTTGGAATCCGCATGAAATAAATTACGGATTGTACTCAGTGCCATATATACAGTATCATTCTATGATATAATGCATGCACATGAATTGGTACTAATTCTTTGTAGTCATAGTTAATAACATTCCATACCAGCTATAAATAAAGTAAAAATTTAGGACTGAGTTAAGAAAGTATAAACATATTTAGTGATAGAGAATTATAAGTAATTGAAGAGTATCTGTACTACCACCATCAAATAGAAATTAGAATTTTAAGCTGCATGTAGAATAACATACTTAATAATACGAAGAAAAACTCATTGGTTTTAGGTCTCTAAAGCATTGACTGAAGATTCCCTTCCATGGCTCGTATGTTTGTAGCTAAAGAAGAAAAAGGCTAAACCAACACTTTTTACTTTATTATGCTCATCTAAATTGGCCTCATGTAAGTAATAGAATCGAATGATGATGGAATCAGCTTTTAGGCAAAAGAGAGGAAAAACAAGAAAAAGAGCAAACAAGAATTTACCTTCTATAATCAATGCCAAGGGATTAAGGGAACTCTAGTTTTCAAACAATGAACTAAAAGCTTAAAAAGAACAATTCAAGGAAGGATAAGTCATGTTACAAGTAATTTTCTTTCACAAATATGAGAACAAAAACATGTTCTATATAAAATATAGCTGATATTTTAATGAGAAATATTTACCATTCATTGAATATTGATAGGAACATGACAAAGAAGACAGTATATGTTATCTATTCTATCTTATGCACCACACGTATTGTTGGAGATTAATAGCTACAAGCCAAAAGGGAAGAAAAATACATATCATATCAATTTAAGCATATTTGTACTAAAATTTAACTTATTTAACTATCTTTCTCTTAAGCTGTGAAAAGGATAAGAGAGTTTTTCTTTATTTTTTTTTGTGGGGTTGATAAATTGATAAACCAAAAAACTTGGGACGTGTCCACCTCAAGCAGAGAAATTGTCAATTTCTCTTTACATTACAACAAAAATTTCTTGACAGCTTTTTAAATTTGTATGATGAATGAACAAAGGGTTTCCATCACTCCTTGATTGCACGATGGCTGTGTAAAGCAGTCTTGTGCATTTGACTAGTAATAGTAACTATAATACTAGATAAATAAAATGAAAAAGAAAAAAGAAATGAACATTGATGGATTCAACACGACCAAGGAAGAATGGAATCATGAAGTTCAACAATAAGAAATTGTCTAAATTCAATGTAGATTCATATGAGGATGTATGGCATCTCATATGAACTGGGGAAAAATTAAAAATAAAAAATAAAAAAAGAAAACAAGCAAACCTATACGATTACAACAACATAGAAGTTCACCAAAGCATACATTTAGGTAGTTGGAGAATTTACCTCAAGAGCATAAGAGAGATTTCGATCACGTTTCGTGGCAAGAGAAAACCCACCCTTTCTCTTCATGAATACTTTGGGATTGGGTTAGAATGGTAGAAGGGGATTTTAGGGCTTGTCGATTTGGAAGGAAGAAGATGCTGGTTTTGCTGTTTTGGGTTTCTTTGAACCCAACCAAAGAATATATTCGGTTGGATTCATAATGGGTGAGTGGTTTAGCATACGCTCTTAGTGAGGGAATGAGGGCCTCACATGCCTCTCATGTGAGGCCCTTTTGGTAAGTTTAAGCGAAAAGGAGGCCTGCAGCGTCTTCACTTTGACATACAAGCCTCTTGGGAAATACCTCCCAAAAAGGAGGCCTTTTCCGTAATTTTCCCTAAAGAGAAAGAAGCAGCAAGGAAAATCCATAAGTTCACGTTTTTTTAAAAATTGAAAGAAGTTGCTAGGGTTTCAGGTTTTTAATGGCTGCTTGTGAGGATCATTGATCAGTGCAGCAATGGTGGTTTGGATTTGGATGTTGGTGTGCTTCGGCGACTGGACACGATGGAAGTGGCAATGCATGGGTTCAGCTTATAGTGAACTACAAGTTTGTAACTTGTGGAAACAAAATCCCTTCTTTGTTTTTCGTTGTCGACAAGTAGACGTCAATTGTGCTCCTCTACTCTTCAATAAGTTAAAAAAAAAAAAAGAAGAAGCAAGAAGGAAAGAAAGGAGAAAGTGGAAGGGAGGGGAGAGATATAGCGAGAGTTCATAGGTTTCCCGTTGACTTTGTTGGGACAAGGTCATAGGTTTCCCATTTCATAAAAGCCCTCTTTTTTTGTCTTTTGTCTCTCTTTATCAATGTATAGTGTAAGACCCTGCATCATGCATCATTTTGTCTAAAGGTAATATAAGCAAAATTTTTTCTGATCAGTAATATAAAAAAAAATAGTTCTTAATTAGTTATCAAACGAATATTTACTGATTTTTAAATTCTAATTACTTTTGATTTAATTTTTACCAAACGGGTTTCTTATCAACTGTTTTCAAAAACAGAAAAACCAATTTGAAAAGTTCTTGGTTCTCAAATTGTTTAAAAAAAACACCTCTAAGTTGCATTAGATATTGGGGTTTATACTTTATATTGGTTTCAGTGCTCCCCTTCTTTGTGAACCTCTTGCTTTATTTGTACTTATTTCTCAAGTGGTTTCACTTGGTAGTTCTTGACCGTTTTAGGAATTGTCTCGCCCCGTCCGAATCTTTGCACCAGCTATCCATTGACGACTTCCAATCCTCCTCCAATTGTTTCTTCTTGAATTTTCCCATTTCCCAAATAAACTGTCATTTTTTATTTTCAACTAGTTGTTTTACTTGTGCTAAGCACAGGAACATATATATTTAAATATGTTATTTTTAAATAATTAAAAATAACCATTATAATGAGTAGTTATGATACTTGGACATTTTGTTACCATGTGTAAGCACGCCAATAATTTATTTATAGTCCAAGATTTTATTGGCAACAATTCCTTATGTCATTAAATCTTTCATGGGCAGGATTCAATATTTTGCTGGCCATTTTTTGGCTGCCAGTAAAGTCCTTTTTTAGTAAAAAAATTATACAATTTTCATCCATCTTACACTAATAATGCCATTGTTCTCATATTATGGATAAGCTTTCATTACCTAGTTTTAGGGATGGCAACCAAAACCTTAACTCGCCTCTATCAGTTTGGTAGTGAGGACACAGGTTGGGGTTAATTAACAGTTATTAATTAACTTTTCACGTGAAAGAGAGAAAATATTGTTTTGAAGAGAGAATATTGTACATGTGGATGAGAGAGAGTATGGGGTTTCAGTGGGGCCTAAAAGGGCCATTGGAGAAAGAAGAGGATGCCCACATGGAGGAGAGAGAATGTGGTGTTTCTGTTCTCTGCTTGATAAATAATTATGGGTTTCTAGGACTCTGAAAAGATAAGAATTAATCTTATAATTTTAATTTAGTTAAAGATAATATTAGAGAAAGGGCCATGTCCATGTTGAGGTCCGTTCTTATTAAAATATTTTATTCCTATATATTTATTTCTTTGGGACGTCCCTTCTATTTTTTTAATAAGAAATTTTTTAAATAAAATTTATCTTGTTTGTGTGGAACCCAAAAGAGCTATGAGAGAAGAGAGAATATGTACACGTGGAATAGAGAAAATATGGTGTTTTTTTAAATAAAATTTATCTTGTTTGTGTGGGACCCAAAAGAGCTATGAGAGAAGAGAAAATATGTACACAAGAAGAAAATATTGTTTTGAAGAGAGAATATTGTACACGTGAAGGAGAGAAAGTATGGGGTTTTAATGGGGCCCAAAAGAGCCATTGGAGAAAGAAGGGGATGTCCATGTGGAGAAGAGAGAAGGTGGTGTTTCTGTACTCTGCTTTACTATATATATATATAATTTGATTTCTTGGGGTACTTATCATCTATATATATATAAGAGTCTTAAAACACTATATATCTATATATATATATATATATTATGTTTCCCACGGTGAAACATCATAAATAAAGATATGTGAACAAGATTGAAAAATGGGTAAAGTGTAACAAATTAAAGAAAAGAAATTTACATATTAATAATATGTTAAAATATTAATATATAAGCATAATCCTATATCATTTAAAAAAATTATTAAATAATATATGATTTTTATCTTCTAAAAATTAAATTATAATAATGTACAAAATTATAATTTTTATCTCGATGCCTTTTTCTTTTCTTTTGGGTAATGGGAAATCAAATTCACAATTAACTTTGCAAGCCCAAGAAAATCTTGGGATGACAATGGTGTGGGGTTTAAACATACTCCAACCCAACCAGCGTTTAGCTCGTACCAATCCCACTTCTAACCCTATCCAATCAGTAACATGATGGACAAATTGATCTGATTTTCCAACAAAATTACGAATAGTTTTAATAATATGTAGGGAGGGGAGGGCGCTTTCTAAATTATGATTTTTTTTTGGTGTACTTTGCATTAGTTTTGGGTTTTCGTTTCTGGTATCTTTGACGACCTTTGTCTCAGAGAGAGATGCAAGGCTAAGTTATCAATTTCCTTCTCTTTCCCTTCTTGGAGTTCCCTTGCTGACCTTTGCCTCTGTGTTTATCTCTTGTCTATCCGAGCTCGCTTGAGTTTTCTTATGCTTGAAATCGCTCAACCTCAACTTTGCTCTTAAACCCTTGCTGGCTTTTTCTTCTTGTTTTCCTTTATTATTTTCGTTATCTCTCGTCTGTCTTAGCTTGCCTGAGTTTCCTTTGCCTGAAATGAATCTTCCCCATCTTCTGCTCTGGAATCTTTGCTAGCTATTCATCTTATTTCCTTATTGTTTCTTTTTGAAATCGATAGCCCTAGTTTTGTCATGAAATCAATTACCAAGAAGCTCCAGGATCTTGTAATTCCTCCCAAACCTTCCACTACCTTTAAACCTACTGTGGAGGATCAAGCCAAAATAAAAAATTAAAAAAAAAATTTGGGGTTCGCTCATCGTGTGTGAAGTACCGGACACATCCCTCCATCTAAACACCATTAAAAACTTTGTTAACATGGTATGGGGAATTGTAGAGGTCGTTTCAACTACTCAGGTTTCTAACCAAAGATTCCTTCTTGGGTTCAAGGATGAGCACGAAAGGTACATATTGATTGCTTCCCAACCATGGACCATCAATGGTAAGCTGATGAGAATAAAGGAAGTTAGCAACGACAAGGAAGTCAAAACTGTTGTTATGGACTCCCATCACCTTGTGGATGCAGATATACAACATCCCCATCTAATACAAAGAATCCTCCATAGTTAAGCAAATGATTTAGCCTTTTTGTAAAATCTGGGAAATAGAGGTAAGTAGGGATCTAATCGACAAAGTTCCCTCGGTGAGAATAACTCTGTCTGTCAAGGATCCCATCTCATCAGGGCTTTTCTTTGAAGAAGATGACGGGATTAAAAGTTAGGTTGATTTCAGATATGAGTTTCTTCCAAATCTTTGATTTTCTTGTGGATTTATTGATCATAACATCATTGATTGCCCTAACCCCTTCGTCATTGAGTGCATGGCAGGCTCCTCACCTGGTAATAGCAGATTGTATAGCTCCTCCATTTTCGCCTCCCCCATGAAAAGGAGAAACCCCCTACAGAGTTTCCAAGGTTCCGAGTCCAGAAGGAGCCAACTCGGTGAGAGAATTGATCCTTGTGAGTCAACCAAGTCTAAGATCCTCCTAACGGTCGAGAGTATCCTCAAGCCAAACGCCTGGGTTAGACAAACTATTCTCTTCCCTCAAGCAGAGTTCTTCTGACCCTTCAGGAGATTCGCACATCGATAAGATCTGGGTCGAGTTCAATGCCGATGGATACCAAGACCAACCTGATATGATGATCCTAAATGCCCAACATGATCTCCAACCCATGTCTAAAGCCCATCAGGACTCTGAAACTAACCCCCTAGCCCACAACATCTTCACTTTTGGATCCAACCTGAGCTATCCTTCTAAAGCCCATGTAAGCAAAACCCCTCACCCTCACTTAACTTTGAGCCTCATCGCAGAAAAAATGTTCATTGACTGCCCCCGGTCTTTCAATTGTAAACCTAAGAAACCCCAAAAAATTCTTAAGAAGAGTTCGGTAGGTCATTTGGATGAGGTAGAGACAAGCAAGGGAAGAAATCCAAGATATCAAGGGAAAGGGAAGGAGATTTGTGTCAACACTAAGATATGAAGAACCAAAGATAAAGACTCCAATTGCTATCAGTTTGCCAAAGATCTGCGTGCTGGTATATATATCTTTGAAACTCAGCTTGACGATGGGACTGATTCCCATCTTGCTCCCCCATGAATATACTGGCCTGGAATTGTCGACGAATTGGGTAGCCCTTGACGAAACAATACCTAAGGTTTCGGATTAGAAGCCATAAGCCCAACCTAGTCTTTCTCTCTGAAACTATGGCAGCTGAAAAAGTTTCAGAAAGAAATATTAGGGGGGTTTGGTTTTAAAAATTTCTTCTGGATAAGTTCCCGGGGTCTTTCTAGGGGTTTTTGGATTATGTGGGTAGACACCTGATTTTTGCACCCCAAAAATGAAGAAAATAAAAATTCAAATTGAAAAGTCAAACCCGGGAGGGTAAAAAAATTGACTTTTTGGTTCAATGAAAATTGACCATCAACTTCCTCTCATTGAAGAGGGCATTTCGACACGGTTCCAACGCAACTGAGTTTGCTGGAATCTGAGTCCGGATGAGGAAGTTATGAACTGGTCAAACTTTTGAGGGAGTGAAAGTTGACTTTTCGCTCAACCCCAATTCAGCTGCCCACTTTGATCCCGGTGGATAGAAGATTCCGAGCCGATTCTGACAACACTGAGTTTCCTCGAATCAGAGTCCGGACAGAAAAGTTATGGCCGGTCAAAGTTTCAAGAAAACTGCCCGAATGGCAAAATAACAGAAAAAGGCAGAATTAATGAATATCAGAAATAAAATAAGTAATTATTAAAAAATATCTGGTTATTTAAATAATATTTTAATTAAAGAATCTCGTTTTTTATATTAAAATGATAAGAAAATCGAACAAAATCTTCTTTCAAAGCTCAATTGGATAATGGATTTCAAATCCAACATTTTTAAAAAGTGTGTGTCCGCATTTGAAATGCGAACAAGGCATGACTGCACTTCAAATGCAATTCCGGCCTTCTAGAAACTGCTACGCGTTGCCAACTAGTGACAGCTGGCAGATTCGCGCTGATTTTGGCACATGGGCGGCTCGTCTGAATTTGAAATGCAGACAAGGCATGTCCGCATTTGAAATGCGGACAAGGCATGTCCGCATTTGAAATGCGGGTAAGGCATGACCCCATTTCAAATGCAGTCACGAGAATTTTGCCTATAAATAGGCCTCCACTCCCCATTGTCTACAAGGCCTTTTGACCTTGTCGACCCCTTGCCTCTCCAACGACCTTCCACCCTCCTGAAGTTCTACCCACTCACCTAAACACTTTTTTTATAACCAAAATACCCCTAGACCTTCTTCTTTCTCTCCTTTTTCCTGTTTTCACTCACAAAAAGAACCAGCAGAGGTGATTTTTGAGGAACCAAGGAGCCGAAGTGCTGTCCACATCAACAGGGGAACCTCAACACCTCGAAACAAGAAGGTAATAACATGGTGAGCCTTCCCTGTACTTTTTGATTAACATATATGAAAATCAGGTTATTCTGACAAGTTTCTTGTTGAGATCTTTTAAGGCCTTGATCCTGTTGTATTTTTTTAACCTTTTGACCTTGTTGTGCATAATACTGGGCTCCCCATGGTGAGAGGGAGATCTCACCAGAAAAGCGAGATGAGAGTTTTGTTGGCGATTTAACAAAGAAAAGTCATCTAAATAGGCTATCTTTGGTTTCTTCAAGTTGATTTGCTTAAGGGAAGGTTTGTCTTTTCATCAGCCGCATCCCTTGTAGGTCAGCCGCATCCCTTGTAGGTACGGACAAAATTAAAGACTGAATGGAGCAAGGTGCCTCCAAAATTAGAGACTGAATGGAGCAAGGTGCCTCCAAAATGGAAGACTAAATGGAGCAAGGTGCCTTCAAAATGGAAGATTGAATGGAGCAAGGGTCCTCCAAACTGAATGGAGCAAGGTGCCTCTAAAATTAAAGACTGAATGGAGCAAGGTGCCTCCAAAATTGAAGACTGAATGGAGCAAGGTGCCTCCAAAATCAAAGACTGAATGGAGCAAGCTGCCTCCAAAATTAAAGACTGAATGTAGCAAGGTGCCTCCAAAATTGAAGATTGAATGGAGCAAGGTGTCTCCGAAAATTGAAGACAGAATGGAGCAAGGTGCCTCCAAGAAGTAAAGACAAAAGGAGCAAGGTGACTCTGAAACTAAAGGGAGCAAGGCATCTCTCAAGACTGAAAGGGCAAGACAACCCTGGATCAAGGCGATTTCGAAACTAGAAAGGGCAAGGCGACCCTGGAGCAAGGTGACTCTGAAACCAGAAAGGGCAAGGCGACCCTGGAGCAAGCCGTCTCCAAAACCAAGAGAGCAAGGCGTCTCTCAAGACTGAAAGGGCAAGGCGTCCCTGGAGCAAAGCGTCTCCGAACCCAAGAGAGCAAGGCATCTATCAAGACTGAAAGGGCAAGGCGACCCTGGAGCAAAGTGTCTCCCAAAGACTGAAAAAAAACCCTAGAGCAAGGCGACTCCGAAATTGATGGAGCAAAGTGTCTCCCAAGACTGAAAAACCCTGGAGCAAGGTGACTTCGAAATTAATGGAGCAAAGTGTCTCCCAAGATTCAAGAACTTTGGAGCAAGGCGTCTCCCACATTTGAATGACACAGAAATGTGTCCCCTAAGGAGCAAGGTGTCTCCCACATTTGAATAACATGAAAATGTATGCTTATGGAGCAGAGTGTCTCCCAAGACTGAAGGACAAGGTGTCCGTAAGGAGCAAGGCGACTCCAAAATTAATGGAGCAAAGTGTCTCCCAAGATTCAAGACTCTGGAGCAAGGCGTCTCCCACATCTGAATGGCACGGAAAAGTGTCCCCTAAGGAGCAAGGCGTCTCCCAAGGCTAAAGGACATGGCGTCCTTGAAGAAAATAATTTCTGAACCATAGAGAGAGAGAGAGAGAGAGAGAGAGAGAGAGAGAGAGAGAGAGAGAGATCTTTATTTGCATTCCCCAATAAATCCGTAGCTGATACCATATTCCTCTTTTCTTCATAGGCACAAACAGAAAAAAGAAGCAAGGGAGAAAGCGGGTACCCTCTCCCCAATCCCCAGTGGAGCACGCATGCACTAATGAGGAGCGGCATCTCGGAAAAGAACAAGGATTTCCTCAGACCCCCAGCGGCGTCCCATGAACAAGGGGAGTGAAGCCTAAGAAAATGGGAGTCAACCGAAGCAACACTTGAAGCTCAAGGCAGATGTATGGCTTTCTTATTAATCCCCAATGGAGTCTTAAAGATAGAGAGAAATGACATAAGCACTACATCCCCATGGAGTTACCGACCCAACGGAATGTCATGAGACTGTGTGGATAAAAAAGGGCTTCCTGAATCCCTTACAGAGTTCGCAGCAAAAGCACACTGTTTTGTACTCAATATGAAGGAACAAGCTGTGCAAGAAAGAAAAATAATAGGAGCTCCCTCTCAATCCTCAGTGGAGTTACTCCAAGACGATCCTTGCACCACCGAAACTCGGAGAAAAGAGTAAAGCAAAGAAATAATGGGCGAATTTGCCCCTTTTGTAATTTTTGATTTTTCACTTTTGTAAATAGCATAGAATATAACAGGTTTGCATGGTCTCCCAGGATGATGGACAGCAGCGAAAGAGCCTCCTCCTGTCCTCTTACATTCACTCACTCCTAGTCCCCCAACCTTGGTCTAAAAAAAAAAATCCCTAAAACCCAAATTCAAAGAATCAGAAGAAATCAAAGCTAAAATCACCAAAAAACTTTAATAGAACAAATGAGAAGAAAGAACATTATCGAGTGTCTTGCATCAACGCCGAAACAGACTGATGAGCTCAAATCCAATCTTATCTCTCTTTGAAGAATAGAAACTAAAGCCGAGGAGCTGACCTACTAAAACCCAAGAAGGGTAAGGAGGCTCCAAAACCACGAAGTGACACCAGACATCTGACGCTTCCTTTTCACTGAAAAAACAATTCAAGGATTGAGCTCGTCGACCATGTCGATAGAAATGCAAGGCGCAAAAATAAGGTTCTTTTTCTTCTTTGACGTTCATCCTTTGGGTGACTTCGGCAAAGAGGGGCAGTTGTAGACACTTGATTTTTTCACCCCAAAAATGAAGAAAATAAAAATTCAAATTGAAAATTCAAACCTGGGAGGGTAAAAAAATTGACTTTTTGGTTCAATGAAAATTGACCATCGAACTTTCTCTCATTGAAGAGGGCATTTCGACACGGTTCCAACACAACTGAGTTTGCTGGAATCTGAGTCCGGATGAGGAAGTTATGAACTAGTCAAACTTTTGAGGGAGCGAAAGTTGACTTTTCGCTCGACCCCAATTCAGCTGCCCACTTTGATCCCGGTGGATAGAAGATTCTGCGCTGATTCCGACGACACTGAGTTTGCTCGAATTGGAGTCTGGATGGAAAAGTTATGGCTGGTCAAAGTTTCAAGAAAACTGCTCGCGTGGAAAAATAGCAGAAAAAGGCAGAATTAATGAATATCAGAAATAAAATAAGTAATTATTAAAATAATAATAAGTAATTATTATTTTATTTAAATAATATTTTAATTAAAGAATCTTGTTTTTTTATATTAAAACGATAAGAAAATCGGACAAAATCTTCTTTCAAAGCTCAATTGGATAATGGATTTCAAATCCAACATTTTTAAAAAGTGCGTGTCCGCATTTCAAATGTGGACAAGGCACGACCGTACTTCAAATGCAGTTTTGGCCTTCTAGAAACTGCCACGCGTCGCCAACTAGTGATAGCTGGCAGATTCGCGCTAATTTTGGCACATGGGCGGCTCATGCGGACATGCCTTGTCCGCATTTCAAATGCGGTCACGAGAATTTTGCCTATAAATAGGCCTCCACCCCTCATTGTTTGCAAGGCCTTTTGACCCTGTCGACCCCCTGCCTCTCCAGCAACCTTCCACCCTCCTGAAGTTCTACCCACTCACCTAAACACTTTTTTTATAACCAAAATACCCCTAGACCTTCTTCTTTCTCTCCTTTTTCCTGTTTTCACTCACAAAAAGAACCAGCAGAGGTGATTTTTGAGGAACCAAGGAGCCGAAGTGCTGTCCACATCAACAGGGGAACCTCAATACCTCGAAACAAGAAGGTAATAACATGGTGAGCCTTCCCTGTACTTTTTGATTAACATATATGAAAATCGGGTTATTCTGACAAGTTTCTTGTTGAGCTCTTTTAAGGCCTTGATCCTGTTGTATTTTTTTAACCTTTTGACCTTGTTGTGCATAATATTGGGCTCCCCATGGTGAGAGGGAGATCTCACCAGAAAAGCGAGATGAGAGTTTTGTTGGCGATTTAACAAAGAAAAGTCATCTAAATAGGCTCTCTTTGGTTTCTTCAAGTTGATTTGCTTAAGGGAAGGTTTGTCCTTTCATCAGCCGCATCCCTTGTATCCCTAATCATCTCTTATCCCTCTTTCCCTTCCTTTAATTAGTTTTGCTCTTCAAAGTTGTGCATGCATACTCATATTACGCTTCGGTTGCACAAGAGCACACATTCACATATACTTTACTGTTTGCATTCCTTGCTTTAAACGTTTTCTCTTAAAAATAAAAGAACACCACACACGTGTTTCATGGACATGATATGGGTATGATCAAAAATCCATTTTTTTTATCTTGTCCTATTTCCTTTGAATGTTGGCGTGGAAAGCTGTCTTCAACTCATAAATACAAACACCTGCACAGCCGGTTCATTTTAAGGTCACATTTGATTTCCCGAGGTTTTCTTATTTTATTAACCTTGAGTGCTTCAACTCATACAAGTGCATGTTATCGCTTGGGAAAATTTCAAAAAAGGGCAACTTTACAGCGATTATTACAAAAACATGCCATAAAGATGCTTAATTTATAAAACATGCCACTTTTGAGAATTAATGCCAGAAAGGGGTCATTGCACGTTTGGGAAAATTGCATTGCCCAAAATGCCCTTGAATATAAGGGGGTCATTGCACGTGCCGTCGTTCTCTCCTCTCCTTTCCTCTCCTCTCGTCTCCTGTGCGAAAACCCTGCGAAATCGAACAGAAGCCGACGAAGAACGACCGCCGAATCCTTTCATCGCCGACGAACTAGGGTTGTTGCTGGAGCAAGTTTGCTTCGTCTCCAAGGCCGACGAACCCCCACGAACCCCGACCCATTCTCATCTTCTTCTCCAAAAAACCGAAACCCTCTCCTTCCCCCATTCCTCTCTTCGCCGGCGAATGCGAGTGGTTTCCCCACTCAAATTTTCGTCTTCTTCAAGGCCGACGAACGCCGACCAGCTTTCCCCCACTCTCCTTCCCCATTGATCTATTCTTCTCCAAAAACCCCTTCGCTACCTCGACGAAACCCTCTCCTCCTCCATTTGTTTCGTGCATTGTTTCCCTCTCCGTCGTTAAGTAACCCTCTATAATCGAAACCCCTTTCTCTGTTTGCACACATTGAGGCATTGGTCATTGGAGAGCCACCGCGGTTGAAGTTTGTTGGCGTCGACGACCCTGCTGTTTCATCGAAGTTGGTTTTCGTTGCGGTGTGGAGTGTTGCCGCGGGCAACCTTGCTGTCTCATCGAAGTTGCTGTTCGTCGCCGTAGGGAGTGTTGCCGTTGGCGACCAGGTAGCTGCCAGGTGCCTCCCTTGAATTTGGTTTTAGGAAATTGAATTTGAATTTGCACATTTGCATATTTGCACCTATTTAAATGGTAATCTTGTTGCAGAAATGGCTTGAATTTGAATATGGGTTGTTTGCCTTAGGGAAATGGGGTTTTTCGAATTTGAATATGAGTTTTTGGCATGTTTTTCGAATATTGGCTGTAGTAAATGTTTAGACCATCGTTGTCCAACTATAGAAGCGAGCAAGCAGCTCCATTACACTGAAACAAGTCCAAATGTTAAAGGCTGCATGTCTACATAATTTGTTTGAAATCTTTGATTACGTTGTCCATGTATTCTTTGGGCCTATTGAAGAGGAGAATTCTGTTAGCACTAAGTTGTGCACTCTAGCAATGTGTTTGAAATGCAAGTGAGTTTAGACGTCCTTTCGCATCATGGAGTGGGATTTGGCTATTTCTTGGTTCAGGAAATGATAGAGTTGTTATTGGAAGCTAACTTCATATAATGTGTGTTGAGCCTTTCATTCTTTAAGATGCTTGGAGAAATGCACCACCTATCTGGTATGTTTGTAAGTAAATGAAGTACTAAGAGATTCCATGTTTAGGGATATCATAGTACTGAGAGATTCCATGTTTTGGGGTATAATCGCAGAAATTCTAGAATTTATGAAAAAATGTTTGTATTCCCTAATTACTACCGCCATAAAATTTTAGCCATTAAACCCACTAAAGAACTTGATAGAGACAATATAACTTCATCAACAAAACCAAGAAGGCATTAGTGTTTTAGCTCATTTACGGCCAGCAATAAAATTATCAAAACAAGCTCTATGCATAAGTGACTTTGAACCCCAAAGAACACTTGCTTTTGTTTTAAACCTAGGAATCATAAAACACAATGCCTAGCCTCCCTTATCTCTAGTAATGGACACAAGTAAAAAGCCATTATTGTTAAAAACGTAGAATTTATGACTTGAATCCCATAATTCAAATCAAATCTTATTCACCCCAACTGATTTGAATTCTAAGCTTAGAACCCTCATAAAAACGACTATCTTTTCATGTTTAAGAAAAACAGTAATGAAAAAAAGAACTATATTTTCAGAGCATTGAACCTAAATTCATCTAAATCATAATAATAAATATGGTAACTGCAAAAATATCTACTATCTGGCATATATGTGAACTTTTTCAATAAATCAATTTCTATACAACTCAGTCAGTTTCATTTTTTCTAATAAGTAAAAAGAATATCGTTACAAATAGAAATAGAAAAACAAAAGTGAGAACAGCAGCCCAAGCTCACACCTATAGATAAGCACAATATGTACAAGCCCCACATTTGGGCCAGCCCTTCCTAAAATAAATCAATAGAAACCCTCTACGACAATCACCTCCTTACTTGCACCAGCTTTAGTCTTAACAGAGTGATCGACATCATGCTCATCAGACAAAAGAAACTTGAAATCAAATGGAACATTTTAATCTATTCTTAACAAAATCCGATTGCACAGTTCCACCATTAAACATTTTTGTCCTGCTTTCTTGAAGCTAGCCTATTATAGACAGAGATATGTTCTTTTGAGTTTAAACAGGAATGAGCCAAGGTGGCATCTTGTATTAAAGTTTAAAATCATATTTTGTGTGTGAATGTTATGTGCCTTAGGCATGGATTTTGCATGGGATCAGGAGCGGGCAGATGATGTAACTCACGTGCCGACAGATATAGATCCGGTAAGGCAAGCCATTGCATTATTTCTTTTATTTTACACATTCTTCTATATGTCTCCTTTCATCAATATGTTTTCATTGTCATAGGTATTACGGAGTCACATTGTTCGTATGATCGGCTTTGCCCATGACTTCACACGGCATTGTACCGACTTTGTTGCCTCTTTAAACCACTCCCAGCCACATCCACCACCTCCAGATGCTGAGCTCGACTGGCCTTCTACGGATGATGTGCCTCCTCCACCACCTCTAGATGGCGATGGCACTTTTGATGCACACCCAGAGTGTTCATCGCCTCCTTTTGCTGGAAGTGTGCCACACGATAAGCCCGCAACTACATCTGAGGGTCCAAGTACAATGCAATCTTGTCCCAGAGGTAGTGGGAAGCGAGTAAAGCACCTTGTACATAAATTGAGGTCACCCTTTGTCGAGACGCATAGATTCCCCCCATTACCTGAACGAGAGACAAAAGCGTGGATGTATGCCATGACAGGGGGGTCGCCGATGTAAGTATATATCTTATGTGATTGACTGTAATTAAGAGATTTACACCATTCAATATTGTTTTCATAGTTGGTTGTTGTTTTTTTTTTGGCCTTATAAGTGGAATTGACGCATGCAGGGAAAAACTTGTTGATTTCGGTGATTGCTATGCGACTCGATTCGAGCTAGTTGGTCTTTGTCCACGACGAAGGGTTAGCGACCTGGTCAGTTTTTTGTATTGAAAAGTGTATCATTTGTTTTAGGTTACAATGGTACTTGGATTAGTTTTCTCACTAAGGTGATTGTGGAATAGGTTATGCACATGTATGTGCTTGCCCGTGTCAAATCTACGCAGGAACATTCATCAACTATCCGTCGTCATTATATTACACCCTACACATCTGTACGTATACAGGATTATATGTTAGGACGCTTACAATAATTAATTATCAATGCATATGGAGTACTACAGCGGACTAATATATTGTACTTGTGATTTACAGGCTGCAATCCTAAAAGGAACATTGACTGTAAAAGATGCTGTACGAAGTCAATTTTCACGAGATGTTGTAGGATGTAGTTTGCTTCGATGTCATATGGTATGATAAACTTCGAATATTTTAGTACTCTCATTTACATAATTATTAACGCCTTGTACACCTTGTATTGTCATTTGATAGGTTTTCCTACCGATCTTGAGGAGGAACCATTGGTTCCTGGTTGTTTTGAACATCAAGGAGCAGCGGGTCGAAGTGCTAGATTCGGTACCAAAGAGTCGGATTGGTGATTATCGTGCTGTATCAACGAAATTGGTATGTAAAGAACTATATAGTTTCAATGTATTATATAATTTGATATTGAATGGTTCAATTTTCATCGCAGACAAAGTTTTTTGCAAAAGTCTTTGAGGAGCTTAAACGTGGCTGTGACAAGAGAGTGCAGGAGTGGCCACTGGTGCCTGTGTCCGTGCCCTGTCAAAGTAGTTCGTAAGTCCCCAATTTTATCAGTCATATGTTACCGTAAGTTAGATGAGCATTATACAGATATTGGATAATGCCCTTAGGTTGCTTATTTGGTTATTTCCAAATAAGCAACCTGTGGAGCTCAAAGAGGATGTAGATGGGAAGATGGAGAGAGGATGTAAACTTAGTGAGATTATTTTTGTTGTATATCTGGATGGTTTAGTTTTTTTGAGTGGATCAATAAACTGTGTTTATCAGGTGATCGTTTGTGTTTGAGGGCTTAGCCCATACTCGTATGTACAGGCGTTATATAGCTGTTTTTCTGAAAAAAATTTAGAAGGTTATTTTTGTGTGTTTGGTTAGTTCTGAAGTTCGTTTTCATTAGTTTGGCCCCTAACCTAGCGCCCAAGAGCCAATATAAACCTAATATGGGTCGACCTGGTTCCGGGGTGCTACATTCTTTTAGTCGTTGAGATTGAAACTCAAATATTATAGGTATATCATTGGGTATTATGATATAAATAATTCCAATTATTAAAATTCTTTAGCAAGATAAGTATTGGAGGAGTCTAATTTATTTGAATTTTCTTAGTAATTCCGATTATTAAAATTATTTTAGCTAGGGGTATTATCATCTGAATAATGGTGATTTTTACTGAAGAATAAATCTTGAAATGAAATTAAAGTATCCTTATTGTTGCAATAATATTACATGCATTAAATACAGTGGGTAAAAACATGAATTAATTATTGTTCGATCATGAATAATTACTACATTGAATTATAGCTTTACCTTACCCCCAATAACACCTGTATTTTCCAGTTATTTGCCATGTCTACCTTCTCTTGATCTTTTTCATTTGTTGTGTAGTGACGATTGTGGTGTATTTGTAATGAAGTACATGGAATATTGGGATGGGCATCAATTGTCGACTAGGTTTGGGCAGGCAAGTATATATTTTCCTATGCAACTTGATGTGGTTAAGACTTACACAATTTTTTATGGCAAGTGATTCATTTAAATTGTAACAGGAAAATATTGGACACTTTCGGCATGAATTGTTAGCATACCTATTGCTCCACCCTGCAAACGGAATCAAGTACCCGTTCTAATTGAGATGCTTAAGGAAAAATCCCTATTGTAAGTCTATTTTCACTTTAAGTCATTTGTCTTAGTACCAATGATCCTGATGCTAGCTTCGACCTTCTTTTACGTGTCCTTCATGATGTCTCTTTGTCTACTTACAACATTTTTCTGTGTATGCAAGCAAGCGTGGATCTATCCAGTACAAGTAATTGATGAGAACATGGATGCGTACTATTTTCCATATCGTGAATAGGACTACGAAAAGGACGGGGATTACAGAAATGGGGGAGAAGAAGGGATGGATGTAAAGTCCGATTGGCATAACTTTAAGGTTGTCTACTGATCAAGACCATGTGATAATGATTATTAGATCTTTATAATTGTTGATATTTTATTATTATCTTTGCATATAATATATTGGTTTCAAGCGAGGGTATTGTATTAGTAGGGGTCCATATCCCTGAATATCTTTGCATATAATATATTTGCGATTACATGTTTATCCAAAGTCAGCAGTGATCTCAAAACTAGTTCGTGTCCAACAGATCCTTAGCTCGAGTCCCACGTATCCTTTGCTCGAGTCCCACGTGTCTTTAGTCCCACGTATACTTAGCTTGAGTCCCATGTAAAATAGTTCGAGTCCCGTGGTCCCGCCTATCCTTAGCTCGAGTCCCATGTAAAATTGCTCGAGTCCCACCTATACTTAGCTCGAGTCCCATGTAAAATAGCTCGAGTCCCGTGGTCCCGCCTATCGTTAAATCGAGTCCCATGTATACTTTGCTCGAGTCCCACCTATACTTAGCTCGAGTCCCATGTAAAATAGCTCGAGTCCCGTGGTCCCGCCTATCGTTAAATCGAGTCCCATGTATACTTTGATCGAGTCCCACCTATACTTAGCTCTAGTCCCATGTAAAATTGCTCGAGTCCCACCTATACTTAGCTCGAGTCCTATGTAAAATAGCTCGAGTCCCGTGGTCCCGCCTATCGTTAAATCGAGTCCCATGTATACTTTGCTCGAGTCCCACCTATACTTAGCTCGAGTCCCATGTAAAATTGCTCGAGTCCCGTGGTCCCGCCTATCGTTAAATCGAGTCCCATGTATACTTTGGTTGAGTCCCACCTATACTTAGCTCGAGTCCCATGTAAAATTGCTCGAGTCCCGTGGTCCCGCCTATCGTTAAATCGAGTCCCATGTATACTTTGGTCGAGTCCCACCTATACTTAGCTCGAGTCCCATGTAAAATTGCTCGAGTCCCACCTATACTTAGCTCGAGTCCTATGTAAAATTGCTTGAGTCCCGTGGTCCCGCCTATCATTAAAGCGAGTCCCATGTATACTTTGGTCGAGTCCCACCTATACTTAGCTCGAGTCCCATGTAAAATTTCTCGAGTCCCACCTATACTTAGCTCGAGTCCCATGTAAAATTGCTCGAGTCCCGTGGTCCCGCCTATCGTTAAAGCGAGTCCCATGTATACTTTGCTCGAGTCCCACCTATACTTAGCTCGAGTCCCATGTAAAATAGCTCGAGTCCCGTGGTCCCGCCTATCGTTAAATTGAGTCCCATGTATACTTAGCTCGAGTCCCACCTATACTTAGCTCGAGTCCCATGTAAAATTGCTCGAGTCCCACCTATACTTAGCTCGAGTCCCATGTAAATTGACCTCGAGTCCCATGTAAAATTGCTCGAGTCCTATGTAAAATTGCTCGATACAGGTGTATACTTAGCTCGGGTCCCATGTAAAATACCTCGAGTCCTATGTAAATTTGCTCGAGTCCTATGTAAAATTGCTCGAGTCCTATGTAAAATAGCTTGAGTCCCATGGTCTCGCCTATCCTTAGCTCGAGTCCCATGTAAAATTGCTCGAGTCCCGTGGTCCCGCCTATTGTTAACTCGAGTCCCATGTAAAATTGCTCGAGTCCTATGTATACTTAGCTCAAGTCCCATGTAAAATTGTTCGAGTTCCACGTAGACTTAGCTCAAGTCCCATGTAAAATTGCTCAAGTCCCACGTATACTTAGCTCAAGTCCCATGTAAAATTGCTCGAGTCCTATGTAAAATTGCTCGATACAGGTGTATACTTAGCTTGGGTCCCATGTAAAATACCTCGAGTCCCAGGTAAATTTGCTTGAGTCCTATGTAAAATTGCTCAAGTCCTATGTAAAATAGCTCGAGTCCCGTGGTCTCGCCTATCCTTACCTCGAGTCCCATGTTAAATAGCTCGAGTCCCGTGGTGTCGCCTATCCTTACCTCGAGTCCCATGTAAAATTGCTCGGGTCCCTCCTACTAAAAGTCCTATGTTGGTGTACTTAAGTCGTACGTCAAGTACGGTCGAGTCCTTAGTAAATAGGTCAAGTCCCCTCATATTTGTGGCGCTCGCATCTCCTAATACAACCAACGTGTTTCATGTGGGCCTGCCTTCCGACTTGTTTATAAATACAAGTGTTTCAAGCGAATCAATTATGCGCTACACTTTGTGCGAAGGAAGAATGGAAGTTTCTCCAAAGGCAACCGATCCCCACGCTCAAGTCCCATGTCCATGCGGGAAAGGGATGCTTAAAAGAAAACTCTCCCACACCTCACGTAATCCAGGGCGTTATTTTTTCACTTGTCCATCATCTGTAAGTATGCATTTTTACGAATCTGGCCATTCAACTATTATAAGATTGTCTAAATTAAATGCATTATTTCTTACAGGGCAATGGTGGGAATGGATGTGGGTATTTTGTTTGGTGCGATGAGTTATTTCTGTGTGAATGTGGGAGGGGACCATGCCGTGTGTTAACCGCAAAAACTCCAACGAACAAAGGGAGAAGATTTTACCGATGTCCTTTTGAAGTATGTGTGGAGTTGTATAGCACTCGAATACGTTCCTCCCACATGAGATATTTTGCAAATTAGGGACTTCCTAATTGATCTTCATGTCATTGTATTTCAAGGGCGAACAAAGATATCATTTCTTCTCCTGGTTGAACGAAGTTGGGGTAGAAAAGGGTGAATCGTCGAATTCATGCGATGCAGAAAACACTGAACAAAGACAACCAAGGGCATGGGAACTAGAACGACGGCTATTGCAGGAGGAGCGTGACCATGCGAGAAGGATGTCCGACATATACCGTGAGTTGCTTCACGACATTGACAAAGTTAAACTGGACGAATGAATTGGTTAACCGGTGATGGAGATGCATGTTTGGTGTGGTTATCGTTGAGTTTTAGTTAAAAAGTGCTACTAATATGTAACTAAAGACCATGTATGAGAACCTACAAGTAGTTTTATTTCCATTTTCATGAAAAAAGAACATTATGTTTGATACAATGTTCACATTCACTAAAGGTCTAATGAAAAAGAACTTACATCATATAGTGCCCAGAAAATAGGAATAAAGGAAAAAGTGAAAATGGAGGCCTCAATCACTCTTCATTTAGGAAGCAAAAACTAGAGCACATGAAGCAAGAAGTGGCAACAAAACATGTAGTATTTCACACAGCCAGTGTTCTTCGTAGCCTGTCCGAAAATTGTGAAAATGCTACCCCTGTATAAGTCCACCACTGTATGACCCACGCCTTGTGACTTCCAGTTGATTAATCAACTCCGTTGCTTTTACCTGTATCACAATTGAAGCTCACATTCAGAAATGCAGCAGGTACCACCCAAAAAAAAAACAAAGAAACGCCCTTCCTTTTACTATCTTAGGATCTCACAATCTCAATACATAACACAAATGTCCAAACAAAAAACAAAAGGATTTATGTTCTTCAGCAATTTTTCTGGGTTTATCTAATGACTCAGACAGCTAGATAAATTCTGTAATCAATTCATTGGCCGGACCATGGTTCCAAAGACTGTGAAGTAACCTATTAAATCACACAGCTAGATACAGGCATTTGAATCCTGTATCTAGATACAGCTAGATACAAGCATTTAAATCACACAACTAGATACAGGCATTTAAATCACACAACTCTGTAGATTTTCTTATTGCAGAAATCCATAGCTGTTGACTGGAAAACTCCACTTACGACAAATGTGTACATTTGAATGTTTGAGAAACCTAAATATTAAAAGGGGGAAAAAGTACAAGGTACCCACAAGGATTGAGCAAAAAGAGTAAAAACCACAACAAAAGCGTGTCAGAAAACCCTTGGGAAGATAACATAATATAACAATAAGAAAAACCAAAACCCAAAAACATGCCATAGCTATAAATGCTACAGATGACCAAATGCAAAGCACTTCTTGTGATAAAGTCGTTGCTTTAAATGTTATCTTGTTGTGGCAGCTTGATGAAATGTAGCCGTTAGGTGCACTTTTAATGCACTGGCTCAATAAATTTGAGAGACATCCCAGATTCCATACGACTGAAGAAATTCAATATTTATTATAATTGTAGTTCCCATCATGTGGTACCACGACCAACTCCATTTAAAAGCAAGGTAAAACATTCAAGGTAAATCAAATGCTGTTACTCACAAGAATCATAGCTGTCTCCTCATAAAGTTACAAAATCTCAACCTCAAAAAACAGGAAAAAAAGGAAAAAGAAAAACACCTTCTGCTGTAACTCGAGTCCCTTTCATAATTGAGGCTACTATCTTCAAATGCAACAACAAATGGAGAATTACATCTCATTAGATCCTATGTAACATGGCTAGGAATAACGGCACCTTTAGATACCTCGCAATAAATTTATTTCATCTTCTCCCCATCAAATATAATTCAAACCGAATGCCAACCAAACCATGAGCTATGCTTCCGGTTGCCCTCATTTTAGGCATCTCTTTTAGCATTGAACTCCGTAACCCGATAAGCGTTCTACTTTCATGGACCACTATGTACATTCTGTAATCCACAGGTGTAAATGGGATTTGATAGTAATCACTCATAGGGAACAATGCAGTACTGGAGCCATAGCTATGTTTATGTTATGATTTGCATATGCAAAAGCGTGTCAGAAATTTGCTTTCGACTTATACACAAAAACAAAAAGGGGAAGGGAGGGAGGGTGTAGACACCCCAAATTGCACAAACAATCATCAAAAATCATTATCTCCTGGAAAGCCAGCACAGAATTTGAAGAAAATAAATTTTTGCCTGTATCCGGATTGAGTATCCGGATACAAGTGCTTCTCCCCGTATCCGGATACTCATACCGGATACGTGTGAGCCTTAGCGTATCCGGTACCATGTACCGGATACCTTAAGGCCCTTTGTTATCCGGTCTGATATACCGGATACCTTAAGTTTGCTCAAAATTAGGGTTTTCCGAGAGCTTTTCATTTTTACCATCATGTCCCTCATTAAATGAGGGGAAATCGCGGAAATAACCTTAGGGTTTAGGTTGGAGGGGTTCTAGACATTAATTTGTGTCTACCAATGACCTTAGCCCTTGCCTATAAATAGGAGCCTCCTCCTTGAGCAAAGGGCACACAACTCTTGTTTTGAATTCTCGCAAAGAAGAACTCCAAGAGAAGAAGAAAACCGCTGTGGAATCGCCTCCAGCACTCAGGTAAGCCTCAACTTTTCTTTTTATTTTCTGTCTTTACATTCCTAGATCTAGATCTCTTCTTCTACCTTTCTGTAGTGTAAAGCCTTGTTTGTATGTGTGGAAATCCTTCCCCGGCTCAAAGTATCTCAAGACTCCCCTAGCCGTAAAACGTGAAGGCGGATCTAGGAGAAACGAGACTGGGGATTGACCCTAGTGCTAGAACCTATGTAGTATAAGGCCTTTTTGATTGATTGTAAACCGTTCCATATTCAAAGTACCCTTGATTATCTTAAAGAGAACAGAGGGAAACGATAATGGAACGGAACCCTAGGCTATGCTAGAACCTATTTTATTGAATCTATATGCATGTGTATGGATCTTGCTAGGTTTTTTTCACTTTTGCACACATATCACTATTTTGGCGGGATAGGCTCATATTTGGGGTTTATTGCATTTATTGTGATAAATCTCAAATAAATGGCCTCAATCAATTCTGGAATGCCTTTCGGATGATTTTGAAGTATTTGTGTTCATCATACACGAATTTCATTTTTTATCAATTTTCGGATTTGGTTTTTACAAAAAAAAAGTGGCTTAACTTGACAGCACCTGTACCCTTACTTCGGACGTCCGTAACTTCATCATCCGGATGAATTTTGGGGCGATTCCAGAACCATGGGAAAGGTGAGGCTGTCTAGTTTATGTCCACCAAATTTCATGATTTTCTATCTAGCCGATTTTTGACACCTCTCTGTCGAAGTTAAGTGGATAGTTCAGGTTCAAGTACAGAACTTGTAACTTCGACGGACCGCCATGTGTTCGTTTTAAGTCCGATTCGAGTGATTTTTGTTTCTGAGTACTCCTTTATGAGTCTATTTTCAAATCCAGTTGGTTTCATATTTTTTGGATTCCATTTGAATTATTGGTAGCCGATTTACTCAGAACTGCTCATTTGCACTTTTCTGGGTAAATCTGTGATCTTCGGGGCCTGTTCGGGAGACCACCCAAGGCACATCCGAAGGGATTTTTGTATGAGGCTAGTTTCTATGGAAATATGGCCATACAAACTTCAATCACACCAAAGTTCACGGATTTCTATGTAGTGGATTTTTCTAGACAATTTTCCAAAGTTGCCCACTTACCACTTTTAAAAATCCCCAACAGCAACTTCAAAGGAGCATAACTCCTAGATTTTTCATCGGAATGAAGTGAAATTTTGCATGAGACTCTTGTTTACCCTAATCTTTCAAATGGATTTGGTTTGGGTCAATTTAGAATTGGATTTGAATGATTTCAAGGCAAATGGTATACTTTTTACCAAATCTTCCGAATTTGATTTAACTTGGTTTTGAGCAATTTGTGCTTTGATTTCCATCTTTTGAGATATTCCAGAAATGATATTGACATAAGAGAGGATCTAAAATCCATTTAGATCTTCATGTGAAAATATCATACATTAATCCTTTCTCAAGGTTTTCTATGATTTTTAGCAAGCTTTCTTACTTTATTTTTTGCATGAACATACACTGGGCAACCACTTCGTGTGGATGAATGGGGGTGCCTAACACCTTCCCCCGTTCATAATCTAATCCCCTTACCCATCTCTGGATTTTATTTTCAAGTAGGGTTATTTTTACCCTAGAATTTGTCTCTTGGCTATTTTTGCCTACTTTTGAATTCTTTGGTGTCCATTCACACCCCAAAATCATGAATGGTGGCGACTCTCCCAATTTTTGCGTTGAGCCCGTGTGTTGACGGAGGGACGATCACTCCGGTGATTTTTTCCCATGTCTCACAACTGGCGACTCTGCTGGGGACTTGTGGATTTAAGCTTTTTTTTGTATGTTCATGCTTTTTCTTTACTTTTTGAATGCTTGCTATTTTGTTTACTTCATTTGTGCATATTGTTATATTTCAAATCAGATTAGGATGCTTAGAAGTTTGTATGGGTCCAAAGCCTATTTTGAAACATGACTTGGATGTGTTTTGTGATGACATGCTTTGATTTAAGTTGTTATGCCATGAAATAGAAAATTTCAAAACCTGGAAATTTGGTGTAAATTTTGAGTATTCAAGCATGTTTCCCATGAATAATGCTTTTTGTGCTTAATGGTTGTTTTATGCCATGATTTGAACTTGGGGGTATGGAATGACATAAGTTGAGCATGAAAACAATGAAAAAAAATCTGAAATGCTTAGTGGGAATTTTGGGGATTTTCAAGCATATGTTTCCCAAGCTAAAAGCTTTTTATGTCATATTGTTAGCTTCTGGGTTTTAGGCTTGGATTTGGGCATAAAACCATGTCACTTGAGCATCCAATTGAAGAAAAAAAAATCTGGAAATTTCAGTGTATATTTGGGGGATTTCAAGCATGTTTTACCTCATTGAAACACTTTTGAACCATGTCAAGTAGTGCAAAAATTTTAGGCTTCAAGTGGGGTAGAAATGGTACACTTTGAGCATAAAAAAAGCATGAAAATCTGGAATTTTAGGGAATGCTTTTGAGTTTCAAGCATGCTTACATGATTTAATGGTTGTTTGTACAAATGACATGTTTTGTAGAACACTTTTTGGGCATGTAATATTTTTGTGCATATTTGGTTGCTTTGGCTCTTGCTTGCTTGTAGTTAGCTTCATTATTTTTGTCATATGTACCTTGGCTTGAAATTGAATGCATGGCTACGAAAAAGAGTGGCAAGGGGCTGGGACGTTGTGAATGTTATCACAATTTTAAATTGCACTTGAGCACTTGAAACAATTTGCACAGCCTACCCTTTACCTATTAGGAAGTCGAACCATGAATGTGTGTAGCTTGGCGCACCGAGGTCGTGACTTCGGAAAGCGAAAGTGAAAACATTTACCTTAGAATTTGGGTCAATGATGTGATGACAATGGGATCTGTGATTCGATTCCGGGCATCACTAGACTTGAGTTCTAAGTTGCCAATTAAGCCAAAACCCAAAAACCATACGCTTGAAGGTGGAGAAACACGTTTTCGGCTAAAAGCACACAATTGCGTTTGGGGAATTGGGTGTAAATGTGGGAAGGCCGTTTGCATGTTTTACAGGCCAAGGTATAATGTGAATACCATATCGAACGAAGGTAATACAAGGTGGCAAGGTAAAGCCATGTTCTTTTCCTAAATTTGGGGAATTTTGCAAGTATTATGCCCAAGCCCAATTTGGGGCAAGTTTTGAAGGTCAAATTAAGGTGAACATCAATTGGGAATGAAAAAAATCAAATCTGGTGAAAAAATGAGGCAAAAAGGGCCATTTCGGCAATAACCGGCAACTCAGGCCGGTTAATAACAACCCTGTTCATATCCAGTATATATTTCCGGATAAAAAGGCATATGCGTGAATCCGGTTATGGTAACCGGATATAATAAGGCATATTATTATCCGGATTGTTATACCGGATACGTTCAAAAATGCACAAATTGGCTTTTCAGCCCAAGTTTTCAGAATAAAATGCCTAAAACACTGTGGATAATCCTTAGGCACCCCGAAAAGAACATAAGAAATGTTCCCAAAAATACAAAAAAAAAGAAAGAAAAACAAAAAAGAATAAAATAAAATATTCTTTCAGGATTTAACCTAAGTTTGATAATCAAAGAGGAAACCAAGGTGTCATATTTTTTGACACCAACTCAACTCAAACATGTGTCAGTCAAACTCCGGAACTTGAAAACTGAGAAAATTCAGCAAATTTGAAGAAGAAAAAAAAAACCTTTGGTTGGTTATTTTTATCAATCAAATCAAAAAAAAAAATGAAAACCTTGGTCGGTTATTTTTATCAATCAAATCAAAAAATAAAAATGAAAACCTTTGGTTGGTTATTTTTATCAATCAAATCAAAACATTTGTGGGATACTTGGATAGAGTAGTCCAAGACACCTTTGGTTGGTTATTTTTATCAATCAAATCAAAACATTTGTGGGATACTTGGATAGAGTAGTCCAAGACACCTTTGGTTGGTTATTTTTATCAATCAAATCAAAACATTTGTGGGATACTTGGAAGCCCTAGAATATTCCAAGACACCTTTGGTTGGTTATTTTTATCAATCAAATCAAAACATTTGTGGGATACTTGGAAGCCCTAGAATATTCCAAGACACCTTTGGTTGGTTATTTTTATCAATCAAATCAAAACATTTGTGGGATACTTGGATAGAGTAGTCCAAGACACCTTTGGTTGGTTATTTTTATCAATCAAATCAAAACATTTGTGGGATACTTGGATAGAGTAGTCCAAGACACCTTTGGTTGGTTATTTTTATCAATCAAATCAAAACATTTGTGGGATACTTGGAAGCCCTAGAATATTCCAAGACACCTTTGGTTGGTTATTTTTATCAATCAAATCAAAACATTTGTGGGATACTTGGATAGAGTAGTCCAAGACACCTTTGGTTGGTTATTTTTATCAATCAAATCAAAACATTTGTGGGATACTTGGAAGCCCTAGAATATTCCAAGACACCTTTGGTTGGTTATTTTTATCAGTCAAATCAAAACATTTGTGGGATACTTGGATAGAGTAGTCCAAGACACCTTTGGTTGGTTATTTTTATCAATCAAATCAAAACATTTGTGGGATACTTGGAAGCCCTAGAATATTCCAAGACACCTTTGGTTGGTTATTTTTATCAATCAAATCAAAACATTTGTGGGATACTTGGAAGCCCTAGAATATTCCAAGACACCTTTGGTTGGTTATTTTTATCAATCAAATCAAAACATTTGTGGGATACTTGGATAGAGTAGTCCAAGACACCTTTGGTTGGTTATTTTTATCAATCAAATCAAAACATTTGTGGGATACTTGGATAGAGTAGTCCAAGACACCTTTGGTTGGTTATTTTTATCAATCAAATCAAAACATTTGTGGGATACTTGGATAGAGTAGTCTAAGACACCTTTGGTTGGTTATTTTTATCAATCAAATCAAAACATTTGTGGGATACTTGGAAGCCCTAGAATATTCCAAGACACCTTTGGTTGATTATTTTTATCAATCAAATCAAAACATTTGGGGGATACTTGGATAGAGTAGTCCAAGACACATTTGGTTGGTTATTTTATCAATCAAATCAAAAAAAAAAATGAAAACCTTGGTTGGTTATTTTTATCAATCAAATAAAAAAAAATTTGGGACCCTTGGAAGCCCTAGAATATTCCAAGACACCTTGGTTGGTTATTTTTATCAATCAAATCAAAAAAAATTGGGACCCTTGGAAGCCCTAGAATATTCCAACTCAAAACAAAAAAAAAAAAAAAACAAAAACAAAAAATTTTTTCTGGCTGGTGTTCACCTAACCCACTGGTTTACATATATAGGGGTGTGACTCAAGTTAAATGAAAGCTAACATGTTCTATTCATTTTTTTCCATCAGGTACATTCAACCCAGGTACACTTGCAATCATTGCTCCAGTAACCAGATCCAAAGCAAGAGCCATGAATCCTGAAGAGAACCAAGCCCAAGCTACTGTCCCCGCTCAGGACTTCACTCAACTGCAGGAGCAAGTGGCCGGTCTGGCCAAAATGCTGGGGGACCTATTGGCGGCTCAGGCCCAACAGGCCCAAGCCCCGAACCAGGCATCTACTTCCCATCAGGCACCACCACCTCAGGCCTACATTCCGCCTCCGGCTCAGCCCATGCCTGAGCCCATTTCTGAACCAGTCCCTGAGCCCATTCTGATCAGGGAAAATGCAGTAGAGTCTGAGAAAGAGCTGGAAAAAGAAAAGGCGAGGGATGAGATGGAAAAGAAAATGCTGCTAAGGATAGAACAAATCCAGGCAGAGCTGAAAGAGGTGAAGGGGGGAGGCAGCCATGCAGGCACCACCTTCGAGGACCTGTGCATGTACCCGGACGTCTGTCTACCGGCTAAGTTCAGGTGCCCGGATTTTGACAAGTTTGATGGCACGGGCTGCCCATTAAGCCATCTGAAACTATACTGCGGGGCCCTGTGCCAGTTTGGCCGGGACGATGGAATACTGATCCAGCTTTTCCAGAGGAGTCTGACCGGGTCAGCCCTTCGGTGGTTCGCTACAGTGGACCATGGAAGGATTAGAAGGTGGAAGGACTTGGCCGATGCTTTCCTGGACCAGTACAAGTTCAACTCTGAGATCGTGCCGGACCGGTACGACATGATGAGGATGACCAAGGGGAAGGATGAACCGGTGCGGCAGTACGCCAAGAGATGGAGAGAGGCCGCCTCCCAGGTCAGGCCACCTATGCAAGAGCCGGAGATGATCTCCACATTTATGGGCACACTGGGGCAGCCCTTTTACAACCATCTGGTGGGCCAGATCACCACCAACTTTGCAGCCCTGGTACAGGTAGCGGACCGGATCGAGGAAGGGGTCAGGTCAGGACGGCTGATAGACTACTCTACTCTGACTGGGCAGTCTGATTCCTCTGCCTCCATGGCCCAGAAGAAAGGGGCCGGATTTAAAAAGACGGGGGCCCGAAAAGAAGGGGAGGTGAACCTGGTCCAGGCTCCTCCAGCCAAGAAGCCACTGCACGTCAACATCTCGGCACCCCAACAGGCCCAGCAGACCCAGCAGTCGTACCAGACCCCGCTGAATGTCAACTTCTCTCCTTCCGTGCCAGCTAACACAAGGAGGACTTTTTCTAAGGAGGAGCGGGATGCCTGGTTCGCAGCAAGAAAGAACCGGGTTTTCACCCCTCTACCCATATCTCTGTCCCAACTACTGCCAACTTTGCTGAAGGGTGAATACCTGACTCTGAAAGAGCCCAACCCGAATGCCACCAGGGGAAGAAATTTTGACACATCGGTCACCTGTGACTTCCACATGGGTGCACCGGGGCATTCTACAGATACCTGCTGGGTATTGAAGCATGCGGTCCAGGACCTGTTGGACCAGAAGGCTTTGGTCTTTAACACTGCTGCACCCGCCCCGTCGGGGAATGATATTGGGCAGAATCCTCTGCCTTACCACAATGGGGCAGGCCCATCAAACTCCATCACTGCCATATCCACCACCAGAAGGGCCTTTGACCCATCACAGCTCATAGCACCTGTGGGGACTACAGTCCAGGTCCGATTTTTCCCAGAAGAGGAAAAAGAGGAGATCAACATGGTCTCCCAAAAAAATAATACAGCTGCTGAGGACATAAGTTCCTCTTTGAACCGGGTCTCATCTCTTATGACCCAGATGAATACTGCAAGGCCCGCATTGGTCTTCAATTGCAGTCCACCCACTTGTTCCCCATCCAAGCCGTCTAAGGCTCCACTGGTCATGAATCTTGACCCCACCACTACTTCCATCACTTCTTTTGTCCCCACCAAATCCAAACTTCAACCCCTGGTTGTAAATGTGCAGCCAGCCCATACTATCCCTAAACCGGCCCATACATCCCGGTCCAGACTCCAGCCATTAGTGGTTAACATCCCTAAACTAGCCTATTCTGAGGCCGCTGTACCATGGAATTACAGCGAGGGAATCACGGCTACGGTTCCAATGGTCAGGAACCAGAACCAGGAGGAGGTGAACCTCATGACGAGGTCGGGGAGATGTGCAGGGGGTGAAGAGAAGGAGAAAGAGACAGAAGTAGAAAAAGAAAAAACAGAAAAAGAAAATGAAGAAAAAAGAAAACAGAAGGGAAAAAATAAAATAGGAGAAGACACCCCCCAGGGTGCAGAAAATGAGGCATCAGACCTCATAAAAATAATCAAGAAAAGTGAATTCAATCTTGTGGATCAGCTAAACAGGGTCCCGGCCCAGATTTCAATACTGGGCCTTTTGCTGAATTCCGAAAAGCATAGGGATGCATTGTTAAGGGTGCTACAGAGTGCACACGTATCCCAGACCATTGATCCGGACCAGCTTGGTAAAATGGTTGGTCAAATCTTGTCACATAATGTGATAAGTTTCTCAGAGGGTGAGATCAGCCCAGGTGGGTGTTATCATGTGGACCCTTTGCACATCACTGTGTTTTGTAAGGGCTGCATGGTTGCACGGGTTTTAATTGACAACGGGTCGGCATTAAACGTTTGCCCGTTAATCACTTTTACCAAGCTGGGCCTAGACCAGTCAAGGATCAAAAGAAATGGGCGGATAGTTAGGGCTTTTGATAGCTCCAAGACCCACTCCCTAGGGGAGATTGAACTGCCGGTCACAATTGGGCCGAATATCTTCAACATCACATTTGAGGTGATGGATATACCCGCAGCCTTCAATCTGCTCCTAGGAAGGCCGTGGATACATTCGGCTAGGGCAATACCATCCACGCTCCACCAAAGAGTGAAGTACATAAGAGGGCAAAGGGTGATAACAGTCCTAGCCGAAAACTTGGTGCCGCCCATTGTGTCACCTGATGTACCATTAATCAATGTGGACTTGACTGTTGACAAGATTGCATTCCACTCATTTCAATTTGAGGCGGTAAATTACATACCTGGGGGGTGTGAGAAAAAGAAAGAAAAGGGGACCACTGCAGAAAAGATGGTCAAGAAAGTGATGGAGAAATACCACTTTCACCCAGGGAAAGGCCTGGGGATCAATCTGCAGGGGATGGTGGAGCCAATCACGGCTAAGAAACTGATCCCCAAGGTAGGGTTGGGCTTCAAGCCCAGAGGCTGGAGAAGAATGAAATATGAAGAAGGTGAGAGCAGAAGCCAAGGGAAACTCCCGCATCTGAGGGTGAACTTTCCAAAACCCTCCTACATAATCCAAATTTCTCCGCCTATGGACCAATCCAAACCTCCCTACTACAATGTCAACCCATTTCAAAAGCCTTCTGTTTCGGCCTTACAACCCTATAACCCATCTCCAATACTGGGAGCAGTGGATGGGCCTGGACCACAGCCCGAGCAGCAGGTGGACTTTTCTGAAGATGTTGGTGCATTCTTCGCCATGACTGAGGGCGAAAAGACAGGGGCAGACATGGAACTGCCGTTCATTGACTGGGCCGCAGTAAAGATTCCGGAAGAGGTCATTTCTGGATTGGGCCCCGTAGCAGAAAAGGGCAGTACCCACCCGGTGATGATGGCATCGGATGCTGGACTTGAGGAGCAGACTTTCCCTATTTCCCCTGCTCCCCAAAATTTTGTACTGAACAATTGGGAGGAAACTCCCCTTACTTTTGAAGCAGCGTCTGTGTGGCAAACTGACGCGGCTTCCAAAAAAAAACTCCAATAGTGGAATGCCATTTCCCTGAAGGTTCTAATGGGCCTTCGTCTTCAGGGGAATTATGTTTAGAAGGCCCACAAAAAACCCAAAAAGATTTTTCTATTTTTTCTAGAAAATTTAATTTTTTCAAAAAGGTCCACACCACTTATGAACCATATGATCAGACCGAATTAGACCAGGTTGAATATGACTTCGATCTTGAGCTCGACTTTGATCTCATGGGGGTCGAAGAAGAGACCGAGGTCGAAGAAGAAGACGTTCCAAAAGAAATTGAATACCAATTGGAACGTCATGAAAAGGGGGTCCAACCTAATATTGAGGAGACCATAGCCATAAATCTTGGGACCGAAGAGGACCCAAAAATTGTAAAAATCGGGTCATGCTTGTCTGATGTGCAGAAAAATGAAATGTCACAATTCTTGGCAGATTACAAGGATGTGTTTGCTTGGTCGTATCGGGACATGCCGGGATTGGACACTGACATGGTGGTGCATAAGTTGCCAATTTTGCCAGGGGTTAAGCCGATTAAGCAGAAGCTGAGAAGATTGAAGCCGGAATGGACCTTGAAGGTCAAGGACGAAGTGGTCAAACAGTTTCAGGCTGGATTTTTGGCAGTCTCTACGTACCCAGAGTGGCTCGCAAACATAGTTCCGGTACCCAAGAAGGACGGGAATGTCCGAATGTGCGTGGACTATAGAGACTTGAACAGGGCAAGCCCAAAGGACGATTTTCTGCTTCCACACATCGACATTCTGGTCGATAATACTGCGGTACATAGCCTGTTTTCCTTCATGGATGGTTTCTCAGGATATAATCAGATCAAGATGGCTAAGGAGGATCAGGAGAAAACAGCATTTATCACACCTTGGGGGACATTCCACTACACAGTCATGCCGTTTGGGCTTAAGAACGCTGGGGCAACATACCAGCGGGCCATGACTGCACTATTTCATGACATGATCCATAAGGAGATGGAGGTCTACGTGGACGATATGATTGCCAAATCATGCAAAGAGGAGGACCACTTGATTAATCTGAAGAAAGTGTTTGATCGGCTCAGGAAGTACAGTCTACGGCTTAACCCGGCTAAGTGCGTCTTTGGGGCTACATCAGGGAAGTTACTGGGGTTTATAGTGAGCCGAAGAGGAATCGAAATTGACCCGGCTAAAGCCAAGGCCATAATTGAAATGCCAGCACCCCGAACCGAGAAGGAGGTCAGGGGCTTTCTTGGAAGGATTCAATACATAAGCCGGTTCATAGCACAGCTCATTGCTATCTGTGAACCAATTTTCAAACTTTTGAGGAAAGATAACCCGACGGTCTGGAATGAGGACTGCCAACAGGCATTTGATACAATAAAGAGGTATTTACTGAACCCGCCGGTACTAGTGCCACCAACTCCAGGAAGACCTCTGATCCTATACTTGTCAGTGTTGGAAACGTCAATGGGATGTGTCTTGGGGCAGCATGATGAGACTGGTAGAAAGGAAAGGGCAATTTACTATCTGAGTAAAAAATTCACAGAATATGAAGCCAAATACTCACCATTGGAGAAGACTTGCTGTGCTCTAGTGTGGGCCACTCAGAGGCTAAGGCATTATTTCCTTAGTCACTCCACGCTATTGATATCCCGGATGGACCCTCTGAAATATTTATTTGAGAAACCAGCACTGACTGGCAGGACGGCAAAGTGGCAACTGCTACTGTCCGAGTTTGACCTCACATACATCACCCAGAAGGTGATCAAGGGTCAAGCCATAGCTGATCACCTGGCTGCACATCCTCTGCCAGAATATCAACCATTGAAGACCAACTTTCCAGATGAGGCAATCCTGTACACTGAAGAGGAGGACAGTGAGAGTTCTTGGCAGATGTTCTTTGATGGGGCCGCCAACATGAATGGGAACGGAATAGGGGCAGTCTTGGTTAAACCAGATGGTTCACACATCCCAATTGCAGTAAAGCTGAGATTCCAGTGCACCAATAACATAGCAGAATATGAGGCATGCATAATTGGATTGCAAGCAGCCATGGATCATGGAGTAGAGGAACTTGACGTATACGGGGATTCGAGTCTTATCATCTTCCAAACAACTGGTGAGTGGAAAACCAAGGATCACAAATTGATCCCCTATCACCAGTATTTGGAAGAAATAAGCACAAATTTCACTCGAATTTCCTTCAACTATATGCCAAGGGCCAAGAATCAGTTTGCGGATGCTTTAGCAACCTTGGCTTCAATGGTCAGCATACCAGAAGGAGTAGACATCAGACCGCTGGAAATTGAGGTCCGAGATGAACCGGCTTACTGTCTCGTTCTAGAGGGAGCACCAGAAGAAGAAGCACCATGGTTTCAAGATATCAAGAATTTCTTGAATAATCGGAGTCTGCCAGAGAATGCCACTGCTATTGAGAAGAGGACAATACAGAGATTGGCTGGTCAATTTCTGCTAAGTGGTGGACAGGTGTACAAGAGGTCACATAACGACATTCTGCTAAGATGTGTCGCCAAGGCTGAATCGGAAAGGCTGATTGAGACTGTACATGGAGGAGTCTGTGGGCCCCATATGAGTGGACACATGCTGGCTAAGAAGATCCTGAGGCTGGGATACTACTGGACAACCATGGAGCATGATTGCTGTATACATGTCAGGAGGTGCCACCAATGCCAGATATATGCAGATAACAAGCATGCACCCCCAGGTGAGCTGCACAACATGACATCACCCTGGCCCTTCTCTATGTGGGGCATAGATGTCATCGGCATGATCTCCCCTAAGGCATCGAACGGACATAGATTCATCCTGGTGGCCATTGACTATTTCACTAAGTGGGTGGAAGCGGCTTCGTATGCAAATATCACAAGCAACCATGTTATGAAATTTTTGAAGCACAATATCATTTGTCGCTATGGACTGCCAAGTGCCATAGTATCAGACAATGCTTCAAATATTAAGAACAAGGACATGAAAAAAATGTGTGAGCAGTTTCAGATCACCCACCATAAGTCAACTCCGTACAGGCCAAAGATGAATGGGGCAGTAGAAGCAGCCAACAAGAATATAAAGAAAATCATTCAGAAGATGGTAGTGAGCTACAAGGATTGGCATGAAATGCTACCACTTGCTCTGCATGCATACAGAACCTCGATCCGAACTTCAACTGGGGCAACCCCGTATTCCCTAGTCTATGGAATGGAAGCAGTCTTGCCAGTGGAAGTAGAAATCCCATCACTCCGAGTGCTCATGGAAGCAGAACTAGAAGAAGCCGAATGGGTCCAGTCCAGACATGATCAACTCAACCTGATAGAAGAAAAGCGGTTGAAAGCGCTTTGCCATGGACAGTTGTACCAGAAGAGAATGGCCCGGGCTTACAATAAGAAAGTGAGGCCCAGAACTTTCCAAGAAGGAAACTTGGTGCTAAAGAAAATTCTACCATTTTTGGAAGATCCTCGTGGTAAGTTCAAACCCAATTGGGAGGGCCCATATGTCGTCAAGAAAGTCCTATCAGGGGGTGCACTCATCTTAGCAGAAATGGATGGGTCAGATTTTCCTGAGCCCATTAACTCTGATGCGGTAAAAAGGTATTTTCCTTGAGTGAATATTTCTAGGAAATGATCCGAGGCCATTTTTCTTTATTTCCTTCAAAAATTTTAATCCCTAGTCTAGCCAAGTTGAGCCGGTTCGTTTCTTTGATCAACCTAAACCGGATTTACAGTCAAATTGGGGCAAAATCAATTGGGGCAAAAGTGAGGAAAGAAAAAGAAAAAGAGAGGAAAAGCAATGGAAATGGCAAATGAAAGCCAAGTGTGAAAAAAAAAAATGCAATTTGGGGGAAAAGGGTTAAATTCATCATGACTGTAAGTCCGGTTGACCTATTTCCACACTTTAAAATTTTTTGGGCCTTTAATACCCTTTCTTTCATAAACTGAGCCTAGCCTTTATTTCGTCCTATTTTTAAGCCCTCGGTGATCTTAGTTTGTTCATTCAAATGTCAAAGTAAGATTGGTGATGACGGAATTCAGAAGCCGGCCCTAGTGAAAACCGTAACTGGCGCTAGGGGCAATATTGGCAAAAAGGCAAAAAGAAAAAAAATAAGAAAAATGAAAGAAAATCAGAGGTTGAGTTGATCATGGGGATCTGAGCTTCAAGCAAAGTTGGCATGAGCAGAATGGAGCAGTTTTGGCAGTTGGGGATGACTCTAAAGGTCCTAAGATGGACGGTTCTGATCCCTCAGTATTTTGTGGACTACCCTTTTCATTATTTAACCTGGTTCTAATTCCTTTAATTATAGGTGATTAAGTGCATGGACCAAATTTCAAAAAAAAAAAAATACAACAAAAAAATATAAAAAAGGAAAAATTATACTTTGGCCAGTGATGAGAAATCAAATACTTTTCATAAAACCTTTGTTTTTACAAGCATCTGAGCATTCTGAGGCCAATAATATAAAAACTTTATTTTGAATTAAAACCTTTGTATTTCCACTATTGGAGTTCAATTTTGTACAAAGGTATGAAAAATGTGCAGGAAATAAAGCTAGTCTCCTAGCCGCTCCTCAAGCTCCCGAATCCGAGCTGCCTGAGCTGCAATGACTCCTGAAGCCCCCTCTGCAGTGGGATCACTCAAGAAGGAAATGACCTCATCTGAAAGGGCCTGCTTGATCCTCATACTCCTGAGGCTGGCCAAAGTAGCCTGGTACTTCTGCCGGATCATACGGACCTCGAAGCAACGGGCCTGCCTCTGCTCCTCCAGCTTCTCTTCCACGGCAATACGGCGTGAGATCTGCTCCTCAAGCTGCCTCTCCAGATAAGCGCCCTGTATCCTGAGCTCCTGGGCCTCCCGTACCCATATCTGCTGAAGCCGCTTATGAGAAGCCCGCTCAGACTCTAGAATGTCCTCATAAGTGGGAGCCAAGACTACAGGAGGATCTTCGGGTACTGGGGCCTGAGTCTGTATCTGTTCCTTGATCCAGAAGAGATAATCCTTCACATGGGTTTCCGAGAAGACTGGACCATGCATAAAGCGGACATAAGACCACTCCTTCATCAACCAGGCATTCAGCTTCATAGAAAGAGGCCCAAGACGATTCTCATATCCACATGGGATGATAATCCCCTGGGTCGCTCGGAACTGACGAAGGACCCACAGAGGAAGATACAGCACTGCATGCTTCAGGCCCGCTAGGATCAGAAAGTTGCGATCACGGAAGCTAATCACTGTCGCTGCATTGGGCTGATAAGTGCCAGGCCATCTCACCTGGTCCTCCTGAAGTGAGCCCAAGAAAGTGAACCAACCCTGTTTGCCCCCTGGAATATCGGGGCACCCCCTGTTGCTCATCAAGAAGGGGACTTTCAGACTTGGGAAGAAGTGTCGATTGATCTCTTCAATCTGGCTCAAATGATCAAGTAGCCAAAGCTGCAAAGGAAGAGAGATATGTCAGCACATTGAAAAAAACAGAAAAAAAAAAGAAAAAAAAAAGAAAAGAAAAAAAAAGAATAGAAAAAAAAAAGAGAGAGAAGAAAAGGAAATGAAAAAAAAAAGAAAAAAGAGAAAAAAAGAAAAAAAAGAGAAAAAGAAAAAGAAAAAAAAGAAAAAAGAAAAAAGAAAAAGAGCAAACTTGTGCTATAATTCTTACTATTTTCTCAAAAATCCTATTTTTGTCTTGAAATCCACTTCACAGCCACGAGAGCTCTGTGGAATTTGGGACAACCTTGGGAAATGTGCCTGGTAAAGAAGCAAAAGGAAAGAGCAAAATTGTGCTACAACTTCTATTTTCTCTCAAAATCCTATTTTTGTCTTGAAATCCACCTCACAGCCACGAGAGCTCTGTGGAATTTAGGACAACCTTGGGAAATGTGCCTGGTAAAAAGGATGATATCCACTCAATTTTCAACTTGGTTTGATAAAAAATCAGTTTTTTAAAAAAATCCTATTTTTGGGCTTAAAATCCACTTCACAGCCACAAAGGGCTCGGTGGAATTTAAGAACTCTTGGAGAGATGCCCCCTTAAAGTGAGGGCTTTTTGGCAAATCTCCACTCAAAAATGGTTTTCTACAGAAATTGAATTAAACCGAGCAAATCATGCTCAAGGGAATGCAATTTGGGCTTGTCTACTCTTTGCAGCTCACTGCTTCGCAGCTCCCGCAAAGAGGGGCAGTTGTAGACACCCCAAATTGCACAAACAATCATCAAAAATCATTATCTCCTGGAAAGCCAGCACAGAATTTGAAGAAAATAAATTTTTGCCTGTATCCGGATACTCCATCCGGATACAAGTGCTTCTCCCCGTATCCGGATACTCATACCGGATACGTGTGAGCCTTAGCGTATCCGGTACCATGTACCGGATACCTTAAGGCCCTTTGTTATCCGGTCTGATATACCGGATACCTTAAGTTTGCTCAAAATTAGGGTTTTCCGAGAGCTTTTCACTTTTACCATCATGTCCCTCATTAAATGAGGGGAAATCGCGGAAATAACCTTAGGGTTTAGGTTGGAGGGGTTCTAGACATTAATTTGTGTCTACCAATGACCTTAGCCCTTGCCTATAAATAGGAGCCTCCTCCTTGAGCAAAGGGCACACAACTCTTGTTTTGAATTCTCGCAAAGAAGAACTCCAAGAGAAGAAGAAAACCGCTGTGGAATCGCCTCCAGCACTCAGGTAAGCCTCAACTTTTCTTTTTATTTTCTGTCTTTACATTCCTAGATCTAGATCTCTTCTTCTACCTTTCTGTAGTGTAAAGCCTTGTTTGTATGTGTGGAAATCCTTCCCCGGCTCAAAGTATCTCAAGACTCCCCTAGCCGTAAAACGTGAAGGCGGATCTAGGAGAAACGAGACTGGGGATTGACCCTAGTGCTAGAACCTATGTAGCATAAGGCCTTTTTGATTGATTGTAAACCGTTCCATATTCAAAGTACCCTTGATTATCTTAAAGAGAACAGAGGGAAACGATAATGGAACGGAACCCTAGGCTATGCTAGAACCTATTTTATTGAATCTATATGCATGTATATGGATCTTGCTAGGTTTTTTTCACTTTTGCACACATATCACTATTTTGGCGGGATAGGCTCATATTTGGGGTTTATTGCATTTATTGTGATAAATCTCAAATAAATGGCCTCAATCAATTCTGGAATGCCTTTCGGATGATTTTGAAGTATTTGTGTTCATCTTACACGAATTTCATTTTTTATCAATTTTCGGATTTGGTTTTTACAAAAAAAAAGTGGCTTAGCTTGACAGCACCTGTACCCTTACTTCGGACGCCCGTAACTTCATCATCCGGATGAATTTTGGGGCGATTCCAGAACCATGGGAAAGATGAGGCTGTCTAGTTTATGTCCACCAAATTTCATGAATTTTCATCTAGTGGATTTTTGACACCTCTCTGTCGAAGTTAAGTGGACAGTTCAGGTCCAAGTACAGAACTTGTCACTTCGACGGACCGCCATGTGTTCGTTTTAAGTCCGATTCGAGTGATTTTTATTTCTGAGTACTCCTTTTTGAGTCTATTTTCAAATCCAGTTGGTTTCATAATTTTTGGATTCCATTTGAATTATTGGTAACCGATTTACTCAGAACTGCTCATTTGCATTTTTCTGGGTAAATCTGTGATCTTCGGGGCCTGTTCGGGAGACCACCCAAGGCACATCCGAAGGGATTTTTGTATGAGGCTAGTTTCTGTTGAAAGATGGCCATACAGACTTCAATCACACCAAATTTCGTGGATTTCTATGTAGTGGATTTTTTTAGACAATTTTCCAAAGTTGCCCACTTACCACTTTTAAAAATCCCCAGCAGCAACTTTAAAGGAACATAACTCCTGGGATTTTTATCGGAATGGATTGAAATTTTGCATGAAACTTTTATTTACCTTAATCTTTCAAATGGATTTGGTTTGGTTCAATTTAATATTGGATTTGAATGATTTTAAGGCAAATGTCATACTTTTTCTAAACTTCCCGGATTTGATTTAACTTGGTTTTGATCAACTAGTGCTTTGATTTCCATCTTTTGAGATATTCCAGAAATGATATTGACATAAGAGAGGATCTAAAATCCATTTAGATCTTCATGTGAAAATATCATACATTAATCCTTTCTCAAGGTTTTCTATGATTTTTAGCAAGCTTTCTTACTTTATTTTTTGCATGAACATACACTGGGCAACCACTTCGTGTGGATGAATGGGGGTGCCTAACACCTTCCCCCGTTCATAATCTAATCCCCTTACCCATCTCTGGATTTTATTTTCAAGTAGGGTTATTTTTACCCTAGAATTTGTCTCTTGGCTATTTTTGCCTACTTTTGAATTCTTTGGTGTCCATTCACACCCCAAAATCATGAATGGTGGCGACTCTCCCAATTTTTGCGTTGAGCCCGTGTGTTGACGGAGGGACGATCACTCCGGTGATTTTTTCCCATGTCTCACAGAGGGAGAGAGAAAGCACCTCGTTTCTTCACTGTTTGATTCAAGCTTCCAGATGATATCTTTTAATCCTGAAGAGAAACTTTTGTAGAACTGCATATTCTCAGAGAGTTGGGTAATACCTACTATTAGACAACTAACATACCTAGACTTTCAAGAACCAAAACTCATATCAAGAAGGGCATGCAAAGAAAGCTTAAAATTTAGGCACGAATTAAAAACATGCCTTGTGAAACTCCAATGTGTCCCCTCCTGTCGTTTGGAGCTCCACCATGTGCAGAGAAGGAGCCACCTCAAAAACCTGAAGTTGAAATGTGATGAGGTACTGAGGATGTTGACATGAATATCATTCATCTATTACCGTAACCCAATATAGGTCCCACCAAATCAGCATCAAAGGTTCTCAGGAGACCAAAGGTATCGATCTGTATAGGCTGGAACTAAAGGAGGAGATTCATAAAGACCCCCTACTAGTTGCAAAAAGGCAGTGGTGGTCATGAAGATTCCAGCTTTTGTTGTTTTTCCTCAGAACATTTAAATATTACTGCAAGGCAAGGACTCCTACCATAAAGCAACAACAATAATAACAACAAACTCCTTATCTCAATTAGCTGAGTCCACGAACTTTACTACTCAGTCCTAACATGCCAAAAGCCATATCTTCAATCAAATTATAAGAATCAAAACCCTTAATGACTGAATCCATTCAAGTCTTTTTGCTTTATATGTTCAAACCATCTTAACCTATCCTTTCTCTAGTATAAAATTTAGGCAATTTAGGCAACGTATAAATACTCTTGGATCTGCTCATTCACCTTATATTTCTCAGTTTTCTCACTTATCCATCCGAAAATGCGTATATTCCATAATGCTCATCCTATTCTTATGTCGCTTCAATTTGCACACACACTTTCATCAAAATAATATATGCATAAAAAAAGGTATAATTTATCAACCCTAGCTGCCAGTCTAGTTTTCTTGATGTTAAGAGTTATAACCTATATACCTTGTCCGTGGGTAAAAATAAGTATTCACTTTCAAAGCCTATTTTTGTCTTTCATAGATAAGAAGTAAAGGTAAATTTGTAATTTTATAGATAAAACATTAATAAATGGAAAAACTTATACATGTATGTGTGTGTGTGTGTGTGTGTGTGTGTGTACATACATGAGATCTAGCTAGCGTATATTTCCACAAAAATAATTTCAATAGCCCAAATATATCACTTGAGACAAAATAAAATAAGAAATTAAGAGAAATATCTATGCTATATATCGGTGGACAATGAGAATAAAAAATTTGGAACACAATACCTGTGAGGAATATACTTAAGGCAGCTCCACATCACTTGCTCTCCCATTGAAAACCCAATTAAATAAAATTTGGAACCTAGTTCTAACTGATCAGCAAGTTCTTCTATATCCAAAGCTCTACTCTTCACTGTTCGTTTAGGATTTGGATCACTCTCCCCACATCATGGTCTGTTAATAGACACCAAGTATACCCCTAGTTCTTGGTACTGTGTCTCCCCTAGACAAATTAACCTTTACTGTGCAACAGAAGTCTCCCCTGTCTTGAGTTTGGTACTGTGTCTCCCCTGCACTCACCCCTACCCAAGAAACGACCAAGTCCCAACATCATTTCCTAGCATACTGCTCTTATCTAGATTCACCTTATGTAACATGACTTCCAATACAATTAGAAGGTAATATACCAAGAAGTAAAAGAAATTTCATATTATTTACAAGCTTATTGGACAATGATGCCACTTCGTTTAAAGCAAATAATAATTACAATCTTGAGCCTCGTGGGTTAAAATTGAGATGTCTGAAACAATATAATCCTTCATTATGCACAAACATGGTACAAGAAGCATATGATTAAAATAAACTTCAACATATTGAGCAATTGAAAGAAAGAATTACAAATGTCCAAACAAACTTACTCATTGGTATTATGATGTGAAAGGGGGAAAAAACAAAAATATAATAGTATACGAAACATTCACTTGGGAGCACCATGCTACCTGTAGCTTTTACTCCCAAATGATAACTTGATGGAGATTTCACAAAGCCAGTCTTCTTCCTCATTTTGCACCTGGACCTGCATTCACAGACACAAACATTGACTTAAGTAACTATAAAGAACAAAGACGAAACAAAACCAAGTTTGAATGACAAGAACAGTAAGCACATGTCGTGAAGTATTTATACAATTCTACTACGACTATGTACCTACAAGACTTGGTTCTCGGAACCAGGTCTAGTGCGGAACATACCATCTTGCCTACCCATTTGGGATACATAAGCGATAGCCATCTTATACTCGTCTTGCATCTTGCGCAATGATGCACGCATGCGATCCAACGCTTGTTGGGATGCCTAACAACAAAGTATTCATAATTTAGAACATTGTGAAACATGTCAACAATGCCGATGACCAACGTAGGGATGACAAGTATTACCGGATCAATCCCTGGATTAGGTCCTTCATCAACATCTCTATCTCCTTCCTCAGCATGCACCGTGAGTGCCACCACCTGCATCGACTACACTATATTAATAGCCCATCCACAATAGACCATGTAGAATATGAAGGGGCATATAAAATGATGGTTTACCTCCCCATTGCCATAGCCGCCCGCTGATTGTTCAGCCTTCTCCCGTGCCTTCACACGATCATCGTCCCACCACCCTAGACGTGGCGTTGGACGGCTTGATTCAATATCACCAACGCGTACAACTTCATAGTAGAAAGGCTGAAACATTAAGAAAATATGGGAAGTCATGGTGTTTTCAGCATATACTTGTCGCCTTGAACCAATACAACGAAACAACTAAAAACAAATCAGAGACGAACATACCTGTCAAAATAGGAGGCATCCACCAATGTTGTTTTTGTTTTTCTCTCGATATTTCACAATTTCATTAAACAACACATCAAGTACAAATGCACCCCAATTGTACTGCCCAACCCTACTAATATTAGCTACGGCATGCAGAAAATGAAGCTTCACGTGTGGGTTCGAACCCGGGCATAACAAACATCCCACAAGAAATAGTACAAATGCCTGTTGAAAGGCATGGCCGGAACCTAGAGTGGCCAATCTGGACTCTATATCGTTTAGTGCTATGCCATGCCTATCAAAAGTAAAGCTTGCACGAAGCTGGGCAAGCTGCTCAATGGGACCATCTATGACAACCTTGGGCCCTTCGCTCCTAAGGCCCAAGATGGTACTTACAGCAGCGGGGGTAATGGGGACAACCGAGGAACCAATCCTCAAACTACGACTATGTACATCGATGTGGTCTACTAACCAGGCGCAAAGCTTCACACATAGGGATCTGCAGCGCATCTGGAGAAGAGAACCAAATCCTATCTCAACAACTACACGTCGCTGGTCCTCGTCAAGCGAAGTCACGAAATGCACAAATCGCTTTGGGGAGCATCTTGTTCCTAGAGACGCCTACACTTAGACCAACATGTGTTAGTATAACGCAACTGCATACAAAACATTCATAATGTTCAAGAAATCAAGTTATACCTTTCCTCTTATTTTTCCTGTTGGAGTCGGGGCCGCTTCCAACCACTCTGTCCGCCTATCATTGTATAAATCTTTGTACTTCTGCTTCGCACCATCATCCATTGCTTTCCATAGCCGTTGTGCCTCCTGCGTGATCTACAAAATAGTGATGCAACTATATTTATTACAATTGACACTGTAAACATTATCAACTAATATATAGCACTTTAACCAACTCATCGTCGTGACATTTATAGAAGACCTATTCTTCCGAATTGTTTCAAGGTACTCATTCCTGTAAGAAGTAAGCATAACATTAGAAATCCACTTAGTTTGGGTTTGGAGAGTAAAACAACAAGGCTTTATCAGTTTATACTTCATCACCTGAATATGAGGAAGGCGTTGGTAGGACGCGATGGGCCACTAGAAGAACTACCGGACACAACATCCTTCTTGTTCTTACCCATTATTCAGCTGCAACTAAAATAATATAACTCACGGATACTAAAACCAAGGAAGGTTAGTAGTAATTACATACCAGGTAAGATTACAAACACAAACAGTCATAGTAAGGCAACATTACAACTACCCAAAGTCATAATAAACACAAAAACATGTTTCACAATGCAACTAACAAACCACCATCGTTGGCAGTAAAATATGTTTCACAACCAACATGTTTCACAATGTTACTAACACGACTATGTGGCACATTAGTTCTTCATAAAACAGTAATAAAAATAAGGTCATGTGGGGTTGTTGATCAAATGTTACCACATACTACGACCCCCAGCAAAACACATTGCGCCAACCTGCAAATTAGACGTCGGTAAGTCAAAGTTAATTACAGGCTACAACAAGAACTTAGATGCATGAATAGATGTAAGGTGGACTACAACAACCTGCACATTATACCATGCCAGTCTCTATATTGAAGCTCTGCAACTTGCTCGGTTGTGTCCAACACCCTTGCATCTGGAACAATGAACCTGTCGCTTGTCTTGGAATTGCGATTCAATGCGCTTCTGCTTAGGGCGCCCTGGACGCCTTGCTGTCTTTGGTGGGAATGAGATAGATGGGGTTTCACTTGAATCTGCTATGGAAACCATGTCGATGTCCTCAACCATGGGGAAGTCATGTTTTGGCACAGCATGCATCAATTCGTCGTATATCAACCCTTGTGTTCCCTTGTGGTAGCATAGGTCGACAAAGTCATACACATTGAGCTTTACCAAGTTCAGGACGGCACATGCGTGTGCACAAGGAATGCCCACCATCTGCCACTGTTTGCACGTACACTCACGACGGCTTAAATGCACCATGATATAGATCTCATCACCTCTAACTTCGTATTCGTGTTGCCCACATTGAATGACACCCAGCCCCAATGCTCTAGTGAGATTCTCCTGAATCTTGGCATCAATTCGACCACCGACATTGGACGCCCACGTGTCAATACAACTCCGCTTCCTCACCAATAGCTCTGTCAGCTTCACTCGATGTGCATCAATAAACCGCATTACAGGAAATTTCCTTTCTTCCACCATCCAAGCATTGAATGATTCCGCTAAATTTGAATTCAGCTTATCCCACCGTTTCATAGGGAACAATGAATTGGCCCAATGTTCGAGCCCATTTCTCCTCACCCAATCAGCTAGGTCAGGTGCATATTCATGCATGGCAGCCAATGCCTTATCGTAGTCCCGAGGGAGCCTTGCGTAAGCAATATCATCAAGTAACCGTAAGGCAAATTTCTTTCCCTCCCTCAAATGAAAGGATCCAACGAATTTACTAAAGTTTTCCTTCAGATGTCGAAGAAAATGAGAGTGGTTCCTAGCGCCAAAGGTAGCACTTACTACAGTTATAATGCTTTGATTCCTGTCACTTACAATGACTAAATCCTCTCTGACATCTATGGATGACTTAAGAAGTTGTAGAAACCACATCCAATCCTCATTATTCTCAGCACTAACAATTGCAAAGGCAACTGGAAACATGCCGTCATCAGCATCGAGGGCTGTAGCAGAAAGCATCGTGCCCTGGTATGGCCCGCTGAGATGACTTCCATCAATGAACAGCAGTGGTCTGCAACCGACCTCAAATCCCCTCAAGGAACAACCATAAACAATAAACAATTGCTTAAATTTTCCATCTTCACTTGCTGCCCAACTTGCCACTGTGCCAGGATTGGTCTCTTGCAGCCATTCACACATCCATGGGATGAACTTATAAGACTCCTCCACATTACCATCTATCCTCTGTTTCGCCTTTTCCTTGCTCCTCCAACATTGCTGATATGTCAATGGCATTGCATGATCATGATAAAAGTCCTTGCCAATTTGTCGTGGCAAGTAACTTGGAGTGTTCCTAATTGTCCTCTCAATCACACCCGAAAGCCACTTCGTTCTCACAACCGGTTTCATAGACAATTGCTCTTGGGCTGAGTGTCTATGCTCCTTCACAAACTTCATCACCCTCATAAAACTCGTATCCCTCACACGTCTTGCAGTTACCTTCCAAGGACAATCTGTGCCTGCACAACGGACACTAATGTATGCTGGAGAATTTTTTTTCATCACATATTCAAACCTATTGGCAATGGCATGCTTGTACACTGCTTCTCTAAACTCCTTAGGGCTCTTAAATATTTGGTCGACCTCAGTAATTGCATCCTGCCACAGGCTAGATACAAGCGGACCTCTGCTGACTTCAGTGCAACTTTCAAGAAGCGGAGTCTCCCGATCCTCTACTTCATCGTCATTGCACGGAAGTACAGAGTGACCACTTAAAGGTACACTCGTCCTGAAATTACAAAATATATGACTATCATTACATGTAATATGGAGGAAACATAATCCCATGTACGGTTAATGAAAATTACCTCCGACAAGTGTCTCTTTCTTGTGATGATCCTTCATCATAATAGACATAAATGTTGGCCCAACCCTCGTTGTAGCGAAATAGGTACGATAACGCATCTTGATCAGTGAGTGCCAGTAGAACGCTCTTGTCAAACTTGACTGAGTACTTCATACTTACACTCACCGGGGATATATTCAATAACCGACAAACAGCTTCAACTACCTCAGTATAATTCATGTTGCTATTTAGATCAATACCCTTACTACTTCCCCCACTATACCCCCATTGACCCATCTTCCTTCGTGATTACTTGTCCTCCAATGTGACAAAAACAGAATAGAATCTCACCTGACATTGTGCACTGTCCAGCGAATTGAAATATTAAATTCTTCATATTAAAATATAATGGAAAAAATCTAATTTGAAATATTACAACATACTAAAATAAATATGACTCACAAGACAAGAATACATAGACAGATCAGGTATGTCAGTCAATTCCCCTCAAATCCCCTCAAATTAATTGAAGACAGATGTTGGGGAAGACTTTAGACTAAAAAAAATTGTAAATAAAAAATAAAGGTTGTGCTTTAGACTAACACCATGGTCTAAACTTCACAATAGTTAGGATGCATTTACCTAGAGCCACGTTGCCACCTAGAGGCACCTTGGCACCTGTATTCGAAACCAGTGTCCTATTGGGACCTGCTGAAAAACTCTGAAACAGCATGGAATGCATAACACATTCAGATTTTTTATCCCCAAAAGAAAGATATGTCATGCCCAGGAGTAGGGAGAATCGTGAGTAATCAAAATGATTAGGGCATATAACCATTGCAAAGGATGTATACCAATAGAATCAAAATCTAGTTACACTTTAAAGTACATAGATATCCATTATAAGTGTGAATGTGTGCGTATTTAAGTACATATTTATGAGAGAATGAATGATTTCAAGACAAATATATCTGCAAAAGGTGCTATCCCACAAAGGTGGTTGTAGAGGTTAATGGGGGCTTATTATGTTTAACTGGATATCTTCTCATTAATGTTATGCATATGGCTTTTGATTTTGACTGCAACAACAATGACACTAGTGCCTCGTCCCAAGTAACCTGTTCCTAGTGGTTGGTTGATTACATGCTTCATAATCAGGATATTGACTAGAAATAGTGTATACAATAAATCAGATGTGTTGAAATAATTTGAACATGTTGCTTGCTAAGTTCACAATAATGTAGTTGGGGATCTCTGAGTTAGAGTTTCATTTGTAAAGAGGCTGATGTGATGGGATGGAGTCAGGAAAGTCCATCATAAGCTGAGTGGCGCGCATATTGGCAATCTTATCCCTGATGCATCCTAGCTACAGTCAAGGATTCATGTTAAGTGCTGAGACATCAAAGCTTCTGTTCCTCACCTGAGTTCCTTGTCTCAGGTGAGTTTGGCCTACACCTCTTCCAAGACTCCAGCACACTAAACCATTTTCATGTTGACATAGGTGCCCAATTCCATTATGTGGAGGCTATCATGGATCTGATTTTGCCAATGAAATCAGACCCATCAAAATTTGCGGCAACTAAGCAGTTGAGGAACTTCATTCCTGCAGAAATTGAAATGAAAGATCGACACTTTATGAATTTACTTAAAACATTTAAGTAATTAACTATCATAAAATTGCTTATTTCTAGTATTAAATTTTTTTAAGGGATCATCTTCATTTTGTAGTTAATTTTAGGTGTTCTACTGTATCTTTACTTATTTGGGTTAATTTGTTTGAAAATTTAAGGTTAGAGACCTATTTAACAAATGCGAGTTTCCATGGAATATGTCTGATTTCATTGGCAAAATCTAATTTCATTCTTTCTTTTTTTTTGGTCTAATTTTTTTACCTATTCTTCTTTTCTTTATTTCTTCATTTCCTTGCTCACTTGCAAATGTTGCATAGAAAATTAATTTTTTTTGGGTACTGCAAAAGACTCCATGAGCCGATCCTTTTTTCTGTTAAAATATATCAAAAATTAATATCTAATGATTCTATTAATTAGTAAATTCTTTCTCTAAATGATCTCTTCTTGAAAAATAATTGGATGAGTTGTAGGGGCTTTTAAAATTTACAAGTCAAAAGTGACAAGTGAAATTGAAATCACAGTTGGAAGTTTTTTTGTTAAAAAATCTCCATTAACCAATCTCTTTCTTTTCATCGTCGGAAATAAGTCAGCGTGGGATGTTTCTTTCATTTTAAAGTTACCCCACTTTATTGGTTTATTCTAAGGATTTCTTTTCTTGTTTTCTTGGATACTTTACTCAAATTCCTTCCCACAGGATTGGAATACCGGCAATGGAAATGGCAGCTCCATGGATGTGATGGTGGAAGCTGACAAAGCCCCAGCTACTGAGGTGATGGCTAAAACATATTTGTTCTTTAGCAATCATGCCAATGACATTTCTATTTATTTGTTGCTTTCTCATATTGAGTTCCTATGAAATATTTATGTTACTTTAAAGGCTCAGTAATGACCTGTAAATAGTTAGTAATTTAGCTCAACTAATTGCCACTTAATGCTTCTGCTGTAAATGTTGGGTGAATTAAGGTGATACTTTTGTGTAATAATCTTTGACTATATAGATGACCAGATGGTCAGTGGGTATTTTAGAGTATATCTTAGATGAGAGCCAAAAACATTATGATATATTGTCTGGGGCTTGGATCATGGAAAATTTTTTTCACAGAAAGCCCATAACCATTGATGGAAATATCTACAAAGCCCATGAAGTGGCAGGCACAACCTAAAAAAATGGAATGAAAAAAGTGAAATAAAAGAAACAAGTTATCAGCCCTATCTGAGCTTTTTAAACACTATTTTAGTGTACTCTTTTTTTTTTTGAATTACTATTTTAGTGTACTCAATCCATGCACTAAGCAACTTTCAACCTCAAGAAAAAGTTAAAACATATGCAATGCCCACCTACTTGACCTGTTTTAGCGATATCATAGGAATTTTGACATCAGATTGAAAAGTTTGAACTGGGAACTAAATTTAGAATTTAATCATAGTAATTCTCTTTCTAGGTTCATAGACAAATATAAAAGTGATCCTACCAACAAGAAAAGCCACAAAGAAATAGCTTTAAGATATTAATAAGCTAAAGAACTAAAATGAAGAACTACATGTGCTATGTTGGACATTGAATTCATGACAATATCCATCAAATCCAACAAAGTGCAAAAAACACCAGCAAAAAATTTGCTTGAATTCAATGTGAAATATGCAAATTCAAGCCATTTCTGCAACAAGATTACCATTTAAATAGGTGCAAATATGCAAATGTGCAAATTCAAATTCAATTTCCCAAAACCAAATTCAAGGGAGGCACTCGGCAGCTACCTGGTTGCCAACGGCAGCACTCCCTACGGCGACGAACAGCAACTTCGATGAGACAGCAAGGTTGCCCGCAGCAACACTCCACACCGCAACGAAAACCAACTTCGATGAAACAGCAGGGTCGTCGACGCCAACAAACTTCAACCGCGGTGGCTCTCCAACGACCAATGCCTCAATGTGTGCAAACAGAGAAAGGGGTTTCGATTACAGAGGGTTACTTAACGACGGAGAGGGAAACAATGCACGAAACAAATGGAGGAGGAGAGGGTTTTGTCGAGGTAGCGAAGGGGTTTTTGGAGAAGAATAGATCAATGGGGAAGGAGAGTGGGGGAAAGTTGGTTGGCGTTCGTCGGCCTTGAAGAAGACGAAAATCTGAGTGGGGAAACCACTCGCATTCGCCGGCGAAGAGAGGAATGGGGGAAGGAGAGGGTTTCGGTTTTTTGGAGAAGAATATGAGAATGGGTCGGGGTTCGTGGAGGTTCGTCAGCCTTGGAGACGAAGCAAACTTGCTCCGGCAACAACCCTAGTTCGCCGGCGAAGAAAGGATTCGGCGGTCGTTCTTCGTCGGCTTCCGTTCGATTTCGCAGGGTTTTCGCACAGGAGACGAGAGGAGAGGAAAGGAGAGGAGAGAACGACGGCACGTGCAATGACCCCCTTATATTCAAGGGCATTTTGGGCATTGCAATTTTCCCAAACGTGCAATGACCCCTTTCTGGCATTAATTCTCAAAAGTGGCATGTTTTTGAAATTAAGCATCTTTATGGCATGTTTTTGTAATAATCGCTGTAAAGTTGCCCTTTTTTGAAATTTTCCCTTATCGCTTTATGCTAAGTAAGTTGATGGCTGTGAAGTGTGGAGATTAGTTGTGGTCTTAAGGACCTTGCCTAGTCCCTATTCGAGGAAAAAGGGGGTGCTATTGTGAAGGTACCAGGAGGGGGAGTTCCTCTTGCAGATTCTTGGTTTTGATCTCAAGAAATGAGAAGAGTCCCTAGCTTCTCTCATGGTTCTCATTCAAAGAACAACAAAATAAAAAACAAAGGAAAGAAAGGGTGGTAAGCTAAAGGGAAGTTTGGCAGAGAAAATGGCATTTGCATTACTGTGAAGGTACTGGAAACCCCACAGAAGTTAGCGAACACCCCAAGAGAGCAGACGAACCAGATCTAGTTGACGCCGCAGCCTTTTTTTTAAAAATCGAGCCAAACCGCATTTGATATGCGGTTCAGCCCGGACCATATTCCATATGCGGAAATTTCCCATAATTAATTAAAAATTTCATTTTTGGACCCGGTTGGACCAAATCTGACCCGATTTGCCATACATGCACCTATTGGGCTTTGTGGGTCAACCCAAGCCCGTTTTCGAGATTGTGGGCCCATCCGGGCCCACCAAGGTTTAGTGGGCCTTCCAACGGGGCCCTCTACCAGTCCGGCCCAAACCAAGTCCGTTTTCAATAAATGGGCCAAAGGCCATTTGATTAATCACCCATGGGCCAAGTCCAAGCCCATTGGGCCTTAAAAGCCTGAACCAACCAAACTTGCATGCTTTAACTAAGCTTTAAATCAAAGAAAACCCCAAAACCAAGAAGGGTTACCCAATAACCCCATTGGGCCATGGGCTTGAGCCTAGCTTGGCATTCCCACGGGCCTTCCAATGGGGCCCGTACCCAACCCACTTCACCAAAAAGAATAAAAAAGATAAAAATAAGATAAAGGGATCTACACCTTTAAATGGTCCCCACCAGACTTGACCAAAATACATGTTGGATTAGGAAAGCGTGAGATAGTTGACTCAAAACCAGGGAGACCTGAGGGACCTGTCAAACCGAAGGTGTGGGCCGGGGTGTCTTCGGACTTCCCTAGACGTAACCGAGAACTTAGCTAGATCTCCAATAAGCTGCAGACCAGAAAATTAGACCCAGATAGGCATCCTTGTGTCTGGCTGCACCTCTCAGGCAATGGCGACTCCGAATGTCCCGAGGCACGCATCATTTGCATGCGCCTCGTCGTGCGATCGATTTTTAGGTGCGCATAATGTGGGATAACTCTGTTTCTCTGGAAGTCATTTATCAGGATTCATGGATTGTTCATATAGTGATCAATCAATATTCAGAAAGAGAAACTAGAATCTCATTCGTTCATGCTAATCACAACAGTACCACACAAAGGCAACAATGGAATCGGATAAGAGCACTTGATAATGATCAGGACAAACTGTGGATGCTCCTAGGTGATTTCGATCACGTTGTCATGAATGAGAAAGACAAGCAAGGTGGCAATAAGCACAAGGTATATCAAGCTAACCCTCTCCTTGATCTTATTAATGATTGCAATTTTATGGTACGTCATCCTAAAGGGTTAAAGTTCACATGGGATAATGGGATAATTGGGCTTGGAAGAATAAAAGAAGAGATTGTTCATGTCTTCTGCAACCTAGTGTGGTTTATCAAGTACCAGGATACCTTCATCTCCTAGGAACCAATCATGGGGTCAGACCACAGTCCCAATCACAGCACAAAAAATAGGAAAAAAGCTTTTAGATTTGAGTTCTTTTGGACGAAGGAAAATAAATGCACCAACATTATTGAAAAAGAATGGAACATTGAAGTGAGAAATGGAAGATCATGCTCTTTAATTGACAAGTTTGAAAAGCTCGGTAAGGAGTTGGTCCAATGGAATAAGAAATCCATTGGAAACCTCCATACTAAAGCTTTGAAATTGTATTCCAAGATAATGGAAATCCAATCACAGAGTGGAAGAAGAATTGATGGGTCCCTGACAGTCAAAGAGCATGAGTTGAGAAAAGAACACTTCCGTACCCCAAAACAACAAGAAATTTTGGGGGCTCAAAAATCTAGAATAAATTGGTTGAGAGATGGGGATCTCAACACAAATTTTTTTTCATGTTTCCACCCTTGCTTGTAGACAAAGGAATAAAATATCTCAAGTCAAGGATGGAAACAATGAAGTATTCACCAAGCAAGAGGACATTGAAAAATGTTTTGTGGATTACCATGCTAACATTTTTCATGACAGTACCAATGATGCAAATGCTTGTGAAATGCTTTTCCTAACTCAGTCTATTGATGATCAGGATAATTCTGAACTACTCAAACTTGTGACTAATGAGGAATTCTTAAAAACTGTCAATGAAATGGGCTTAAGGAAAAGCCCAAGTCCAAACGGCTACGAAGGTTTGTTCTATCAAAAATACTGGGGCATTGTAGGGAATAAGATATCTTGTATGGTCAGAGAATTTTTTTTGTTTTGGGCTTCTTGAGAGAGGGTTAAACCACACTTTCATTACCCTCATTCCCAAAGTGGACCATCCCAACCATACCAAAGACTTTAGACCCATCAGTCTCTGCAACTTTAGCTAAAAAATCATAGCAAGGATAATGGTTAATAGTATGAGGCCTCTCATGAACAAATTTATCTCTCCTAACTAAAGTGCTTTTCTGGTTGGTAGGTCCATTCATGATAACATAATATTAGCTCAGGAAGTCATGCATCACATTAAGGGGCAAGAAAAAGGGGAAGAATGGTGAGTTTGCTCTAAAAGTAGACCTTGCAAAAGCCTATGATAGACTTAGATGGGATATGATTAGAAAAGAATTGGTGGGATTGGGTTTTAGTCAACACTGGATATTCCTCATTATGCAATGTGTCACCATTGTTTTTTATTCCACTTTGGTAAATGGCATGCCTGCAGGTAACATCAAACGAACTAGAGGTATAAGGCAAGGGGATCCTCCATCCCCTTATCTGTTCATCATTACTCAGCATGTACTGTCAAGGGCCCTCCACGAAGCCAAAAGGGCAAGCACTTTACAAGTCTGCCGGAGGGGCCCTTCAATCTCACACTTGATGTTTGCTGATGACCTCCTTCTATTCGGAAAAGCCAGCCCAAAGGAAGGTAAAAACATCCTCAAGACTGTTTATGATTTCTGTTCAGCTACTGGTCATGAAATAAATCTCTCAAAAACTAAGTTAATTGTTAGCGCATGCATTAAAGGAAAAACTAGAGGGGATTTGGGAAGGGTTTTTGGAGTAAAAGCCAAGACCAAATTTCAAAAATACTTGGGGATCCCCTTGGCTGCTTGTAGAATCACAAACTCTTTGTTTGCTGATATCCATAGTAGAATAAACACAAGGCTAGCTTCCTGGAAGGCAAGAATGTTAACTCAAGCTGGTAAAATCACTCTGATTAACTCAGTAGTGATGGGCATGCCAATCCATTTAATGTCTTGCTACAAACTCCCAATAAGACCATTGACTGTATTGAGAGGGAGTCCAGGAATTTTATGTGGACTCAAACAAAGAAGGAGAGGTCAATGCATACAATTGGTTGGGAAAAAAATCTGTAGACCAAAGGAGGCAGTAGGGCTTAATGTTAAGAACTTGAAAGCATTTAACGAGGCCCTTTTAGCAAAGCAAGGTTGGGAAATGGCAACTGGCTGTGACTGCTATTGGGGGAAATTCTTCAAGAGTAAATACTTCCCCAACAGTAGTTTTATGGAGAGTGTTAGAAAAGTCACTGATCCAACTATGTGGAAGCACATTCATGGGTCAAAAAAGCTCATTTCTAGAGGCAGGGGATGGAAAATTGCCAATGGACTATCCATTCCCATAACTGATACGAGTTGGATCCCGTATGTTGATAATCAAACAAGTCAACCAGATCCAAGGGGCATTGAGAACATCAACACAGTAGATGATCTGATTAACCCAGCTACCAAATAGTGTGACATGCACACTTTGCACAAGCTGTGGCCTCCTGAGATTGTTAGCATCATTCAAGCCATCCATGTAAAGTAGAATAACGACAATGACAGTCCCATTTGGAAGGTAGGTAAAGCTGGTAACTCCTCTGTCGTGTCTGCATATGATATTCTAATGAATAGAGGTAATATGGATAGCAACTGTCTATGGAAAAAATTGTGGAAAATTCACTGTCCTTAAAAGATCAGACACTTTATTTGGAAAGCTATGCAGGATGGGCTCACTACCAATGATATTCTCCATCAAAGAATTAACCTGCAGGTGCAAGATTGTGTGCTGTGTAACTCAAAACGAGAATCAAGTTTGCATCTCTTCATAGAATGCCCCTCCTCCCGGGCAGTTTGGTTTGCTGCCAAAGGTGGTTTGCTTGACAACTTAGAGCCTCAACCCACAATGAAGGAATGGTGGTTTAAAAGAATGCAGCAAAAGGAGGCTGATCTAGAGGACTTGGCGGCATGGACTAACTTATGGTGGACTGTATGGAAAGCCAGAAATCAAATAATATTTGAAGGTCAAAAAGCTAACTTAGCACTGAGTATATCTTTCTTCAATATCTTACAGGTAGACTCATAGGAATTGAAGAAGAAGGAGAAAATTCCAACAGAGAAGAGAGACTTTTACGTCAGCTGGAAGAAACCGAAGGAAGGATATGTGAAGAATAATGTCGATGGAGCTGCGCGTGGAAGTCTTGGGAAAGCAGCCTGTGGGATCATGTGCAGAGGTGTAGATGGTCAATTTATAGCAGCTGAATCCCACCTGCTTGTCACAGCGTCTGCATTAGTGGTGGAGGCCCATGCAATTCTTGAAGGAATCAAGTTAGCGAGAGCTCTCTCAATAAGAAAGTTTTTTTTTTTTTTTTAAACTTGGGGGTATCCAGGCCAGCTTGCGCGCACCACGACTAATCCCCAAGGGCTTGTGTAATCCCCTCGTCTCACACAAACCGGATAATTACCAGGCCAAAGGCCCTGGGGTTAGCCCCAAAGAATTGATGGCACCTGAGAAATTTTGTACCTGAGACCATGGAGGGAGCATACCCCCAAGCCCCAAGCCTTGACCACTAGGCCAAGACTTGGGGCCTAGTGGTCAAGGCTTGGGGCCATATGTAAGAAAGTTGTGATAGAAAGTGATTCGCAAACCATATGTAATTTTATGAAGGAAGCCCCCTTAGAGTTACCATGGACCATCAAGGATATCCTGAGTGAAGCCTGGGAAACTAGCCTATCCTTTGATTCATTCTCAGCCATTTACACATACCGGGAGGCCAATTCGGTTGCAGACTGTTTGGCAAAACTATGCACTTAATTCTTTTCTGTCTTTGGATGAGTCAACCCCCATCCTTTGTTTCATCTCTCCTTAGCTTTTAGCTTTGATTACATGGGCGTCACTTATGTAAGATCTGTCAATTTGGAATAAAAGCTATTTTTACCGTTTTCTTACAAAAAAAGAAAAAAACAAAGAAAAAGTATATGTGACTTTTTTATACTTTGAGGAGAATCAAGCATATCATTTTAAGGAAGCTATGTAATGAAAGCTCATCCAAACAATAAGAACGATTACGTTGCACAATGGATGACAATTATATAATTTTCGCTTGAAAGAAAAAGATTTCACCAATAACCAAAAAACGGCTAGTAAAATAGTAAATCCTGCCGATAAAAAGATTTGATGAGTGACAAAGAATTGTTGCCATTAAAATCTTGGAGTATAAAATGGATTATTAGCATGCTTACACATGGTAGCATAACATCCATTATTATACTTACTCATTGTAGTGATAATTTTAAATTATTTAAAAGCATGTTATTTTAAAAAAATTAGGTTCGCGTGCTTAGCATGGGTAAAAAAACTAGTTTACGTATAGACAATAGCGTCTCTCAACCCGCAACCGAGCTCACTGAGCCTGATCCGTAATGACTATCCACGACTTTACATTTGTCTATATTGAATCTAAACCCAATTTAAGTTTTAATTTAACAGCTTCTCATAAAATAATTCTTCTAATACAATTCACTTATAACTAACTATTAAAAAATATAAACAAGCTAAAAAATATAAATCCAACCCATAACTTTCTTACAGACATCCTATTGTTAAAAAGGTCCTCTATTTTTTTTTGGGCTTTTGCATCCATGTCCTTATATTATGTTATATTTGCATGTATGCCTTATTGTTTTCAATATTTGTATTTATATCCCTCTGTTTTATATAACCGTTTCAATCATACCCCTGACATTAAAGTCCGTTAACTTTTATTATTTATTTTTATTAAATGACCAAAGTAACCTTTGATAAAGTAAAAATATTTTGTATTTATCCTCTTATATTCTTATAAATTCATTTATGTACTTACATTATTATATTTATTGCATATATACTTTAAATCATTGATATTAATTTGTTTAATTAATAATTTTTCATATGAATTCCACCTAGACCCATATTCATTTGCCTATGTAATAAACTTTTCATCTCATAGAAGGATAATTTAGTCATTTAATAAAAATAAACAACAAAAATTAATAGAATTTGACATTAGGGGTACATCTGCAACAATTATGCTAAATGGAGGGGTATAAATATAAATATTTAAAAAAAGTGGATATAGATGCAAATATATCATAATGTAGGGGTATCGATGCAAAAAGCCCTTTTTTTTTTCAATTTAACTATAATACCCAAGTTTTTTACTGTCACATTAGTATCATAACTAACGGTCCACATAACATAACGCTTCTTTATTTTTTGTTCTTTTGCATGTGCATAGCATGTGCATTCCCCTAGTTATTCAATAAAATAAAACCATGTATATCTTCCAAAGGAGGAAGAAGAAAAGTGAATCAATTTTACTATTATTATTTAAGTAGGCTATTTTTTATTTGTGTATGTATGTTACTCCTCATACTGTCTAGTAAAAAGGAGGACAGACCCCTTAAATACATCATAAATTCCCTTTCCTTCGATGAACATTGGCCTGATAGAGACCTAAGATTTTCCCCTCAGACATTTTTTCTTTCCCTCAAGCATCTTTTTTTTTTTTTTTCTATTCTCAATTTTATTTAAGTTATTTAAGAGTAGTTGAAAGAATAATTGAATTTTCCATCTTTTCTACCTAACCAAATATAATCTTAAGTTCCATTAACTGAAAACCACCTGACAGAATGCAAGTGATTTCAATCTCGCTAATTTGATATAAATACCAGCACCCAGGTTTTACTAGTTTACAGCTAATTTTCCCTTTTTTGATCATAATGCCTACCTTACGATTCATCTCATTAAAGCTGCTGTAGATTATCAGCACCAACCAATATGTTTCGATTTAAGGATGAGAGATTAGATTAGCCCAACAAAAAGCTAAATAGAACAATGTTACATGGATGCTAAACGATTATCCTAATAAGCACGCTGGTGAATTTTTTTTTCCTGACTACACAAAAATGAAATAGGGTTCAAACCCTCCCTATTTATTTATTTTTTTTAACATGTTGCGAAATGTAACCGTACACAGACAAATCTAGGAATCAAGATTTCCCAAGATTAGGAATTTAAAGAAATTTGACTACATACCATCTAAGTCTAGTGACATTCCGACAAAATCAGATGAAATTTCTCTCTATTTTTTCAAGATGGAAAATTTATTTTTTCTAGATTTCTCAACATGCCGACAACATGCGCTTGGCAAAATCCGAAATTAACAACCTTTACCCCGCTCTTATGATTTGACGAGAAAAGTTCTTTTTTAATGTAATCTACATATGAACCAGCATGCCATCGGCTATTCCAACTCTGAAACACGTGTCCACGTTTGAAATAACTGATGAAACATGGAGACTAACGTGGACACATGTTTTTAGAATAGCCAATGAAACATGGAGTCACTCCAGCTGACATGCCCCGCATTTTCAAATGCGGTCCAACCATTTAGACAAAGAACATTTAACTCCAACTAAGCTATTTTAAGCATAAGTCGTGAGTTCTTCCATCATATGATTTACCGTGCATACTCTCAACTCATTATACCCCAGAAACCTGAAGGAACCAAAGTGAATAAATGCTCAAATATTCCTTTGTGTGGGTTACAATGGGGCAATGCATTTCAGAAAACGTTTCAAAATACTTAAATTGATCATTCATGAAGCCTTTCAGTATTTCTCCATCACCCTTTTTGTTGGGAGTATACCTTTGTCCCATTCAGGTCCGGCAATGCCATGTTTCTGAAAAATCTGAAAAGAGCTTCATCGTTAGGACTCAAAGTCAAAGTATGTTATACAGGTTTGGGATCCTCTGGCTTGACGGGACTGGTAATGTTCCTTCATGGTCAATATTTTGACAAGACGCCAAATGAAAGTAGTGGGCTGCGTTTGGCATTGCTTTTCGCTTATTGCTTCAAAAAGCAATTAGATTGGTTTTTCTTCTATGAAATTCTTTTTATGAAGCAAAATTGTTTGGTTCACATTTGCTTTTGTTGAAAAAAGCATATTTGGTAATATCAAAAACATAAAAATTACTTCTTGCTTAATATTATGACAAAATGTACTATTTTAGTAAGGGTGAGTGGTAGTAGTGATGGTGTTAATGGTGGATGGTAATGATGATGGTGGTAGGGGTGGTGGGTGTGTGGTGATAGTCATGGTGTGGCTGTGGGGGGTGTAGATGGTACTGGTATATGTGGATAGTGGTGGAAGTGTCGTTGGTGGTTGTAGTAGTAGGGGTGATGGAGGACGGTGGTGATAGCGGTGGTGGGTGATAAGTGGTTCTAGTGATGGTGGATGGGGTGTAATGGTGGGTGCATCGGTTGTGTTAGCAGTGGTGCCCATGGTAGGAAGTAAGGATGGATGGTGGTGGGTGGAGGTGGTGGTGGGTGGTTTATAGTGGTGGTTGGTAATGGTAGTGAGCGGCATTGGTGGTGTGAGTAGGTTGTTAGTATTAGATTAGTAAAAACAAGCAAAAAATAAAAACTGAGAAGCAAAAATATTTTGCTTCTCAAGAAAATCAATTAGATTGCTTTTGCTTCATCATGAGAAGCAAAAACAAGTACTAAACAAACATGCTTATTGCTTCAAAAAGCTTGATTTTGCTTAAATAAGCAAAAGCAAAAAGCAATGCCAAACGCAACCGTAATAGATCTGGTCTAAAAACTCACACAGGTGTTGAATCTGACTAGCTAAAACATACTGATTCACCCAGATCTGAATTTAATAACTAGAGCTAATCAGAGAGTTCGAAGATAATCTACCTCTCATCTTCTTCGCACGACAGCTGGTGCCCGCTGCTGAGTTTGGGAGGCTGACTGCCCAGCAGCCTGTTCCTCAGGCATATTCATAGCTTGGGTAATAGCATTCATCACAATGAGTCCAAGGGGGATAAGATACATCCACTGCAAACGAGAGAACAAAAGCAATGCAGAAGAGGATTTTGAAAAGTTTACTTTCTACCAAGCAAATCATAACAACTGGAATAGGCTGAAAAATTGCAAAAGAGGCATCATCTAAGGATACTCACGTATTTAGCCCAGAAAGACCTCTCTGGTGGTATTATACCTTCATCTTCCCCATTCTCCCCTCCAAGAATTTCCTCTGAAAAAGCAGGAGTTCTGCGAAAACCAAACCACTCATAATTGTTACCGACGTTTAAGTCCCCATATGGAAGTATGATTACCAACTGCGGATATACTTAAATACATTTGAAGCCTCAGCCTCAATCAGTCAAACTGATGAGGCCATGAATCAAGTATCATCGGACACCAAAAGGGAATGCCTCGTCCCAGTAGTATATGGTGAATTGATCCAAGATATCAACAGGTATGAACTGACCAGTACATTTGAAGGACCTAGAATCTAACCAATATCTCCAATCAGTTCAATCTGATACCAGCATGACTGGACAGTAACAATAACAAGCCATAACAAAATTCGCTATACCAACTAGCTAGGGAATTTGTGCAAATAACAACCACAGTGGGATGCCTTAACCAGGTGTATAAACAGGTAAGCCTGCAGGCTGTTCGCATCCATGTAAGGGGAGATGCCAACCATCTCTCTTTTTTGGTGACTGGCCAATCCAAACAAATATTGAAACTGACAAGCACATTTACCATTTGTGACAAGTTAAAACGTGGATGAGTTGGTGATCCACCTAAAAAAATCCTAACAGGGTTGAATCATTGTGATCAACTGAGTGGAATGTCTTAGTGAGGAAAAAGTCATCAGATTTGACACCAGAAGTCAGAAACTGTATCAGGTTACATGCACACATAAAACGAGATAACATGTTGAAAGATATTATGGCCCAGTGATAATAACTATTAGTAATAACTTACACTGATGTCTGAACTCAGGACTGTAAAATGATGACTTTCATATCATGGTTAAAGAAACAAACTCAAAAGACTCTGCAGCTACTTTCCACCATATTATCCATCTGTAAATGACTACAAATTGCGAATTAAGGACCAATGCACAGTTGTCTTACCTTGGTGCCAGGTCGGTCTTCTTCAAGAGTGTGTGTGAATTGAAAGACCACTTTGCTGGCTGAAACAATGATAAAAAATAAAAATATTAATTTATGTGACATATTACTCCCTGTCTCCACAATGCACCTTTCGCTTCTCTAATTATGTTTTGATTTGTTCAGAGGTTTACAAATTCCCTTTGATGGTGGTTGGACCTAGTACTTAAGGACAAAACATGACGAATTGAAGTCACCTACTTGTCCCAATTAATAATAAATTACAGGCATTCCAAATTCATTCCTAATCAGGACAAATCAATGTTGCATATGACTAACGAGCTACAGTATGACAACTATTCACAGGCTTCCAATAAAAAGAGGTCTAATGAAGACAGGATGGCTAGGGTGGACAAGTAACCAAATATATAAGAGTGTCTTAAAGAGACAACAACACATGTCCAATCTAAAGCTCACTAGTGCCTGTATTTCCTTTTTTTTTTCTTAGATAGAACCTATGTATATTGACTAGAAACTCAAACCACCACCCAGTTAACGGAGGCCTGAACATTTTCTTTCCTCTTTATGAGAAATGTGATAAAGCTGATTAATAGATGACTCTTGTACTTGATTTTGTTGAGATAATAATCACACTAGGATCTTATAAAGGGGAAAAGCAGAAAAATAAAATAAAGCACGGAATGAAAATATAAATACTGACTTACAAATTTCAATGGCCGAGGATAAGGGCATGATCCAGGAGAACCATAATCCACTGCCAAAATATTCAAACCGTCCTGTGAAAGGAAAAACAAAGGAAGAAAAGGAGGAAAAACTATGATAGACGCACACGCAATAACAATTATTTGAGCTGTAAGGACACAAAGCCTCCACCATATCATGATCAAAAAGGTCAAAACTCCCTTAGCAGATTCACATTCTAAATTACTGAACTATTTTAAGTAATTTTCTTTTCCATCATTGCAAGAGTATACTTAAAAAATCATAATCAACTAATTAGGCAAGCATTGTTCCAATCAAGGCATGGCTAGGATAAAGCTCAAACAAAAGTTAAGGCTCCCCTCCAATTATCTACAGAAGATCTAAAGTCAATTCACAGAATTTGGGAAGTATAATTAACCAGTGAAACAGAAGTTCCGGCATTGGAGTGTGAAATGCCATAATATTACAGATGCATTCATCTCTCCTTCCAGATGACCCAAGAGCAAACTAGGTTAAGAATATGGATTCTGTATTTACATAACTTTTTATCCCAACATATTATAAGTTCCAGGCATAACCCAGCCCTCACCAAGTCTTGCCCAGTGAATCTAGATTAAATGTGAGCCACCATGCAATGGAGGAGATGATTTACAGTTTCTGAATAAGCACTAGAATGAAGCACTAGGAATAATCAAAATTTTGGCAGTCCATGTGATGAAAGAAAACTTTGACAGAAAATGAGATTTCCAAATAGGCTTGGCCTATGATAAACATTGGTGCTAGGATCTTGTTAAGAACACTCCATTCTTTTCTACCATATAATCCATGAATTCAACTGTCAATAACATCAAATGGAAGAGATAAGATTGATTCCATCTCCAAATCAAATAAACTTTTTCCAAAAGAGAGGCTTCAAGAACTAACTTGTGTGAAAATATTTTTAGAAACCAGTCAGGCCCTGATCTATTGATCTCTGTGCAGCAATACCGAGTAAAACTCTGAAAACATCAGATTAAAGGTACATTGCAACAGCAATCATCAGCTGAGAACCTGTAATGACCTAAAGTTTTCCTATGCGTGTCTTTTCTAAATTAGTTCAATTAATTAATGAATAATTAGGCTCATTGGGCTTAAGAACTTAATTAGAATTGAGTTTAGTGGGCTTAAGTTGTGATCCAAACCCAAATTTCTAGGTGTGCAGTTGGTTAGGGAGTTCACGGTTAATTTGGTAAAAAATTCTTAATTAGGAAAATCATAATATAAATCTAATTAGGAGTCTTATTAACAATAAAATTTATTCAAGTTATTTGGCCACAAACAGGGTGGCCATAGGGATGGCAACGGGGCGGGTTTTGGTGAAACCAAACTCGCCCCTAGAGGAGTTTAGCCAATACCAAACCCTAACCTGCCCCTATTGGGGTTGGAAATGGGGCGGTTCGGGGTTTCCCGGTTGGTGTATAAAAAGGCAAAAAAAAAAAAAAATTTTTTTTTTATTACAAGATCTGACTCTTATATGACTCTCATGCGGAATTAGATGAGCTAGCTTCAATATGTGACCTCCTAAAAGATGTTTTCCTGGAATGAAAAGTTCTACTTACAAAGTTTTGAACCTATGTAATTACAGTAAGTTCTCAGTTAAGTCCATCGATATCCAACAGGATTTATGCTCCCCTGCCTCACCTAGTTGTACCTTCTAGCTTATTTGAGACCAACAATCCAATCAGGGTTAAAATTTGTTACCTGGACCATGGTGCTTTAAAGACTGATACTAATGTTCAACGAAGAAGAAGGAAACATCATGCCTCTGACATCAGATTGTTCCATGTGAATGTATCATAATGTGTCTGCATTCAATCTTTGTATTTATTATCCAATATCTCAGGAAGTTCAGGGCATCTTATTATGAAAGCATATTTCATTTATACTTCAAGGGTACCTTAGACTACAATATGTGCATCATTATTTCAGCATCCGTATCTCTCACAAGGTACTCTGATGCTAATTGAGCAGGCTCTCCAAATAATTGCACCTCTTTTTCAAACTTAGATTAAGCTTTCCATTTCAAACTTATCTCAAGGCTCCAAGAAGCAACCAACAGCCCATTTTCAAGGTACCAAAGCAAAGTATTGTTCCCTTTCTCTCACTTTTGCCAATTCAATACAGTTCGGGTACCAACTTAACAACCTTGATATTTTATTCCCCTCTTTTCTTGGACGATAATCTTAGTGCAAGCTACCATGCAATTAGTTCTACAAATCATGCACAGGCCAAACACACAGAAATTGGATATCAATATACAGATGAATTTTTTGCCTGTTGTAATCTTTGTGTTTCCCTTGTAAGACCTAAAAATCGTCTTGCTGATTTGTGGTCTAAGTTCTCAGGGGTTTCACTGGTCATGCGGCATCCTAGATTTTCCCATGATTTGTTTGAGGGATGGTGTCAATGGAAATTGTTGTATTTTATTATTCTTGTTTAGTATGCCACCTTCCAAAACCCTAAACAGGTTATGAGACTTTGACAATATTTCCACATACAATATAGCATATACTCGTTTAAAGATCATCTAAAAGTTTCACATATTGTCGTTCTACTTCACAAAAGAATTTTAAAGTTCACCATAAAGAATCTTAGCATGGTTAAAACATTTATATAAGATATACATAAATAGAAATTATTACACTGACAATTTATTCTGACAAGTACATAGTTGAACTAGTCATTTCATTTTTCCTACATTTTACCACCAAGATGTATGTAAGGCAACACTTTTCTACAATGATAACATAGAACACTTAGGGCACCTGGCACATAGAGAGGTACATGTACTCATGACAGTTGCAGGATCCAGCTCAAATGTGGGAATACAAATCATTTTTAAATAATTATAAGAATAATAATCTGTACTACAAATCTTAAGCACGGGTTTTGGACAAACAGAAAAGCCTGGATGAAATTCTAGATGAGTTTGGTCAATCCAAATTTGAAAATATGGTACAACTCAAAGTTCTCGCATCAAATGAGCTTAATACAGAGTTAAAACAATCACAAATTAACTGTGCAACTTTGGCTAAACTTAATGACCAGAGCATGAAGCACCTATAAGTAATTTGTAAGTTTTATTTTTTTTTCCTTGAGCACTTTTTTTTTTTGGGTGAAGTTCCTAGAGCACTGTCATCTTTTTGTGGTGCAAAGAAATTTCTATACTAAAAGTATTTGACACCAATGATATCATAGTAATGTACAATGCATTCTGTAGCCATTTGGTCCTTCATAGAACAAAAGATAAGACTAATGACTATTTGGCCACTTAATCCTTCAAAAGAAGAGCAGTTAAGATATTCAACCTTTTTTTCTCACTAGTAAGGAAATTAGATGTGCAATGTCCCAAAAAACTATCAATAATGTACTTGGACCACAAGTGAACAGCTTTATCATCAGTGCCTCAGCATTCTATCAATGATTCCTTGGTGCGCAACACAGTCTCATCAAAAGGGCTGCTTACTTAAACCCTGAGTAGTGGACCCATTTAAAAGAATGCACGTATATACATACACTCTCTCTCTCTAACACACACAAAGAGACAATAAGATTCAGCTTCCTTCTCCTTGCAAGAGAACTAGAGCTGGCAATGGGTCGGTTCGGGTTCGGGTTCGGGTCGGTTCGTTATCGGGTTAAAGGTTAATCGGTTCGGTTCAGGTTGAACCCGATTAGTGGCGGGTTGAAAAAATCCCAAACCGAACCCAACCCGCCACTAATTGGGTTCAACCCGCCCAACCCGATTATTTTTTATTTTTGATTTTTTTGCAAAAAATATGATAATCGCATTGCCATTGCCAACAGCCCCAACCCAAAATCTGAAATTCTTTCCCCCATCGTTCCACAATCATCCATGTGCGTATTATCCAGGCAGAATCTTATTTTGTTCTGCAACCCCAATACGCTTCCTACGTTCTGTAAATATTGCCGTTGTCTTACCAACGAAACCCTTTTCAGTGGTAGACTTGCTCCAACTTAAGTTCAAGCCCCTTCAAGCTTAGGAGAGCATCCTCTAAATCTGGAAAACCCCATTTTATCCAAACTGGAGACATGTCGAAGCATGACTCACTTCAACCAAATCCATGCTCTGATCGTCACCACCGGCATGTTCCACGACGTTTTCGCCGCCAGTCGGCTTCTCGTAGCCATCTCCTCCTCTTTTGATCCTCCAAACGTTACCTCAGTTTATCTTTTATTCACACAAATACAAAACCCAGATCTTTACTCGTATAATATCCTAATGAAGACATCTTCACGATCCTCAAACCCTCTCAAGTCCTTATTCTTTTACCACGAAATGCTCTTGCAAGGCATCGAAGACTCGAACAGAAAAGTTCAAAGAGAGTCAAAGAGGAAGAGGGCGGCGAGACAAGAGGAAGATTAGAAGAGGCAAGCCGCAAGTGATTCAGCGAATGCAAAAAAATGAATGCCCTAAAATTTTTTGTCTTAAATAGTCGGGTAACCCGTCGGTTCACGGGTTGTAATCGGGTTGACCTGATTTTGGGCGGGTTTGGAAAATCCTAACCCGCACCCAACCCAACAAATAATTGGGTCAACCCAAACCCGTTTAAGATGGGTCATTTCGGGTTGACCCGTCGGTTCGGGTCACATATTGCCGGCTCTAAAGAGAACTAGATGCGTAAGTCCCATGAAAGCACCTAATACCTGGTCTAAGGTCAGAAATGATGACCTTTATAAAAGATCTCTTGCTTCTGTCTGTCGGAGCTTAAACAAAAAAACACTTGGACAACTATCAGATTACTTTGCAAATTAGCCATGAGATAATATGGCCAATTTAATTTACGCATTATCAGTACGAGAAACTCAACACAAATAACAACATTCACAATTATTTACATGCAATTAGGAGGAAATGGGGAGTAAAACTGTTGCTTCAATATGTATGATTCTTAGATTCAGGATGGATATTACCATGTGTATGACGAAATGCTCATCCAAGGCCTCTCGTGGAAGACACCTCTGCATTAAATAACTGTTTAAGCTACAGATAAAACATAATACTACAAGAACTACATGAAGAAGGATCACAAATGATGTAAACATGAGAATAGCATCTAATAAAGAAAAATATGGTAAGTCCATTAAGGTACTCTTTGGTCCACAGAAAAACCTATCAACAGAATTTATCTACAAAAAGCATAGCACGAATAGAAAGAGTGTGGAGCAAAAGATCAACAGATGCATTGAACAGGAGAAGTAATTCATAGAAAAATATCCTAAATTCAACTTATTATTGTTTCAAAAAAATTATGTTCAGTTGATTTTTGTACCATAACTACTTATGATGTCCATTTCCTATTAAGTCAATCATTCAATCAAAGCCGAATGCCTTATCTCAACTAGCTGAGGTCAGTAACATAAATCCTTTTCCTCTATCCTAATTTATTAAGGACCATATTTTCAGTTAGCCTATGGGAATTCATATCCATTCCAACAAACTCCATCCGTATTCTTTTTGGTCTTCTCCTTGACCTCTTAAATCTTCCAATGGAAACCCTCTCATGCTGTCTCATAGCATCCTCCCTAGGTCTTTGAATTACATATATAGACCATCTTAATCTACTCTCCTTTATCTTGGAACTTATTTTGGAAATTCCTAACCACTCTCAAATGTGTTCATTTTATCTTATCTTTCATATTCATAATTTTTACAAACATCTATCTCAACATCCAAAAAACAGCAACATTCAACATATGCATATGTTGATTTTTGGTTGTCTAACATTATGATCTTTATATCAAAACAGGCTTAATGATTGTGTTAGGTGCCCCAATCACATAACACCCCAAATCCAACTTTCTATTTAAAGCCACCTAGCCTAATTCTATGTGCAACATCTTCATCCATATTTTCCTCCTTGTAGATAATTAATCTATGATAACAAAATGAATTACTTTTAGGAATCTCTTGTTTCGCAATTCTTATCATTGGTTCACCTATATTGTTATTTATTAAAGTTACATTTCATATTCTCAGTCTTAATTCTATTTATTTTAAAAACCTTAGACACTAAAGTATTCCTCTAAACTCAAATTTTCTGCTCAATCCTTTCTCAGTATGGTTTGCTAGAACAACATCATCTGCAAATAACGTATACCAAGACACGTACGGTGAATGGCTAGTTAATTCCTCCATTATAAAGCAAGGAAAAAAGGGCTCATAGCTGACTTTTGGTGCAAACCTATGGTTATTAAGAACTCATTTGTCTCATTACCCAACGTTTTCACTCTAAATGGTACTCCCCCGTACATGTCTTTAATAACTTCAATAAACCTAACTGCAACTTAAATTTTTGTCCAAAACCCACCAAATTCATTCCCTTGGGACTTTATTATTTGCTTTTTTTTAAAACAAAAAGAACCACTTAAACGTCTTTCTTCTTATCTCTAAACTTCTCCACTAATTTGTCTAACTAAAAATATTGCCTCCATGGCAAACCTCCCTGGAATTTAGACTAATTTTCTAAAATTTTTAGGTATTTTATGTCACAAAATCACATATAACCAAAGTGTCAAAAAATATATGTTTCTCTTTAGACTAAAATATTCAGAAGTAATGTAAATAACTAGATGCATCAAAACAAGGAAAACTTACCATCTACCCAAGCTGCTAGCCTGGAAAAGATTTAAAAAAAAAAAACCGTTCTTATTTAGAAAGGATAACGTTACACCTAAACCTTTATCTAAAGTGAGTCATAATAAATTTATATTTGAACCTCTTTATTAAAGATTTGAACGTCTACCAAGAGGATAGTCTATTCCTGTACCATGAGAAGCAGCATCAAAACAATCACTAAAATCTATTACAACGACAACTTGCTGGGAAAATTCATATACCATCATTTTTCATGCCAAGGACAAGTTCATTTCACTGATAACTTTCAAAATCAGTAAACAAAAAAAAATGAAAATAATCTATTCTACATTAATAAAAACTAAAAAAAATTGGAAAAATAGAGTTGACTGCTTACTGCTTTCACTGATGAAATAATATAATCCCTTCCAGGAGGACTCAGAACATTAGATGTAAGCCTTATCGTATAGAACTCGTCATCTTTCAGAAGCTTCTGCAGGAGCAAAAATATAATGTTTAAAATACAACTTAAATGCAAAATATTGGAAACAACAAGAAGAAGAATTCAAGCAGAGTTGAGTAAAAGCTACCTTCAATTTCTCCTTCTCGGTATCAGAGAAAGAATTCCTTGAAAACCGAAGTTTTGTAAGAGTCTGTTACAGGTGAATTTTTGTCAATACAGTAACAAATTTGTTTTCCATGAACAACAGAATAACCAAATCAACGAGAACCTTACATTGCTGATGAACTCAAAATTTCCAAATGATCACTAGAAAATTTCAAAATTTATCAAATTCGGGAAATAAGACGAAAAGAAATTTGTCACTAACTCATCGAGCAATCCTCCGTAAGATGAGAAAGCAAAAGACAAACCGTAAGAGGGAAACAATACAAGGGAAAAAAATTAGAAGGTAAAAAAACGGAAGAAAACGAGCCAATTCAAGCCCTAAAATCCCTTCAAGATCGAAAATCGACAAAACCAATCTCTGCTCTACTTAGCGTAAAACGAGATGGGCTACAATAGTCAATAACAGATAGTTAACGAACCTGTCTACCATGATTCGAGGTCTTAATGCGAGCAGTGAAGGTCCCGGCAGAAGAGAAATCGGAGTCTCCGAAGGCATGTTCGAGTGAGAACTGAACCTTGGAGTCCGAGTCATGATCAGAAGATCTCTTTCTGGAAGTTGCGGTCGTCGGAGTAGGAAAAGATGAAGATGATCGGCTAGGGTTTAAATAATCGAGACCGGGAGCCCGTCCTCCTTCCAGGCCGAACTCCTCGTCATCCAGTTGAAGCTCGTCGGATTGAAAAGCAGAAGAGAAGAAGAAGAAGGTTAAGAAACAGAAGCAGAGCAGAGATTTGTCGAGATTTCTTCTCATTTTTTCTCTTTCTTCTCGAAACGAATTCGAAAATTTTAGTTAAGAAAGCAACATCAATTTAAGAAAAGCAATCGAGACTGGTGCCTCAAATGGATTCGTAGTTTGTATCTGTAGATGCAGCCGGCTTTGTCCGCTGGAACGCCCCACGCTCGCAGCTTATTTGGCAAGTCCGCTTCGTAGATGCGTACATTACCCATTAGGAGAAATCTGCTGCACTTTTAGCCTGAATTGCACCCTGCTATTGGAGTGGGATGATGGCACGTGGAGCATCCATCTCTTTGTCACATGGGAAAAGGACCTATATTTCCAATAAAACAAAAAATTTTAAATTACTTTTCTTTTTTACTCTTTTTTGAGATAGTGTTTTTTTATGGGCGCATGAGCAGTCTCACTTGATAAGATAAGAGTATTTTAGATTTTGAAACAACGCCCGCTAGAGCATTTGAGCGTTAAGTGACCAATTTAGTTCTTAAGCGATGCCCGATACGAAGCTCAAGCTGAGGTCAAGCGCCCATACCTAGATTTTCTAATTTTGATCATTTTGTGTACTTTTCAACTATAAAATGTTTTTTTTATATAAATCCAACTTATATACAAATAAAAATTAGGTATTTATGAGATGTTTTCATTGGCCAAATAGTAAAATATAATTTATCAAGGATTTTGGGCATATTCTACTAAAATAGGTCTTGTTTTGGGTTTGAAAAGAGTTTTAGGTCTTGAAATGATTTTTATGCAAATTGGTTGATTTCTACACCTGTAATGTGTGTTTTTAAATATTATTAAAGTCATGGAATCAGTCAAGAAGGTTTTATACCAGTTTTGGGTATGTTCAGTAAATGCTTTGGAATTGAATAAGTTTTGAGGAACCCTATATGCCACTAGGCACTTATACCAAGATGCATTGATATTAAGTAATACTTGTGTGTATCTGTAATACCCTGAATTTTTCCAAAATGATTTATTAATTTAAAGCTGTGATTTGTTGAGAATAGTTGCTAATTAGAGACTTGAATTAAATAGGTGATCATGTGGAGAATAGAAATCCAGAATTTGGAGTCAATCCGACGGTTAGATCATGAAATATAAAATAAGAAAATATTAAGCAATTATCTTTAATTCTATTGGTCAAGTGCATGGAGTATGATGGAGTGTCATGCATGAGATTATGTTTTATTAAAATAATAAAATTTATTAGAGATGAATGTGTGTACAAGTGAATGAAAATTTATATTGCAGAGTTTTTAAGTTTTTGGAAACTTTTAATACGGTTTGATTTGGACGTATAAGTTAAATTAGGAAAGAGTTTCTAAAAGTTTATTTTGTTGGTTGGACAAATTAAAAGAGGAGGAAACCTAACAAGAGTTTCCATGGGTTTTCGTAACCTTAGATCAGTGCTAAAGAGAGGATTGTCGTGGGGTTTGCTGGCTTGTTGAAGAAGAGTTTAAGTTTTAGGTTTTACTTGGTTTGGTTTGCGAAAAGAGGTAAGTAGCAACCCTTATCTTGGCAAAACTTGCATGGTTTATTGTTTAGACGATAAATATTGTGTTTTTCAGATTTGTAATGATTTATAAACATGTTTATGGTGATTTGGAAGGATTTAGTTGAGTTTTAAAGCATGGAAATATTATATGTTCTTCTTGTTAGAATTCTGTTTATTTTGATTTTTAAATGGAAATCATGATTCAATTGTAAGGATTTGTTGTTAATCGTGTTTGGAATAATCTAGCATGTTTTAAGGATGATATTACATGATTTAGAAGTGATTTGAGGAATTGGTTTAGTGAGATTTGGATTTAAAACAAAGAATTCACAAGAGTTCAGAAAACCTAGAATTTTCTAGAAAATAACGAGCACTTGGAATACTGCTCGAGCGCCAGGCTAGGCGCTATGCTAAAACAACCACCACTCATTGCTGCTTGAGCGCCATTGAATGCGCTCCACCTGAGTTTTAAAAAAAAAAAAATTAGAATCCGAAACTCAGAATTTTTATCTAAGTCGGACGCTCGGCATATGGCTCGAGCACCACCCTGAGCGCTATGTTTAGAAACCTAGAAACTCAAGACGCATAAGATGTGGCTCGAGCACCATGTTGAGTGCCCATGACAAAATTTTGGTATTTTTTAAATCCACCTAGTTTTTTATTATAAAATTGTTTTTATGAAATTCAAACTCATGTACCAATTATATTAGAGTATTTGTACGGGTTGATGATTAATTTGGAGTTGTATGAAGATTTTGGATACGTTCTATTGAAATAGCTTTTGTTTTGGTTCCAAAAGGAAATTTGACTTTAGATTTGATTTGTTGTGAATTGGTTGGTTTCAACACTTGTAAAAGTATGTTTTAAACTTTAGAACAGTAAGAAAATGTTTTCTTACAGTTTTGGGTATATTGAGCCTATTTTCGGATTTTGACAGTTTTGATGAACATTGGCTTTCTCCATGAGGGAGATTTTTTCTACATATTAATTTTCTCCATGATGGAGTATATTTGCCATGAGAGCAGTGAACATGAAGTTACCTTCATGAAGGAGTGATTTTTGCAAAGAGGGCACTATTGAAATTGATATGTGGCCATGAGGACTATGAATCTTGAATTCTTTGCCATGAGAGCATTACACTTGTATTTTGGTCATGAGGATCCATGTTTTGGTTTTATTTGTGTCTTAGCGGGCATAGCTTGTTATGGATCCATAGTTTAGCTAGTAGTGAAGTTTGTCTATCTTTGTTAAGATTAAGTCTAGTTCCTTTATGCATTTCCTCCATGACGGAGAAGATCATTTTAGATTTATGGTGCTGGTGAAGTTACCCCCTGTACATAGTGATGAGCAGCCACCCTCATGGTCAGATTTATGGTTGCTGCATGCTTGGGTAGTACATGCCAACTCTATATTTCAAGATTTATAGTTTTTGGTATATGAGTTCTTGGGCAATAATTCGATGTTCAAGCTCCATATTTTAGACTACAGTTGCTCGTATGAGAGTTGTATTTTTTGGCTTCACTCATAAGTCGTGAGGTGGCATAGTCGGTAACATTTGTCTCTCTTACAAATAACAAATAACATATCATAATTTTACATCAGGAAAACATATTGCCATTGATTTTTTAATTTATCATTTAGTTTTACTATAATTTAAGGATTGTTATTTATTGTAATTAATTCTATAACCAATTCATTAATTTTATAACAATTATTTATTATTGTTCATTAATATTAGACTTCCAGAATTCATATCGTCATTCCCCTTCATTGTTATAGTCATTCCCCAAATTCATACAACCATTGCCCAAATTCATTAATTGTAAATTCATACAGTCATTGTATCCTCATTCCCCTTCATTGATTGTTCCAGAATTCGTACAATCGTTCCCCAAATTGCCAAAATTCATTGATTGTTTCAAAATTTCTATAGTCATTCCCCAAAGTAAAAATTGAAATGTAGTTTTCAAGTAAAAAGCAAAAAACCAAAAGCCGGGAGAGATTAACTGACGATTTGGTGGATGGTCTCATCTGTATAAAATCTGACATGAATACCTTGTTGGATGACTGATTTTGATCAATAAACTGTTCGGAGAGGCATTTTTATAATACTTCTTCACCTGTTTCATGATAGTTATCATTTCACATATTAAGTCCCTGGAATAGTAATGGTACACCCAAGAGGTTTTCTTCTTTGTCTTTTTGTGGTTGGGAGTGTTAAGTAGTTAGGCTCGATGGAAACCATCAGAAGCCAAATCTTTAAGGATAACAGCTACAACATCAATCTAGCTATTGAATTCAAATTAGTCCTCTATTAATCAATTGGTTACATAGTTTTTATTTAGTTATTGTTATATATTTCAAATTTATGTATTTTTAAGTTTCAAATTCATGTACATTCATTATATATAGAATCAATACAGTAGAAGGTATGCTAAGCTTGCAACCCTTTAATCTACTCTTTTTAATGGTATCGGAGCCCTTTGGCTCACTCCCTCTTTTCTGGGAAGAATTTTTTTCTGCTTCAACATTAAAATTCTACACTACTTTTATTAATGGAAAATTTTACTCCTAATATCGCCCAGCTTGTTTCTATTAAGCTTTCAGTACTAATTATCTTAACTGGGTTTCCCAGTTCCTTCCTGTTTTACGTAGCAATGATCTCTTGGGTTTTGTGGATGGTTCAGAACTATGCCCAGAGAAGTTTCTTTTCTCTTCTGATGGCAAGGTTTATGCAGATAATCCTGCCTATCTCCTTTGGATGAAGAAGGACCAGTTTGTTTTAAGCTGGTTAAATGCCACGTTAGCCGACTCTGTCCTTTCCCATAGCTATGGTCTCTCCACTGCTTGACAAGTTTGGACTTTTTTGACAAACTGCTATGCATCTCCATCACGCTCACGTATCAATCATTTGAAGACTCAACTTCAAAAACTTGAACAAGGAAATAAGAAATGCACCGATCTTCTTCATTATACCAAATTATTGGCTGATCAGCTTGTAGTGCCGGGGAAGCCAGTGGATGATGATGTTCGCATCAACTATGTCAATAATGCCTTGAATCCACCCTTTAATCCGTCTATTGTTTTTGTCTCATTCGCTTTATGCCATGGTAGCATGAATTTCACCGACTATCAATCCGGGCTCGTCATATGAGATCTTATTGGAAGGCCAATCCAAGTTTGAGAAAACTAAACCTAGTTTTGCAATGATTGCTCGCAATCTTACTAACCAAAAAAGGTCTACCAAGAGCATGACTTATCCACCTAAGTGCTCCACAACAACTTGCACCTCTTCTACCAAACCAAAACAGTCTCCTTCCAAAACAACCCAAGCTAAGAACTCCCCTTTTTTCCACACCTCATGCTCCACGCCAGATTTGTGGCAAGACTAGTCATTCGGCCTTGGATTGCTTTCACCAAATGTACTATAGCTTTCAGGGACAACATCCCCCATACAGTTAGTAGTAATGGTTGCTGAATCGAATGCATCTCATGATGAAGGAACATGGCTTGTAGATAATGGGGCCAATATGCATATCACGAATGATTTGTCTAATCTAATAGTTCAAGAACAATTTATAGGTGATGATTCGGTTGTTGTCAGGAATGGTACATGTCTTCTTATCACTCACTCTGGTTCATTTAATGTTCAAACTCCTCATTCTCAACTCAATTTCTATTGTGTTCTTCATTGCCTTAAGGCCATGGCCAATTTACTTTCCATTAATCAATTTTGTTGAGATAACAAATGTTATTTCATTCTAATCGAATCTTGTTTTTGTGTTAAGGATCTTAAAACAGGAATCACACTACTGGAGGGTTTGAGTGAAGGAGATCTCTATCCTATCAATTTGAATAAAATTTCTACCAATAAATGTCGAGATTGGGTTGCTTTCATTGGTGTTCGGGCGACTCTAAATGTGTGGCACTCTTGACTGGGTCATCCTTTGGATCAAGTCACTTGCCGTGTTGTCCAATCATTTGAGTTACCTATCAATGGCTCCTTAGTATGTAATCATCTTTGTTCAGCTTGTCAATTAGGAAAAAGTAAACGATTATTGTTTACTGAGTCATATAGGGTCTCGTTTAGTCCTTTAGATCTTGTTCATTCTGATGTTTGGCAATCCCCTGTTACCTCCCATGGAGGGTTTTGATTTTATGTCATTTTTATTGATGCTTTTTCTCGCTTTACCTGGCTTTATCCTATTCAGCATAAATTTGAGGTGTTTTCATGTTTTATCCTATTCAGCATAAATTTGAGGTGTTTTCATGTTTTGTCAAATTCAAATTACTAGTTGAAAATTTATTTTCTACTAAAATTAAGCAATTCCAACTTGACAATGGGGGTGAATATCTATCTCATCAATTTGTTAATTTTCTCCAAAATAATTGTAACGACCTAGAACTAGGTCTGCCTCTCCAAGGCACTTACCTGTTGTAACGCCCCGAATCCGAGTTACGTAGAAAACCCATAACTCGTCTCTAGAGGTTATTATGTAACATAGGACCGCAATATCAGAGTGAAGGAAAAACATGAATATAACAATAACTATAAAACAGAGTGCGCTAACCCCAAAGTAATAAACTCACATGACCAAGTAAACTACCAGCAAGTATCGGGCTCTCCAAGCGTATCTGAAAACAAAACAAAACAAAACAAACGGAATGAGATACGAATATCTCAGCGAATAGCATATGCATGCAAAAATACATTTCTACCTAGTTGTAAAACATGATTCGAATAATTTCACAAGTAATGATGGCAATAACTCGATTAATCCGACTAAACTCACAATAATTCATTAGATACAATCATATAGCTAATGAAAATCAATATGTAATTAAATATGAGTAGGGTTGTCAACAAATCCGAATAATCACAAAATCCAATCTCATTATAACCATGTCTCGGGAAATCCGACTTTACACAACAATCCAATAATAAGTCCCATGCTAAATAAAACAAAAACAAACATTTGGTCAATGTTATGTAGTTGTTTAGATTGGTTAATCAACATGCCAGAGCGACATCCACACCTCCATGTACACAGTTCCGGCCTACTCAGGGTTTCGGATACTCTGAAATGACGGCCTACTTAGGGTTTCGTCATCCAATGCCGGCTTACTCAGGGTTTCGGCATTGACAACCAGGCCTACTCAGGGTTTCTGGCTACTCTACACCAGTCGTGGCAACACTCCATGGCCATGCCATTACACCAATAAAACAAAAGACATCACATTACTAAGCTTAAACTCTGGATACAGGACAAGCTAAACCAAAACAGAAAACCATCATGTAAACTCAACTTTGACATCACATTAAATCAAACATATTCATCATCATGTATAACACGACACAACTCAACACAGGTCACTCCGGACCAGAACAGTACGTCGTGTACTTTCAGTGATTACTCTCATTCTAGAACACAAGACCATTGGTAATAAAACCCATTTACTTACACCAAGATAAACTTTACAAATACAGTTTAGAACTTTAAATCAAGTAAAACCAGGTTAAACAATTTCTCAATCAAGAACAAGTGTGGAACAAAAGAGATAACTAAATCATTAACCCCTAATGTCAGGAACAGTAAAATAACCAACCGATAGCCCTTCAAAGTTTACTTCGGAACTCCTAAGATTTACCAATAATTCGACTTAATAACTCCGGGTGTTTTGAATAGGTAAAAGTATTTCTAAGATCCTAAACAAGTACCTCTGGTGCTTGGCGCGAGGTCGGTGTGAACTTGGTGATACCAAAACACTGTCGCGCTAACTAAAATATACTTAGCGAGAGATAGGCGCGAACTCAGCGGTAACTAAAATCGATCTCGCGCTTAACTAAACCTCTTGGCGCGAGATGAGTGCGAGCTCGGCGAGAACAAAAACAACTTCTCGCTCTGACTAAACTCGTTGGCGCTAGGTAGGCGCCAACCCGGCGGACACCACCTATGAGTTTCGACTCTCTGTTAACTCTAGATCTCCATGACTGACCCATTTTCTCACCTCTGTAATGACTTTTCTACACTCCTACTATCTTCCAGAGACTATTAGACACGATTCGAAATTAATCTAACAACCTGTATTTTTCGCTCTAAAATTTTACCAAGAACAATACGCTAAATCGATATTCTCCGAAAACGTGCAAACGGCTAAACCCAATAGACAAAACCCAAAAGCCTCAGATTAAAACGATGCTACTCACCTGTTATTGAAGACTTTTCTTCTAGCTTCCAACCCTTCTGATAATCCCCTTCGTAGAGCAAAGCTTATCGGCCGACGTCCTCAGTTTCCAAGCAGCGGCCACTTTAAATACATGGCCTATGGTTTCTTTTCCTTTTTTCGAAATTTTAACCTAATAATCTATTTATAAGCCTCGAAACCCTCTTCCCTTAACCTAATGGATTTATTATTCACCATCAAAATCTCATATTTACCCTTCCCTAAAGTTGAGGATAAAATATAATATTCATTTATTACATTTCTAATCACTACAAAATTTTAAATTTTGTACTCACTGAATAAAATTCTACTTATTTCTTTGCCACTTAATTGCCGAAATCTCCACCCAAATTAATTTAATTAAATCTACTAATTAATCCTTTAATTAAATTCCTACTAAAACTGGGGTTTTACACCTGTACCCGGTCGTCACGAGTTGGTCTTTCGACCTAATTGAAATGCGGATAATTTAAAATTTTCCCTAATACGAGTGAAGTGGAAGAATAGTTTATGCATATGCGTATCAAAAGTGTTAATGTATAACATATACCAAGTCCCGTGGTGGACTTCAAATTTAAATACAAAGCTATTATGGTTATTACAAAATATAGGTATCTAGTCACTCCTTTTAGTTAGAAGCTTTACATTCCAAAAAGGTACAACTAGCATGTACAAGAAAAGTAAAGTCCTATGTAGGTCGGTAAAAGTCCTCCTCTCTATACTCTAGTGCTTTGTCCTTTCCTTTGTCCCCAATCCGGTCATTCACACCGGACGTCAACGGCTTTGAAAACAAACGATAAAACAACTTATGAGATGAATGTCTTAGTAAGCAACATGCATGATCGATAAACACAGTTCATGCTAATATCATTCGGTATAAACCATGACATGCGGGTAGTTGAAATACTAGTTAAATCATCAACAATTTAGTGTAATACAATTGGTGTAGTTCTGTGCTACTGTGTACAAGTCAAACAATTATTACACAATCACACATCAATTCTTAGCACTTTATTAACTAAGTGGTTTAATACATATTGCACATGACCCCATCTAACTCTACCAATTCTTCATGGTGGGCTAGGCATCCAACACCGATTACCCTTGACGTAGGGCATCTATGCCGATTCCCCGCAGCAATGGGCATCGACCATCGATGTTCCTCGGTGTCGGGATGATACAATACAATACACAAGAACAATAGTAACTTGGTCATGGCATCTTGTACAAACACACCTACTTAAGATTTATGGATCCATAACTTAAGGATGGTCATTATGCAAGTATTCATTAGTTCATCATGTATAATATCTCAAGGGTGGCTCATAGCCTCACCCAAAATAACTTGGGCCACTGCCCTTCTTACAATAACTCATGGAACTGGGCCACTGCCCTCCATACACATATCAATATCTGGGCCAATTCCCTTTATACCAGGTGTTATCAATTGGGCTAAAGCCCTTCACAATATATCAAAAGCAATAGATCAATTAAAAACAATAAGTTATGCTCAAGGTGATAAACCATGCACTTTTTATATATCACTTGGGCAACTTAGGCCCCAACTCATTAGAGACATGTACAATTGGGTTTTGGCTGTGGTTTTCTACTTTCAAGGATCATTTGGAAGGTGTTCTAAGTGGTGGAATTGGATTATCCCATTCCTATAAAAATCTGGAACATAAACTCTCTATAAAACCTATTTCAGTAGAACGTACCCAAAATCTTGGTTGTTTGGAATTTTGAGATGATTCTAGTGAGAACACTTCCTAGACACCTAAATCCTATTTGTACATGGGTTGGATTCAAATAAAAACAATCTGTAGTTGGATTTGCCCTAAAATCCCAAAATACTCAAAAACTGTCCAGGGCGTCTGAGCGCTGGCTTGGGCGCTCGGCTTAGCCAAAATGTCAATTCTCGGGTTCTGAGTTTCTAAAAAAATACAGGCAGGGGGCTCAACATCGCGCTTGAGTGCTCTGTTGGGCGCCCTGGCGATTTCCCTGGTCGCGAATTTCCGAATTCGTGATTTTCTCTAGGTTTCTTCAATCTCACTCGTTTCTATGGTTTTTGGTCTCTAAAACTTCTCTAGAATGTGTGGTTACCTATTGCTCATCAAACCCCTAATATATACACCTCCTATTTAAAATGAAAACCAGCTTATATAAAAAACCCCAAATTTCCACATTCCTTCCAAAAACGAGAAAACAAAGAGTTTGGGCTGGGAGGGTGTTGCTTACCTGATCTAAGCAAACCAGCACGTCTTCTAGCTTCTAAGGCAAGCTAGCTTCCTTGGTTGGTTTTCCCTAATTTCTCCAAGCTTTTTTCCCAAACGAAAAATCACCAAGCTTTGTCTCCTTCTTCTTCTTTTCTTGCAAGACTTTCTTTCCAATAGAAGATGGGAGAGAAGAATGTGGAAAGGAGATAAGAGTGTGGGAGAGTGGAGAGAGTGGAGGAGAAGATGAAGAGAAGGGGGTTTTGTGTTCATTTGTATGGGGCAAAAACCCCTCTTTGGCATTTAACAACACTTCCCTCAAATGCTTTAAGGTAAAATGCTCAGTTTGCCCTTCTCCCCTCTAGACACCAATATTCATCATCTTGCCACTCCTCCTACAGCACACAAAATTTACAGCTAAGCCATTGTCTCCCACATGGAGTAAATTTATTTAACATTCTAAGAATTGCTCCAAAGAGAGATACTTTACCTCAGTGTATTTTTGAACAAGCCTTGGCTTAGCCCCTTAATTGACTTCAAACTTGGATTTCTCCAACTTCACCTTTACAACAAAATAGCAAATATTAGAATTCGCTAAGTACCCCTTGATTAGCACTTAAGCAATCAGTGTAAGAATTTGGGGTCTCATAATAATGGTATTCACCATAGACTCTCCTGTCCTTATACGTTGCAACAAAACAGTTTGGTAGAAAGAAAACACAGTCTGTTAAGATTTGATATGATAAGATTGGAATTCCCCAAATCAAGAAATTGATAGAGAACGATTCTCACTGTATAACTGTTTCCTTGTATACAGTTACCTTGATTAGATCCTTTGTTGCCTTGTTGAGATCCTTTGATTTAGGATCTAAACTCCTATATATGTCTTGTAAATCTGCTATGTAAAATTACACAAGAATACAGAGTTCTTTTTCTCTCAATTTACTGTTCTGTCTATTTCTTCTCTATTCAACGTTTCAACTGTTCTATCTATTTTTTGCTTTATTCAGCTTTTCATGGTATCAAAGCATTGACCTTCTCAAAGCTTCCGCAAAAGATTTGAATTATTCTAATGGCTGAAATTGATGCCAAAGAATCCGGTTTTGATCAAAGAACTCAAAGGCCTATTGATCTCACCGTAATTGCTCCCACTATGGATCCATCCGATCCATTTTTTATTCATGCCTCGGATCATCCGGGGATGATACTAGTGCCAAAGGTTCTTGATGGCACAAATTATGCTATGTGGAGACGCTCCATGTTGGTCAATCTTAGTGCTAAAAACAAGTTGGGATTCATCAAAGGCACCATTCTCACACCCAACGAAATTGATCCTAAGCATCAAGCTTGGTAGCCCTGCAACGATATGGTTTTGTCTTGGATTCTCAACTCGTTGACTCAAGATCTCGCCAACAGCGTCTTGTATGTTGAGACCCCCTCAAAAATCTGGACAGATCTTCAAGAACGATTCTCACAAGGTGATTTTTCTCTTCATTATCAGATTCAGAGTTCCATTGTTGAGTTGAAACAAAGTCAAAATTCTATTTTCACTTACTATACTATGATCAAGACCTTGTGGGATGAACTGAAAACATGTAGTCCATCTGTTCCCTGCACTTGTGGAGGTCTGAAACATTTGAATGAAAAAGAAGAAAAAATACAACTTGGACAATTTCTTATGGGTCTTAATGAATCCTATTCTGCTGTGAGAGGGCAAATCATGCTGATGCAGCCTCTCCCAACGGTTAAGAAAGCCTACTCATTACTTTGTGAAGAAGAAAAGCAACGTGGTCTTGTTGAACATAGAATTCCAGACCAGCTTCATGCTATGCATGTCAAAGCACATCCGCAAGCCAAGTAGCAATCATCAGACTCCCAACGTTACTCTCATCCATGGATGTCATCTTCATCCAAATCCCAAGGGGCTTGGAAATCACTTCTATGCACCTATTGTGACGGGACTACTCACACAGTGGATCGGTGTTATTATCTGAATGGCTTCCCTATTGGTCACAAACTTCCTGGGAAGAATGTTCAACCTCCAAATCAATCTCGGAAAGCTGCTATCAATCAGATTGGTACTGCAGCCCAGTCTTCGGGTCAGTCCATACAATTCACAACTGAAGAACTATTTCAAATAAAGGCCTTTTTCCGCAATGGTAAAAATCCTCCTAGTGCAAACTTTGTGGGTATTTCAAACCCCTTTTGTTCATCATCCACCTTTAAATTCTCCAAGTTTACTAACTAGATCATTGATAGTGGTGCAACAAATCACATCTCCTCTTCAATAACTAGTGAGACTTTTGTTCCCTTATCCTCTCAGGTATCTCTACCAAATCACACACCTGTTGACAATGTTTTCTCTGTGCCTTCTTTTCATATGAATCTTCTATCTGTTAGTCAATTTACATCTGACCTAAATTGTTCAATTCAATTTTTTTCCCTCCTTTTGTATTCTGCAGGACCTAGCTATGAAGAAGATGATTGGCTTGGGGAAGCAGAATAAGGGATTGTACTATCTTGTGCTGCACATGGAATCGGTTCATCATCATCTACTCCTGCATCTCACCACGTCTCTCATCCGTCTACCATTGCTTGGCATCAATGGCTTGGACATCCATCCAAAGCCCCATCTCGTTTTTTTATCAAAAACAATTCCATCCTTTTTGTTGATTCTCATCATTTGTGTGAAATTTGTCCATTGGCAAAACAAACTAGATTATCATTTCCTTTAAGTTCAATTCACAGTCTTCATCCTTTTGTTTTTATTCACTGTGATATTTGGGGATCTCATCGTATTGCCATGCATTCTGGTGCACACTATTTTCTAACCATTGTTGATGACCACACCCGATTCACATGGATTTTTTTATGAGGTTCAAATCTGAAACTCAAGGTTTACTCAAATCATTTATCAATTTTGTCAACACTCAATTTAACTGTCAAATTAAATGTGTTCGAAGTGATAATGGTTTGGAATTTACATCCATGATATCAATTTTCTCTAACCTTGTTTTCTTGTTTCAAAGCTCATGTACGTCTACACCACAACAAAATGGTGTTGTGGGACAAAAGCATCGCCATCTCCTCAATGTTGGTCGAGCTTTAAGATTACAAGCTAATCTACCATTAAGTTTTTGGGGAGAAAGCATACTTATTGCTACATATCTTATCAACCGGTTGCCCACTACACTTTTACACCACAAACCCCCTTTTGGAAAACTGTACAACAAACCACCCACCTATACCCATCTACGAGTATTTGGTTGTCTCTGTTATGCCACAAACCTTCAACCCTTGACCAAATTTTCCCCACGTGTGTATCGATGCATTTTTGTGGGCTATCCATCTGGTCAGAAGGCATATAAAGTTTATGACCTTACCACTAAACTTTTTTTTTTCCAGCAGGGATGTCATCTTTCATGAGACCCTCTTTCCGTTCTCCACAACCCAACTTGATGTCCAACCACCTCACTCTCCTTCGGTCCCACCTCCCCTATTGCATTCTGATACCGAGCCTATACACCCCTGTACCCATTACCGCCACCACCTTCTTCTTCATCAGTACTGCCACCACTACCGGTACCGATTCCCTCATCTCGACCCTCTCCTACCACTTCCTCTACATCCCAACCCTCTTCTTCATCTCCCTCTCATCACAACATCTCTTCCTATCTCGTCACCTTCTATACCCCAACCCCCTTCTAACCCGGTTCTCTGTCACAGCAACCGGATTCGTACACCCTCGGTGCTCTTACGCGATTCCCATTGTGGATAGAGTAGTACAGCACCTTACGTTTCCGGCTCTGGCACGTCATCGTCTTCCAAGACAGGTACTAAATATCCTTTATCACAATTCATTTCTTATAACTCCTTATCTCCTTCCCATCATTTGTTTGTTACTACCATCTTTCGTACTCTTGAGCCCTCTACACATCTTCAAGCAGTCACAGATCCTAAGTGGTGTGAGGCAATGCATCATGAACTCACTGCTCTTGCACAACAAAAGACGTGGTCTTTAGTGCCACTTCCCCCATGCCACTGCCCCATTGGTTGTAAATGGGTCTTTAGTATTAAGTATCACTCTAATGGCACTGTGGAACGTTACAAAGCTCATCGCGTTGCCAAGGTTTTCACACAACAAGAGGGCTTAGACTACATGACACTTTTTCTCCCGTGGCAAAATTAACCTCTGTGCGCTGCCTTCTTGCTTTGGCTGCTATTCATAACTGGCCGTTATTTCAGATAGACGTTCATAATGCCTTTCTTCATCGTGCCCTGGATGAAGTGGTTTATATGACTCCACCGCCGGGCCTTTGTCGACGGGGGGAGCAGCTTATATGTCGACTACACAAATCCCACTATGGACTAAAACATGCATCTCGTAACTGGCTCTCCAAATTTTCTAAAGTCATCAAAGAGGCCGGTTTTACTCAATCTCATTCAGATCACTCACTGTTTGTAGAGGTGAAAAACTCGTCCATTACAGCAGTCATAATCTATGTGGATGATATGATCATCACAGGGAATGATGCTCAAGCTATTCATGATCTGAAACTCTTTCTTCATCAACAATTTCATATCAAAGACCTTGGCTATCTCAAGTGTTTTCTCGGCTTGGAAGTTGCAAGATCCAAAGCTGGAATTGTCATATCTCAACGTAAATATACATTGGAAATTCTAGATGACATTGGCTTTCTTGGAGTTCAACCGTCTAATTTTCCTATGGAACAGAATTTGAAACTCACAAATGATCAAGGTGATCTCTTGCTTAATCCCTTTCGTTACAGAAGATTAGTAGGTTGATTAATCCATCTTACAATCACTAGACCAGATATCACTTATTGGGTGAACATTCTAAGCCAGTTCATGCATGCCCCAAGAAAACCTCATTGGGACGCAGCTCTCCGAACAGAAAGGTATATGAAAAACTACCCAGGACTTGGTCTATTATTTTCTGCCAATAGTTCCTTAACACTAAAGGCATACTATGATGCCAACTGGGCTAACTGCCTATGACAAGAAGATCCACCTCAGGCTATTGTGTATTTCTTGGAGATTCCTTAATCTCCTGGAAGACAAAGAAACAAAAAACGGTTTCACGCTCTTCTTTAGAAGTCGAGTACAGATCCATGGTTGCTGCAACATGTGAAATCACTTGGCTAAGATATTTATTCAATGATTTGCAAGTCTCTTTGAGACCAGTCAAATTATTTTGTGACAATCAAGTAGCTCTTCATATTGCTGCAAACCCTGTGTATCATGAACGCACTAAACACCTTGAACTTGATTGTCATGTTGTGACAGAAAAGATTCAGGTAGGTCAGATAGTCACCAAGTTTGTTCCATCAACTCATCAACTTGCTGATATCTTCACAAAATCATTAAGGGGAATTGTCTTCAAGACCTTAACGAGCAAGTTGAACATTCTTGACACCCATGCTCCAACTTGAGGGGGGATGTTAAGATTTGATGTGTTAGCACCTCATTTTTGCACCCCAAAAAATACAGAAAATTAACACTTTAATTAAAAAAAGTCAAACCCTGAGAGGTCAAAAAATTGACTTTTTGATCTGATGCAAATTGACCACCAAACTTTTTCCCATTGAATAAAGAATTTTGACACGATTCCAACGCAATTGAGTTTGTTGAAATTGGAGTTCGGATGAAGAAGTTATGAGCCGGTCAAACTTAAGGGGTGCAAAAAATTGCCTTTCTGCTCGAGCCTAGTTCAGCTGTCCAGTTTGCTCTCAGTGGATAGGGAATCTTGAGCTGATTCCAAAGCCACTGAGTTTGCCAAAATCAGACATCAGATGAAAAAGTTATGGTAGGCCAAAGTTTCAGGAAAACTACCCGCGTGGCGAAAAAGGCAGAAAAGGACGAAATAAATAAAAATGGGGAATAAAATAATGATTTTTTTAAAAATATCTCGATTTATATAATTAAAATAATTAAAAAATCATGGATAATATCAAAAATTAAGCCAAAACGAAATGGGATTTGAAATCCACATTTTTAAAACGTGCATGTCTGCACTATATGTGCAGACAGGTCTGGTCCGCACATATAGTGCGGATCCATCCTTATCCATTCAGACAGCTGGCGACAGCTGTCCGATTCGCGGAGATCGCGCACGTTTAAAATGGGATCTGAACTTTAAGTGCGGATCCGAAAATTTTGCCTAAAAATAGAGGCCAGCAGCCATTGTTTGGGAGACTTTCTCCTACCCCGTCGTTACCCTGCCTCTCCGGTGACCTGCGACCTTCTGAACACCTTCTCACTCACCCAAACCTTTTATAATACCCAAAATACCCATGGCCCTCTCTCTTTCTCCCCTTCTTCTCATTTCTATTCAAAAAGAAGCAACAGGAGTTGATTTTCTGGAGCTAAAGAAGTTATCAAAGTGTTGTCTACATCTATCAGGGGGTCCTCACTCATCTAAAGGAGAAGGTAACATCAAGGTGAGAAGATTTGTAGCATTTTACTCAACACATATTGAAATAGAGTTCTTCTAAGCATATTTCTTTTGGGATACTTTTGAATCTATATTTTTATTTGCTTTTTCTCACCTTTTGTTTTGTCTTTCATGCTATTGGAGTCCCCATGGTAAGGGGGACTCCCCATATGAAAGTTGGGAGGAGAGGCTTTGTTCTGATGATCATAAGTCATGGTAATGGGGGTTTTGTTTTATGAGTTAAAAAGCATCTTTATGGGCTGATCGGTATATCCTTTTAAAGGGAGCATGTTCCCTGTTATCACAATCCGCTGTATCCTATAATATCCCACTCTTTCCCTTCTTTCATAGTGATGTTTGCTGTCTTTTCTCCTTCATAATTACTTATTGCATCTTCATGTTTGTATATACGAGGTAAGAGCATATCATATCCATCCACTTATCTCTATTCATCCATTGTCTTAGCATGTGTTCACAAATATGGAATGAGCACCACACGTATTCACATTTAGTTGTTAGAGGGCTTGAAAGTTTGCTTGAAGACTTGTTTCTCACATATCCACACCACCATGAATAGCTATGTATGGCCTCATGATTAGCATAATCAGTAGGTTATCCATTATGTTCTTATGTGTGTCAAAGTCATGCATGTATGGTTCTTCTGGCATCTCTATAATCATCTACTGTTTTTGTGAGCTTTAAAGTATCCATTCCATGCATGATTACCGATGTTTTGCCTTGTTCATATGTCTGCTTATATGATTGTTTGTGTTAGCTGAATGTAAGGATGGATGATTGGGCGAATAAGGTTTTATTTGAGCCAAAAATGATGTATTGAAGTCATTGGGGGTCTGCTCGAAGACCTATGGCATTTTGCAAAACCCAAAAGAAAGCAGGAGATCAGAATCCCATGGTTGTTTTGGCCATTCTGGGGATTCGGGTCAGATCTACATATACAGTGTAGATAAGACCCAACCACATTGCATATGCGGATGGGCCTTGTTCACATAGGATATGTGGTCAGGCCCAGGGAGCTTTCAAAAATCTGTTTTTTGGACCCGAATCCACTCGATCCAACCCGATCCATTCAATAAGCACCAAGTGAGTCTTTGGGTCAACCCAAGCCCCTTTTTGAGACTTGGGCCCAATAAAGCATCGTGGGCCTTCCAACGGCGCCCATATCCAGTCCAGCCCACACCAAGGTCCATTTCAGTAATGGACCCCGAAGCTATTTGGATAATTGCCCTGGACCATCTCCAAGTCCAATGGGCCTTAAAAACCTTAACCCATTAATTTTTGTAAATATAATTAAACCTTTAAATTAAATAACCAAAACCAATAACAGGGTTACCCAACATAACCCTAATGGGCCTTGGGCTTGAATAAAGCCCAAACCTGGAATCCAATGGGCCTTCCAACGGGACTCATATTTGACCCACTTCACTAAAAAGGATAAAAAGATAAAATAAAATAAAATAAAGGGGATCCACACCTTTAGCGGCCCCCACTCAGACTTAATAAACGTGCATGTTGGCCTAGGAATTGGGTGAGACTGAGTTGATTCAAACCAGGGAGACCCGAGGGACTCGTCAAACCGACGGGGCGAGCCGGAGTGTCTTTGGACTTCCCCGGACGTAATCGAGAACTTAACCAGAATCTCTAAAAAGTTGTAGACCATTTTAGATAGATTTGAATAAGCATCCTGGTGTCTACCTACACCCCATCAGGCACGCACTCCACGTGTCCCGAGGATCTAAGATTGGAATTCCCCAAATCAAGAGATTGATAGAGAACGATTCTCACTGTATAGTTGTTTCCTTGTATAGAGTTACCTTGATTAGATCCTTTGTTGCCTTGCTGAGATCCTTTGATCTAGGATCTAAACTCCTATATATGTCTTGTAAATCTGATACGTAAAAATACACAAGAATACAAAGTTCTTTTTTTCTTAATTTACTGTTCTGTCTATTTCTTCTCTATTGAACGTTCCAATTGCTCTATCTATTTTCTGTTGTATTCAACTTTTCACCGTCACATAATGGAAATTGGTCTCTTCTTACTAGCACAGTCCCATTTACCACAAAGTTTTTTGGTTGATGCTTTGTACACGGCAATTTTTCTCATCAATCGACTGCCTACTCCGCGCTCAGTAATGAATCACCCTATTACAGACTCTTTCATAAGAATCCTGACTACAGTCTACTTCGTTCTTTTGGGTGTGCCTGTTATTCTTTGCTACGTCACTATGCCTCAGATTAATTAGTTTTTCGTAGTAAGTTGTGTATTTTCTTAGGATATTCATCGAGTCACAAGGGACTGGGTATAGTTGTCTTGATCCTTCCACCATTGAAGTTTATTTAACCCAGCATGTAGTATTTGATGAAAAATATTTTTCAGGTCTCATGAGATCTCCTGCTGCTCAACCATCCACTGTGCAAGTTCTTGGTGAGTCACTTATCATTCCTTTTTCTCAATTAGAATCATTCACTCTTTTTTTGCAGGACCAGCCAACTTCTTCCATGATTCATTACCATTCAAACTCATCCACATCTCTTCCTTGTCCTCAACTTCCACCTTGGATGGTACTCTTCAAGCTTTGGACACGTCATCACAAACCCAACTATTGACTTATCTCCAAATACCATGGTTCCACTTTCAGCTCAACCTTCCACCAACCCGCATCCTCTCCACCGAATGGTCGTTCGAATGGTCATTTGAACAACCCAAGCGCAACACGCATCCCCCTCTTCCTCTCTCCTCAGCTAACGGCAACGGCCGTTTGAATGCCAATCGTTAGACAGCCCGTTAGTTTCGGCCGTCTCAACTGAATGGTTAGTAAGAACCATTCGACCGTGGTTCGCTCGGTTGCATTTCCCCTACCTATTCATCTAAACTCGACCAATCCCCAAAGCTTCTGTTCCAATGAGCGCGAGAGCCAGAGGATTTTCAAAAAAACCTTCAATGTTTGCAACCTCCAAAGTTTACCTCCTTCCTCTCGAACGAACGAAGGGCTCAAAACAACGTTTGCAACCTTCAACGTTTACCTCCTTCCTCTCCAACGAACGAAGGGCACGAAAGTGAGAGGTTTTCGGAGAAATACGACTTAACTGGTACGTTTGCAACCGATTTTTTATTTTCAAATCGTTTTTTTGCTGTTGATTCCTTTGAGTAAAGAACATTGGTGATAAACGTTGGTTTTGGCTCCATTTTGTTTTGGGGAGTTTGCAAGGGTAGATTGCAGAACAAAATTTTTCTGTACCCCAATATTCTAGAAGTGAAAATATGAAATTGATTTGTCAATATAATCTGTAACCCAAGATTCCAGAAGTAACTATTGAAAAACTTTTATTGCTTAATATTTTTCAATGATAAACATTGTTTAAGTAAGTATTGACAAACTTTTATTAATTTAATGATAGAAGACATCAATCATTGATGCTTTTTTGGTTTTCTGTTACATATTATAATTTTTGTATGAAATATTTCATGTCTTTATGAAAATGTTTATGATTTAATATCTTAAAATTCATATTTTATAAACATAAAAATACATTTGGATTAATTCCTAATTATTTATGCAAAGTTTGAAGTGACCAAAAATTATTTTGTTTACCAAAATAAAAGAAAAGCTAAATGCTAATTGTGGTCAACAGTGAACCAAAATGGGAAATCTAGCTTGTTCCTCTCTTTAAAATTTTAAATTTACTGCCATGAGATAAAATTTCATTCATGCTGATAAATTTCGAGGCAAAACAAGTTGCTTAGCAAAATTAGTGGTTTTAATGTCGATGTTAATGTGCAGGAAAAGTTTGACTACAATGGAAACTGCTGGATCATCATCAACAAGAAGAAAACACCCGCGCAACAGTTGGCTACACTTTAGGTAAAGTTTCCTTCACTTATTTATTTGTTTTGTTCTACAAGCAAGCATGGAAGCAATCCACTATTTTGGTTTTACTCTTTGTATAAGTTTGGGTATGGTTGTCAATATGACGGTTATTGTAATTCCTTTTGCATCCTTGTAATTCTTAATATATTATTGGCCATGATTTTCATTTTGTTCTTTTAGGGAGTATTATGTAAATGAAAGAATGAAGAGTTGTATTGAAGGTGAACAAATCCCTACGAAGCAGCAGGTAGGCATTATCAATGGTAACAGTTAAGGAACATCTTTTATTTTGTTTATTTTGCACTTCGTTGATCCTATTCAAATGAATTTATCCATTTAGTTATTGCGTTTTAGTTATTCGCGGATGCTGTTGGAGTATGGAGGTCAATGAATTAGGTTGAGAAAGAACAATTTAAGAGAGCATCACGGCTTGAGTGGGACGAATACAACAGGGCTGTCCCACGACAAGGGCTGCAAAAAAAAACAAACAAACAACAGGTTCGTGAAATTTATTATCTATAATTGGAATTATTGTGGATAACTAGTTGAGACTGATATATTTTTTCGTTTTACCCTTTTTTTTTGTAGGCTGTGATACAGACACGTTGTTCACCTGGACGTTTCATTGCGTTTATGCGCACCATTTCATTCACCGCTTCTCAGGAGCGATGCCTTAGAGATTGTGGCTTTCAGTGCCTACTGAATTTACGCGCGACCAAGCTTAATCGGCAACTTTGTCAGTGGATTCTTCCGAATGTAGAGACTAAGAAGAGATGTATCAGAGTTGGGGCACAGAATATTTTCTTTGACACACACGACGTGGAGATGATAATTGGGTTACCCATACAGGGGATAGATGTTGATACATCTATATTAGAAATCCCCGATATGACAGAGTTGTATAGCTTTTACGGGGTAGGAAATGGAAGCATCCCTATTAAGAATGTTGAGAAGAGCTTGAGAGCCCAGAGAATGATCATAAGTGTATCCGTTCTTTTGTATTGTATTCGTTGACGACCTTAGTAAATCCATCTTCAAAGATTGATGTGAGTGCATCCTATCTTCCCTTGCTGGTCGATGTAGAGAGGATAGGAGGTTACAACTGGGGGAAGTATCTTTTAAACGCATTGATGCATCGCATAGCCGAGTTTCAAAATGGCAAACGGAAATCCGTTAATGGCTGCTTATTATTTTTACAGGTATGTATAGTATTTAATACATGCATTGGCTTGTTTACTCTAGCTTATGATAATGATAATGCGTCTAATGATACTTCTTTGTTGCTTAGTTTTTGTACTACAATCGGATGATTGTTCGTCAAGCAACATCTCCCACTACTCCACGTATGGTAGCGTAGACGGATGCATTGATTAACCAAAGGGAGAAGGATGAAATCGCGCTTGGTGGTTATGGAAACGGGAAGGTATACACATATATATTTGAGTTGAACTGATTATTGTAGGTTTTGTTGTCAATTTTCCATAGAACACAGCATTTCTATGTACTCACTAATATACACGTTAAATATTGTAGGTGGTTGAGCATTGTGCCGAGAGCTGTGTGGAAGATGAAGCATTAGGCGAAGCACATGAACGAAATTTCATTGATCTTTGGAAATTTCGAGGAGATCCAGATCCTGTAAGATTGGTTATTTTATTTATTATACCTCAAGTTTTCTTATTAAGAACACCTCCGCATGTTTTATGATTGTGTGTTGTGTATTCCAGGTTATTCAAGGTCATCTCATGAAGATATTGGACACGTATAGTGAAATGCTAAATCACGTGAAGTCAAAGGAAACTGTCGACCCCTCTGATATCCACGTGCCATGTGAGAGCCCTGATCAAATGGATGATCCTGACTCTTCCATGCTTGATGTGCCTGATGAAGCAAGGATGGCACCCTCCCATCATAGCACCCACGAGAGCGGTGATCATACCGATGCTGTCGACATGGCGGTGTTTGCGGAGGTACAGAAAGATCAAATGCAAGTGGATGAGGTGGTTACAGTTCCCGCTCGAAGCGGCATTGGGACTGAGGTAACCAAACCTCGAAGAGGGTCATGCAAGAAGCAACGTGCGAGACATTGTCGCACGCCATATGTTGCCCATCGCTTCCGTCCTCGATTGGGTCTAGAAGGGCGCTCAATCCTACAATACATTTGCCGAAACAAACATTCTGAGTAAGATAATATTTCTAAACTAACTTGTAAATGTTATTTATGTATTATAATTCGTAGTGAATAATTCCTCATCGTTTTTTTTCAAAGAAATTATATTCAAATTTGATTCCATCCATGCGTGGGCATCTGAATTGACATATTTGTTAGACAACAAACATGTTAATAGTGTGGTATACAAAGCCTATCTTGTGAATAATATATTGGTTGTTCAATTTTACATTTCATCACTCATGGTAATTTTTTATAGGCTATCAATTCTTTCGGAGCATGTCTTATAAAGCACCAAAAATTGTTGACTAGCTGCAAAGTCAGCCAGCATTATTGCCCCACATATGTTTGTGTGAGGACTTTTTGTGATAGCACTAGTAGTCATTATCCTATTTCCAAATGTTGTTGTTCAAGGCCACACTAATGATGAAAATTTCCTTCCATATATTATGCAGGATTGGATAATGAATATTCATCGTGGTTCCACCGAAGCCTTACGTCCTTACTTCGATCTAGGGCGACTAGGGTATTCAGTGGTTGCAAGCAATCTTGTAAGTTTCTTGGGATGCAATGTGCCACCTTCACAAGTGATTTGTTTCAGATTTTTTTTATGCTTTTATCCTTACTTAGTAGTCTATAATTGGTTTTTACTTATAAGGTTGTCTTAATTGTATGTAGATTTTTGTTCCCATGTATCTGCGCAATCATTGGTTTCTTGTAGTTGTAAACCTAAAAAAGCGGAGAGTGGAGGTGCTTGACTCAATGGATGGGGAGCGTCGTGCGGGACATCAATCTATAATTGAAATATAGGTAATTTTTATATTAATGAAATTTTCTCATACCATTTACAACACTTATCATATTGACACTCGTTTCGTCACTTGTAGATCAAGATGTTGGATATGATCTTACATTCCTTCGGAGGTGGTGATGAATTTCCACTTTTACTGTGGGAGTTGCGGCATGTTAAGGTCCCACACCAAACCAACGGGTAAGCCGTTAGGTTTGTTTCGCTTCATACCTATGTTAGCTTCTTACAAGTGATGTGATTATATACCGTTAGGTATGATTATGGTGTCTTCATGATGAAATTCATGGAGGTATGGGATGGCAGCATCTTGTCTCCAGCATTTGATCAGGTTCGTATATAACTTAAACGTTTTTTTTATAATTATAGTTAGCAAGTACATCGCTAGTAACACACAAGTACGGCTTCTATGAATTCAGAGTAATATCGCACACTTTAGGGGTAAGTTCCTTGTTGACTTCGTTAAGCACCCTTCAAACCAAGTGCATGAAATCCTTCTTTCGAAGGCATTTGACACAAATGAAGAGGAGACTAGTGAAGGTGAAGAAGCCAAAGAGGTAAGACCTATCTGTCACATGTTCAATAACAAGGTTCTTTGAAACTAATAACATTATAATGCCTTATAAATTTATGATTGCATTGTTTATAGGTATAATTCAATGCCCTTGAAAGGATCTTTGTATCATCAACACCGGTAGCTAGAGAATCATTGTCCCCAACACTATCTAGACGTGTGCAATCTGGCTGAGAATTTGATTGTGAAACATTCACCCTTCGAACTGCACTTTGACTTCCTCTTTTCGTGATGCATCATCCATATCACTAGTTTTGTTTTATTCTTTTAATATTCTATTCACCCCACATTCAATTTATTTAACCAGATCACTAGCAAAAGCAGAGGACTCTTCATGCAGTGCAGCCTTCCTTGCATCTTGGACAAACGTATGACACAATTCCTTAAACCTCCTCCCAAATGCCGCTTTGGAGTCCTCCTCAACAACAGTCCCTTCTTCATATGCAACCAAACCACTCTTTGCATCTTTAGTTCATCTTTTCAAGATATATTGATTAGGTATCTTCTTTATCCTATTAGCACGAAGAATATAAAATGCATGACTGCACAATATGCCACTAAATTCAAATTTCTTACAGCTACAATTGATTGAAGTAGTTTCGCGATCGAATGTAACAGTATGTTGACGAACTCTTTGTGCGGCATCATTAGTGACTTTATACTCAACCACTCCGCCAACTTCCCCACAAACATACATCTCACAATTAAGGACACCATCAAGTACTTCTTTGCGAACTAATTCAAGGATTTCTTCTGTGTAGACATTTCATGCACATTCCAACATTTGATTTCCCTCTATCGGCAACGTAGGAGTACTATTTATCATCTTACAATCAGCCCTCAGTTCCTCATACCGCCTATCATCCAATAATTCATCGAAGCGCCCCAAGAATCGCAATAAATCCTTTTGCCTCTGTAGATGAGTTTTCAGTGAAGCATTCATGCTCTCGGACCTTTGTGTCGTATTCATGTTTGCATAGAACGTGTTCCTTCCATATGCTAGAGACCATTTCTCCTTTTCCTCAAACTTTGCTTTCAACCATCTGTTCAAGGATAAATTATATTTGTTTATCATTGTGTTCCATGCTTCTATGAATTCCTCCCCGTCTTCATACTCGTAAACACATCTACTAAAATCTTTTGCGAATAATCTCTCACGGTTAAACAGATCTCTAAGATGCTTTGCAGCATTTTGGAACATGTGTCAAACACAGAAGCGATGGAATGTATCCAGAAGCACCGAAGCTATTGCACTCGTCATAGCTTGGTCATGCTCTGTGAGAATTGTCTTCGGCCTCTTACCACACATAGCTCTTACAAAGCTTTCAAATAACCAACTAAATATCTGAACGCTTTTATCGTATAATAGGGCAGCAGATTTTGGTTTGTCTGTGATGATTAACACCAACAAATAACCCGAATGGTCTACCATACTTGTTTGTTCTATATGTGGTGTCAAAACAAACCACGTCACCAAAGTAAGTATAATCTGCCATCATCCCAAAATCAACCCAAAATATGTTACTAATAAGTTCGTCTTCATCTAACTGAATGGCATAGAAAAAGGATGCATGTTCCGATTGTTTTCTCTGAAAGTATTCCAATAAGGCTCCTGCATCTCCCTGTTGCATGGCCACCCTACGTTTAGACTACAAATAATTTTGACAGTCTACCCGCATGAATCCTAGGCATTCAATGCCACCTACTTCCCTTCTCATCATTTCGACTGTTCTCTTGGGTTGTATCCCTTTCGATTCTGCAAGATCAATTTCAGCTGCCTGGGCCTCTGTTACTTTCCGATGCAATCGTAACATATGAACCATGCTTAGCAAAAGCAACTCATGATTATGCCTCTCCTCGAACTATGTAATTATATATTTTCCAATACAATTTTTATTCTTGCCTTACACCCAGTCCTTGTATCTGTACGATGTTTTACAACCGTCATATCCTTTTTATCTGTCCGACGATAACCTTCCTTTGAGCAACAAAAAACCCTATCTAGGACGATGCCCGTACGTTGATGCTTATGCTGTAAGTCTTTTCTCGTTCTGAAACCAGTTCGTCTTGCATACTCATTATAAAACTGATGTGTGTCGCCTTCTGAATCAAACACCATCCCAATATTTGGTAAATATGTTGTCTGTATTGATTCTTGCAAACCATCAACATCCTCATCGATGGTGTCTTCAATACCATCAATTGATCTAGATGACATGTCCTCCCCACTATCCATTTCCGTTGTGTTTTCTGTTTGCATATAAAACCCTCATTATTGTATAAGCAAATAATCAGACTTAAAATGAAAGATCATAAGAGGCCAGGTTTGTTACATCATTCTTAAAACCAAAAAATACAATGGATAAACAACATTCATGAAGTAATTAACATCCAAGATGATCAAGCCATGGTACATTCAAATTGAACCAAAAAAAAACAATTAAATAAAATAAAGGTTTATTTAAATGGAGAAGAAAATCAGCATTACTCAGACACGAGCACATGATCAAGCCACTTGTAAAGCATAATAATAACAAATGGACAATTAATAAAAATGAGAAACTAAATTCACTAAATATATAAGCCTAAGTAGGGTTCCTATATGGGACAATTCTAAGCACTTTGAATATTTAATTGAACCTGAAATTTCTAAAATGAAGCATACTTTGCAATTTCAGTCAAAAGTCAACACCAATGAGGTTAAACTTGAAACCACTTCCAGTTTAAACATGTAGACCCAAAGAGGGTGTAAAACCACCAATATGGGACTACAAACAATCCACAAAGCATGATTCATGTATGTTACATGACTCCGAAATAGTTCTTTTTTGTTTTCCTTTCCTTGGGAACTCAAATGTCGAAATGCAATGGACAAGCACCAATCTCGTAAATAATCGAAGGAGACCACTTTACCCATTCTTTTTCTTCTTTTCCTCTTCTTCTTCTTTTTATTCTTTACCCTTTTTTTAGGGACAGGGATTCCAAGAGTAATTATTTGGTTTCACCGAACAAAAAATCTGTTCCAGATGGGTATGGAGATTGCACAAGTCTGATAAAAATTAAAAATTAAGACAACTAGAAATCTTTCTTCAAACCAATTCATAATTAGAATTGCTTCAAACTTAATAACTTTATGCCATTACGTTGCCCCACCCAACTGTTCGCAACTAACTACAAACACAATGTCTTCTTGTTTTATTACAATCCTTAACAATCAGACTATGCTGATTCCATGGAGTATTAGAGATATTGTGCTGGAAATTAAGAACTTGTGTTCTTGTTTCATGACTATGAAATTCTTACACATCTACGAAGGAGGAAAACAAGTGCCAAATGCGTTGATTTTGAGCAATCTCCTTTTGATGATGCTCGTGGGAGATCTTTTGACCGAGTTGTTTCAATTAAATAATATTCTCATTTTCTTACTAACAAAAAAAAAAAAAAAAACGAAGAAACACAATGTCACTTGAAGATTATTTGATAGTGAAAAAGCAAATAACTCATTCCATGCATTTTCAAAAATATTTAGACCTTCACCGTTTGCGCAACTCGATTCCGAAGCAACTCCTTCAAGTCGTTAGCTCCCGAAATGCCCATAGTTCCTCAAGAGGTCACGTACGAACTCCTTCACAAAATTTAATCAACCTGAACACAATGTACAGTGTCGCACAATTAAATTTAGATGCATTGCGAGGTCGATGGAAACCAAATGGAGAAGAAGAAGCACATGAATCTACAGTCTTGCGCAATTAATCAACCTGAACGCAATCGGTGGGACAAATCTACCATTCTCTTCTCCAATGAACGTCAGGGGAAATCAAAAAATTTAAGTCGTTTCGCATGTGCAATAGGAAGGGGAAATCACGAAGGAGGGAGTTTTGAATATTTTAGTCGTTTCGCGGTCACAACAAGAAGGGGAAATGTGACCGGGCGAACCACGGTGACATGGTTGTTACTAACCATTCGTTAGATGGCCGAAAACTAACGGGCCGTCTAATGATTGGCATTCAAACGGCTGTTGCCGTTCGCTGAGGAGAGAGGAAGAGGGGGACGCGTGTCGCGCTTGGGTCGTTCGAATGACCATTCGGTGGAGAGGATGTGGGTTCCACACACGTAGCTAATCCTTCTTCAAATATTTCGGATGCTACAGATTTGGTACCTTTAGTCTCTTCTATTCCCACTCGCGTGGTCACTCGATCACAAACAGGATCTCTTAAACCAAAAATCTTTCCAAATTTCAAGACCTATTCAACCAAATATCCCATCCAGACATATCATTCCATGGCACCTGTAACCAAAACTTAACTAGTTAATTTTTCTGAAGCTGTTAGCCATGCAGGTTGGAGACATGCTATACAGGAGGATTATGATGCTTTAGTGGCAAATCACACATGGACTCTTTGTCCAAAACCTGCACAACAGAATGTTATTCATACAAAGTGGGTTTATAATGTCAAGCACAAAGAAGATGGCAGTGTTGATCGATTAAAGGTGAGATTGGTTGCCAAGGGATTCCAACAAATTGATGGTTTGGATTATACTGAAACTTTCAGTCCTGTTATCAAACCAGCCACAACCAGAATTGTCCTTGCTCTCGTAGTTCAGTTTGATTGGGAATTTGACAACTTGATGTATCCAATGCCTTTCTTCATGGAACATTACAAGAGGATCGAGGTTTACATTGAGCAGCCTTGTGGCTTTAAAGATTCTGCTCATCCCGATTTTGTATGTAAGCTTCACAAGGCATTATATGGACTGAAGCAAGCCCCACGTGCTTGGTATACTCGGCTATCTCAAAGTTTACAGTATAGAAGATAAGCCTCTAGATTTGAATAGCACCTTATCTAAGAACTCTGTTACAGTTTGATCAGATTTGGTTTTGTATTTTAAATCTTATGTATATCCTGTAGAGGCTAACATACTCTGTAACAAACTCTAGTATAAATACAAATGGTAGCTGCTACTTCCCTGTGTGTGGAAGAACATTTCAAAAGAGTTAAGTTATTTCTTTATGGTATCGGAGCTACCATAGACGAAAGTCTGATCCTATGTCTTCCCAACTCTCTGCTTCTGCCATGTCAAATTCCAACCAAAACACCACACCAAGTATCAACCCAACCACCATCTGTGCTCCACCTAATGTTAATCTGTACAATGTGGTCACTGTTAGGCTTACAAAGGATAATTATCTCCTTTGGAAGGCCCAAATAGTACCATATTTCAGAGGTCAAAAGGTCTTTGATTATGTGAATGGAACCATTCCATGTCCTTCCCCTTCCTTACCACGTGCCAGCACATCCACTGAAGCTGCCACCAATGAACCAAACCCCGCCTATGATCTATGGATTCAACAAGATCAAATTATCCTCAGCTCACTTATGTCATCTTTGTCAGCGTCAGTTCTTGCTAAAGTTGTGGGACTGTCCACTTCTTTTGAAGTTTGGTAGGCACTCGAGAGGATGTTCTCCTCTCATTCCACTGCACGACTTATGCAAACTTGACTCCTTCTCTCCACTGTCAAGAAAGGAGACTTATCTATCTCTGATTACTTTTAGACTGTCAAATCTCATGTAGACACACTTGCCGCTATTGGACATCCTCTCTCAGATCTAGATGTCATTACCTATCTTCTTCCTGGACTAGACTCTTCCTATAACTCTATAGTCACTTTGCTCTCTACTAGAGTGGATCCCATGACTCTTGATGAGATCTATGGTCATCTTCTCACCCATGAGATGTGACTTGAGCAGCAAAACTCTATGGTTGAAATGTCAATTGGTTCAGCTAATGTTGCAACCCGTAATGATGGGAATCACAACAAAGGTTTCCGTGGGCAGCAACACCACTCTTTGCACCAGCAGCACAATAGGGGACGTGGTCGTGGACGTGGTTGGACTTTCTCTAACTCTCCACGACCAACCTGTTAGCTATGTGGACGAACAGGTCACTCTGCTATATCTTGCTATCATCGGTATGATCATGCCTATCAAGGATCTTCTCTAGCAATGATTGCGTTTGTTGCTACTTCTGAGACTCAACCTGATTCTACCTGGTACACAGACTCTGGCTATACCAATCACATTACTCATGACATGCAGAACCTGAATATTCAATCAGAACCTTATCTTGGTACTGATCAAATTCAAGTGGGCGATGGTAAAGGTTTATCGATCTCTCATATTGGCTCCTCATCCTTTACTTCTCCTACTGCTGATTTTCAACTTCGCAATGTCTTTCATGTTCCTGCTATCCGCAAGAATTTACTTTCTGTGTCTCAGTTCACTCGTGAGAATAATGTATTTATTGAATTTACTCTGATCATTTTTGTGTCAAGGACGAGCGCACACGGAGAACCTTGCACCACGGCAAGACTAAGGGCGGTCTCTATCCTCTGAATCTTCCCACTCCTTCATCCTCGTCTTTACAAGCCTTATCATTTGTTCGTGTTCTGCTAGATGTTTGGCACTCTAGACTTGGTCATGTGTCCTACCCCACCGTGATATGCATCATTTCTAATTTTCAGCTTCCAGTTTCATGCAATAAGATTCCAGATGTCTGTCCTACATGCCAGCAAGGCAAATCTCATCGCATGCCCTTTGTTTCATCTCAGTTTTAGTCCACATCTCCACTTGAATTACTGTTTGCTAATGTTTCTTTTGTTGATCATTATAGTCGTTTCTTGTGGCTATTTCCTATTTCGAATAAATCAGATGTTATATCTATTTTTCGTACTTTTCAAATTCATGTTGAGCGCCAATTTAACTGCAAGATTCAAGCTATCCAAACTAATGGTGGAGGTGAATTTCATCCTCTCCACAAATTTTTCATGACCTGTGGTATTCAACATCGCATAACATGTCCCTACAAATCCCAACAAAATGGGGCTGTTGAACGTCGTCATCGTCAAGTGGTTGAAACTGGCCTTTCTCTTCTCTCGCACTCATCTGTACCTCAATCTTACTGGGCTGATGCATTCACCATGGCCGCATATCTCATAAATCGGTTACCTAGCACATCTATTGATAACCAAACACCGTTTGAGAGACTGTTTCATCACAAACCTGATTACTCCCTACTTCAGACATTTGGTTGTGCTTGCTGGCCATATCTTCGACCCTTCAACAAACATAAGATGGATTTCCGTTCTCGGCTTTGTGTTTTTCTCGGGTATAGTCCATATCACCGGGGTTTCAAGTGCCTTGATTTTCATTCTAAAAAGATCATCTTATCACGTCATGTTCTTTTTGATGAACGTGTTTTCCCATTTTTTTAAATTTCAATGCTCATCCAATCCTACATCTTCTCTTATGGATAAAACCTATCTTCCTAGATCCCTTCATCTCTCATCCTCATCTAATATTCCCGGTATTGACTCCCATATCCCGGTTTTTCCTACCATTCAGTCATCTTCAAATCTTGACTCCCATGTCCCTAACTCCTCTCCCATAGATGCTTCTTCTACCTCTTCAACAACGGCTTCCCCTACTCATGATGTGGTGCCTGCTCCTGTGATGCGCACTCATCCCATGATCACAAGATCACAGAATGCCATTGCAAAGCCTGAGAACTTCCATGATGGTACAGTCAAATATCCTTTCGATCCCCAGAGCTCTATTTACTGAAAAGTCTACTGTTCCCTATGAACCTTCTTGCTATACAGAAGCTGCTAAGCATGGTGAATGGCGTAAGGCTATGGATGAAGAATTCAATGCCCTCATGCGGAATGGGACCTGGTCCTTGGTTCCACAAAAACCAGGTATGAATATTGTTGTCAATAAATGGGTTTTTTGTTGCAAACCCAATTCAGATGGTACTCTCAATCAGAGGAAGGCAAGACTAGTTGCCAAGGGATATCATTAACAGCCAGGAATAGATTTTTCAGACACCTTTAGTCCAGTTATCAAACCAACAACTATTCGGTTGGTCTTGTCTTATGCAGTGTCCAAAAATTGGCCCATTTGGCAATTAGATGTCAACAATGCTTTTCTTCATGGGCTGCTCAATGAAGAAGTCTACATGCTTCAGCCACTTGGTTATATTAACTCTCAATTTCCAGACCATGTTTGTTGTCTCCATAAAGCATTGTATGGATTGAAACAGGCCCCTCGTGCCTGGTATGCAAGACTTCAGGAATTTCTATTGGCTTATGGGTTTGTTAATTCTCAATCAGATTCATCCTTGTTTATCAAGAACTCTGCTAGTGTGCAGATTTTTGTTCTCGTCTATGTAGATGATATTATTATCATGGCATCTCACTCAGCTGCCATTGAATCATTTCTCAAGTCTTTGAATCAAACATTTGCCATCAAAGATCTTGGAGAACTCAGCTTTTTCCTTGGTGTTGAAGCCACCAAAGTCCATGCAGGTCTATTCCTATCTCAGAAGCAATACATATTTAATCTCTTGAAGCGTACCAAGATGGTGGAGGCCAAATCCGTGTCATCCCCAATGTCTTCATCAACTAATCTTTCAAAGTTTGACAGCTCCTCATTCTTGGATCCTGAACTTTATCGTAGTACTGTGGGTGCTCTTCAATATCTTTCACTGACTCGGCCAGACATATCTTTCTCTGTTAACAAAGTTTGTCAGTTTATGCATCATCCTTCTGAAAACCATTGGACTGCTGTCAAGAGAATATTGCGGTACCTCAAGAGCACAATGACTCACGGACTTCTTATTCGTTGCAACTGTTCCTTTCATCTATCTATATTTTTTGATGCAGATTGGGCAGGTTGCGCAGACGACATAAAATCAATAGGTACCTATTGTGTGTTCTTTGGTCCTAATCTCATCTCGTGGAGCTAAAAAAAACAGCCTACTGTTGCTCGATCAAGCACCGAGGCAGAATACAAGGCCGTGGCTAATGCTGCTGCTGAATATTTGTGGCTTCAGTCTCTATTGTGTGAGTTGGGCATCTTTCTCTCCACACCACCAATTCTTTGGTGTGACAATGTGGGTGCTACATATGTCTCAGCTAACCCTGTTTTTCATGCTCGCATGAAACATGTGGAGATTGACTATCACTTTGTTCGAGAAAGAGTCCAACAAAAAGCCTTGGAAGTACGCTTCATCTCTAGCAAAGATCAAATAGCTGATGCTTTGACAAAACCTCTTCCTTCTTAGCGATTCTTGCATCTTCGTGACAAGCTGAATGTCATTCCAACGCCGCTCAGCTTGAGGGGGCGTATAGAAGATAAGCCTCCAGATTTGAATAGCACCTTATCTAAGAACTTTGTTACAGTTTGATTAGATTTGGTTTTGTATTTTAAATCTTATGTATATCCTGTAGAGGCTAACATACTCTGTAACAAACTCTAGTATAAATACAAATGGCAGCTGCTACTTCCCTGTGTGTGGAAGAACATTTCAAAAGAGTTGAGTTATTTCTTTATACAGGACTTTGGATTTCATGCCTCTAATGTTGACACATTATTATTTACTTACCACAAGGAAGATGTTCGTTTATATATGCTTGCCTATGTTGATGATATCTTGCTTGTTGGAACCCACGGTACTGTTATTTCTGATCTCATCAAACATCTATAGCAAGACTTCAAGTTAAAAGACTTGGGGCGCCCTGAGTTACTTTCTCGGGATCTAGGCTACATGTGACAAGCAAGGAATTTATCTTAGGCAAAGCAAATACATTTTGGATATTCTACATAGGTCCCGAATGATTGGTGCCAAGCCTAGTCTTGCACCATGTATCTCTCGTAAAAAATTGTCTTCCCACTCGGGTGATCCTTTTGAAGACATTACAGGTTATCAACAACTCATAGGGTCCTTACAGTATTGTACTCTAACAAGACCAGAGATTGCTTTCACCGTCAATCAGTTGTGCTAATATCTCCATTGTCCTCACTTCAGCCAAACGAGCTAGTGCTACGCTACTTAAAGGGTAGTATTGATGATGGCCTTTACTTGACTCGTGGTCCTATTAATCTTCAAGCCTATAGTGATTCAGATTGGGCAGGTGATCCAGATGATCGCCGCTTTACTTGACTCGTGGTCCTATTAATTTCATGGTGTGCTAAGGAGCAATAAGTTGTGTCAAGATCAAGCACAGAAGCCGAGTATCAGGCCTTAGCTATGATAGTGGCCAAGTTATATTGGATACACACGGTGTTTAAAGATCTCCAAATACCTCTTCCTACAACACCAACCATTTGTTGTGACAACAATGTCAGTGCTTTAGCCTTAGCTTCCAATCCTGTCTTCCACGCCCGAACAAAACATATAGAAGTGGATTTTCGCTTCATCCATGAAAAAGTGGCCAATAAGGATGTTATTCAGTTTATTTCCAATTTTGATCAAGTTGCTGACATTTTTACAAAGGGATTATTTGGTCGTTGTTTTCAACATTTGTAAGTTCAAGCTCATGGCGACTCTTCTCCCCATTAGCTTGTGGGGGCATGTTAAGCTGTTAGGATCGATGGAAACCATTCAAACAGAAGCCAAATCTTCAAGGATAACAGTTGCAACATCAATCCAACTATCAGATTCAAATTAGTCATCTGTTAGTCGTTACATAGTTGTTATCCAGTTACTATTGTATATTTAAAAGGGAAAATTTCAAAAACATGCCACTTTACAGCGATTATTACAAAAACATGCCATAAAGATGCAAAATTTCAAAAACATGCCACTTTTGAGAATTATTACCAGAAAGGGATCATTGCACGTTTGGGGAAATTTCAATGCCCAAAATGCCCTTGGATATAAGGGCATGTTTGCACGTGCCCCGCTCTCTCCCTCCTCTCCTCTCCTCGCCTCTCGCCCTCGTCCTGTGCGAGCGAAAAAACCCACCTTCGAAACCCTAAACCCGACGACGAACGCCGGCTAATCTTCTCAAAATCCGGCGAGCTAGGGTTCTTCCCACGTTCTCTCCTCTCCTCTCCTCTCGTCCTGTGCGGAATTTCAAAAAGTGAGAACCCTGCGAATCCCAACCCTAAACCCGAAGCCGACGACGAACGACCGGCCAATCCCTTCTTCGCCGGCGAGCTAGGGTTGTTGCCGGAGCAAGTTTGCTTCGTCTCCAAGCCCGACGAACCCCCACGAACCCCGACCATTCTCATCTTCTTCTCCAGAAGGGCGAAACCCTCTCCTTCCCCCATTCCTCTCTTCGACGAAACCCTCTCGTTTCGTGCATTGTTTTCCTCTCCTCTCTGTTTGCACACATTGAGGAATTCGTCGTTGGAGAGCCACCGCGGTTGAAGTTTGTTGCCGTCGACGACCTGCTATTCGTCGCCGTAGGGAGTGCTGCCGTTGGCGACCAGGTAGCTGCCGAGTGCCTCCTTTGAATTTTATTTTGCGAAATTGAATTTAAATTTGCGCATTTGCATATTTGCACATATTTAAATGGTAATCTTCTTGTAGAAATGTCTTAAATTTCAATGATTCTGTTGTTTGCCTTAGCGAAATGTGCCCTTTCGAATTTGAATATGAGTTATTTGCATGTTTTTCGAATATTGGCTGTAGTAAATGTTTACACCATCGTTGTCCAACTATAGAAGCGAGCAAGCAGCTCCATTACACTGAAAAAAGTCCATGAATGATGTAGTGCTCTGAGTTGCGAATGTGTTATGAAGCCATTAAATTTTTTGCTTCCACTCTAGCAATGGCCTTGTATAACCACGCTTCTTTAGAAGTTCTTCCCAAATTCAATGAGTTTGTTGGCTCTACCGATGAGACTTCCAATACTTAACAGATTGTTATTGGAGGTTTTTGATCTCTTCTATTTTAAACTGAAAAGCAAACAGCACCAAACAATAGTATCTTCGGATATCTCTTGTGCAGGCTATTCAGGGTTGCTTGAGATGCTGGTTTTTTCTCCTCATTTGGACCAAAAACTGAACTTTTGCTTTTGCTGTATCTTCTTCATATCCTGTGACAATTCAAATCAAAAGGAATGAAAATTTCTCATCTTATAAGAGAGGCAAAGAGAGAGCAACCATAGTCTTTACAATTTAGTAAATAAAAGGTATATTTAACAGCCACATAACATTTTGAGTCCTCCTCTTCCCCCAATCAGGTCAGTTGCATAAGAAATATGGAACATGATAATAGGCTTTTGGAGTGTGTTGTGAGGCATTAAGAAATATGGAACATGACCGACGCCTACCTAGTCCTTACTCCATACCAACAAAGCCTTCAATCATGCCTTCTTTTAAGGGTGAATGCTCCACTCCCCATGCAACCACCACAAATACTTTCACTGTCGTCATAGATCACAACCATCATATTAGCCTCGTGTCAGGTAATGACCCATGACCTGGAACCTATCAGCTGCAGTAGATAAGACTTTATAACCTTTGTGCCAAATCAAAGATCTGATGGTGATGATACCTTTGATAACAGATCCCTATTTCCAAAGGGGTAGTTTCACAAAGTGGCCTGAATTTAACATTGCCACCTTTGTGTTCTCAGGCTTAGACTCAGGACATCTTGATAGGAGACTGCACCTCAATTTTTGTAGTAGATATTGACCACAATATAATTAAGTAAATGTAAATACTTTTAGCACAAATAAGTGTATCTATTACCTCTGTTTTACCGTCTAATTTTTTGGTTAAATAAACATAAATAAACCCATTAAAGATAGAGAGAGGAATTAAACCTTACTGCTACTGCCATGCCAAAATCAGTTATTTTCTGCATTGCACAGAGCATCAAGCCTTACTGCAAATGTTTATCAGCAGTAGATGCTGTTATGCCCATCACCTCCTCCTCCTCATATCATTATTTTCTGCTGAATCTGAATCAAAACCCACCTCTCCTATCATATCATTGGATGATAGGAGAGGTGGGTTTTGATTCAGATTCAGCAGAAAATAATGATATGAGGAGGAGGAGGTGATGGGCATAACAGCATCTACTGCTGATAAACATTTGCAGTAAGGCTTGATGCTCTGTGCAATGCAGAAAATAACTGATTTTGGCATGGCAGTAGCAGTAAGGTTTAATTCCTCTCTCTATCTTTAATGGGTTTATTTATGTTTATTTAACCAAAAAATTAGACGGTAAAACAGAGGTAATAGATACACTTATTTGTGCTAAAAGTATTTACATTTACTTAATTATATTGTGGTCAATATCTACTACAAAAATTGAGGTGCAGTCTCCTATCAAGATGTCCTGAGTCTAAGCCTGAGAACACAAAGGTGGCAATGTTAAATTCAGGCCACTTTGTGAAACTACCCCTTTGGAAATAGGGATCTGTTATCAAAGGTATCATCACCATCAGATCTTTGATTTGGCACAAAGGTTATAAAGTCTTATCTACTGCAGCTGATAGGTTCCAGGTCATGGGTCATTACCTGACACGAGGCTAATATGATGGTTGTGATCTATGACGACAGTGAAAGTATTTGTGGTGGTTGCATGGGGAGTGGAGCATTCACCCTTAAAAGAAGGCATGATTGAAGGCTTTGTTGGTATGGAGTAAGGACTAGGTAGGCGTCGGTCATGTTCCATATTTCTTAATGCCTCACAACACACTCCAAAAGCCTATTATCATGTTCCATATTTCTTATGCAACTGACCTGATTGGGGGAAGAGGAGGACTCAAAATGTTATGTGGCTGTTAAATATACCTTTTATTTACTAAATTGTAAAGACTATGGTTGCTCTCTCTTTGCCTCTCTTATAAGATGAGAAATTTTCATTCCTTTTGATTTGAATTGTCACAGGATATGAAGAAGATACAGCAAAAGCAAAAGTTCAGTTTTTGGTCCAAATGAGGAGAAAAAACCAGCATCTCAAGCAACCCTGAATAGCCTGCACAAGAGATATCCGAAGATACTATTGTTTGGTGCTGTTTGCTTTTCAGTTTAAAATAGAAGAGATCAAAAACCTCCAATAACAATCTGTTAAGTATTGGAAGTCTCATCGGTAGAGCCAACAAACTCATTGAATTTGGGAAGAACTTCTAAAGAAGCGTGGTTATACAAGGCCATTGCTAGAGTGGAAGCAAAAAATTTAATGGCTTCATAACACATTCGCAACTCAGAGCACTACATCATTCATGGACTTTTTTCAGTGTAATGGAGCTGCTTGCTCGCTTCTATAGTTGGACAACGATGGTGTAAACATTTACTACAGCCAATATTCGAAAAACATGCAAATAACTCATATTCAAATTCGAAAGGGCACATTTCGCTAAGGCAAACAACAGAATCATTGAAATTTAAGACATTTCTACAAGAAGATTACCATTTAAATATGTGCAAATATGCAAATGCGCAAATTTAAATTCAATTTCGCAAAATAAAATTCAAAGGAGGCACTCGGCAGCTACCTGGTCGCCAACGGCAGCACTCCCTACGGCGACGAATAGCAGGTCGTCGACGGCAACAAACTTCAACCGCGGTGGCTCTCCAACGACGAATTCCTCAATGTGTGCAAACAGAGAGGAGAGGAAAACAATGCACGAAACGAGAGGGTTTCGTCGAAGAGAGGAATGGGGGAAGGAGAGGGTTTCGCCCTTCTGGAGAAGAAGATGAGAATGGTCGGGGTTCGTGGGGGTTCGTCGGGCTTGGAGACGAAGCAAACTTGCTCCGGCAACAACCCTAGCTCGCCGGCGAAGAAGGGATTGGCCGGTCGTTCGTCGTCGGCTTCGGGTTTAGGGTTGGGATTCGCAGGGTTCTCACTTTTTGAAATTCCGCACAGGACGAGAGGAGAGGAGAGGAGAGAACGTGGGAAGAACCCTAGCTCGCCGGATTTTGAGAAGATTAGCCGGCGTTCGTCGTCGGGTTTAGGGTTTCGAAGGTGGGTTTTTTCGCTCGCACAGGACGAGGGCGAGAGGCGAGGAGAGGAGAGGAGGGAGAGAGCGGGGCACGTGCAAACATGCCCTTATATCCAAGGGCATTTTGGGCATTGAAATTTCCCCAAACGTGCAATGATCCCTTTCTGGTAATAATTCTCAAAAGTGGCATGTTTTTGAAATTTTGCATCTTTATGGCATGTTTTTGTAATAATCGCTGTAAAGTGGCATGTTTTTGAAATTTTCCCTATTTAAAATGTATATACTTTTAAAATTTCAGATTCATGTACATTCATTATATATAGAATCAATACAGCAGAGGGTATGCCCTTTTCATCTACTCTTTTTCGGGGACTTTCACGGATGTTGCCATCTATAGAACCACGAGATGATGTGAATGAGCTCCATTTGTTTTCCGGGGAAGCCCAGGAAGCCTGTTAAATGAAATACTAAAGCATTTAATTGATTGTTCCAGAGTGGAGGCAAATTCCTCAAGTTTTGTTTCTCCCAGTACCAAACCATTTGTTGTCGAGGAAGATGTAACTGTAAGTTTATAACATGTGGGTACGTTTCATTTAAGTCAAACTCAAAAATGCGCCATACTGCTTCTTGTGGTGAAACCCATCTAGCATCTTGAAATATTTGAATTTCATCCAGTACTTGATCAGCATTATTGTTTCCTACGTGCACAGCCAGTAGCGGAAATAGGACTCCAAATCTTAGTGTGGGGGGGGGGGGGGGGGGGGGGGGGGGGGGGGGAATTTTCAATTAACACTTCTCATGAAATATAGAAATCTCCACATTTATGTGATAATCATACCTTGTCAATAGATGGAACCACAAAAGGTTCAAGCAATCAGAGCATACAAAACTTTCTGACATCATTGGAAAAAACTCCCAAACATTTGAGGTAAGTGTAATTATATTTACATATCTTATTTACACAAAATAACTTACATACAATTTTTAAAGACAAACTACCGAACACATTTGTTTGTTTTTTCAACAAATACAGAAAACAAGCTACTACTTCAAAACAGTTGTCAATGCAAGTCAACCATGGTACAACTCATGTAACTATTGCTAAAAAAAAAATTGCTTTGCTAGAAAAAGCAAAGGTTCGCATTTGGACTTTTATCAAGTATAAAAACACAAACATACACATGAAGATACAAAAACAACACCACACACATTCAAAAAACAACATAGAAAAAAATGACTACTATTATTCTTCCACAGGTACATGCTACGAGTAAGAGTTTCACATACAACTGCAGAAGCTACTATAACAATGTTTGATGAGACTGAATACCTACTGAAGATAGATTTGAAAGATTTGATAGCTTTAAAATCGAAGGTCAAATTCCATCTTCCTAATTCTATTACTTTTACCAATTTCATACATTTAGGGAAAAACAACTAAATATAAATTAATAACATTTATTTCAGGATGAAAATGCTTCTACAAGAAAACAACATGTCTCACAGGAAAATCATATTTATTTCTCATCAACATCAACGACATGAAGAGTTATGTCATTTCCCACAATCTCATTGGATAAGCAATTGCAGACCAGCATCTAGAGGAAACTGAGAGTTTTAAGGATGACAAACAAGCAAAAAGGATAAAAATTTGAGGAAACATTGTATTTATATACTTAAATTTACCAAATACATATAAACTTATAAGTTTTAGTTGAAATGAAGCACTCTTATGACATTATTACCTCCATTTTCTTCATATAATTTTGCTCCTATATAATTCTGCTACGATGATACATCAAAAAACATATTAACCACTATGCATTTTTTTCCACGTGCAACGCACATGCTTATTTTTCTAGTCATTCAAAAGGTCTAAACCACAACCATCTCCCGTCCAGAATGTATATAATTAGATCATTACAGAAAGTTTACATTTTACATGAAACCACGACTTTGGCAGTTTTAGACGAGGAATGGAAGTGCCAAAATGGTATTTTTCATTTTTTTGGTGCAAGAGATCCTCCTTGGTTAGCATATGACTGCATTGCCTTTTACTGAAGCATGTTTGGTGTCTCCAATAAGAGCTACAGTCAAGACAGTTACATGATTGAATACCCTGGACCCCCACCTCCTTCTGGCACAGTCCACTCAATATTCTGCTTTGGGTCTTTGATGTCACATGCCTGGAAAATATTCAAAGGTTATGGGAATGAAGATTATCCATACCCGAAACAAAAATAAATAAATAAAACAGGCAACAGTTTTTGATAAATTTACGAAATGATTTGAGTGATATATTAAGGTGAAGTTAACATGGACATAAAATAGACCAAGAAGATTCTAGTGTATTTTATTTTCTCAGGCATGGGTCAAGTTTACACCTACAAAGATCTAGCAGACTCAACCTCTATTGACCAAAGGAGGGGATAACTGGCAATAAGATGTGCAGGGTAGGGTTCCTTACATAAACTGGGTAGAAGAAATTGCAGTCTGATCAGAGCAATTTGATCAGGACGTCATATCACCTATGAAGCCACAAATGTTATGAGTGACCTTAGGTATCCTGTTATAGAATTGAGGTTCCAGGTTCTATTTCCGCAATCATCAAAGGGACTCAGATGCGGTAAAGCATACACAAATGAATACACATTAAACCACTTTTAAGACCCATCTGATATCAGGGGAAAAGGGTTGACCTAGAACTTCTGACATGATAATGGATCTGATAAAATGATCAAATAATCAGAGAGTAGATGACCATAAAAGGCAAAAGAAAATGATATAATGCAAGGATTGTATAACTTGGTGTCCCTCATAAGCAATCCACTAGGTAAGATCATCTGATCGCAAAATTCAGTTAACCACTACTCACAGAGGGTTTTACCTATAAGATATAATGGGCCAGAAACCAAATTATATAATGTTTGGATTAAATGTATCTTTATTCTTTATTTCGGAACATTAGTTATCAGATTTGAAAAAATTGACTTTTGCTTTGGAAACTCAAGGTAAGACTATAATGCCCAAGACCTCTTACAACAAGGATAGGTTTGAGAAAGGCAGAACTGAATATATCCTGACCAGAGCAGTTTAAGCATAAATATTCTAATGCATCCTCAATTCCAAAATGTAACTAAAGTTCCTGTTCATAATTTTTATTATTGTCTGTAAACCAAACAGTGGGTCTACAAGGGAAAATTACCTTGCAATGGAGACAATTTTGAGCATTGATGTGCAGCTTAGGCAGACCATTTTCGTCTGGAACATACCTGAATTACAAGTCAAAGAGAAAGATCAGATAATTGTTGCTAATACAAGATTAATTTAGTCAAAAGGTAAAGCCTATCGAATTTTACTCATATACACGTGCAGGGCAATATCTTGACTCCAGTCCTGCATACTCTGCCAAATTTACAAGTTCAGGAATTTTGGGGTCCCTCAGCCGAAGATGAGATGGTTGGTCATGTTCATGATTTGTATTGCTCCTATATAAGCAAAATAAAAAATAAAAATTAAATAGATCATAATTGAGAGAAGAAAATAGGGAAGATTTAGAAGGATAGGGTCCACAAGACCCTTTACTATGCATAAGTCCATTTTCATCAGGGTCTCATCCCAGTTTTGGGATCTGTTAGCAATTTTCACTCATCTGTCTATCCAGAAGCTTCCATTAAAATGTCTTCAATTTGTTTTCACTAACCAAATCTATGTCCTTTTCATCCCAATGATTTCTAAAATATTTTACCAGACCAAAATGATTTCTATGTACATCATTTTTTGTTGCCCAAAAGCAAAAAATATCAAACGGTTACATTAGATGAGGAGTTGAGACTCACAGCCTCTGCAAGTCTCTCATCTGGACATCACAGATTGGTTGTAAAATTCCTCAAAAATCTTCAAGATTTCCAAACGATCAGCAAATACTTAAAATTTTAAGAAATTTAAAATACATAAATTAATTAATGGGTTTATCCCATAAGGGGAAGCTATTATGTGACATTAGCCCAATCCATAAAATATTAAGAAAATATTTAAAAACATCCAAAAAGAAATTGCATCCTTTTTCAGATTTTCCTTATTTTTTTCTTGATAATTGATAATGATAAAGTAGCTTTAAAAATCATATCTTCAGTTAAATTTTTTTTTTGAAAATCTTGTTTTATAGACTCCATCCATGTCTTTTTAAGGTCTCCATTTTGCTCGCTTGGGCCCTTCATTATGCATATTCTCACACTTTCTAATTGGTGCATCTCTAAGTCTCCGATTTATACGACTAAACCACCTTAACCTACTTTCCTCCATTTTATCCCTAATGCATGCCATGCCTAACCATTTTTCGAATGTCTTCATTTTTTATTTTGTCTTTCTTAGTTTTGCCACAAGTCCATCTTAGCATCCTCATCTCGATAACACTTAATCTTCTGAAAATTTTGATTCTTAGTCGCCCAACATTCTACACCATACAATATAACTCATCTAATTGTTGTCTTATAAAATTTACCTTTTAATATAAGTGGAACACGCTTATCACACAAAATCCTAAAAGCACCCCTCCACTTAAGCCAACCAGATTTAATCCTATGTGCAACATCTTCAACTATTTCTCCATCCTTTTTTTTTTTTTATCATTGATCCAAGATATTTGAACTTATTACTTAAAGAAAAATCTTGATTGTCAATCCTAATAGTTTCATTAGTTATATTACTATTTGTATTAAAATGACATTTCATATATTCAGTCTTCGCACAACTTATTTTAAAGCCCTTTGATTCTAAGGTATCTTTCCACATTCTAGCTTAATATTTACTACTTCTCTAGTGTGACCGACCAATACTGCATCATAAGCAAATAACATAAATAACATCCACCAAGGCACCTCATTTTGAATATGACTCATCAACTCATCCGTAACTAAAGCGAAAATATAAGGGCTAATAGCTGACCCTTGATGCAAAACTATCCTAACCGGAAAATCCATTGTTTCGCCACCACCAGTTTTCACTTCAGTTAAGGCTCCCTCATACATATTCTTCATTACATCAATATATTTCATTGGTACACCTATTTTATAATAAGTCCACCAAATTAATTCTCTTGGAACCCTATCGTACGCTTTTTCTAAATCAATAAAAACCACACGCAAATCTTTTTTCTTTTCTCTAGACTTTTCTATTAATTGTCTAAATATAAATATAGCTTTGGTAGTGGATCTATCGGGCATAAATCCAAATTGGTTTTTTGTCACTCTAGTTATTGTACTAATCCTCCAAGCATTTGGCATTTTCCTAGTCTTTAAAATTGCATTAAATAATTTAGTCAACCAAAATACACTATTGTCTCCCATGCACTTCCACACCTTTATAGGGATGCCATCTGGGCCCAAGGCTTTTCGTATTCTTATTTTGACTAGAGCATCTCTAACTTCTACAACTAGAACCCTACGAATATATGTTTGTTCTCTAGTTCCATACTGCTATCATCCATATAAAATCCAGATCTTTATGTACCATCCCTATTTAATAATTTCATAAAATATTCCTTCCACCTTTCTTTAATCTCATCTTTTACCAAAACTCTTGAATCTTCACTTTTAATACATCTAACCTGAACTAAATCCCTCGTTTTCCTCTCTCTAAATCTTGATAATTTATAAACAAAGGCAAATATAACATAGAGATTAAACCAGTGCAACCAGGAAAGTACCCAGTAAAATTTAATTTTATGCAAGACTCGAGGTAGTAAGAAATCCGTTATATTCTGGTATTATAGTAGCAACAACCAAGAAAATTTATTGCCTGTACTGGTATACCAGTGACAAAGGAATCTACTGGTTATCACAGGATACATTCATATGAAATATTGTTTTTCCAGTGAGAAGAAAGCAGAAATCCATTCCAAGGACTAAGAAAATAGATATACAATTGAGTAGTTCTTCTATTATAAAAAGTAAACCATGAAAAGCAAATAACCCTAGATGCAATGAGAACACGACCAAAAACTAAAAGCAAATTCAATGCTTACTATCGACAGCCACTATAATCCTATAGTTTCCTCTCTTTTGTTTTCCTCAGAAATGACGGAGTGAATAGGGATATTGAGAAGAAAAGTCATGGAAGAAAAGGAAATCAGGTTTTTCTCTTATGTAAGAAAGACACAGAGAGTTGGATTTTTGAGAGAGAGAGAGAGAGAGAGAGAGAGAGAGAGAGAGAGAGTTGGGTTTTGCTTATTAAGGAAATCTCTATTTCTACAGAACAATCACAAGGGAGAGGAGGGCTTTAAGGAATCCCCAAGACCTTACATTTCCCAATGATTTCACACATCCATCTCAACATCCTTATCTTAACAACTGTTTTGAGTATTTGCTTCTTTCTTAATTCTCCAACATTCTACTCCATACATCGAATAAAGTTCAAAGTACGTTATTAACTAATAGTTATAAATTCTAAATAAACAGGAGAAGAAAACTAGTTTAGTGGCTATGTATGACACAATAAGAAAAAGGAAGACCTGATCGAGTGTTTTCCATTTTGGCCCCTCATTTTTTGTGTTTTTTTTTTATTTTTCTTGCGTGTTGGTGGCACACTGGAAATTTCATTTTGTGCCCTGGGCGGCACGTCCAGCAACACTAAAACGATAAACCTTGATCTGATCCCATTCTAGTAAAGACAGTTAGATGAAATATCATAGAAGAAATCCCATAAACCCATACTTTATTTGGGAATCAGGAGTCCTAGCTAGGTGAGGTGGTCATAGGGCTGGCAATGGGTCGAATACGGTATGGATCTACCATGATCCAAATCTGAACCGAAAATAAAAATCCGATATCCGATATCCGAAATCCGATGAATCTTTTATACGTGAATCCGAATTTGAAACTGAATTTATATACTGTATCCGAATTCGAAATTTGACTGAATAAATAAACCGAAATCCGTATTCGATCCGAATTAGATCCAATTTGAACTTAAAACTCAAAAGTCAAGTTTAACTATTAAAGCAAATTTTAACTATCAAAACTAATGAGCCATATAAATATTAAAGCAAGACATGAGTAAGGATGGTTCAACCATGGTTTATACAAAGTTTACCAATGGTTTAATGAAAAGTATATGTTGATTTCGGTTTGGATCCTATTCGGATCGGATATAGATAGATTTGAATTCGGATCCAAATTTGGTCGGATCCGAAATCCGATATCCGTATTCGAACCACGGATCTATATCTCATATCCGAATTCGAGATTTTCGGATCAGATTCGGATATATATCCAACCCATTGCCAGCCCTAGGTGGTCACTTAGGTTTTGCCTAGTCAAATGATTTCACAACACTAGTCCTAATAATCATCAAAGCTCAAAAAATCCTCTCCCCACAATAAGAACCATGGATCAAGAAGGAAAAGTTCATTAAAAACCTGTACAGAGAGCTGGGTACATCAAATGAAACAGACCCATCTGGCTTTGGGTACTCAATTGGTGTGTGTAACCTTGCAACCTGCAAATGCAAGAATATCAATTAAGTATTTGGCAATGGACAACACTATACCTTCTAATTCCTAGTAGATGTCATTTGCTAGCAAATTACATATAATAGCATTTTGGTGTTTCTGAAGGATACAAATACATTGAACATGCAAATTTCCAATAATGTCCATTCCAAAATTTCAATATGCTGACTACCTATTTTATCTATCACACCTTAAAAAAAAATTTGTTCAATAATCTGATCATCTAAATGGAATGAAATCAGCATCAACAGCATCTTCTAAGCATTAAACCAGATATTTAAGGGTCAGCGGCATGAGTCCTAGTTTGAAATTCCATTTATAGAATGAATTGAATGGAGGCCACAAATTCGGGAGGAAAAATTACTGTCCATAAGATAAAACAAAATTCATGGAAAGCTTCTTCAGCAGTAGGTCCTCACATCTGTTGCTTCATGATCAGGTTTCCCATGCTTCAATGTCAATGGTGACCTTCCCCCAAAAATGTAGCTGTCATGCATAAAATATCAGTAACCATCAAGGCAAAGCAGATAAAACAAACTGACACTATGGTCATATGGTTTGGTATACAATTCATTCCATTCAAAGATCAATTCTTACTGTTCGAATGCGCACAAAACCAAACCAGGGATCAGCCCAAACTCAAAAGCCTACAAGATAGATATAAGTTGAAAGTTAACACTAAAAATAAGTGAAATAATCAATATCTCATAATGTTCATTATTAGGCCGATTTCTGCTGCCCAATAGACTGTCTTCTTCCTCCAAAGAGTAAACAAAATAAGTAGACATCACATCATCATTCAGATTGGTCAGAGACTCAGAGATGGGTTCTGTGACTATCAGAAAAACCAGAAACTAAACTGTATGACTATGGTGACCTTATTTATGATCATACAAAAAAGCAAGGTATCAGTGGATCATGATAAGCTTGAGGAGATGGCTGACCAAAAGAAGCTGCAGGTCCAGCACTTAGTGAGATAGATCATCACTTAACCTGTGTTGGAATTATTGAGTTGCTTATGAAGAGCACGTGACAAGCCTCTTTTGTCTATCATAGTTTTAAGCATCTAGAATTTTTATATGAGATAGCTTTTTACATTAGGTTCATAATGTAATGATATATCAGTTTAACATTTATATTTCTATGTATCATGGATCATTGTCCAATGACTCCTTTAGGCATAATGAACAACTTCCGGTACCATTAATTTAATGTATTTCCTTGTGATTGGCTCCATACAAGTCAGTTTGATATGCACCTCGTAAAGGCCAATAGCCAATCAGATGGAAAGAAATCACAAGACTAGATTATGTTATGTGCCCGTGGACAGGTATTCTTAGCATTCCCCAAGTGGAAAAAGTAACGAGAAGGTGTTGATTTGCACTACTAACAGGACGGTAATTCCGTGCTCCGTAGAGTTCTTCCCAGATCCACGAGTTCCTTAAACTTTCCCAATATGTTTCCATACTGGAGCCTTCATGAAGTGCACCAAATGCAGCTTCTGCTGCTAGCATTCCTGCAAATATAAATTAAAGCTACATAAGCACATATTCGCAATGATATTGTTTAATTTGTCATGGATGCAAAGATTCTGGGCCTATTAATTCCATTTTTCTGATAAATAACAAAATTCTGAATCTATTAATCAATCAATGACCGGAAACATGCATGGCATCTAGAGACAGAATCAGCACATTGGAATAAATAGACATAAAAACAAACAGAGAAAATTTGAGTGTAAGAAAGAGACATTCATTCTTAGTCTCCTATTCATATTGCTTTAAAATTCAGGGATGAGGAAAATAATGGGAAATATTATTTATACATCCTACAAAGGTAAAGAGAATTCCAAGCTTTTCCTTATGATTCTTCCCATAAAAAGATGTAATCTGGAGTTAAGATCAATTGAAAGGGAAATGAAATATAACAGATACTGGCAGCATGTGGCCACTAGGGTGAAGGATATGAAACCATGGTAAAAGTCATGCTCCCAACTTATTCCAACATTTTGCCAACATGCTGAAAATTCAAAGGAAAATGTCAAAAGTGAACCTGCACAAGCAACATTAGGTGAAATGTTGAAAATATCATTTGAAATTTTGAGGAAACCTCCCTCCCCAATTTCTTCTAAAATTCATTCCTCTCCTCTCAAATCTTGTATTTTTTTTTTCTTTCATTTAGAATAACTTCCTTGCCATCTCCCACAGAAGATCTAGAGGTTCTTCAAGCCAGGAGAAAACACTTTCCAAACTCTCTCTCTCTCTCTCTCTCTCTCTCTCTCTCTCTCTTCAACATTTTTCCAGCATGTTAACATGTATCCAACATGCAGACAATTCAAAGGAAACGTCACAAGTGGACCTACACATGCAACATTAGGTGAAACATTGAAAATATCATGTCAAATATTAAGGAAACCTCCCTCCCCAACCACTTCTTCCAAAAATCATTCCTGTCCTCTCAACTCTTGCATATATATTTCAATTTAGAATAGCTTCCTCACAATCTCCCACAAAAGATCCAGAGGATCTTCAAGCCATGAGAAAAGAATTCTGAGGTAAAACACTTTCAGACACTTCCCAAATGCTCTCTCTCTCTCTCTGTAATTTGAAATCTTGACAAAATGATTTGAAATCAATACATGTTATACGACAAGACCCGATCGATGGAAGTTTGTGCTTTTATTTTTTTTCAAAAACTATTTAATTCTGAAAAATAATTAAAATCACTTCTTTTCCCCCAATAAAATTTAAGTATACAAGTGACCAAGGATTGACTTTTCGATGCCGCCTGGTGTGTCGTCAGGTGGCCGAAACGAGATGCCGGTGAAATGGCCCGAAACAGGTTTTTTAGCGAAATCGGCGGCACGTCGACGAAACGCCAATTTTTTGGAAAAAAAACCATAATTAAACGACCCAAAAAGGAGTTTTAGCGAAATCGGTGGACGCCAACGAAATGCCCTTTTTGAAAAAAAAGCATAATTAAGCTAAAAAAACATAATAGATATGATTTTATACAATTTATATGCAAAAAATAGATAGAATAAGGAAATATTTTATCTAATTTATGAACAAATACAAACATGAACATAAACAATTACAAGGCTACAACTACAAGCACATTAAATCACACTACAAAGTGTAATGTGTACAACAAAGTCATAGGCTCATAGATTCATAATCATAAAAAGACAAATTGCAAAAAATGCAAAATACAAAGTACAAGAGAGTCAAGAGATAAGAGACAAGAGTCACAAGACTACAAAGTACAAAGTACAAAGATCAATAAGAAGTAGAGTGTCTAGAAGGCTGGAAATATTGATGTTGTTGCTGCCGTCGTCTCTCAAGAATATGAACATAGCGCCTCCACGACATGCGCTCTACGTACTGACCTCTGTAATGACGCACAACCTCCTCATACTCATCCTAATCTAAATCCACAACAAAGCCCATAGGAGGACAATCATCATAATACTCCCTCATAATAAGAACACCTCGTCCTCATCCTCATCCTCATCCTCCTCCTCCTCATCTGCTACGACTGGTGGAGGATAATAACCATATGGATATAGGATGGCTAGAACTGGGACTGGCACTGACACTGGGACATACCCATATCCGTATGCAGTTGGATATGGAGCTGGTGCAATTGGATAGGAGGGAAATAACCCGTAGCTGTCAGACGTCTAAAACTGCCCTGGATATGGATATGCATATTCTCCATACTGCCCGCTCTGATCCCCATAACTACGTGAAGATGTGTTCCTAGATCCCTCCATGTCCATACTTATAAAAGATCGAGACATCTCATCCTTCTCCTGGGCACCAATCCTCTCCTTCCTCTTACCTCGCCTCTGAAAAGTACGTGCCTCTGACTTTGACTGACCACCCTGACCGTATTGCCCTCCATGGTGGGAGTCCTGAGTGGCGTGTGTGTACGCTGCCTCCCCAGTGAAAAGGATTAACCCCTGGTCCATGTGAATGTCCTCCACCTCCTTGATGATCATCTCCATCATCATTGTCGTCATCATCATTAGACCCTCCACCATCCCCACTATCACTATCTCCATCATTATCATCCCTGACTTTCTATGCTCAACTGACTAAACTGGGGCTGAGGGTGTCGCTGCTACTATAGAAACTGAAGGGGGCACTACGCTGGTATCTCTATCGAAAGAGTCAACAGAAGGAAATCCCCTCTCCTCTTCCATAATAGCATCAATATCAATCCTCATCTCTACTACTGCACGAGCAATGATTGAACTCGGCCCACCATCAGGCTCGTCTAACTCCGCAGTCCTCACCCATTCTGAGAATGGGTTGTCCTCATCAATTCGAGTGCTGCATAGGAAATCCAGAGGGTCGTCAACATATGTACTACTTTGTGTCTCGATCTCCAGCTGTTTCGCTCGTAATCCCATTTTGTAGTTACAAAACATGAGCTTTTGTAGCTTCTGATAGGCCAGCCGGTTCCTTTGCTTTGTATGAATCAACGCAAAGGTACTCCAATTATGCTCGTAAGCAGATGAGAATGCAGTCTAAGCGAGAATCCGACACGCAAGCTTTGACAAAGTAGGAGCAGAAACTCCGTACATGGCCCACCACTCGCTTGAAAAGTGCAATGATTTTCAATAAGCATAAAAATAAATTTAGAAATTCTAAGTGAATTTTAAAAAATTACCAAAAATGTAGTACATTACTTACATGGCATCATCATACTCTGCGAGGCAATGGCGGGCGTCATTTCAAATGATCCTAATGCATCTCTAAACATGATCAATTGCAAGAGCATGTTCAGAATTTAGTAAAAATTGAGGAAAAGATTCCAATTTACAATTGATAGAGTACATATTTATTATTTATATAGAATTTACCTCATTGCCGAAATCTACCTGCCTGTCAGAATTGGGATCGAGGTGGGAATAAACCATGTGCACAGTTGTCCACATATCTAAGTGCATCTCAAGTTTGTCCTTATAGTGATATTTCAGGTTAAAGTAATGTATTGTTATCGTGTTTGCAAATAAAATGACATATTAGCAATTTAGCATTACCAAAGAATTATAAGTACAAAAAAAAATCAACAAACCTTAATTAATATTATAAATTAATTACCTGCCAAGAGTATGGGATGATCCATCGATTTAATCCAACGATCATCAATGATCTTGTGGACCCACTGGTAGGACATCTCTGTGGCAGCTTGAACTTGTGCTTTCATCACCCTCATGCTCTCATAGATGGAACCGAGGGTCGGGTATGTATTTGTGTCAACGAGCCGTAGCACCCAGTAAATGGGCTCCAAAATATCAACAACCTCCTTCACACTATCCCAAAAGCTGCCACGAAGAACGATATCCTCTACTTGTCTCCCCATCTCAGTGCGGCTCTGAGAGCAAGTACCCCAATCCTCACTAGTAAATAAGGACCTCAATCCTTGCTTGTGTCCCAAGATGCTATCTAAGGCAATATAATTTGTACCAAATCTAGTAATCCTTGGCCTGATTATGTCTCCATGACATACTGTTCTCATCTTTGCTAGCACATAATTATGATTATAAATAAATGTAGTCAATGTCCGTGCATCTCGTAATGTCTTCACCACCTTCTTCCTCTTCCTAATGGCCTCTAACATCAGGTCTATACAATGTGTAGCACAAGGGATCTATTATATGGGGTACATCTCCTGTATCATTTCACCAGCCTTCTTAAAGGCACTCCCATTGTCTGTAACAATTTGTACAACAAGATGCATCCCAACCCCTCTGATCACCCCCTCTAGTAAACCATATATGTAATCTGCATCTTTGATTTTATCTAAGGCATCTATAGACTTCAGAAATACGGCTTTGCCTCTACAGTAGACCATAAAGTTGATGATTGACAGCTTCGTAGGGCCTGTCCAATGATCACACATAATAGTAACCCCGAATCTCTCCCAGTATGGACGCAAAGATTTAATAAATGCCAACATCTCCTTTTCTTCATCATCCAAATACACCCCCATGATCTCCTTCGGGGTAGGAGGTAAGACTTCAACCCCAGACTTCTGAATAATGTCAACAACTCTTAAAATGCGGAGTGGTGGTTGCATGCGCAGGAATATGGTTGAATATGAAGAACCAAGATATGAACTTACCAATATTTTTTCTAACAGACCCTCCACTCCAAACATCTTTCAACTGCTTCGCATATGATGATCTATGTGTATCAGGGTCCACATGATAATCAAGCATTCTCGTGGAATGAGAACGCCTCATAGAAGCCGAACCAGCCCCAGAATGACCGCCTCTTTCAACTCCATATCTCTGCCACTCTCTCCGGTCAAACTTTGATTCCAAGGATGCACGAACCCTTGCTCTATACTCTGCCCTCTCAGCCTTTGTGACCAACTCACTAGGGTAGACAATATCATCATCATCGTCTGAGGGTACCCGTGGAGGCTCTGCTAGTCTCCATCTGACCTCCTCTTCAATAACATGCTTCTGTTTTTTGCTTTTCGAACCACCTTCTAGGTGCTGAAGCATCTGCTTTTGAATTGCAAGTGGCACTTTACTACACTTGGCAACGTCCTTGTCACCACCTGCTTCAGTCTGGATATATCTCCCCCCTTGAATACGTGATGATAGTAATTACATACTGTCTTATTTCTGTCTCCCTGATAGCGGGTACCATGCTGCCATCCAATATCTACTCTACGTCCGCCCGCCTCAGTATCATCACCACCATCAGATTCCGATGCCATCACCCGCTATCCAATCACTTGAAAACAGTAGGTTACCTGTCAATTCCAATTTGCTTCGTATTAAATAAACAATTAATTATTCATTTTTGACAAAAAAAATGAAAGTTTGCACACCTATCTATAAATTGGGTGTCCACGTTTCATATAAATTTAATCCATATTTTTAATAATTTTTTACATATTTTAATTAATTTTTTAATGATTTTCGTATTAAATAAACAATTAATTATTCATTTTTGACAAAAAAAATGAAAGTTTGCACGCCCATCTATAAATTGGGTGTCCACGCTTCATATAAATTTAATCCATATTTTTACTAATTTTTTTTACATGTTTTAATTAAATTTTTTAATTTTTTAATGATTTTCGTATTAAATAAACAATCAATTATTCATTTTTGACAAAAAAATGAAAGTTTGCATGCCCATATATAAATTGGGTGTCCACGCTTCATATAATATTTAATACATATTTTTACTAATTTTTTATATTTTTTTTAATTTTTAATGATTTTCGTATTAAATAAATAAATAATTATTCATTTTTGACAAAAAAAAATGAAAATTTGCTCGCCCATCTATAAATTGGGTGTTCACATTTCATATAATATTTAATCCATATTTTTACTAATTTTTTTCATATTTTGATAATTTTTTTTAATTTTTAATGATTTTCGTATTAAATAAATAAATAATTATTCATTTTTGACAAAAAAAATTAAAGTTTGCTCGCCCATCTATAAATTGGGTGTTCACGCTTCATATAATATTTAATCCATATTTTTACTAATTTTTTTCATATTTTGATATTTTTTTTGAATTTTTTAATGATTTTCGTATTAAATAAATAAATAATTATATTATTGTTATTCTAGTATTATAAAACATTTTCATTATATTGTTAATATGTTATTCTAGTATTATAATAATTATTAGTATTTAATGTAAATTTTTTAGCATAATTTTAGGATTTAATGTATTATAAATTTATAATAATTATATTGTTATTCTAGTATTATAATGTAAATCCTAAAACATTTTCATTATATTGTTATTCTAGACTTCTAGTATTATAATAATTATTTTTAGCATAATTATTACATAATTTTTTAGCATTTAATGTAGATTTTATATATTTTTCCTAATTTTAAATGATTCTTCGTGTCAAATAATTTAAAAAATTATAATTTTTGGGGGAAAAAAAAAGTAACAACACCCATCAATAGATCGGGTATTGTTACATAACTTGTAAAAAAATCACTACAATCTAAGCTAATTACATGCATAAATAAAGGAAAAAACATGATTACCTCACTTTAAAACTCTTGAAGACTTCAAATTGCTCCAAAAGTGAGTGGAGATTGCAATTTTCAACTTCAATCTTTCTCTGAGTTTGATTTAGAAGAGAACGGAAGCAAAAGATCGAAGAAATTTTAAAAAAAAAAAATCAAAATTTGGGGCTACTCGGCACCCCCCTTCGTTTCTGTTTCTGGCGAAATCTCGACGGCACCTCACCTAATATAGGTGAGGTGCCGAGCGCGTGCGCTCTTTAAGTGACCCCAGCTTTCGCTGGGGTTTTGCGAAATGCAGCGAATTTTCACTACGTTTCGTTGGTACCCCAGCGAAATGCTGGGGTACCAATTTAGTTTTTAAAACCCCAACGATTTGCTGGGGTTTTCGCGAAATGCAGTGAAACCCCAGCGAAATGCTGGGGCACCTCGCGAGGTGCCGCCAAAAAGTCAAACCTTGCAAGTGACATAACAAAAATTTACACACGTTGTTATTGCCCTTGACATGCTGAACACACAGCCAAGCTTCTTGTATGGGAGGCACTCCTAGGAACAACAATGAGGTATGGCTCCCAAGTTGTGAGTTGGCAAAATATAACCCAACTTGACAAACCATCCGATATCTAGGTGGGTAAAAATTTGAATTTTCAATTTTGGAGACAAGTTTTTCTGGGGATTTCCAGCTTGCCAACAGAATTCTTGTGTCTCATAAAGATTAGAAAAATGAAGATCTCATAAAATTGACATTTTGTAAGAAAATAAACAATTTCCAATTTTTTTTTATGATGACATATAATGCAGGCATAGCATCCAGGTAGAAAGGGTTTGCTGCTCCCATGGCATGACTTTGTGCCCCTTGATCCATTAGATGATTTGCTCACCCTCAGAAGTTTCATGCCAAAAGTCCTTCATACAAGAGAGTTTTCCCAAAATACGAAATTAGGCTGAGCAATATTTTTCATGAAAACAATAAAAGCTCAAATACAAGCCTAGACTGATAGATCAAGCATTTGGCATGGAGATCACTAGATTTGTCTGTCATTAATTGGTATATTGAGCCAAAATCCACAAATTAGACACCAATGTATTCCGAAAATGAGGAACAGTTCCCATATTTCATGCATCATACCTCCTATTTTATAATTATTTAAAAATATCTTTGCAAGGAATTTGGTTTCCAAGTATACTGAATTCAATGGCTGAATTACCTGATTTCATTGCAGTATGTGTCCCCTTTATTTTTAGCACATTTAGGAAGCCAGCTGAGCACCCAATGATTGCTCCTCCCGGGAAAACTGGATATGGAATAGACTGAAATTTAACTAGCATCACATTCTTATTTGCATAATATGTAATGGCCAATTGAAAATTCCATTTTTCAGATTAAATAAACATTTGAATGAAAACAGAAGATGAAAATTAACTTTCTACTCTGCATTTCCAAGCCACAAGACCACGTAGGCCAAATGAAATCATTTGACCATCCCAAGCATTATAGCTGCCCATCAATGACTAGGCTAAAAATCTAAACCAAATTGGGCACTTGGGATTATCAGATAGAGCTGACTTCTGGCCCATGATAATTGATATCTCCCATATAGAACTGAATCCCAAACCAACACTATACAGGCCAAGTTTAGAACTGATTCTCTAAATAGGAGCATCCTCTCAACACTACTGAATGAAGAGAGACAAATTGTTCACCTGAAGACCGCCTTCATTTAAAGTGCGAGCCCCATACTGGAGAACGGTTCCACCATCCAAAAGTGGCTTGATGGATGGATGATGTTTAAGTTTCTACAAAAAGGTCAAAAAGGTAATTAGGTTAGTGGGTGTGATACTCAGTTCTGTCATATCGATGGACTAAAAATTGTGATAAAACTATCAAAGAAAGAACTCATTCTCTAAAAATTTTCGTTGAATATACACAAAAGTATTGATTAAATGTAATAATAGATAAAAATAAATGTGAAGAGTTCATTTTAAACTAATCAAAAGAAACTGACTATTACTGCCAAGAGCTTGACAAGTAAATTAAGTAAACCAATGACAGAATTCATGAAGAATATCAAACATGTAGAATGTCTAATTATTATTATAAAATACTTTCTACAGCCCACTCCACTCGAAATATTTTACCAAAAGGGAATGTAATTTCCACTCCATCAGTATTCATGGATCTCTGCATCAGCTCTTGACAAATGTTAATCCAATGCTGGACTGTTATGTAACCCCTAAAAATGGATGTTTGATGGCTTGCGTGTCAAAGCCAATAAATTTATGATACATCAAAGGATTGTAAGTCATCCAATCCATTAAAATTATTTACTAAGAAATGGTAACAAATCCTAGGAAATGTTGATAAAGTAGATGATTGAAATTTTGACCATCTGATCAAATTACTCACTCTTATCTATCCTATCCCCAGGATCAGAGCCAGTGGTCAAATCAAACAATGCATCTCTTCTCAGAAATCCAATTAATAAAAGACAGTCTATCGATTCCATACCCATCAAATTGAAAGAGCTATTCTTTTTTAGCACATTTTTTTTCTATATTGTTTCAATACGCAAAAGAATAAGACAGAGTGGATAGTTAAGATGGTCCAGACATGGCTTTAACTCATCTATGTTAGATTTAATGCTGCCTGTGGGTCCAAATCCTGAATACAAATATCTACGGTCACCTGACTCATATTTTCTAATCAAGAGACAATGCTTTCATTAGCTGCAGGCTACAGTTAATTCAAGATCAATTTACAGTTTTTAACCATAACATAATTGCATTTATCAGTTAATGCATCAAGTCTCTCAGAATCATTGTACGCAGAACACTAATCTATGCTGAACGTCACAAGTGTAAGCTTTCAAGTTGCATATTGGATATTTCTGGGCTAGAACAAGATGCAATCTTGGGTTTCAAAACTTCATTTCCACCAGTTTAACCAAAGTCTACTTGGCTTCCAGATATCTACATCCAAGGTTTGCCGTGCCATTTAACTAAGGTCCTCGCTTGCTGTTTTGCCAGTATTTTTTGTGCCCCTGTGCAGAAAAATTCAAAAAACTAAAAATCCAAACAAATTATAAAAACATACAAAATATTTTAAAAATTAATTTTTTAATAAAATAATGATAATGATATATTATTATTGATAATAACTATAAAGATCAACACACACACACACATATATATATACACATATATTGTATATATAGTAATTATATTATTAGGAATATAATAATATCACCATAATATTAATTTTTTTACACACATATATAAATAATATTTTTTTACAATTTTTTTCAATTCAAAAAATTTGTATATATATATATATATATATATATATAGATATATATTTATTTGTATAGATAATTCTTCACGACAATAATGTTTCACATTTTTATATATGTATAATTTTAAAATTTAATTTAAATACAAAAATTATTTTTACACACACACACATATAGAGAGGGAGAGAAAGGGGCTTACGCCCTTCTTTTAAGAAACGAATGACTTATGCCCTTCGGTCTCTATAGTAGTCGAGGGGAGGCAGGAGCTCTGCTAGAGGAAGAGACGGCAAACCAGGTATGCCGCCCCTTCCCCCACCTCTCTCCATCTCCCTCCCTCCCTCCCTCCATCCCCCTCCCTCCCTCTCGCTCTCTCTGTCTCTGTCTCTCTCTCCCCCCACCCCTCCCTCTTTCTTATTTCCGTCTTTTTTTTTCTTCTAAGCAATGAGGAGGGTGAGGTATGCCCCCCTCCTTGTCGCCCTCTTCCATCTCATCTCATCTCTTTTTTTTGCCTTTTTTTTTTAGGTTTCATGGGAGTCGTACAAAATCTAACGATTCAAGGGCACACATGATATGCTATCAATATTGCTTAATTTTTTTTAAGGCACAAGGCAAAATTTTGTCTTTGCTTGTCAAAACAGATGAATTTTAGTGGAACATCGAAACCAGGTGGTTTCGGTGTCGCTTGTGGCCAGCACTGGCGAAATTTCACTAGCTCGAAGAACCTTGTCTACATCAATCTAACTTTCTCAATTTGAAAAATGCAAGAATTTTGTGCAAACATATAAGCCGAAACATAAAACTTGATAGGTTACCTTTCCTTCAATAGAAATAGGTACTTTATTTTATAATCCAAAAAATAAACTACAAAACTTGTGAGAAAATTACATAGAATGTATAAAATGAATTAATGATAATCTAAACCTTCTTAAATTAAACAATATGCTATCAAAGAGGCAAAAATGATTATCATATGATGATCAGTGGTGTAGCCAGGATTTTAAGTTAGGGTGGGCAAAGTAAGTCTTTGAGCCAAAATGGTCATGACAAAAGAAAAAAAAAAGTACAGTTTTCCCTTGAATAATCAAAATTAAAATTTGATATAACTAAAAGCATAAAAAACTTATAAATTCACTTGACGGCGCTTCATACTCTGAATGATGTTCTGATTGTCAATGGTCTTAAATATATCCCTCTCAGTATAAATGATTAGGCCATGTTCCATCCATTCATCACCCATTCGATTCTCTAGTCTATTATTAATAAAGTGCATAACAGAAAAAGCCTTTCAATGCCAATTGTGGCAAGAAGTAGAATAAGTGTCAATGTGATATGCAAGTAGACCAATGGATACACCTGATTTCTCTTACTTAAAACCATTCTCTTAGCAAGCTCTTTGATTCCCTGTAATTCTTGCTGAGAAAACATAAAAAAATAAAGGTTTCTAATTCACCTTCAAGAACCATGAGTTCCATAAGAGAAAAAAAATCCTTTGGATATTGCAAGTTGTATTAACTTTGCCTTACCACGTAGGAGATACATTATAGAATCTCAAAATTCGTAAGTTTGGGATCGGATGATACACGACACCCCCTAAATTTCAACACAAATTGTTGACTCTCTCTCTCTCTCTGACTTTGATTTAGCAATTTTCTGTTTATCTACCTTGGACGTGTCATGCAATATTGGCATTTGGAGTCAAAATGAAAACCATTGGATGACCACTCTTGACTCACTCTTGCCACACAAGATGGTGAACCATAGTTAGTGCCTTAGTGGGCAAATAAAATTTTTTAATATAAGGGCGGATTCTATATGGGGCAAAAAGGTTCACTGAGAGGTCTGGGTGGGAAACCGCCCACCCTAACTTGTATGTAGCTCCGCCCCTGCATATGATAATTAACAGCTATCCTGACTAAGAAAATATATATGATATTCTGACCTACATATTAACAAATATAGTATTATTTATATGGATAAATTTGAATTTTTCAGTTTCAGTCACACGTGACAGTGTTTATCACATTTTTATTTCCTTCATATTTCCTATTATACGTGGTCATTTTAATTATATTTGAGTCATAAATTTGTTTTGATGCTTATTTTATCAGTTTCTACTATCTGATTAAATTTTTAGTTTTTTCCTCAAACTTATATTAACATATCTAATTTAATGTAACAGCCATAAAGTTCCATGATTTGATTCAATTCTATATGGACTAAAGTCTATACCAAAGTCAAAAGTTTAAAATTTTAGATGAAAGACCACAAGTCCAAGTTCTGTCTGAAACAAAAATATATAAGCTGGTAAATTTGGCCTTGGCTGAAACCAAATATATAAGCGTATACGTCTCCACGGTTGTTGAAAATGATCAAAAACCTAACCATGTGATTTTTCCAATGCATCACTATATGACACTAAAAATCTTCATTGTAACAGCCTGAGCCAATACATGCCATATGTGCAAGATCCTAGGTTCATTCACACCAACTCTAGAAACTATAGCCCACAAATGGTGCACCAGAGTTTTCAAATCAAAGTGCCAAACAATTAGCTTACCTGGAATTCTTCGTAAGGATTCAAAAAAGGGTTGTGATAGTTCAATGCAACCACCAGGCCAATTGCAACCTGCACAGCAAATCAATACCTATCTATAGATCAGGATCAGAAACAAAAATAAAGTGCATCTTATAATAAAGGATATTTATTGACACCACTTAAGTAATTAATAAATGAACATGTCTGCTTAAACTCCAAGAAAGCAAAAGGCTAAAATTTAATCAGTTTTATTTTAGAAGTCCAATTATATTAATATAAAAAGCGGCAGGCCCCATATACACAGATTATACATCAAGATTAGCAAAGATAATATTAAGTTTCATTTGAGTAGTTTAAAAAAAATCATAAATTTAGGCACCAATCCCCAACATCAATTAACAAACAGGATTTTTTTCTGTTGAATTGAACTAAATCAGAAATGGTATTTTTGACAAGTTGATTTGGTTTAATTTCCCCAAATAATACTATATCTGTGAGAATAACAACAATAATAAGAATAGTAACAAGACAATAACATTTGTTCAATACTTTGTACAAAACCAATGAAGTACAAATAATCCACTAATGCAACCAAATGTTAAGCGATTCTTCTTAGGTCAAACAATAACTGAACAGGACTCCTTACTACATTTATTATGAACACTTGGACTGTGAAAATGAGAAAACTTCCTGTAAATATAGCTGAAAAAAGGGCAGGACATAATGCTCCAAGATTACCAACAAGGACATCTACATTTAGAAACCTAATGATTGGAGAGCATCCAACAATTCATTGGACTATCATAAATAATAAGATGCATAGATTTTATAATTACTATATCAGATAAATTAGCCCTGAAACATTCAGAATTGGTGTCATTATGTGGCGTCCTGTGATATGTGACATCCAGATGTGTCACACCCACCTTTTTGCTAAAGATAAAATGACTCTTGCAAACAATCTACCCAATTATTCCTTGCAAATGCCCCAACAAGCATATTGAGAAAATATAAGAAAGAAGAGGAAAATAAGAAAGAAAAGAATATATGGACATATTATCTATACTTTAAAAATGAATAGCAAAACCTTTATTGAGATAGAATGATAAGACGGTCCAATAATTACAAATGGAACCACAAAATGAAAATAAAACCACTAACACATAGGAAGCACAGTATGTCTAGAACACTTAATCCAAGCACAAGAAGCAACTCCACACCCTACCAAACACAAACAGGATACAACCAGAAAAAGGTACAGAATAAATGGAGAAAAAGTATATCCTTGATGTTTTAAGGAATGTAAAGCATATTAGTACAACCAAATTTCTTCAATTCCATAATTATAATGCTGCATATTAGTAAAGCAAACAATTGCAAGAAACTATTTATAATAGCAAGTTTATCAATAATGGGTTTAAGGAATGTAAAGGAAGACCAGTCACCACCTGTCTATCTTTCATGTGGTATAGAAAGGATCCACCATATGTCTTGAAATCCAAAGGCCATCCTATTGTGTGAAGCACAGAACCAGGTTTATGTTTGTGTTCATCAATTTCCCACACCTGTAGAAGAAACAATTTTACGAGTCATGCCACAGACTAATTGATCAGGCTAAATTCCGCTCTTCCTACAAGAAAGCGTAAATATGTCCACTATGATTGAAGTGGATAAGATTTAACAACCACAGAAGCACACCAAAATAGCTTAAACCAAATCCATTTGAAATAAAACTTGCCCTCAACAATTACGGAGACCATTTCAAGAACCTGCTTAAATTATTGAATCAAAATAACTCATATTTCACCACTAGATCAAATTTATTAAAGAGAGTGATTGAAAATAATGAAGGAAACAGTAATTGAAAATAACTTAGAGAGAAAACAAATCCGAAAAGACAAGTTAGAAAAATATCAGTCTCTCTGTTAAGAAGAAAACACAAAAGTATGCATCATGTCAAGATAATTGGAAAGATTTAGTTGATTCCTTACTCAACCAGGAATTCTTTGTTAAGATAAAATATTAAGCATGCATTAGCATCGATGAACCATATAGAGAAGGCATATTACAGTTTGTTAAAAGGGCAAAGAAGAAGGGAGAGGGAAAAAATTTTCAGGAATAAAAAGAAAGATACAAAAGAGAAGTAGCTTAGGTAGAGGAAGACAACATTAAACTGAATATGAGTTACCTCTTTTATGCCTATAGCATATGTTTGATGTTGTGCCTGCCCCTTCTCTCTCAGGTTGTAATGTTGAATTATTTTCTGTTAATGCATAATTGATCCTACTCAGTTGTAATCTTGACCATCAGCCGCAGATAGAAGTTAAACAGTCTAGGTTATTATGTCAGCAATAATTCTTTCTTTCTTTATACCTCAGATAATGATCCTCGACACCCTTCAGCAAGAAGTGTAAGCTTTCCTGCATATTTGTCACCCTTTTGTCTCAGTATAAGAATATTTTGTTGCAAAACAGAAATTGTAAGGAAAATTTTAACAAGGTATATTACTAAAACAAAAATGAGAGCATCGAATACACAGTAACAAAGAGTTCATCAGATCATACAGAAGCAGACAATAAAAGAAAAAATTAAAAAGCCAGCTTAAACAACCACAAAAGGTCAAAAGAAAATCTATAAGCTCTTAGCAGAAACCAGAAAACCACATGTTGAACTCAAAACAGCAGGCAGTACAAGTCTACACCAGTTACAATTGAATCCTTTGTAACACCCCTCTTAGCAAGCTCACATGAAGTTTCATTAACATATCTTTGCATACAAATTAAGATGTATTCAATCCAGAAGCAGTGAACTGAGGTAACTTAGTAAAAGCAACTGACCTCCATTACCCAATGGTACCACATCTTCCCACTTGATAACAATTGAGGAATCCCCTTCCAACGTCACATGTATGAGACATGGCCTTTTTGCTCCCCTAAGCCCGGATGAAAGAGACTCAAACTCAGCTCTAAGAACCATCACAAAAATCATGGGGCCTGAATAATTGTGCAGAACATCTCCAATATGATTACTAAAAAGACCATCTAGTAGGTTCCCTAGAGAACAATCGTAATGGTTGTGCTTAAACCAAACTTATAGAGGAGATGCCCAAGGATGAAACTTCCAGAGATGTCAAAGGACGAACAAACTATGGAACTGTTGTCTTCACTTTAGTGCAACTTCTTGTCCAAGCTCTCATCATAACCAGGCAGAATGAAATTTGAAGATGAGGATATAATTCACTATTACACTGTGCTGCTGGCAGCAGCACAGTATATTTTTGCCCGTATCACTCAGAAGTGCTCCTTGGAAGGGAAATTTTGATTGAAATGTCACCCAGTTTCAGTAATATTTACCTACCTTTCTTTCCCACATGCTTCAACACAAAAAGCCTAAAGACCCCATTTTTCCATTACAAAAGCTTAGCAACACTATTTGTTTAAGATTTGAAGCACCATCAATAGTAGGTGCTTAAGCTAACATGTTTAAAATATTGAGGATGATAAACCTAACTAAAACAAATGGAATTAATAATAAAATCATTCCCTAATTCATACGATAATAAAAAATTACTAAATTTCAAAAAAATTATTAAGAAATTGGAAATGTATGGAAGAAATAGAATATTTTAGAAAACGTCAATGTCACATTACAGATCCTAGTAGTTGGCCGTAATAATAAACTATATAAAATTTCTTAATTTAAATAACAATAAAAAGCATTAAAAATTAAAAAATTTTGTTAAGAATATGGAAAAATAAGAAAATGATAAGAAATGTTCACAGCCCACTACTCATCCAAATATTTAGGAATTAATTAACTATACAAACATTTTTATTTAAATAACAATAAAGAAGTACAAAAAAATATTTAAAATTATTACAAGTTTCTGAAGAATACAAAAAAAAAAAAAAAAAATATATATATATATATATATACAAAAATGCTAGAAAAGGTTAATGGCCCATTATATACTATATTTGCTTTTGCTTGAATGGTTAGATCTTATTAATTTTTTTTTTTAATATTTCAAAGATTCATTTGACCTACATCATTGCCATTTCATATCCTTTTAATTTATGACGATGAAATGTTCCCATATTACCATAGACATGTCATACGCATTCATTTTGGAATATTTCAGTTCATTTCTATGTCACTACATACTATTTAGACCCTCTAATCTCAGATTATAATTAATCATTTAGGCATAATTTCTTGGGGAATTTACATGCAGCATAGGGTTGTAACAAGGGATTGGAAATATAAGTTGTAACCCTAATTTGCTTTCCGGGTAGTAAAAACAGTCTTCTCTTTTGGGAACATAGACACAATAACACACCACACAACTCTTGATATACTACAACTTTCAAATGAAACTTATGAAAAGCATTTAAAAAGAAGAACACGCAAAACCCCTTTCTTCTGAATATTTAGATCTCCCAAACTAGAAAAGCAATTGAAAAAGCCTGACTTCCATTGATTCCAAACCAAAAAAGGATCCAATTGCTGCCGGTTAACCTGCATTTTTCTTTGTGTGGAAGATCAAAGCCCAGTATTACAGAATTCACCAGCTTTTCAAAAGTATGAGAAAATGTTGTAAATATTTTGATTTTACACGTTATTTTGAGTTGAAATCAACTGCTTTGCTTATCATAGATCTATGGATTTCACTTTAAATCCATGGATCAAAGCATGGAAAAAAAAAAAGGGAATTTTTGCTGTATTATGCAGGAATTAAAAATAACAAAAATAATGAAAACTTTCTCTCTCTTTTTTTTTAACATTTCTTTTTTAATCAAATTTATTAACAGTTAACTAATGAATCCAAAGCTGATCTATCAGCTCCATAGATTCATCACACTATTTTTGACAAAAAGAATATGTTTAACTTTATTATTAAAAATATTTTAAAATAGAAAAATATTAAATTTTAGGTATCAAAAAGTTTTAAAAGTATATATGTGATGAATCCATGGCAACTCACAGCTCTATGTATTCATCATATTTTTTGCATAAAGGTGATCTATTTCAAATACTTTTGGGGATAAAATAATCTAGATTTATTTCCTTAATTAGCATAGAATGATTTGTATCTTTTTTATTACATTCTTGATGGGTCAAAAGCTATTGGGTTTAATTTTTGAAAATTTTAACCATATTAATAATATATATATAGTGAATCCTTTTATTTTTAAAATTTTAGATACTGATTTATAAATATAAATTATTTTTAGGCACAAAAAATATTTGAATTTGATTGCTATGTAAATATGTGATGAATGCATAACTAATATACTTGATTTATAGTTCCTTATATATTTTTTCTTACTATATTTATATTTTGAATAAACAATTAATATTAGTTTTTAATAAGAAGTTTTCAAATTAAGCTAAGTTCACATGTTAGAGCTTGTTACTACTTCTAATGAAGCTTTCTTTAAGTTCCCATACACGTATGTCGGTTTGTTTTTATATTTATTTGTATAACTACATGGATTTATGATACGAAATGCATATCCATTTCCTTATTTATTTATTTATTTTTAGGTTATTTATGCATTTGATATGTCTTGTAGTAAGTCTCCAAGAGTATCAATAAATTTTTACAGCATTTCAACATTTATCGATATGTTTCTTGCTATTTTTTCTTTTTTTTTTAAGTGATTTAAACTCCTCCTTGATATGATATTTTGAACCATGTATCTATCAAAGGTCCCACCATATAACAATGACCACTTAATAGTCCTCTACATGTGTGACTTTGCCATGAACATAGGGTGCAAACACATCCCAGATATAGAAACAAGAAAAACAAATTCGAATGTAACAAAAACCTTGGGAATAAAAAACTGGACCTCCCACTCAAATACTACGTTAACACTGTGTACCCTAAAAGCTTAAGATGATAGGTAGTGATGTAACAACATACATGAAAGGACCAACATATAACAATAATAACTCAGCAATGTCCATTTACTAAGGGCGCAACTTGGATTGGCTAAATCCGAAAACTGACTTTTGGTCAATTTGGGTTGAGTTTCAACAAATTCGGTTCAGTGTTGGCTCCAAAATGTCAAACCAGAACAACGTCGGGTTGGTTTTCAGTTGATGTCTCAGTTAAACCAAACAGAACTGAAACCCATTTTATAAATATATTTTATTGAACCAAACCAAACTGAATCAATTTAAGTATGTATCATGTATGTATGTATGAGTATATATACAATTGTGTTTGTGTGAATTTTTTTACAACTAATACACTATCTATACTATATATAATGCAAGGCACCCCTTGGGAAGCATGCCAAACTAACTGAATTTTTTTTTCTAAAATAACCTCCTAATAACATTTTGCCTTAGATATTTATATGGGTAACTTTGTCTTTCTCATTTTTTCAATTTCCAAAAGAGATCCCCAACAGTTCCTTATGCCTTACATGTCCTAAAATTTGTATCTGCATACGTGCAGTATTGCACGTGCACCCCTGCTAGTATTAATGATACAAAGACAAGGCCCATCTTTATGTCTTATCTTTATAAAACATAGATATTAAAAAACTTGTTTAGTGTGTGTTAAATTGACCTATACTAGCCCAATCTTAACCAAATTTGTAATTTGGGTTGAGTTGGTATTAGGGTTTTTTTAACTTAATTTCGATTCGTTTCGATTTGGAGAGATCAGTTCTTAATTCAATTTGGTTCGATTTTGGGTTTGACAGTCAAGAACCTCAATTTGGTTTTGGTTTGATGTCAAACTCAACAAAACCAAACCAATTTGAGCCCCTAATATTCAAGATATAAAAATAATAATAGTTTTTATATTTATACTATCAATAGATTAAATAAATAAAAAAGATCGGCCAGCTCATCTCTGATTGCTTAAGAATTCTCAGAAACCATTATATTTTTATTAATAACTTTCAGATTAAAGAGGTAATCAGAAAAAATTAAGGGTTGTATAACTTTATCAATGAATTCAGATTTCAAAAGGAGATGGATTCTATCATTTCTACTCTTTTGATTTTTAATTTTAATAGTTGTTTCACTTCCATAATATGCACTAAATTTATATCCTATGGACTGGGACTTAATTTGACTTATGGATCCCTAGTAAAGGACAAAGGTAAAAAGGGCGACATGCAGGGACACAGGCTTGGACAGGGGGAAAAATAGGCGCAGACTTGGGCTGTTGAAGGCCGTTTTTTGTTTGCATTGCAGCACTTTCCCGTAAACATCAGATGTAAGACTCAGTAGGAAGTCTTAACATCGAACCTTTAAATTTTGGCTATATTGTTTGTTCCCCAGTAGTTTGGAACTAATATTGGCATACAGCCACTGGTGAATTTTGCGCTTAAGACGAATGGAAAATTATAATTTTAAGGAAGAAGCTCCTTTTATGGGGATCGGAACTATTTCATCTTTCCCCATCTTTAGAGGTTAAAAAGGAGGATAAATGAACACAATTTGTTTTTTTTTTTTAAAAAAAAAAAAAAGCTGTCCAAGTTCTTATGTTTTAAAAGTTGCATTTAACTATTTATAGGTTTTTACATAGTTATTTAACCATGAAAAAAGAAAAAGGAAGTTGTATTTTTTGTCGATCCAATTGATCAAACCATAGAATTTTGAATATCTTGTGTTCATTTCCAGAATGACAAGAAAAGAAAATTTTTGTTCTTTATTTATTTATTTATTTTTGAATAAATTCTCACTTAAAAAATTCTTTGACTATTTGAAATTCTAAAGTAAATCTTTAATAGCATGAAATTCATGCAAATCAGATTCAGTAAGTTAACTTCAAAACTTATATATCCTGCTGGAATGTTTTGGATTTTATTAAAATTTCCTTTACTTCTTTGTCAACTTCCATTGCAGGCAGAGAATCAGATGCTCGGGAAGGAATACTTGATGCCTTAAAAAAATTCATAATTCCCCAAGAAGCATAAAAATTTAATTTCTACATCTTCGTCAGTGTATTCTACAATCTAAGATATTTCAATATTACTATGACATTGAGATGCCATAGTCTAGGATAAGATCTTCCAAATTTATTTGTTTTTGAATCACTTTATCATTTATTGAGTTTGTCTGGAATAAAAGACGTCCATAATACCAAATAGAAACAGCAACAATAATAACAGTAATAAGCAATAGCAATAGCAACAGAAACAGCAACAACAAGAACAACAATGGGGGGAAAAAACAGGTCAGATAGCCCTACCTTTAAGTTCCACACCACGCTGAAAATTTTCTTTTCTTACACCATCTTTAGAAACACCCATATCATTGGTTCCAATGCCAACTACCTTCTGATTTGTATCGTATAAGATCTGTCCAATCACCAAACTCAGATGAAAAATAACTTTTTTATATTTTTACAATATGAAAGTCAAGCAAACAAAAAATATACCTCACTAGCAGCAAAGCCTGGATATATGTCGACTCCCAATTCTTCAGCTTTAATTCCCATCCAACGTACAACCTCACTCAAGCTGCACACATATCAACAAGCCTACAGTGAGAAAATGGTTCCACAACAATTTAAGAAGAATATTCACAACTGCACCATATAAAGATATTAACAGTATCGGGAGGATTTTGAAACAAATGAACGGAAAGGTCCAATTAAAACCCAATAGGAAATAAAAGGTCAAGATGCTTAAAATAGATATTGGTAAAGCATCTTTAATATGGCATATAATAGCATCCACCAATAACACCTCACGTAAACACAAGAAATAAATAGTATCTGTCAAACAGTCCAGGGCTTTAAATTCTAGATTGAGCCACACTAGAAATGGATCAGCCTGCTTCCAGTCATCTTTGTGACACACAGACTCACGTTTAACAACAGTTGGGTAGCCAACTTGCACCATCTCCATTAACAACTGGCTTCCAATACAATTTAATTATATAATTACTTAGGCAACATGTAAGCCACTACTTCACCTAGCACCCTAAGCACATGCACAAGGGTCTAAACATACAGTAATCAAGATGTGCTCAACGGACTGGATGCTAAATTATATAATATTCGTCAGGAAAATCCATTATTAGTTGATGTTTACTACTACTATACTATTACTACTACCAGTCACACCCATACACATTGTAAGAACCCTAGACATTGTAAGGATGCAACAATATATAACAACACAAATACAGACATGAGGACACGGCAATATATGCACAAATACACACCCATACACATTGTAAGAACCCTAGAGATTTGTGAAAGATATTCAAGATACAAAATATTCACCACAACTGAAACAGAATAAAAACACATTCAATGTCATGGATTGTAAATTAATGGAGAAAGGTGATAAGTTCACATTAGATAAACAATAACAATGCATTTGCAAGTGCCTATCCCGTTGTAAAACATGAATGTCATGCAAGAAAATCCCAACATGCAGATCCTCAATACAGAGAAGTGTCCCATACAATATTTAATTACACAAAATAACTGTCTATTGCTATACTTGGGATGTAATGTTGGTATATAAGTACCTTATAACATAGTTCCCTTTGTTATCAAATGGGCATGGAAGTGAAAATGCATGACCCTTTGTAAGAAAGCAAAACTTGTCAGAAGAAACAGGAATGTTGATTGGGACCTGCAAATGATGACAATGAACAATTTATATAAAGGCAAACAAGGAAAATGGTATTATAAATTCTCAAAAATTTTACAAATAGAATATGGTACAATCTCAAAAGAACATTTCTTTATACGCTTAGTTTGGCAAACTGGAAAAACATTATGTTTGATGCACTACAACAGCACGGAAAAAATGAGACCACATGTGGTACAATCTCAAAAAAACATTTCTCAATTTTCTTGATATGCTTGGTTTGGAAACTGGAAAAAGGTTATGTTTGGTGCATTGCAACAGCAAGGAAGAAATGAAACCACATTTAATATGTACACAACACATTAACATAAAAAGAAACAAACTAGTGAGACTCCCTGAAAGAAAACCCCCCATACAAAAGATTTATCCTGTCAATATGCTAATAATCAAATATGAGAGCTCTATTATGTACCATCAAACATTGAATCATTCAAATGCAAGTGATTGATAGTTTATACCTAAATGACCAACATGTGTAGGTTAGTGAGCACACAAGTGCAGATTCTTTTCTTCTTCCTTTTTTTAACACTTCCTCGAACTTTTAGTAAGAAAAAATGGCTAATGAAAACCACCCCCAAAGCTGAAAAATGGAACAGTGGAAAGGAAAAAAAATACATAAAACTACCAGAAACATGAAAATGAAGTTAAAAAAAAATTAAATAAAGGCTAATTACTTGTTGTGCATCCTATCAATCGTAGATGCCAAATGTTAATTAGCATCCTATGGTTCCGTATCTTTTCAATTTCTGTTTCACATATTCTGTGCTGTTTTTAACTTTTGTTTTTTTTGGGAGATAGGGTTTCTTCTATCTGGTTTGGGTTCTTGCTGTTCTGTCTTTTGACTTGATATAGCATCTGCTTTCTTATCTCTGTCAAATCATTTTTTTGTTGTACCCTTCCTCCTCTATCAATAAAGTTTTGCTACCAATTCAAACAAGTAACAACTACAACCCTTCTCTCAAGCAACACAAATAATATTTCATTATCCCTATCTATAAAATTTAAATCTTCAATTACGTTAACTATTTATGACCAACTCCAACCATGTCCCTTCTGCTCTCTCTCTCTCTCTCTCAGCCTTCCAAAAAATTCAATATGAAACCCTAATGCCTCCATGGAGTCCTTTTTAATTAATATTCCCAAACCATCCCAACCTATTTTTTTAATCTTATATCCTACTGGGGCTACTCTCAAACACATTCTAACGTTTTAATCCATATATTGTAGTTTTTTCTGTATCCATCTCAATAACAATTATTCTATGAATATTTTTGCTTCTTTGTTAACTAACATTCTACACCATACATCATAGCAGCCCTACCAGCTGTTATATAAAATTTTCCATCTGATTTGAGTGGAATACATCAATCCCATAAAAATTTGAAGCAATTCTCAACTTAAACTATCCAGTTCCGTTCCTATGAGCCACATCCTCATCAATATCCCCTGATTTATCAATAATTGATTCGGGGGAAATTTAGTGGTTACTTTGTGAATCTCTTGCCTTCTTAATCATCACTAGTGCTTTACCCGTCCTATCATTTGCGCTGAAGTTACATTCCGTATTACTAAGTTCCTACTCATCTTATTATGAAACCTTTGGATTTCAAGGTATTCTTCCTTAATTCTATTTTGCCTTTATTAGTTCATCAATTTAGTCCATCACAGCCATATCATCTTTAAATAGCACTTCGTCTTGAATCTTATATCAATTCATTCATGGACAAATGCTGAATGCTGATGTGAACCTAACTTTCATGATCACAAACCCTCTATAACTATAAATCTGACAAACCATAGGAGAATAAAGATGAGGCACTTCCACAAACTGGATTCTGAGAAATGGAAGGTATCATGGACACATTGTTCCTACTATAAAGCTAAATGAACTGACTGCTCCTAGAACATACCAAGCCCGCCACCCACAAAGTTGCCAACACATCTCTATAGTGCAATGAGTCCTCACACAATGAATGCACTTCATTTTATCTCTGTCTACATGTCTGTATTCACATTTTCCATACTTTTGAGTGCTAAAGGAGGCAAATGCGAATGGTCTCCAAAAATAGTTGGATTACTGTATCATTCTCTTTTGATTGTCCTCTGCCAGAACTAGAGCACTAATAATATCGGTAATAGGAAAAAAGTCTCAAGAAAAATTTAGCCTATAAGCTGTTGATAACATGAATTTAATTCAGCTAGAACATTTCAACCAAATTCATACATTTATCACAATTAGCATAGATATCAGATTCTAACAAATGATAATAGTCCAACTCTTCTCAACCCCCTTTTGGAGTTGTAAAGTTCATAATAAAAGCATCTTTACCTAATAAACACTATTAGTGCACTGCCTTAACGTATAAGCTAGAGATATTTCTCCATTATGCATTTCCCATATGCTTCTCCCCAAATAGCTAATGCTGTCTTAAAGAATAAGAAGGCTGAACTAATCTGGATTGTATTGAGTGGAGCTGCTAGGATATTGCCATCCAAGTGTCTTCATCCCACTTTAAATATGCAGATTAATCCCCTTTATGCACTTGGTACTTTTTTATCAATATATCACAAGCTTCTTCTTTCCCCAGCACACATCTGGTAAAATAAGCGACGAGTACAGTAGCCATTGCAGTTAACTAAGGATTACAATCCTCTGTTCTCTAGATGCACTCTCTCTCTATCTCTCTTTCTATATATATATAATATTCAGTGATACATAGATATATAGATATGTAATTATACAAATGTACATAAGGATAAACATAGGAATTTATGCATAAGGAAACAGAAGCAAATCAAGACTTTTCCCCGAAAAGGAGACTCCAGTATGGCTTTTTCTCTTTTTTTTTATTTTATGTAAATTGAGGTTGTAATTTAGAACTAATCCTTTTATATCTCCACTATCCTACAACCAGATTTCAATCTTTTAATTAATTGAGTGGGAAAGACCCCAAAGTAAGAGGTGTCGGGCACTAAGATTTATATCAACAAATTAGGTTTCAGCTTTCACCCTTAGATGTCCTTAAAAAGAACCTCCTGTCATGTTAAATCCTACATTTGTGCCAGCCACACAAAATTAAATGGATAACTTCGACCTGTCCTGATTTGTGTCACTTGCACATAACCTTCACAGTTATGTATCATGTTACATTAATAAACACACTTTCCATTCTATCATGAAGTTATGCATGTAACATAGGAGGAAATAACAAGGATTAACAGCAATGGTCACAGTACCAGACATGAACAGCACTGAGTGTTATCAGCCGGTACCGAGTGTTACCAGACATAAACATTCTAGTTTGTAGAAGGTACCTCCTCCTGTCTCCACAGTGGAATAAGTTCATCCAATGCTCGGGGCTCCAAGACATTACCTGAAAGGATATGAGCACCTAAAATCACAAAAAGAAGCACGGAATTCAGTAGGGATAAGAATTCAGTTAATCGTTTAAAGGAATTTGCAGAATATGGAACTAAAAGAACTAAGTATATCCCTAGGCATCACAAGAAAACAACTAACAGGAAACATTGTTAAGCCAGTAGACCATTTGTTGAATCTATTCTATCTATCAAGTTGATGACCTTATTTTCCTTCTTCCTTTTTCTTTTGTTCCCCGAAGGGTGATAAGTAAAGAGTTATAGTAGAAAATTGAGAAAAGAAGTGCAGTCATGGTTGCTCAATACACAAAAAGTGTAAAAAAAGAAATTAAAAAAGAGAGAGGCATAGAGCTATTTCAATACAAGGATCAATTTGCACCTGAACAAAAAGGAAAAATCTCAATATCCATTTCCTGAAATTCTAAAGAAACTTAATTCCAGTTGCATAAGTAGATAAGTAGATTGCAATTATAATGAACATGTAAGGCATTTGGCAGACTACTCATCTGGTCATAAACCTGATTTCCAATGCTTTAAAAATACCTAAAAGATGATCGAGAAAAATCACCACCATTCCCACCACCACGATAAAACCACCACTACAATCACCATCACCACCACATCACCACCATCATCACCACACCACCATGACTCCAATAGTACCACTGCCACTATTGTAATACCCCAACCTTTTTTATTTCAAGTAAATAATAGACGTATGTACGTGGCTATTAATAGATGGTATGTGGTTTGGAGGAATCTGTTTGGTTCACTCCGTCCAGTTGGGTGAGCAAGTGTTGCAATGGATCGTGTTTTAATATTTATATAAGAGAACAAGAATGCAGGTGAGGGTTATCTTCCAACTAAAGCTAAAGAGAGAAAGAAGAGTATAGGAAGAGAAGGGAGAAGAGAGGAGAAGAAGGAAAGAGCTCGAAGAAGGAGAAAAAGGAATAGAATTGCATAACAGGTAAATAAACTCCAGTATTATAAGTAATTCTCTTGTTTACATATGAGAAACTTTGATTATAATGGAACTATAAAGGCTTGAACTGCTATTTTGGGTGGTTTTGAGTTGTGAGTTGCAGCAGTGGTTAATGAGAACAAAAAAACAGTTTGAGTCAAATTATAAGTCTAAGTTTGCATTAATTGAGTTTTTTGTTTTGAATTCAATTGATTCATTATGGAATTAGTTGAACTGAATTGATTTAATTGTATTTATAGGTTATCCTTTGTTCTTAATTTGATACGTTTAGACCTAAGTACATAAGTTTTAATGAAAGGAATGAAAGAGGTAAAATGAAATCAGAAAGAAAATCTGTAATTTTAGTGTCAGGACTTTTCAGCGGTTTAAAACCACAAATAAAAGCCAAATAACCGTCAGCAAAAGTGAAGAAACCTGCTGGTAGAGAGTTTGTGATTTCTGGGTTTTCGGGAGTGTCAACCGATTATTTTGTGATTATTAATAGTTTTATTTCCAATTAATCGAGAACTAGGTTGACTAATCATCAAAGGCAGTCTATATTTATATTCTTTGAGAGATTAATCAGGGTAATTGCAATACATCTTACAACTTAATCATAGAATTACAATTAATCAACAACATGGTGTGATTAATCGAAGACTAAACACTGGTGGACCTTCCCAATTAATCGAAAATTGTTGCCAATTAATCGACAGAAACAGTCTTGGAATGAAATTAAACCATATTATGACCTTTTGAATGGATGGTTAGTTTTATTCATCCACACGAGATAAAACTATAATAGAAAATTTTAGATGCTTCAACCATGCATGGATTAGTTGGTAGTGATTTTATCCTTGTCCTTGGAATTTATGAATTATATTGAATGTGAGTATTGAATCTGAATAGTGATTCTTCTAAGTTATGGTAAATGGGGACTAGAGGTATCTGCTAATGTAAAAAGGAGAGGCAATGAATCATTCCATCTTTACTCAATTCCTGATATTGTGATTACAGATTTCTCAACATTTTTGTTTTTGTTTAAACAATGTGTGATAAATGAAATTCACGGGTTATGATAATTACAATAACATGACTATATTGGATAATATATTGATAGTCAAGGAATGCGCTGATTCTTATTTTCTGGCTTATTCTGGGAACATTTTGATTCTTGACATATATATTACACATAACATGATTTTGTGGCATTCCAGAGTGATATCGTATGGAGCATGGCACTAGTCATTGATGCCTAAGAGTAGCTCTATAGACAATCCCTATGTTTCCCCTAGTTTGAGTGGAAAAACCTGACGATAATGGAGGGAATTGTATCCTTGGGTTGAAAAACCCTAAACACTATAAGTGGCCAGATAGAGATATTCTATAAGCTCCCATTGCGGTTGAGGATGATATATGTTAGTCCTATACCACCAATACCAATGGAATGAGAGGGGATGAGAATGACCTGATATATGTTAGTCCTACACAACCAATACCACGGAGGGAAAGGAGATGAGCATGATCTATGACAATTTAATGTCAAAGATTCCATGGAGAGAGAGAGAGGGGACTGTGTTCCTTTGGGATTTGAAGGGGAATATATCTGGCTTGCCACCATTTCAGTTATAATATTGTAAGGCAATTGTATTGTGTTGTTCATAGTGCTTGTTTAATTTAGTGTATTATTATGTGGCATAAAAGTTACTGAATAAGGAATTGTAATGGTGTTTGATTTGTTATTTTAAAACCTTGTTGGAACATCATTATATTGCTCAGAGGATAGCTAAGACCTCCTAGTGACTGATGTTTCTAGTGCATATGATTAATTAAATTTTAGTTTTAACTATTATTGGGATTTATTTAGTGGGTTGTATAGCTCATGATGTTTTATTATGTATGCACGTCTGGTTTTGGGAAGAGGTCCATCAATTCCAGAGTACTGAGAAGTATATGAGTGTTTTGAGAACCTAGGTGAGATTCCTTGCCCTTTTAATACAATGTATACTTTCAATTCCAAATGCACACCTTAATCATGTGATTTCCACTGCTTATATATGCTTATGATACATAAACAGGTTCTAGTCTATTTAAATAGGAATTCTTAGTTAGTTAGTTAGACTGATAACAATTATGCCCTTCCCTTATTTATGATAGGGTGAAGGGAAGTAATCACTACAACCGCAACCATCGCACCACTACTATCATGACCACCATTACCACCAGCACCTACACCACTAATACCACCACCATTACAAGTACCAAGTACCAACATCACACCACTACTATCACTACCACCATTACCACTACTACCGCCACCACAACCACCACATAACCATCATCACCATATCCACTACACCACAAATATCAATACCACAGTCATAATCACCACCACCACCACTCAACTATTACCATCATTATCACCCAACCACCACTATCATCAGAATCACCACCACCATTATCACCACTAAACAACCACTACTACTATCACCACAACCATTACAACCACTGCCATAAAACCACAACTATTACCATTACGACCACCACCACCGCCACTATCATTAATGCCACTATTATTGCTACAACTACTAGCTAAACACCACCAATATCATAAAAAATGATTTTGAAATCATGATCGTTAGACTTCCAAACATATTTTTACAGATTTTTAAAATCATAAATGATTATAACTTAATGTTACAAATTAGGTTTTCACTTCACTTTGTTTCCAAGATCACAAAAATAATTTGTTAAGTTACTGGATTTCTATTTTTAAAATAAAAAAAAAAGGTTATCAAACAGCCTCTAAGATTTTCAGCTTCTAAACAAGGCTGTTTTTGGATTCTCTTTTTTTTTTTTTAATAATCAATTTGAAACCTATCCATATCAAACACAATTCCAGGATTTTTACTGTGACAGACAAAAATACAATTTTCAAAAGCTTTACCAGACAAACTTTAAAATTTTTAACAGAAATTATCCTTTACAATACACACTTCGAGTTTGATATCTTTGATAGGTCTCACCATTTAATCAAACAACAAGTTACGAGTCCAACAGATCAATCTCGTCATTCAATGAGAAAACAAGTTTAGGACCACAGACAGCAGCATTCGCATTGAATTGAACCAAAATAAGCAAAGTTGCACAGAACATTACCCACTTCGGCACCTTTCTCAACAACACAGACCGATAAATTAACGTCTTTTTCCCGGCATAGCTGCTTCAACCGTATGGCTGCAGACAACCCGGCTGGTCCTGCTCCGACGATGACGACGTCATAACATATAGATTCACGATCCGATTCGCTACCGAAAGCTCTACGTACCCCGGCATAAAAATTTTTCTGAGCAAACGCAGTTCCGCTTTGGATTGGTCTTCCAAAATTGGTGGGATTGAGCAAAGCCCCAGATGAGAAAAATCGATTGCCAGAGATTATAGAACCATGATTTCTAGTTTCACCAACTGAATCGCCAAGAAACAAAGCCCTAGTTGCCGTATGGATTGAATTTTTGAAATTGGAGTGCTTTGGAGAAACACCAAATGAAAAGAACGGATGTGAGGAGATCGAAGAATTGGAATCGGGTTGGAATGAGGAGGAATTGCTTATATGTTTCGAATTACAAAGACGGGTGTCTCTGAAACTGGATTTGGAAGAAATACACTGGATTGAAGAAAAAAACCTGGAGAAATTACTCAACCGACGATTCGATATGGAGGAGTTGAGCAGAAATGAAAGCATGGTTACTCCGTTTTGCAGCTTAGATTCCTGAGAAGGTTCTTTTGCCTGATTGGGGTTCCCGTGGCAGATATATATGCAGAGGAAGCAGTTATCACGTGGCCACACGGTATTTACTAATGCATTGCCTCTAGTGGTACCATGAAACCACTTAGGTGCCAAAGCTTTCCAGATGTTCGGTTGGCTAAAGATACGGTTTAAAAAGTTTGGATGCACGTATTTACGTGTTACTAGGTGTTGCACGTGGAGCCATTTCAATATATCTGGCACCTAGTAGATGTAACCGTCTTTGCTCTTTTGAGCATTGAGTTAGAACTTAGCATATTACTGAACTTTAGATATTATCCTTAATGTAAGTTTAATGGGATTTTAATCAACATTCGGTACGAATTTAATAAAATAGGATTAATATATATTTGTACTTATCTTTTTAGTTAACAATATATATTAATCCTATTTTAGTTAATAATTTAATACGATTTGTACTTATCTATTTTACTAATTAATAAAATTTTAGCTGGATTTTAATATAAATTTATTAATTAACAGTATATACTTTTCTAGTGAGATTAATTAACAACATATATATTATTTTATTAATTATTATAAGTTTAATAGGTTTAGTCAAAAAATTTTAACGTCTCATTATTAATTAACTAAGGTGTTTCTTATTCATTTATTAATATATATCTAATTGACATCTCTCTTGTATAGTTAGTTAATGATATATATACATAAAATCCTATCTTAGTTAAAAATTCAAGTTAGTTAACGATCAACGATATATATTAATCCTATTTTAGTTAGTAATTTACTTTTATGTTGTTACTTAAAAATCTTTTTAAATAGATGAATATGTAGAATTAAATACTATAGGAAAGGATATTTTAGGTATGTGAAAATAAAAAACACTTAAGGTTGTTCGTGCTTTTAATAGTAGTATAGATATAGATATAGATATGTATGCTAGTTAGGTGAAGCACGTGCACTGTAGATTATTGTTTGGAAGCATTTCGTTTGTGGAATAAATTGTGAATTGATTAAAATTTCAAAATTTTTAAATAGATTTTTTTTAGTTCAATGATAGGTAGGCAATAAGCACACTTACGATAAGCATTGAGGTGTTACTAAATGTTAACAAAGGTCAATGTTACAAATTGACTTGCTTGGTGAGGTTTACGCAATTCTCTCTTAGTACTCAGGATGTCTTTAAACCTCATACCAAATGTGTGGATGAAAGCAGGAGTAACAAAGCACTTAATAGATGAATCCTAACGTCCACAAAGTATAGGACAAAAAATTAGCATTGCAAAAAACAATTTCACAAGTGGATGTTATATTATTTATTTAGAGGACAAAATCATCTAACCCAGGTATTTTTGGCCTAGAAAATCTAGTAGCAAGCATGCATCAATTGACTGAACCAAAACATTATACACAAGCCATGTCTTGAGGTTAAGGGAAGCCAAATTTTGACTTCATAAGCATTCAGTAAGCAGACACTCAACACTCTAATAAACTTTTGCTATAATACTGTTTTCTTGTATGGAAGGCATTAGGTACCAAGCAAAACAAAATATTAATGAGAATAAGAAGAAAAATGAGTATGCAAGCAGAACATATCCCAGGGTGTAACGCCCCGAACCCGGGTCAGTGCAAACCGGCACCCAACCCGAACCCGGTTCGCTACTGTAACAACCCAAGTCCGATTCAACAATCAAACTCGAGATGTTACCACGAAGCTGGGGTCAGATACATACCAAGATTCACAATAATTTTAAAATTTACAAATTAATTACATCAGAGTTATGGTGGCCAAATAAAATAAACAATTCTTTAATCAATATATTCAATTCAATTTACAATTAAATTTATCTAATCAACATGTGACATTAATACCAATTATAATTCTACCCATCAAATTAAAACCCCATCTTCGCGATCTCTCCAAACAACCTGAAAAATATAGGGGAAAACGGAGTGAGATTTACATCTCAGCAAGTAGCAGGTGCATGCAATTTGAAACAGTCCAATATAAGCAAATAGTCATGAGGTATTCGATTAATCAACGATAAGACGAGAAATCCAAGTTATTCATGGCAATTCCAAATAAAGCGATAAAACAGACGATCATGTATAAATACCAGTAGCTTGATGTTAACGGGGTAAAACCGACAAAAGCGATAAAACACGTGCCATTGCAGGACTCACAAAGATGATAAGTATTTGAGATGACACTCGACTAAATGCTGTTCCACCGTGCGGCTTAGGGGCAGTGCTACTTGATGATACTCAAGCCCCATGCAGCGCAGCTTAGGCAAGAGCCGTAGTCACCGACTTATTGCGCACGAACCCCGCAGAGTTGGACGTACCACCAGCATGCAGCACCAGAATCAATACATGGAGTGTGGTCGCTTATCCACATGTACAGGGAATCACCAGCGGCTCACCGGGGTGTCCCTCCAGACATAGGACCCTCCCAGAGCAAACTAACTTGCAAAGGGAAGCGCGCTCGCAATATAGGAGTAAATCAACCCAAACTAAATACCACTTAGCTAACCAGCCAAAACTATGGATCCATATACAGCTAAGCCCACTGACACAAACCACGATAAAACCACATACGGGACGACACGCTAATGTAGGAGGCATACACACTTTTACCCGTAAAGGATTACACATCTCTACACAGAGGATTACCCATCTCTGCCGTAAAAGATAGTATCAAACTCTACCACAGAAGCCGTATCACCCAATCGTAAAATTAAAGAGAACAATATCATACCACATACCAATCCATACCAAAGTATTCAATTCCAAGTGAAAACCATGTTTCAATCCTCAATAATCCAAACAGAGCCTTTTGCATGATAACAGATGCAATTCTTTAATTATATTCAAAATAAACCCATGAATCATAAGTTCGATGCAACTTAAAGTTTATGCAAATCCAGTAGCCAATATTCATATTTAAGCCCAAATAAAAGTAAATCAAATCATGCTTGAACTTTTCCTTCTTAGTCCCTTTATTAGAATCCAATTTCCTACCTTAGCACCTAAGCTAGTTTCTATTTGAATTTTCTGTATTTTATTTTCCCAGCATGTTCTACAGACCTAGAATGAAGTTTAAAAGATGTTTGTAAGCTATAAATTTCAGTAGTATTATTTCTAGCAATATCCATACCCTTTGACTCTTTTATAAACAATCCTTTCATTATAACCTTCTATTTATTGCTTAATCTTTCCCAACTAATTTTATAATTTTTATAGCTTAATTAGGTCCTTATAAAGATGCTAACATGCTTAATTAATCATAAGAATTATTGGGTATTTATTCGAATTACAAAATCCCCAAAATCTACAAATTCTGCATAGAGCGCCTACCTCTACAGGGCCGGGCGATCCTAGGCGCTCGTGCAATTTTTAACAGAATTTTTCCAGATTTTCCAATTTCGGATTCTTATGCTTTTGCTTTATGTTTTCTTGGTCTAAATTAATCTAATAACATTCTAAAACATACCTAGAGCCTTCTAGATCAATTCTTATTAATTAAATACCATCCTACAATTTATTTCATGATCAAACCAAGTTTCTTCCTTACTTTAGCAAATTCTTCAAGAACACAAAACTCTAAAATATAAACAACTTGATTCCATGTAAATACTGTTTCGACTAATCCATTCAACCATATAAAATCACAGAAAACCAAATCATGCAATTCCTCACGTTTTCCAAGGGTTACTACTTGCCTTATACGCTAAATCCTTCTTCTATTGCACCTTCTAATTCTGGACCAGAATGTTGCTCCCAACCGTACCAAGCTATACTCTTCCAATTCAAATCTCCACCGTTCACAATGTAGTTTTATCAGTCACGAACAAAACCTCAAAATTTGAAGGTGATCCACCGTACGGATTTTCCCCGATCGCGTTTTGATGGTGGCTGGTCAGACACCTCCATTAGAGAACTCCTTCCTTCCTCTCCCTCTTTTCTCTCCATAAGAAACCCACGAAAATCCCCTCTCTTCTAACCTTAGTCTCCTATTTATACTAGGCTTTAGAAATCCTAAACAAACCCTAATTGGCTAATTTAATTTGGGCTAACCCAACCATGGTCTAATTAATGTCTAATCCTTCTAATTTAATTCCTACTTTTTCTCCACCTTCTATTTTCTACTTAAACAATACTAATTAAGTTTCTTATTATCTAAACTCATGAAAATAAACTATTTTCGTGCAAAATATTTAATTAAACATTTCTATCACTTAAAACCTTATTTTCTTCAAATTAAGACGTGAAATCTCGTAATTACCCTTTTTCCCACTTTTAGGCTTTTATTAATTTCTTTTAATTTCTAACTTGTCAAAATAATTTGTTTTCTTCTATTTCCTAATTCTAATTATTATTTGATGATCTATTTACTAATTACCCTTTTCTGAAAATTACCAAAATACCCTTTTTATTCTTTTAGGCTAATTTCATTAAAATTCTTTCTTTATTTTCAACTTAGGACTTATTTGAATTAATTATCCTCTAAATCTTCACTTTTTATTTTAACTAGGACTTAACTCATATTTTCTTTTATTAATATTTATTTATTTATTAGGTGAAAAATCGGGGTTTTACACAGGGTGCATGATGAAATTGTTTTTTGTGGCCACTGGACCAATATGTGGCTTTGTTTTAAATTAAAAATAATATAAAGAAAGGAGATAACTTACAATAAATCCATGTGAGTGAACTAACGGAAATAAATGAACTTTTTTCTGTTCTAGGAGCTCCACATGTGCAAATGATGGTTTCCTATAATTCAGCTACAAAACCAATAAAGAATCTCATAAGTTTCTATAAAATTTATACCCTTTGTTGGTGTTGCTTGCATAGCCATTCTAGCACAACATTTGTCAAAGACAAACATTTCTTTTGGTATAGAAGAGATCATAAACATTGGAACCTACAACATAGTTTGATACAATGACTATGTGTTGAGAGTACGGTTTGTTAGATAAACAAAGAATAGTGTAGAAACAAAAGATTGAAATGGTTTGGCATTCAATACCAAACTCAAAGGATGTCATTAGTATTTGTAGTGTTACAGTATAACAGAATTGAGTACAAGTAGGAGGCTCCTCAACTTAGTTGTTACAGAGAGGATTTGAAAAAGCCAAAAGATCTGAGAGATCTTAGGAGAGGAAGTTCCAGATTTGCATATTCAAATTTGAATGAATATCTATCATCTACTTTGATTAGATACTTTAATATCCCCCTGCAAACTGTTGGGTAGTATACAGACCAGCAGTTTGTCCCTTAGAAAAATGAATCTTGCAGCTGTTTGACCTTTTGTAAAAATATCTGCCAATTGATCTTGGGTTGATATGAACTTGATCTGAATATCTTGATTGACAACCTTCTCTCTTATAAAATGGTAATCCACTTCAACATGCTTGGTGCGTGCATGAAAAACTAGATTAGAAGCTAATGCAATTGCACCAATGTTATCACACCAAATTGTAGGTGCCAATGGAAGAACAACTCCTAATTCTTTAAATAACATTCTAAGCCAATAGAGTTCTGCTGTAGCTAGTGCCATAGATCTGTACTCTGCCTCAGTACTAGATCTAGAGACTACATTTTGCTTCTTTGCACTCCAAGAGATTAAATTCTTGCCCACAAAAATACCATATCCACTGGTACTTTTACGATCATCGGGATTTCCAGCCCAGTCACTGTCACAAAATGCAGTCAACTGTATTTTGGATGGTATATAGTAAAGTCCAAAGTCAATTGTACCTTTGAGATATCTCAGAACTCGCTTTACTGCCAACCAGTGAGGTTCACGAGGTTTATGCATAAACTGGCATAGCTGATTTACCGCATATGCAAGATCCGGTCTTGAGATGGTACAATACTGCAATGCTCCTACTACACGTCTGTATTCTGTAGGCTCAGACAATAAATGACCTTCCTCTGCTCACAACTTTGTTACTGAGATTGTTGGTGAAGCTAAAGGTTTTGCACCTGCCATCTTGGTGCTTTCCAACAAATCTGTTATATACTTTGTTTGTCGCAAGTGAAGTCCTGCATGAGTTCTAGAAGCTTGTACTCCAAGGAAGTAGCTTAGCTCTCCAAGATCTTTGACGTGAAAGCTTGCTTTCAAGCTATCAATAAATCCAGATATTGCTGTATTGTCAGTCCCTGTGACAATTATGTCATCCACATATACCAACACAAAAAATTTCAGATGATCTGTGGTAAAAATAAATAGTGAATGATCTACAGAGGACTCTACAAAACCAAATTCCAACAGTTGCTGTGATAATCTGCGGAACCAAGCTCTAGGGGCTTGTTTAAGCCCATAGAGTGACTTATGAAGTCGGCATACAAAATCTGGTTGAGTGTCATCAATGAAACCCCGTGGTTGCTCCATAAATACCTCTTCATCAAGTAATCCATGGAGAAATGCATTTGAAACATCTAATTGTTTAATGTTCCACTTGAAGGATACTGCCAATGCCAAAATCAACATGATTGTTGATGGTTTAACTACAGGAGAAAAAGTCTCATGATAGTCAATACCACAACGTTGATCAAACCCTTTGGCGACTAATCGAGCCTTGTACCTTTCTATGCTCCCATCTGGTTTTCTTTTGATCTTGTAAACCCATTTATTTTTGACAATGGGTTTGTCGTTTGGTCTTGGACATAGAAACCACGTTCCATTCTCCATTAATGCATCAAATTCACGACCCATAGCAGCACGCCAATCTTGGTTAAGAACTGCTTGTGTGAAGCATGATGGCTCAGATTCATGAAAAACACTGGACAGAACTTGGAGAGGATGACGTGTGGAATAGAAGGTTTTATAGTCGGGAAATTGTTTAGGCTTGGAATGTCCAGTTTTGGAACGTGTTATGATCCCTTGGTGAGATATATTATTTTGAGAAGGCTCGGTTTGAGGCTGTACCAAAGAAGGAGATTGGTGAGACATATTAGGAGACTCTTGTGCAGGCAAATCCAGAGGATTTTTTGGATTGAGAGGTGCTTGTATGGGGTTAGATGAATCAGGAGACATTGTGGGAATGGTCTCTGTAGGTGAATGGTTAGACAGTAAAAACTGTGATGAAAATGGAGTGAAAGTTATAGAAGGAAGCTTACCAGGCGGCATGTCACTCTTTGAGACTTGTGAGTTTGAACTTCTATCTGATGCTGGAAAGAAATCTTCATTAAAGATCACATGTCTTGACACATACACACGGCCTGTGTTTAAGTCTAAACACCTATAACCTTTCTGTTGACCTGCATACCCTAAGAAAACACATTGCTTGCTATGGAAGGAAAGCTTGTGTGGTTCATGGGGTTTTAATAGAGGGAAACAAGAGCATCCAAAAACTCTTAAATCAGAGTAATGAGGTAGTCTCTTATATAACAGATAATATGGTGTGAGGTTTTTCAAAACTGTTGTGGGTAATCTATTAATCAAATATATTGATGTGAAAAAAGCATCAACCCAGTATGTATTTGGTAGGTGAGCTGTGGCTAAGAGAGTTAAGCCCATTTCTTTTATATGTCTATGTTTTCTCTCAGCAATTCCATTTTGCTGAGAGGTATATGGACATGTCAACCTGTGAAAAATCCCATGTTTTGATAAAAATTCTTTGAATTCATTTGATAAATATTCTCCTCCATTATCAGTTTGTATTTGCTGAATTTTGCAAGAAAATAGATTTTCCACAAAAGCCTTGTATTTCATAAAAATAGCAAATACTTCAGATTTGTATCTCAAAGGATACAGCCATGAGAATCTAGAATAATCATCGACAAATAAGACAAAGAATCTATAGCCACCAACTGAAGTTACTGGAGATACCCAAACATCTGAATGTATAAGAGCTAGAGGTCGAGTACTTCCTCTCCTAAGATCTCTCAGATCTTTTGGCTTTTTCAAATCCTCTCTGTAACAACTAAGTTGAGGAGCCTCCTACTTGTACTCAATTCTGTTATACTGTAACACTACAAATACTAATGACATCCTTTGAGTTTGGTATTGAATGCCAAACCATTTCAATCTTCTGTTTCTACACTATTCTTTGTTTATCTAACACGGTTAAGTATATGGTTGTAACGTAACCAGTCAAAGAGAAAGGAAGATGCAATATCCATAGATTTTTCACTTGGTAGTGTAAAAAACAAAAAATTAAGGAATTGTGGGCCAAGATATAGAAGCAAATTACAAAATTTCTTAGCATCATTAATCACAAAGAGCATGACATGGCAAATATTTGGTTTTTGCCTTTGTGGAATAAAATGTTAAAGCACTAATTAACATTTGAGATCTTTTAAATGGATTTATGTTGATTTAATCATAAGTAGGCAATGAATACATTTGCTATAAAGCATCGAGTAAGTTACGCTATGTTGTTTTGCATATCTTTTTGTATTCGGTATAAATATGTTTGAAGTATTGAGCTGTAAACCTCATTAAAACACTGATTGACACTTGATTCATAGGTATTGAACAATCTACTCCGAGCTTGGAAATGTAGAATTGCAAGAGTTCTTAAGCTGATGCACAATGGATTAGCAGACTACCAGGAATTTAGTAGTACCATAACATATGACACAACAATTCAGACTTATGCACTAATAAGCTCATCTGTATTGGGTAGTTTGTGTAGGACTGCTTGATACAAAAAAGACCACTACAGATTGCACACAATATTTTCTTCATGCACTCTTGATTTGTAAATTGTTATCATTAAGTCTAGAACAAGAGCAAGTTACAGGTAGTGCACATAGACACACAGACGTACATACATACAGGTAGTGTATACACAAAAACAAGGAATGAATTTTAAGGCTCAATGACATTAAAGGAAGAAGTAAAATTGAGTTGCATGTAATTTCTTGGTTAAGAATTATTCTAAGAACCTATAAATGTGTTATACTATTGTTTTTTTAATATAAGATTCCTATTACAATTCGTGAAGAGTGATAAATAAATTAATCAAGAGACGAGACTGTTATAAAAATAAATTTAGCATGACTTTTTTGCTACTGAAAAAATGTAACGAAGAGAATACAATTGTTTAGTTACCTACGGAGTATTTGTTGTCGAACTCATTTCTTTATAATGGAAGCGGAAGTAGCTTGTATCCATGAATTTGCAAATAGTATGGAAGAAAGTAAATTAAAAAGTATATTTTGAAAGATTGATAAAATAAGATAGTTGAGCTTAGGGGACATACTGAACTTAGTTTTCAGTAAATTTTGTAGGTGATCAAAGAAGAACAAATATAGACATTGTGAAATTTTTATAGAAATTGTTAATTAGAAGGTTTCATAATCCTAATAGGACTCCTCTAAGGTTGGTCCATTTAAGCAAGCCATTAAAACAAGTTTAGGGTTTCTTTTAATCAAGTTATATAGAGGAAAAAGAGGAGAAAAATGTAGCTCCCACGTTTTGAAAATATAGAGAGAGAGAGAGAAAGAGGAAAACAGAAAGAACACAAGAGAAAGGAGCTATTGCCAAAACATCTAACCAGCGACCATCAAACTTAGATCGGGAGAAATCCAGTCGTTGGATCAACCTCAAATTTGGAGGTTTTGTTCACGACTAGTAGGACTACAATCTGAACGGTGGAGATCTTGTTTGGAGAACCCCAGGTTGGTGCAATAAATAACAGAAAATCAGATTCAATGCAGGATTCAAGAGAAGATGGATTTTTGCATGATAAGGCAAGTAGCAATCACTTGAAAACTAGAGGAACTGCATGATTTCTATGTTTTTGATTTATTCTTGATTGATTAGATTAGACGAAAATATATTTCATGGATACGTTTGGTTTTCATCGACGAGTTTTCATGTTCTTGAAAGAAAGATATAAAAGTGTTTAAGAATGTAGGTTTGATCTTTGTAGATGACCAAGGAATTGCAATTAATTGATACAAATAAGTCTAGGGTGTTGTAGGTATGATTTAGGTTCATAAGAAATAAATTTAGACCAATTAGAAATCAAGGAAATAACCCAAAATCAGAAAATAAGAAAATCTAGAAATTCTGCCGAAATTGTACGGCGCTCAACAGGTTGCTTAGGCGACCATGCTGAGCGACCTAAGGAAATTTTAATAATTTGGAAATTTTAAGTCTAAGTTAATGTTTAATAATTTTTCTAGTAAATTAATTATTGTAACACCTGTATATGATTTAATTTGAGATATAGGAACAGACGGAATTCAATTTGAAATTAAGACTAATAAATGGGAACGATGAATGTAATTAGGTGTTAAAAGAACAAGGTTATGGAATTTAGTGGGTTGGACTTTGTTTAGATATAAATTGGGGATTAGAACCAAATTTTAAACTTCAATATTGGTCTGTGTGATCTGCTGAAAGTGAAGAATAACAGAAATTACAAAATATGATACCTTAGGTGTTAAATACAGAAGTTGGGCATTAACAGGTAATTTAATTAGGAAAGTTTTAGTTAAATCATAGGAATCTTATTTTTGCACATGATTGTGAACTATAACTTGTCTAAACTCTTATTAATTATGTTTTGGGTGCGTCAGTATTTATGGAATCTGGTTTGAAGATTTATTTGTGGTTTGGACTGTGTTTTCTCAACGGAATTAATTTCGGGTTAAGAAGAATGAGACATGTATATCACTTGAAATTGAGTTATGATAATTGATTTGAGATCATGGTTTATGGATATTGCATATGTACTGGTAATCAATCATAATCAAAATAAATTTTTTTACGTGTGAGTTGTGTCTAGCGGGCATAGCTGTATATGGATCCATAGGCTAAGCTAGATAGTGGAGGGGTATTTATTTTGGGTTGATCACTCCCATTTGCGCTCGCGCTTCCTTTGAAATTTAATTTGCATTGGAGGGTCTTTATGTCTGTAGGGTCTCATTTCGAGCCTTGCTGGTGAGTACCTTAAATGTGCGGATAAGCGGCCATCTCCATGTATTGATTTAGGTGCTGCATGTTGGTGGTACGTGCCGAACTTTGTGAGTTTCATGCGTAATAAGTCGATGACTATGCCTCTTATCTCAGTTATTATACGGGTTTGAGGGTCTTAGTAGCTTCGCTCATAAGACGCATGGTGGCATAGCAATGAAGAGTATTTGTTTAAAGACTTATCTTGCTTCATGAGTCTTGTGATATCACACGTGGTGTTTGTTTATATTTTATTGTTTAACTTAGAATATTTACATGAATTTGATTAAATTGCCTTTACCTTGTTTTATTGATATACCTCATGATTATTTCATAAAAAATAGACTGTTTAATTGCATGCACCTTGCTACTTGTTGAGATGTAAATCTTACTCCCGTTTTCACCTATTTTTCAGGTATGCATGGAGAGATCATCAAGATTGGGGTAGTGTGCTCATGGGTAGAATTGTAATCATGCTTAGGATTATTCTAGATTAAAGAACATGATATCGTAAATAAATTTTGTATTAATTGAGATGTTTATGATATGCCACCAAGTGCACTCTGATATAAATAAAAGTTTTAAATTCCACATAAATTTTAGTTTGTTCTGACCCAAAAATTTTAGTGAAACTCCGGGTTTTGGTTGTCGAACTGGATCAGGTCCCTCTTCTACTCCATCATATTTTCTTTGGAGAAACATCTCTCACTATCACTTCATTAATTTGGAGAGAAGAAGAAAACCAAAGGGGAGCTACATTAGAAGTTCAAGCCCTAATCTCCAATTTCTTATATGTATGTATGCACTTATTTAAGCTTCCTTATGCACTTTATCGTAATATTTGTCTTTCTTTTCCTTGCCTTTTTCACTTTGCCTTGAGGTCGTTAGTGCAGATATCTCCAAACTTGAGACATGAAGTGATGTATGGAGGGTATAATAAAAGAGTCTAAAAGACCATTTCAATCCATCAAAGGAAGCACAATGCTCAAGGAAACATGCTTTAAGATTCCATTACTTTCTCATATTTTTTGATGATCCTTGTCCTCCTTTTATCACATTGTAAATTGTTGGAACAAGAATTTTATGTTGTTTTGCTTTGGATTCTTAAATACATAGGAGAAGGAGAAGACCGTTGGTTCATGTGCACAAATAGACAAGTACTAACCTCCTTCCTAACGATTTATTAAACTTCCACATACTAATCATTTCGAGAAGGGGATCACACATGCTTTGATAACCCTCCATCCACATATGCTAAAAAGAGTCCAGAAACTATTATTGGACAATGACTATGTGTGGCTGTCCAACTTGAATGGCGTCAACAAACTTATAGCTAGCCGATCTCGCATAACAGTGACTATCGGAGATAAAGGTGTAAAACCCCAGTTTTAATAAGTATTTTATTTAGAGATTTATGTGATAAGTTAATTAATCTTTATCGGTGGATTTTCCAGATATTCAGGGAGTAGGGGTAATTTGGGGATTTCACTAAATTAAGTGCGGAAGGAGATAAATTAAGGTTAGTAGTGATATTAACAATAATTGGAATTATTGGTATGCTTAAATTTATTTTGGTTCAAAAGGATGCTAATGTAGGTGATTAGGTGGAGAAAATCGCTGGATCAAGTGTTAAAGAATTGTGTATGTAGGAAAAGACTGTGGTGAGCACATAGCGGATCATGATAGAGAATGAGTGCCAACAACCACTACAAATAGCAGTCATTTTTTAGATTTTGGGTTTCACTCGAATTGGTCGGAGAAGAGAATTGCTGCCGGAATTCAACTAGATCGAGAAGGAGAAGAGAAGGTGAGTGGAGATTGTGAATTTGAAGTGGCTAGGAGTAAAATCAATAGGGCCTCGATTGGTTCAGAGAATTGGGGCAAGAATTCAGTATGGAATTGGAAATTGTGGCTTAAATTACAAATCTTATGATTGGAAGCACATGAGAGAATTGGAATTAGAATTTTTATCCAATTCCATTGAATTGCCTTATAAGCTATTTTTTAGCTTACCTAATTCCTTGCCTAAGAGAAGAGAATTCGGGGATTCTGATAAGAATTAAGAACTCGGTAAAATAGAGACCCATCGATATAGACTACTTTTTCTTCTATACAAGTCGTTGATCTACATTTCATCTAAATAGGTAACCTCTATGTCAATAGTTCTCTCTCTCTCCCCAACTCTCTTCTATCTTCTTCTACCGGTATTGTTCTTTTTGTCTTTGTTTTTCCGGCAACTTCTCCGGTCATTGTCGTTGAAACAGCCCCCTCCTCTCTTTCTCTCTCCCCACTCTCTCTTTTTTTGTAGAAGAATCAATATTCTATCTCTCTCCCCCACTCTCTCTCTTCCATATTCTTCTATAGGTACTGTTTTTCTTTTTTTCCTTTATTTTTCCAGCAACCTCTCCGGTCATATTTCTTGTTAAAGCAGCCCCCTCTCCCTTCCTCTCTCTCTCTTCTACAGAAGAATTAGTGTTCTCTCTTCCCACTCTCTCTCTTCCGTAGAAAATAAAATGAAAAATGTTAAAATCACAAGACTCCTAGGTTCACATAAAGAAGCGTCGGATTCAAGGAATGCAATGTCTAAATTATTTTAGTGCATCATGATTTTATACCCAAAAAAAATCTATTGCACAAACATGATGGGTCTATTTGTTTTCCTATCTACTGTTGTGCAAGATACAGGCTTTTGGGATTTGTAGGTCATATGGGTACTTTCACCCATTGTGGCCATTATGTAACTCATATATTGGAAAAGGGTGGATGGGTAATCTTCAATGATGACAAAGTTCGGGCCTCCATTAATCCATCGAAGGATATGGGCTACTTATATTTCTTCGAGAGACTAAGCACTTGATGATGCAAACATGAAATCGTTACAGAATCAAAGTGGAGTGATTCTCATGATAAGCAGTAACTTGTGTTGTTGCTAATATCGGAATTATGTAAATATTAATAATCTAATTAATTAAGGAATTGCAATTGAATTTCATAAGTTCATCCAATCAATAGAATTGGAATTTAAATCAATTCTCTATGGAATTCTAATTCCAAAATTCAATTCTATTGCTATCAAATCAAGAGAATTTGAATTCTATACAATTCCAATTATTAGTGAATTGGAATTAGAATTATAATTCTTAATTTCAATTCCAATTCATCGAACCAATCGGGGCCTAGAGGATTTCTGCTGTTGGAGGTTTGTAGTGGCTAGAAGTTGCAGAACTTAGTCAATTCGATCGGAGAGATCAGGTAAGGGCAAGTTAGCTTGATCAATTGTAAACAAATTGATAGAGGAAGTAGGTTTTCATTCAGATCTAATCAGATCTGAAATATTGGGCAGAGAATTTGAGATCGAAGGTGAGCGACAGAGAATTGGAAATTCAGAACTGCTGTCGTTGGTGATCTGAAGGGAAATTGGAGTTGTTGAGCTAGAGGAGTTGCGAATTAGGTGAGTAGCATTCCGTTTTCTCTGATTTTGTGTATGGAAGTCGATTTAAAACTTGGATTTCAATCTGCTACGCATGAGTTCTCTGTTCATGACCTGTTAGTAGGGAACGTATGAATCATATTTGATTTTAGGTTGAATTAAATCCAATTGTTGTTAATTAGAATGTTAAGAGTTAAAAGAAGAGATTTAAGTTGAATTTAGCAACAAATATTGGTTCAGTCTTGTTGAAAATCACCATGGCAGCATCTAAAAGTCTATCCATATGGGAAAAACTATTGGCGCTAATCGCTGCTAAACCAACACTAACCTCTCTGTTAGCGCTGGTTGTTAAATTACCATGCGCTAAGGGGTGCTAAACTCAAAAGGGTAGCGCCCACTCTGTTTTTATTAGCCAAGTGCGGCTAATTCCACATACCATCAGAACTTGTTTTAAAACTCAATAAACCTACCTTAAGGGTTTAGTTAAGAGCTGAGAATGATACAACTGTGGCTGTAGGATCTGAAATGCATATCAATAAATTTAAGAAGAATTAAATAGTAGAAATAAGAGTTTATCTCTGAAATTATTAGTTGCTGGAGGTTAGTACTCACTCCTTATCCAATAGTTAGGTGCGGCTATGCTATTAGTAAATAATTTGCTATTGTTTAAATAGTTAGGAATCATTCTAGGAATCTCAAATAAACCTTAATAGTAGATTTATTGATTGGGAGATAAATAATGCATACAGTCAAACTCAGAAGAATTAAATGTTATATTAGAGAGTTTTATGGATTGAAACCTGTTATTAAACTAAGTGAGTGGCTGATTGTTAGCAGGAGCTTATTTCGTGTTTGTTACTGATAAAGTAATTTCCTACCACCTGAATAGATATCATTCATGTCTGAAAAGGAGTTGCGCACTAGAACTTCTTCATACCATGTTAGAGAATAAAAGTAACAGCTGAGGTTTAGGAAATAAAGAGTTAAATTCTGCATATACTGGATTTCAAGTAATTTAATGGTTTCACTGTTTCCATATTTTCAAGACTGATATGATTAACACTGTAAATTTCAGATTCGATATCTCTGATTTGATTCCATTTTAGTTGACTTTATGTTATGAGCAAATTTTGAAAATAAGTATTTCTTGAGACTTTTGCACTATAAGTTGTTAAGCTTTGCTGTTTGGATTAAAATTATATTGAGAGTTTCCATGAGGGAGTATATTGGTCTGGGTGACCCATGATAAACAGCAAGCAGATTTGATTGTTATTGTGTTTTACGTTGGAATTCATGTTATTTTATCGGTTATGTTAAAAAATCTGGATCCATGTCTAAGCTTAGTAATGTAATGTTTTTGCTTTCTTGGTGTAATGGAATGGCTTTGTGTGTTGCCACGACCGGTGTAAAGCAGCCCGAAACCCTAAGTATGCCGAGTTGTCAAGCCTGATACCCGGAGTAGGCCGGCATTGGATGACGATACCCTGAGTAGGCTGTCATTTCAGAGTTTCTGATACCCTGAGTAGGCCGGAACTGTGTACATGGAGGTGTGGATGTTGCCTTGGCATGTCGATTAACCAATTTAAGCAAGATACATGACATTGACCATATTATGATTGATTGTTATTGCTGATGGACATTGTTTAACTTTGTTATTGAGATTACTCTGATTTCAAATTTTCTATTGTATTCCTATTGGTTATTCGTGACCGTTATTTATCGTGGCATATTTAGAACTGGGATAACTATTTCTGCATGCATGTGTTACTCATTGAGATATTCATATCTCACCCGTTTTGTTTTCAGATACTTGTGGTGAGGCAACTACTGGGGTAGATCATTTTGGCAATTATAGGGAGGAGGATTATTTCTACATTCCATAGACTAGTAGGTTTATTCTTTGATTGTGATATTGATTGGATTTTGTTGGAAATGTAATAAATGGTATTAGAATTTGTGGTTTGATGGCACTTTAATCAAATATATTCCCATGCTTCCTAGTAGTTAATTGTCGCACTCTGATATGTAAAACCCATATGATTAATTCAGCAATTATATGAGTCATGGGCCCATACCCAACACTTCGTGAGACGCGTTATAGCTTTATTGAACAACATGGATCCGGGGCGTTACAAAAGGTGTGGGCCATTTCATCCCATCACCCCATCCTGAACCAATCCATATAGATCCACACAAGTATATCCTAGTCATAGGAAGCTTATAATGGTAATCACTGCATGACAATGGCCAAACCTGACAGAAGTAAGGAACATGGCTTAAACATGCCCATTACTTCCTAAATCATCGTGCATGCTCATACCCTTAGGCCTAGGGTGTGACTTGGGCCCATCTGCACTTAGGACTTAGATTCATGGGGCTACACCTAATAATTGGCCCCACATTGGGCCAAAACCCAAAAAGCCAAAAATTAAGACTTTTAGAAATAGGTAAAACTAGATCTTGGGCTAACTTTGGAAGCTTATAAGCACCCATGTATGCCAAAAAAAGGTCCAAGTAATCAAATGGAACCCACTTTAGGTGGGTAGTCAAAGGTATTTGCGGACTTCCCTAGACTACAATCGAGTCACTTAATCAGACTCTGGTGTAGACCATCTTTAATGGGTGACTACCACACCCCAATAAACTCAATAGGTAATGGCAACTCATATTTTTTCCCATGTATGTTCCCACATGCGCATAGACTGCTGGGCTTATAAGTATCAATTTTGTTCTTTTGGCGAGTGTGCGCACCCGATTTCGGCCGCACGACGAGGTGCATGCGAAGTGATGCTCACCCTGGGATTTTTCGGAGTTGCCACTGCCTGAGAGGTGCAGGCAGACACAAAAGGGGCACCTATTCGGGCCTAATTATTCTGGTCTGCGGCTTATTAGAGATCTGAGCAAGTTCTCGGTTACGTCTAGGGAAGTCCGAAGACACCCTAGCCCGCCCCGTCAATTTGACGGGTCCCATGGGTCTCCCTGGTTCTAGTTAACTTAGTTCACACTCAATTCCTAGGCCAGCATGCACACTAATTTGGTCTGGTGGGGACCACTGAGGGTGTGGGTCCTCTTTTTATTTGATTTTGTCTTTTTTATAAATTGATGAAGTGGTCTGGTATGGGCCCTGTTGGAAGATCCAATGGAATCCATATTGGGCTTAAGTCAAGCCCAAGGCCCAATTCGGGTTATTGGGTAACCCTGATTGGATTTGGCTATTTGGTTTAAAAGTTGATTAAATATTTACAAAATTAGTGAGTTAAAGTTTTTAAGGCCCAATGGGCTTGGATTTGGCCCATTGGCAATTTAATCAAGTGGCTTTGGGCCCATTTATCAAAATGGGCCTTGGTTGGGCCGGACGGGATGTGGGCCCCATTGGAGGGCCCACAAAGCCTTGGTGGGCCCACTTAGACCCACAGTCTCAAAATGGGCTTGGAAATATCCAAGAAGCCCAGTGGATCGGGTCAAGTTTAAATGGGTTGGATTGAGTCCAGCCGGGTTGGAAAAATTACTTTTTTAAGCTATTTATTAACTTGCCCGTATTTACTATGTGGGCGGGCTTAGCTCGTAAAGGTACTACGGTTCAGGCTTGCCCGTATAGCAAATACGGGCATGCCTAGACCGTACAAAAAATACAGTTTCGACCCGATTTCTCAAAAACATCACGACAGCCCTGGGATTTGGTTCGCCAGTTCCCTTTTGCCATTTGCCGACTTTCACTGGTACTTTCCAGTACCTCCAAGTGGTTCAAAGCCCTTTCTATTGGCTCAAATATCCACTTTTTCGTGGTTTTGCCAAAAGAAAAGATCTCATCTTTTCATCCTACACCTAATCCATACACAAACCTGCATGTGCAAAAAATCAAGAAGGGAGAGGGGAAGAATTATGGGGTACAACAAGAATTAAAGAGGACAAAACCCCCTTTTAAATAAATCAACATAAAAAAGGGTTAGTTCAGAAATATTTAGTTAGACCATTTTCTTAACAAGAATTCTCTCCTCTCCCGTTATTTCGCATGAGGGAACTCCCCTCCCGAGGAGCCCCATTTGTATGCACAAAATAAGCAAACAAGTTAGATAAAAACTCAATAGAGAATGGCCTTTAAAAATAATCAATCAATGACTTGCTCAATCACTTTTGATAATAGCACATGTTAAATACAGAGTCAACGGAGAGCTTACCATGCTATTATTACCTTGTTCTGAGATGTGGAGGTTCTCCGGTTAATGCGGACAGCACCTCGGTAGCCTTTCCAACTTCAGAAATTGGGTTTGCAAGGGTTCTTCTAGTGAAAACAAGGTCAGAGAGAGACAAAAAAGGGGCTAGGGGTATTTTGGGTATAAAAGAATGTTTGCAAATGGGCAGGGGGTTGACCAGGCAGAGTTCCCTCTCTTTCTTCCTCTTTTCTCTCCTTTCCTCTCCCTTTCTCTCTCTTTCCTCCTCTTTTTCGTCCTCTTTCAAATGGGGGTGAGGGGGCCTATTTATAGGCAATTTTTTCATGCCCGTATGTGAAATACGGGCATTCTGTGCCCGTAATTCAAGTACGGGCGAGCTACCCTCGTGCCGAATCTTCGCAAATCCGTCAGCTGTTGCCGTACGGGACGCGTGTCCCACTTCTAGAAGGCTTGCTCGTAGTTGAAGTGCGGGCATGCCTTGCCCGTACTTCAAATACAGGCGAGCACATTTTTTAAATGCTGGATTTCAAACCTTTTATTAAATTTGATTTTTTGCAAGATTCTCATCCAATTTTTTGATTATTATATTATTAAAAATTAAGATATTTTTTATAAACAATTATTTTATTTATTTTATTCATTTATTTTGCTTTTTGCTGCTGTTTTGCCACATGGGTAGCTTTCTTGGAACTTTAATTGCCCATAATTTTTTCGTCCGATGTCCAATTTTAGCAAATTTGGTGTCGTTGGAATCGGCTCAGAACCCACTATCCATTGGAATCAAATTAGGCAGTTGAATCGGGGTCGAGCAAAAAGTCAACTTTAGCTCCCCCAAAAGTTTGACCAGCTCACAACTTCCTCACCCGGACCCCGATTCTAGCAAACTCGGTTGTGTTGGAACTATGTCGGAATTCTCTTTTCAATAAGAGGAAGTTTGATGGCCAATTATCTTTGGATCAAAAAGTCAAATTTTGGCCCCTCAGGGTTTGACTTTTTAATTAAAATTTTTATTTTCTGCATTTTCGGGGGTGCAAAAATCAGGTGTCTAAAGTGAGTGTTGCATTGTTGGATGTAGGCCTTCATGTTACCTTCCATTCTTAGCCAAAAAAATACCACTCAGACTCACTTGAAGATCTTGTGAAACCCTTCATGCGTGCTAGAATGAAACTCTTGGATAATGGGTTGTATAAGTTGAAAGTTTTCCTTTAGGAAACTCCTATCTTGAAATAAAGAAGCTCCATTTGTCACTTCTATGGTCCTATTGCTCTCCACTTTCAATATTGTGGATTAAGTTGCATCATTCTGGTTTCAATCTACCTAGGAATTGGTTGGGAATGAGCCAAGATTACCCTAATTCCTTTAGAGGAAAAGCATCCACAGTTGTAGACACTCCAAATTGCACTAAGATATGAGAGAATGATAGAAATATTTTGCATGTAAAATACATGTATTATTAATATAAAATAAATTTGTCCTCAGTGCACTGCATATATACTATGGTGCTCATTGTTTTTTGTGCACCGCATTTGAAAGGCAGTGCAACACCATATTTAAAATACTGTGCTTTGGGGGTTTGCTGATGTAGCATCCAAAAGTTTCAGCCATTACGCCATGTTAGCAGAGGCATATGAAGGCGTAACACAATAGCTACCATATGGGATTTAGTGTTTATGCTGGGCATCGTAATATAAGTGCTATACATTGTTGTGTGTATGATGCACCACTCTGTGTATATGGTGTTGCATATGATGTGTGCAAATAAAAAATCCCTGAGATCTTTGTCATATTTACGAGTATTACCTCTCTCTAATTGCTTTCAACATCCAAAACTACCCCCAAAAATTCTCCTTAATTCCTTCAATTCATGCTTTGATCTTTAATTGGAAGGATCTAGAGAGATTTTTATCCATGCCCTTGGAATACTCTTATCCCTCACTTTACCTATAAATAGAAGGCTCCTCCTCCTTCCAAAGGACTGAAGAATTGGAGATCAAAGGCTCTTGCTCGAGAAGGGGAGACTCTGCCAAATTGTACAATCATCTTCTTAAAGGCTTCAAGCTCACAAGGTATAATCTCTTTTAAATTCAGTGTTTCTCTTTGAATTCCAACAATCTCATCTTCTACCTTTCTCTAAGATAGAGCCTCTATATGTGGCCTGAAACCTATATCAAAGTACCTAAAACTACTATCTAGTAGTAAAACATGAAGAGAGGGTTATGGAAAAATATATGAGATGGATCCTAGAAATAGAACCTTAATTGCTCCAATATTTATCTTATTTTTTTTATTGAGCTACGATTGTTGTTTTTGCATAGAATTTCTTTCCATTTGAGAGGATTTTCATAGATCTGGATCAACTTATGATCTTAGATCTGAAATTCCTCCATAATATGCCTTTCTATACATTCTCTCACATAAGCACACAATCACTTTCATGTTAATTTCTTTCAATTTTATGCATGGATCCTTAGATCTATTATGATCAATATGATTGATCTAAGGATTTAGCATTAAAATAACATCTCAGCCTATTTGATAAGTATTTAAGAAGAATTGATCTCATGTGTAAAACCCCGACCTGGATTATATCTTAATTATTAAGATTAATTATCTAAAGTGTGATTATTAGACTAATTAACTACTTGTGTTATGAAGATGAGGTAGATGTGGATTATTCTTGAGGATTTAGAGGAATCAATTGACCGATATGAAAGTTATTAAGGTAAGTTTAATTAATGCTATTTCTTAATTCCAATTGTTTAAGATACTCTCCAATTAGCTTTAATGAATTGGAAATCAAATTCTGAAAATTTAGACTTATGTGTACCTAGAGTAATTCCCAAGTATACCCATGGTATCCCAAAATATACCCCAGGTACCCTCCCGAATAACACTAGAAGTACACCTATACATTACCCAAGGTACCTCCCAAGTGTACCCAAATTATCCCCTAAGAGTACCTAAAGTAACTCTTAAGAATACCCAAGGTACCTCTCAAGTGTACTTTAAGTGTCTCCCAAGAATACCCAAATAACCTCTTAAGTGTACTCAAGGTACCTCACTTTTATACTTAAGGTACCCCCAGTGTTTACCTAAGGTATCCTCTTGTGCTTGCCTAAGGTACCCTTGTGTTTACCTAAGGTATCCTCTTGTGTTTGCCTAAGGTACCTAAGGTATCCTCTTATGTTTGCCTAAGGTACCCCTGTGTTTACCTAAGGTATCCACTTGTGATTGCCTAAGGTACCCCACATGAATACCTAAAGTAACCCCTAATTATACCTAAGATACCTCATTTGTATTGTCTAAGGTATCTCTTTATTTTAACTAAGGTACCCTACTATCTTATTTGAAGTACCCCTTGTTTAGCTAAGGTACATTCCCTTATACAGCTAGAGGTAACCCCTTTTATATAATTAAAGTACCTCCAACATACCTAAGGTACATCCCCTATATTACCTAGGGTGCACCCCTTGTATTTCCTAGAGGTACTTCTCTCATATAAGTAAGGTACTCCCACTGTTTTACCTAGGGTACACCCCCAATATAGCCAAAGTACCCCCTTTGTATAACTAAAGTAACTCCTATATAAGTAAGGTAACCCCCATTGTTTTGTCTAAGGTATAACCCTTTATATAGCTAAGGTACTCCCCTCATGTAACTAAGGTACATCCCTTCTATAGTTAAGTACCCTCCTCAATATAACTGAGGTACACCCCTCTAAGCTTATCTAAAGTTTATTCTTTAGAATTGTAGACATCCCAAATTGCACAATAATCATCAAAAATCATTATCTCCTTGAAAGCCAGCACAAAATTTGAGAAAAAATGTTTTTTACTTGTATCTGGTAACTCAGGCCGGATACAAGTACCTCTCTTTGTATCCGATGGAAAATACCGGATACAAGAAAGCTTTAGTGTATCCGGCATTATATGCCGGATACCTTAAAGCCCTTGTGTATCCGGCCTGATATGCCAGATACATAAGTTTTGCTCAACATTAGGGTTTTTCGAGAGCTTATCACTTTTACCATCATATCCCTCATTAAATGAGTGGAAATCTCGGAAATGGCCTTAGGGTTAAGGTTGGTGGGCTATAGACATTATGTTGTGTCTACCATTCTCACCAACCCTAACCCTAGCCTTTGCCTATAAATAGGAGGCTCCTCCTCAAGCAAATGGCCAATAAGTTGGAGATCCAAGAGCTCCGAGTGAAGAAGGGAACCGCCGCCGGATTGCTTCTAGAACCTCAGGTAAGCCTCAAACCTCTTCTTTATTTTCTGTATTTGCATTCCTAGATCTAGATCTCTTCTTCTACCTTTTTGTAGAATAAGGCCTTCTATGTGTATGAAAACCCTTCCCTGGTTCAAAGTATCTCAAGACTCCCCCTAGCCGTAAAACGTGAAGGCGAGATCTAGGAGAAACGGGACTGGGGATTGATCCTAGTGCTAGAACCTATCTTGCATAAGCCTTTTGAATGATTGAAAACCGTTTCATATTCAAAGTACCCCAAGATTATCTTGAAGAACCGTGTTTAACGGGGAGAGAGAACTAAGGGAAACGATAATGGAACGGAACCTTAGGTTGTTTTAGAACCTTATTTTGATGAAGATGAATGCATGCTATGTTGCTATATTGTTCTTGTATGATTTTTCACACTTGCACATACATAGCACGATTTTGGCGGGATAGGCTCACATTTCGGGTTTATTGCATTTATTGTGATAAATCTTAAATAAATAGCCCCAATCAATTCTGGAATGTATTTAAATGATTTTTAAAGGATTTGTATTCATTTTGCACGAATTGCACACACTTTGTCACAGTTTTGAATTGTTTTTCTCCAAATAAGGCCTAACTTGACAGCAACTGTACCCTGACTTCGGACACTTATAACTTCATCGTCCGGATGAATTTTAGAGTGATTTTAGAACCAAAGGAAAGGTGAGTCTATCTAGTTTATTCCTACCAAATTTCATTAATTTCTATCTAGTGGATTTTTGACACCTCTCTGTCGAAGTTGATTGGACAGTTCAGGTTTAAATACGGAACTTGTCACTTCGACGAAGCGCCATGTGTTTGTTTTAAGTCCGATTCGAGTGATATTTATTTCTGGGCACTCCTTTATGAGTCTATTTTCAAATTCAGTTGGTTTCATAATTTTTTGACTCCATTTGTATTATTGGTAACAGATTTACTTAGAACTGCTCATCAGTACTTTTCTGGGTAAATCTGTGATCTTCGGGGCCTGTTCGGGAGACCACCCAAGGCACATCCGAATGAATTTTTGTATGAGGCTAATTTTGTTCGAAATATGGCCATACAGACTTCAATCACACCAAATTTTGTGGATTTTTATGAAGTGGATTTTCCTAGGTGATTTTCCAAACTTGTATGCTTATCACTTTTGATTTTCTCCAGCAGCAACTTTAAAGGAGCATAACTCCTAGGATTTTAACTGGATTTACTTGAACTTTTACACGAGTCTCTTATTTACCGTGATCTTTTAAATGGATTTGGTTTGATTCAATTCAAAATTGATTTTGAATGATTTCAAGACAAATGGCATTACTTTTCACCGAATTTTCCGGATTTAACTCAACTTGGTTTTGTGCAACTTTTGCTTTGGATTTCCATTTTTTGTTGATATTCCAGAAATGATATTGACATAAAAAAGGATCTGAAATTCATTTGGATCTTCATATGGAGATATCATATATTTGGCCTTTTTCAAGGTTTTTGATAATTTTTAGCAAGCTTTCTTATTTCTGTTTTTGCATGAACAAACACTTGGCAACCACCTTGTATGGATGAATGGGGGTGCCTAACACCTTCCCCTGTTTATAATCTAATCCCCTTACCCATCTCTGAATTTGATTTTCAAGTAGGGTTATTTTTACCCTAGAATTTGTCTTTTAGCTATTTTTGCTTATTTTTGAACTTTTTGGTGTCCATTCACACCCCAAAAATCTGAATGGTGGCGATTCTCCCGATTTTGCGTTGAGCCCGTGTGCTGACGGAGGGAAAATCATCCCGGTGATTTTTCCCGTATCTCACAAGAATGACTAAAGTAAATCCCTTGAAACATCTAGGTACCTCCTTAAATAACTAAAGTACCCCTCATATAACTAAGATACCCTTTTGTGTTAACTGAGGTACACCTCCCAAGCATTCCTAAAGCATGCCTTTGAAGTGGCTAACGCAAACACCCCACTTAACACTAAAGTACCCCCACTTAATACCAAGGTACCCCACTCGAATAACACTAAGGTACCCCTGGTATGCCTTAGGTACACCCTAGGGTTTAGTTGAGTAAAAGCTTTGTTTAGGGGCAGATTTGAAAAACCCAAAACTTGGGCATATAAAAGGATGCCCTAATTTCTAATTAAGAGTTTGAAAACTCATTTCTCTTGTCTTGGATGTATAGATCAAGAGAGGAAGATTGTTAGCTCGCTTGAAAGCTTAGGCAAGAAGAAAAATAAGAAGAAGGAGAGGAGAACTTGAAGAGAAGTTGTGCTTCTCTATTAACAAGTAAGTAGCAAACCCTTCCAAACAAAATGAATTACCAAAATTCATATTCTCTCTTTAGGGTTTGATTTATTTGAAGAAATAATCTTGCATGTTAGTTTTTATTGCTAAAAATTCGTAGGGTTTTGGTTGTATGATAATCTTGTTTAGTTTTCTATTGATTTGCCATGGATTTCAAGCTTTATTGATTATATTTCAGATTAGGGTTTAAGATTTGTGTTCATGTGGATTTGAGATGAATCTTTATTTTGGAAAGTGTTTTAAAGTATGTTGGGATGTTTTATGATCACCCATTTTGATGTTGGAAAGGTTGTAAAGGATTTACATGAGTTTTGTGTTGAAAATAGTCAAAATATTTCAAAATCCCGACCCTGCGATTAATCCTAAAAGTTGGCGATTAATCCTGTGCCAAACCCCTAAAAACTATCCTCTGTTATCTTAAATCGCGAATCAGGATTAACCTGGGTGATTAATCTAGAGCCTTAGCGCGCGAACGTTCAACTTCAGCGCGCGCGCGTCAACCTCGTTATAAGCCTGAGCGCGCGCACCTTAAGCCTCAACGCTCGAACCTTGAAGCTCAACGCGCGAACGCCGCCTATCCTGTTACCTCAACGCGCGCACGTCCAACCTCAACGTCCGCGCGTTGAAGCCTGTTTTTGAGAACTCTTCACCCTTTTTCTCCTCAACCCTCTTCCAAACCATAAGTAAATGTCCTGTGTATTTATTGCTCTATTTACTTAAGTCTTTACATGTAAATAATGTTTTACCCCCCATTTGGAACCAATAAAAATACTCTCAAGGCCCAATTCCCAACCAATAAAAAGTCAACTTTTCAGTTCGTGCCTAAATTTCCAGTTTTCCCGATTTTCAAAAATGGCCACTTTTTTGAGTTTGATATCCAAACGAGTGATTTAGAAGCCCAGAAAATTCTAGATGATTTTTATACCCTCCAATAGACTACAACCAGAATTTGAGCCCTAAATTCCTTGTAGATTTGTCTAGAAAAATTCTACACCGAAAAGGTCAACGTTTTTAACCAGACTTAGAATATTTTTGAGGTCCAAAACTTTTGGTCTCGGAATTCATTGATTTTTGGTATGGTGACTTATTTGAGATTTTTAAGATCAACCCACTCATCGAAAATGTGTTTTGAGGATTTTATGACCTTCGTTTTGATTGGCTTGGATTTATGGAAGCGGCGTCGAAAAACTCTTATATGGTTTGATTGGCTTTGACCTATGGTTTTATTGGCAGTGGATGGGGAATTCCACTTGCCCTTGGCATGAATTGGCAGTGGATGGGGAATTCTACTTGCCCTTGGCATGAACTGGTAGTGGATGGGGAATTCCACTTGGCTTTGGTTTAAGCACTGGTTTTACTCTTGGAATTGAATGGTTTGTTTGATTTATGAGTCGTCTAATTGGACATTGTTCTTAGTGTGGATCCACAGTGAGTCAAATTTGTGTGTTGGTATTGGCTTGTTAGCTTTAATTGCCTTATCCATATAGCATTCCACTGTGGGGAATCAGTGAGGCCTTCTCGGGGAACAAAGGGCTGCGGTAACCCCTCGTCGCGGGGAACCGGCGGGAGTCCATGCGATTCATCGAGAAGTGGGTGGGGAATCCCACTTAGTCTGGATCCTTGGTTAGGTTGACTACTTGCCAGCCCATACGTGGGTGCTCCGCTTGCTGAGATGTCCCTAGCTAGGCTTCTCTCTGTAAGTCGTGTAGGTGGCAATGGATACTGGTCATTAATCTAATTTACAGACATGCTAACCACGAGTCCTAACAAGACATGTTTACAGTATTTTATCATATTTGTTGATTTGATTACCCCGAGTTACTTGATTGAGATATTTGAATTGGAATTTACTTTATATCCGATTGAATTGTTTTGGTTTGCATTTAGTACTATATAATTGTGAATATCATCATGATGTTATAAAAACTGCATAAACTGTTTCCCTACATGCATGTTTGCTGCTTACTGGGACTTTAAGTCTCACGTGTGTTTTGTTTTACCGGATTTGTTTTCAGATCCACTTGGTGAGCCGCGTACCAGGGCAGTTATTGAGGGCGAGCTTGAGTAAAGGCTAGAGGGCTACCATTTCTAACCGTAGTAGGGTTCTTATTATGATGATGTATTTTGTCTTGGGGATTGTATATGAGATGTAAATATTATTTTTGGACCTATACTCTTGGGAGAATCTTTTGTACTTATCTGTATATTTTGGGGAGATCATTGTGAATGGTTAGTTGCCTTAGTTGTATTTTGTTCACATGTATATCATGTTTTGGAGATTATAGTACAGATGATCTTTTGATTATATGGAAAATTTTTATTTCATGCTTCTGTAGTCATGCACTCTGATAATTACATTGTAATTGCCCAGGAAATTGTGTTTATCAGGTTCTATTGGGCCCATAAGTAGGTCTCGGGTACGGGTTGGTGCTGTGATAGGGCAGACCCGGATCTTGGGCGCTACATCATGGAGAAGGTCTCATGACCTGATCTCCACAGATCTACGTCCTCATGATCAATTTGGGCTAGATTTGGCTCATTCCTTCTATTGCATGAGAGATTTGAGCCAATATTTGCCCTAAAGGTTTCTAGAGCATTTTAATTTCTTTTTTAGAGCTTTTGTTTTTATTTAGAGAGATATGTGCTCAGATCAAATGGATTTAAATTGCTTTTAATTCATTTTTCCTAAATCTAGGTTGTACCTAAGCATGAACTTGTTGAACTCATAACTTCATCCTCCAGATGAATTTTTGAGTGATTCTTGATTCATATGAAAGATATATGAGTCTAGTTTAGGTTTGTTAATTTTCGTAATCTTTGGTTGAGCCAAGCTTTCTCTATGTTTAATTGAAGTGCTACTATTCTGCAATAACTCATTTGCATGACCTGTAACATCAAACAGTCATAGTGCTTCATTTGATAGGTTTGAGCAAGGCTGGTTTCTAACTCTTTGTTTTTTAATTTAGATTTAAATAAAATTGATTTGCACTCATTCGTTTAAGTTTTGAATTATGTGGAGATGATTAACCTTATACTACTCAATGGCAGATCACAAGGTCAATCTATGATGTTTTTAAAAGGTTTATGGATGCACATAGACTTCATATTGATGAACCATTGGACAAGGCCTATGCCATCTGAAAGAAGATTAATCCTACTCCATTCATGCTAGTTTTCATGAATTTATATGAAGTACATTTCCACAAATAGGCTTGAGAAAATAGGCTGCTCTATACTGTCTTTGTCGTTGAAATAGTAATTTCAACCAAGCATATCTCTCTTGATTTTGATTTGTTTTGAATGAAATTTTTATAGTGTTTTACACATAAAATTAGCTTTTAATGGCACTAATTTCATATTTTTTTTGAATTTATTTGAGCAAGTTATGCTTGATTGAATGTGTATTGCTTAAGTAGCACCTTCACTGACCTGATTTTTAATAAATTGGAGTCTTTTTCTTGAAGCTTGCTTTGATTTTTAATTTGATCAAAGGGTCCTGAAAGTGACAAATCTAGAGGGAGCATCTAAATCAATTGGGAAATTTGCAGAAACACCCCCTGAGTTTTTCAACAAATCAGGTTAAAAAATGATCACTAACCTCCCCTCACATTCATGCATTGAGCAGAAGCACACCCTAACGTTAACTTGGTGCTAACACTGTCACTTTAGTGTTGATCTAATGACATAAATACCCTTGAAGCCTTCATTATGGGAGATATGCTATCTCCTTGCAAAGAAGGCAAACTTGCAGAAGAGAGACCTAACCTTACCTGCGCTTGAGACCTTGCTTGCACATCAACGAGTGGAGTTGGATTCTACCAGATTCCAGTGGGTTCGAGTTGCCATCTTCAATCTACTCTTGGGGGAAATTGATTCAGCAAGGGGCTTTTGATTTGCATAAGGGGTTTCGTCTAAAGCTCCTAGCAAACTTTCAATCTGCTCTTTGGTTGAGATGATAGGGGTTTTCGTCCCATGAACAGATATCACAATGTTCATCATGTTCGCAATAAAATTCCAATTGTGATGACATCTATTATGAGTTCTATTTTCTAGATTTTAAATAGTATTACCTAAGGGTTGGAGTCCAAATATGATATCTGTGTATTGATTTGGCTGATCGTAGAAGCTTTTATTTGTATAAAAATTTTAATTTATTTTGATTTGCTTTCACTTCAGGTTGTTGTTTTCTTTAATTTATTTGTACAAAAAGTTTTATTGTTGTTTAATTTGTTTTTTAATATTTCTATTGACCTTGTGCATGATGTTTTGCTTAACATGTTGGGTCCACTGACCTCGTAAATTGGTAGTTCCTTCCAAAACAATCATTCCCTTACTCTTAATGATTTGGTTTTGGCATCTTGAAATTTAAACCCTAAGACACTTGTTAGAGAACTTTAAATAAATAAGCTCTAATTTGTAACTTTGGCATTTTTTCCTGTACATGCCTCTGAACCCATGTTCCAAATTATCATCCATAGAATTCAAAAATAATGCCTCTAGTTTGTATGGCCTGTGGCTAGTTCACATCTGTATCAAAACTAAATAGTAGAGATATCTTGAGACCTGCTCCAAATCTCATCTTGATGTGTCCCAAAAAGCCAAAAACAGGTATATATCTCCTTAGTTTCATATGTTGGAGTGCCCCTGAGAGTTTTAAAAGATGGAATTGTTCACTGAAAATGGAGCTTTAGGATTTCTATTGGATTCAACCTTGGAGGGAGATGTGTTACTAGTTTTGCCTGGCTAGTTCACCAAAAATGGAGCTTTAGGATTTCTCTTGGCTTGTTGTCATTCTTTCATTTTGCCAAAATGAGAGAATGAGGTGTTCCAATAGATACTGTGTTTGTGAGTAGGGAGTTATGGTCTTGCTTCACTTCAGTTGTTTTGGGTGTATATTTATTTTGTACTTTTTTGTTTCATCTTCTTCTGATTCAACAACCTTTTTTTTTCTGGTGACTTTGTGTACATTCTAGTTTCTCATGTTTATAAGTCCTGTTGGTAATTAGGGTAGAGTAAAGAAAACAAGCACACACACACACACACACACACACACACACCTACATATCTTTGAGCTGTATACTACAAGAAAAACAACTTTTAGTAGCGGCCAAAAACTGCTACTCAAGACACCTTGGCCGCTACTAAAAGTCTTGGTAGCGGTCTTACAGGGGCTACTAAAGGGTATTAGTAACAATTACTGTCACAGGTGCTTCTAATTCTGCATACATATTGTAAAATCCCAGATTTTAGTAATAAATAAACTGATTAAGTATAAATTTTAATTTAATGATTGGTTATTGCTGTAGGATGTAATTGATAAAAATAAAATATAAAGAGTGAAAGGGAGTGGTCGAACCCATAAAGAGAGGGTTGATCCGGATCTGGTTGGGGTGAGTTTTCAATTGGGTTGGTTTGGTGTTGATATGAGTTGGTTTAAAGAAGGAAGGTAAGTTTGTAAAAAGAATGCATATTAGGGTGGAAGAGTTGGTATGGGTAAATTGGTAAAAGAAAACAAAATATTTAAATAACCTAATTATGCATGAACTAGTCGTTTAAACCCAAAAAGAAACAGCTGCAAGTTTCATCTCTTTCTTCTTCTTCTTCCTTCTACGTAAGATCAAACCCTAATACTCAAGAGCTGGATTGGAGCAGTTTTAGAGAAGAAGGAGGAGTATTTTCGTGCATAAAAACCCAAGAATAACTATAAGAGAAGTTTCTGTTTTGGAAGTTTATATGTGTTTGGAGATCTTAAAGACATGATTCTTGTTCTAGAAGTGATAGAGACTTGTTGTGATCGATTAGAGATTCTCTGGCGTGATGTTAGAGAGCTTTTAGAGAAGGTTTATGTAACGCCCCGGATCCGTGTTCTTCATTAAAGATATAACATGTCTCCTAGGGGTTAGTTAAGGATCTCAATAATGGTGATCGCTGGATAATCACCCGCCTTTTATATCATATCAGAGTGCACAATTCAACATTTCTATCCAGGCAAGTTATGAAATCATCAAATGGTCCCAAGTTTACTATCTTATTACAATCCTCAAAATTCAACTTAACAGTTTAAGACCGAACAACCTGCTGGACTAAGGTCGGTAGTAATAATCCTCCTCCCTATATGTATCAGCCGGATCTACCCCTGTAGGCACCTCACCACGAATATCTGAAAAACAAGTAACAACGAGGGAATGAGATACGAATATCCCAGCGAGTGACACATGCATGCATAAAATAGTTAACACAGTTATAAGACATGCTTCGACAAATAACCAACGATAATAACAACGTAAATTTCGATAACAACTCAAACCAGGTCAATGCCATGCATATGGTTACATTGATTAATTTACATGCCAAGTAGACACTCCACACCTCCATGTACACAGTTCCGGCCTACTCAGGGTATCGGAAACTCTGAAATGACGGCCTACTCAGGGTATCGTCATCCAGTGCCGGCCTACTCCGGGTATCGGCACTGACAACCAGGCCTACTCAGGGTATCTGGCTGCTCTACACTGGTCCTGGCAACACACGTGGCCATGCAATTACACCAACAAACACATACCATCACATTACTAAGCTTAACAAGGATCCATGGGAAGCTAAACCCAAACCGATAATTAACTGTTTAAGATTCTGCATTAGTACACATCACCCGTGGTTCCAACCAGAACATCAACTCACACAAGTGTTCCAACCAGAACATCAACTCACACAAGAAATCAAATAAATAATAATTACAACCTCATTCGAAACTTGCCATCAAAACGGGTTTCAATAAACCAAATCAGGTACCAAACAATGCATATTTCAAGAGGACTAAAATAAAGCCCTAGTATGTGAACATCCCGAGCATCCTCGAAATATTTCTCCACACCTACCTCATAAGCTTGTACTAAAACTAGTATCTATATCCATTGTTCTCACCAGCAAGATTTATTACCTCTAATGTCGAAATCTATTAGTTGGTTAAGTGGTTGAAGAACCCCTATTATCCAGAACACCCTTGGTTTTTGCGAAATTTTAGGATTCTGCACGAAAACCACTGGGCGCTCACTTCCCTGAGGTGGGCGCCAGGTGGGCGGTAAGTCCCTTCGTTTAACTGAAGCTTGCGCTCACCCGTGGACGAGTGGGCGCTAGCTAGGCGCCAGACGGGCGAGAGAAAAGCACGAGAAAGGCGCGAGAGTTTGAGGTAGGCGCGAGCTAGGCGCGGGGTGGGCGCTAGCTCAACGCCGGGTCTTCTTTTCTTGGCGCTCACCTCCTAGGTGGGCGCTAGGTAAGCGCCAGCTAGGCGGTAAGTCATTCTCGGTTCCAGGTCTCTGTTAATCCTAGAAATCCATCTCTGGCTGTAATTTTTCAGTTTGTAACCACTTATATAGCCTCCTAATATTCCCAGGATACATCCAAACCTAATTTGAATTTAATCTACATGATTTCCCAGTTATCCCCAATTTCACTGTGCAAAACCAAAACCCTCCGTAACTGTGTTGCCCAGAAACCTCAATATCAATGCAATTCAACACCATGATATCATTCAATGAATATACGAAATAATCCGAAACCTCGGTTGTAAAACAATGCCACTCACCAGTGTGCGATTAATCCCAGAATGATAGCCTTTCTCGAAATCGGCCGATCACGATCCCGAATGCGCGAAGATGGAATGGTAGCCGAAATGGTAGTCGAACTGTTCGCTGCTCACGAGAGAGAAAACCCGCCTAAATCCAACTCGAATGAGCTTCTAGTAGTCCCTCAGAGTCTTTCTCTTCCTGAGAATAACCCCAAATCGCCATTTCCGCCGCAGTCGTCAAATCGCCCAGCTCTAACTCTAACGAAGATTACCTCTGTAAGTTACGCAAGTTACGCGTATTCCTACAACCCAAACCCTACTTTCCCCCTTGGGTATTTTTTACCCCGCGAGACATACGCTGTTTGATGCATTTCCTTTTTTTTTTCTTATCCGATGCGCGCTCGCCCACTAAAACCCCACATACTCGGCATCGACATATTAAATAAATTAACTAATACGTAGACACTATACAATAATAATCATACGATAATACTAAATATTTTTCCAAAAAATGGCTATATAACGCCTGTACATACGAGCATGGGCTAAGCCCTCAAACCACACTAAACACCTGATAAACACAGTTTATGTATATCAACTGAATAAATAAATAATGGATAATCTCACCAAAAAAAAAAAATCAGGGTCTTACATCCTCCCCTCCTACAAAAATTTCGTCCTCGAAATTTACTTCAAGAAGGAACAATTAAGTCCGGATACTTGTTCTTCATCTCTTCCTCGCTTTCCCAAGTGCATTCCTCAGTGGAATGGTTTTGCCACAACACTTTCACCAAAGGTATAACCTTGGTGCGAAGGATCTGCTCACGTCGATCCAAAATCTGCACTGGCTTTTCTTCATACGACAAATCCTCCTGAATCGCTAAAGGCTCGGAATCTATCACATGACTAGGATCAGATATGTACTTTCGTAGCATGGAAATGTGAAACACGTCATGCACCCCTTCCAAGTGGCCCGGTAAAGCCAACCGATATGCTGCTGGGTTAATTTCTTTCACTATCTCATATGGACCAATAAACCGGGGTGATAGTTTTCCTTTCTTCCCAAATCTCCTAATTCCCTTGGATGGTGAAACTTACAAAAAGACCATATCTCCCACTTCGAATCTCAATTCTCGGCGTCTAGTATCTGCATAACTTTTCTGACGGCTTTATGCAGTTAATATCCGCTGTCTGATGAGTTTTACTTTTTCCATACTGTCTTGAATGATTTCTGGCCCAAAATACTGTTTCTCCCCAATCTCAACCCAACATACTGGTGATCTGCATGTTCTACCATACAAAGCCTCATACGGTGCCATTGTGATTCTTAGCTGTAGGTGGTAACCCATTCACAAAGTCCATTGTGACATGTTCCCATTTCCACTCAGGCACCGGTAGTGGTCTCATCAATCCTGGAGGCCTACGATGTTCTGCTTTTACTTGCTGACATATGAGACACTTAGCTACAAATCCCGCAATGTCTTTCTTCATACCCGACCACCAATATACCCCCTTCAAATTCCGATACATCTTGGTGCCCCCCGGGTGAACTGCATATTTAGACCTGTGACTCTCATTAAGTATCACTCCTTTGATCTCCTCGTCATTTGGAACACACATACGACCCTTAAACTTTAGCAGTCCATCCCTAATCTCAAAGTCTCTAGCTGCTTTATCCCCCTTGGATACTAACTCTCGGGTACGTGTCAACTCTGCATCAGTCAACTGCCTATCACGAATCTGCTGTATCAACTCAGGCTCCACCTGAACTCGTGACAAGATCAACCCATGACCGTGGGTGCTGAACTCTCCTGGCCAGTCTACCACTGTATCAACTAGAGTGCACTGGCTAACCATAAAGCTAGCTAATGTGGCCACCTCCCCTTGGGAAACGCTCCTACGGCTCAGAGCATCTGCCACTACATTAGCTTTACCAGGGTGGTAATGAAGGGTAAAATCATAGTCCTTTAGGAGGTCCATCCATCTCCTCTGTCTCATATTCAACTCCCTCTGAGAAAATATATACCTCAAGCTTTTGTGATCTGAGAATATCTCAAATGAAGCTCCCATCAGATAATGCCTCCATAACTTGAGTGCAAACACGATCGCTGCCAATTCCAGATCATGGGTAGGATAATTCTTCTCATGGGAACGTAGTAACCTCGAAGCATACGCTACTACTCGCCTCTGCTGCATCAAAACACAACCCAGCCCCACTCGTGAAGCATCACAATATATAGAAAATCCTTCACTCACTGATGGAACAATCAGAACTGGAGCTGTAGACAGTTTACTCTTCAATTCCTGAAAACTGGTCTCACACTTCTCACTCCATTCAAACTTCACTGCCCTGAGGTGTTGCATGTGATCCTCTCTACTCTGGGAATACACCAAAATATCGTCAATAAACACGACCACAAAACTGTCTAGGTAAGGGTGAAATACACGATTCATAAGATTCATGAAGACAGCCGGGGCATTAGTTAGCCCAAATGGCATAACCAAAAACTCATAATGCCCATATCGGGTGCGGAAGGCCGTCTTCTCTATATCATCCGGCGCTACTCTCAACTGATGGTATCCCGATCTGAGGTCAATCTTAGAAAACCATGACGCTCCCCTCAATTGATCGAACAAATCGTCGATCCGAGGCAAAGGATACTTATTCTTAATGGTGACCTGATTCAACTGGCGGTAATCTATACACATCCGCATCGACCCGTCCTTCTTTTGGACAAACAGGACTGGTGCACCCCATGGTGACACACTGGGCCTAATGAAACCCTTTGCTTCCAGTTCCTCTAACTGCTTCTTCATTTCTTGGTTCTCAGGTTGTGACATTCGGTATGGAGGCTTGGACACCGGTGCCGTACCAGGTAAGAGTCGTATACTAAACTCAACCTCTCTAGATGGCGGTAAGCCCGGCAAGTCCTCAGGAAAAAGGTCCTCAAACTCTAATGCCACAGGCACACTAGAGAGACTAGGTGCCCCAGACTCTGCCTCCTCAACTTCAATGGAAGCAACCAAACTGATCCGTGCTCTTAGTCCGTCACATCGGAAACAGTGTATAGGCTGATCGGGTCGACATACCATAACAGTACCCCGATGGCAATCTATATTCACATGATGCCTAAACAGCCAATCAATGCCCAAAATCACATCAAACTCAAAGCTCAACTCCGCTAAGTCCCCTGGCAACTCTAAGGAACCTAGTCGGATCATGCAGTCTCTAAACACAGTCTGTACTCTAGTTGTCTCCCCCAATGGTGTGTGTACAAGCAACTCAGACTCAAGTGTGGCAGGAACCAAACCAATACGAAACGCACAAGGTGGAGCAATAAAAGATCTAGAGGCACCCGAATCAAACAAACATATGGCCGATCTACCATGTATAAAAAGAATACCTCCGACAAGCTGGGGTGCGCTCGGCTCCTCCTCCCGAGCCTCCTCTGTAAGTCCCCTCTCTGCCTCCTCCTCATGGGCTGCCACAGCATACACTCTCGTCTGCTGCTGCTGTGGGTGCATAGGTGGTGCATGCGGCCCCTGAGGTGCCTGCCTGCCCTGATGTCCGCCGCTACTCTGACCCTGAAATCTCGGCGGTGCCGGTAATGCTGGTGCAGGCCTGGGATACTGGAATCGGGAGCAGTATCTGACCGGTTGTCCCCCGGAACTGTGTTAACGGTCTTAAGCAGTTGGTACGAGGCCGGGTGTGGGCATCCTGCCACGCGGTGACCGTGCTGACCACATCTGAAACAGGTTCCGGGTGGTGCTACACAGGGACCCGGAATATGGAATCTGCCACAGTTAAAACAGCCTCCATAACTCCTCCTATCTTTATCTCCATAAGACCCAGAACCTCCAGTATCAAGCCTTGGCCTTTTGTCCCTGTCAGGCATCCTTCGTGGCTCTGGAACGCTAGGCTGCGCTCTCCCTCTGCTCTGCTCTGGTCCTGAATCGCGGATCTCCCTCTCAACTCGTAGTGCTCTCCCGACTAGGTCAGAATACCTAGTGCACATCAATACTGAGACCATACGCCTGATATCGGCCCTCAACCCCCTCTCGAAGTGCTGAGTGCGTCTCTGCTCATCGTGGACGATGTGGTGCGCAAATCGAGAAAGTACCGCAAATCGGGACTCATACTGTGCCACGGTCAACGAACCCTGAGAGATGTCCATAAACTCTCTCTCCTTCTGTAGCCTCACCTCAGCTGAGAAATACTGCTCGTAGAAAACCTGCCTAAACTGATCCCATGTCATCTGGATCCCCCCTGCTGTCCGCCTCCTCAAAGACTGCCACCAGTGTTGGGCCTCGCCCTCTAGTGTGAAAGTGGCTAATCGCACCTTCCGGTCCTCTGGGCAGTCCATGGTATCAAACATACGCTCAACCCTGGCCACCCAGCTCTCTGCCTCCAAGGGATCGGGGACTCCATGGAAGGGTGGGGCGGTCAACTTCCGAAACTGATCAATGTCCCTCAAGGACAACTCATCTCCTCTTCGCTGCTGCTCTACATCTGCTCCCTGACCATTCCTGTGGCCATTCCCATTCCCATTTCCCGTGTGACTCATCCTTTCCTCCCTCTCCAAGGCAAGGAGGTTGGCAAGGGAGCCAACTGTAGCCCAGATATCCTCAACGGCAGGTGGAGCTCCTCATGGAGGTGCAGGGGGCTGCTCCTGCGGTATATCCTCCTCCCGAGCTCTCGGGGGTCGGCCTCTGCCTCTGCCAGCCATGATTTCCTGAAATCAACAAACACCATATTAGTTAGGAGCTCTTTTCTATACCTCATGGTTCACCCTAGCGTACACACAGTAATTTCCTCGGGTCTCCTAAGGTCGTACTACCTAGGAATCTCTAATTCCAGCTTTAAGTCTCTGATACCATCTCTGTAACGCCCCGGATCCGTGTTCTTCATTAAAGATATAACACGTCTCCTAGGGGTTAGTTAAGGATCTCAATAATGGTGATCGCTGGATAATCACCCGCCTTTTATATCATATCAGAGTGCACAATTCAACATTTCTATCCAGGCAAGTTATGAAATCATCAAATGGTCCCAAGTTTACTATCTTATTACAATCCTCAAAATTCAACTTAACAGTTTAAGACCGAACAACCTGCTGGACTAAGGTCGGTAGTAATAATCCTCCTCCCTATATGTATCAGCCGGATCTACCCCTGTAGGCACCTCACCACGAATATCTGAAAAACAAGTAACAACGAGGGAATGAGATACGAATATCCCAGCGAGTGACACATGCATGCATAAAATAGTTAACACAGTTATAAGACATGCTTCGACAAATAACCAACGATAATAACAACGTAAATTTCGATAACAACTCAAACCAGGTCAATGCCATGCATATGGTTACATTGATTAATTTACATGCCAAGTAGACACTCCACACCTCCATGTACACAGTTCCGGCCTACTCAGGGTATCGGAAACCAGTGCCGGCCTACTCCGGGTATCGGCACTGACAACCAGGCCTACTCAGGGTATCTGGCTGCTCTACACTGGTCCTGGCAACACACGTGGCCATGCAATTACACCAACAAACACATACCATCACATTACTAAGCTTAACAAGGATCCATGGGAAGCTAAACCCAAACCGATAATTAACTGTTTAAGATTCTGCATTAGTACACATCACCCGTGGTTCCAACCAGAACATCAACTCACACAAGTGTTCCAACCAGAACATCAACTCACACAAGAAATCAAATAAATAATAATTACAACCTCATTCGAAACTTGCCATCAAAACGGGTTTCAATAAACCAAATCAGGTACCAAACAATGCATATTTCAAGAGGACTAAAATAAAGCCCTAGTATGTGAACATCCCGAGCATCCTCGAAATATTTCTCCACACCTACCTCATAAGCTTGTACTAAAACTAGTATCTATATCCATTGTTCTCACCAGCAAGATTTATTACCTCTAATGTCGAAATCTATTAGTTGGTTAAGTGGTTGAAGAACCCCTATTATCCAGAACACCCTTGGTTTTTGCGAAATTTTAGGATTCTGCACGAAAACCACTGGGCGCTCACTTCCCTGAGGTGGGCGCCAGGTGGGCGGTAAGTCCCTTCGTTTAACTGAAGCTTGCGCTCACCCGTGGACGAGTGGGCGCTAGCTAGGCGCCAGACGGGCGAGAGAAAAGCACGAGAAAGGCGCGAGAGTTTGAGGTAGGCGCGAGCTAGGCGCGGGGTGGGCGCTAGCTCGACGCCGGGTCTTCTTTTCTTGGCGCTCACCTCCTAGGTGGGCGCTAGGTAAGCGCCAGCTAGGCGGTAAGTCATTCTCGATTCCAGGTCTCTGTTAATCCTAGAAATCCATCTCTGGCTGTAATTTTTCAGTTTGTAACCACTTATATAGCCTCCTAATATTCCCAGGATACATCCAAACCTAATTTGAATTTAATCTACATGATTTCCCAGTTATCCCCAATTTCACTGTGCAAAACCAAAACCCTCCGTAATTGTGTTGCCCAGAAACCTCAATATCAATGCAATTCAACACCATGATATCATTCAATGAATATACGAAATAATCCGAAACCTCGGTTGTAAAACAATGCCACTCACCAGTGTGCGATTAATCCCAGAATGATAGCCTTTCTCGAAATTGGCCGATCACGATCCCGAATGCGCGAAGATGAAATGGTAGCCGAAATGGTAGTCGAACTGTTCGCTGCTCACGAGAGAGAAAACCCGCCTAAATCCAACTCGAATGAGCTTCTAGTAGTCCCTCAGAGTCTTTCTCTTCCTGAGAATAACCCCAAATCGCCATTTCCGCCGCAGTCGCCAAATCACCCAGCTCTAACTCTAACGAAGATTACCTCCGTAAGTTACGCAAGTTACGCGTATTCCTACAACCCAAACCCTACTTTCCCCCTTGGGTATTTTTTACCCCGCGAGACATACGCCGTTTGATGCATTTCCTTTTTTTTTTCTTATCCGATGCGCGCTCGCCCACTAAAACCCCACATACTCGGCATCGACATATTAAATAAATTAACTAATACGTAGACACTATACAATAATAATCATACGATAATACTAAATATTTTTCCGAAAAATGGCTATATAACGCCTGTACATACGAGCATGGGCTAAGCCCTCAAACCACACTAAACACCTGATAAACACAGTTTATGTATATCAACTGAATAAATAAATAATGGATAACCTCACAAAAAAAAATCAGGGTCTTACAGTTTAAGTTCCTAAAACAAGTAAGTAGTCCCTTTTAAATCTTGCGCAAAAATAAATTCGTGTTTAGTCGATATTCATGGTTATTCAGTGATTTGATGAGTTGTATTCGTAATTTATAATGTTTTACTTGTTGGAAATTGATCTAACATGTTTATAAGGTGTTCTAGAATGATTTAGAATGGACTTGATGCATTGGATATTGAGTTGTGGAATTTTTATTGATGTTTGTAACTTTTCGGATTTTCTTCGTATCGGGCCACCTGAGCAGTCACTTAAGCGCCCTTTGTATTTTTCACAACCCGAGAGCAATTTTTCCAGAATGAACTGTCGCCCGAACAGTTTCTCGAGTGATATATCGAGCGACCAACCCTGAAATGACCAAAGTATAAGGTCGTTCGAGCGTCCTATCTATCAAATTTTTGGAAATTGACATTTCAACCTAGTTTTTCACTACGGAATTGTTTTTATCCATTTTTAACCTATGTACCATCAAGTTTAGGGTATTTGAGGATTGTTTGCATTGGCGGATGTTTAAAATTCAGTTTTATAATAAATTTGGGTAGATTCTACCAAAAAGGATTTTCAACTTAATACCTTTGTTCCAAACAATTCTATTCTTAACCAAACTTGATTTTAAGAGTTCCTACACCTGTATTTGATATATCTGGTCATGTTTTGAGTTCCGAATGATTTTACATATACCTGAATTATTTTGCCCATTGAAGCTGTGATCTTGAGGCATGTATTTGACTCCACTTGTGTGGGTTTTTAAGTTACAGTTGTGACAATGTAGGTGCTTGGTTTATTATCTCCGCAGGGCGGATTTGATTATTGGTATTTATATCCTCGGTCCGTTTACTCGGCGGGATACTTCCTCGATCCGTGTACTCGGTGGGAAGCTGGTTATTGTTGTTTATATCCTCGGTCTGTGTACTCGGTGGGATATTTCCTCGATCCGTGTACTTAGTGGGAAGCTGGTTATTGTTGTTTATATTTTTGGTCCGTGTACTCGGTGGGATACTTCCTCAATCCGTGTACTCGGTGGAAAGCTGGTTATTGTTGTTTATATCCTCGGTTTGTGTACTTGGCGGGATACTTCCTTGATTTGTGTACTCGGTGCGAAGCTGGTTATTGTTGTTTATATCCTCGGTTCGTGTACTAGACGGGATACTTCCTCGATCCGTGTACTCGGTGGGAAGCTGGTTATTATTGTTTACTTCCTTGATCCTTGTACTCGGTGGGAAGTTGGTTGGATACCTCACTGTGGTTGTATTTATATTCTACCATATTTGGAATTGTATTTCATTGTATCTGAAATTTATCGTGATTAGTAGGATTAAGCGTTGCATATATTATAATCTGTTACAAATTATTTGCATGACTACTTACTGAGATGTTGTTTCTCACATTATCGTTTTATCGGTTTTGTTTTCAGATATTCCTGGTGAGGACGTTGCAGGGATAGACACTTCTGGGGATTGTATTGAGTACCAGGAAGAAGATTTCTTTATTCCTGTGTAGGTTTAGGGATCTTTATTATTAAGTTTGATTTGGTATTGAAGAGATTGTTTAGATTACTTTTATTTAGATGACATTGGTGATGTACATTCTATTTTAGTTAACCCTTTTCCAGACTTAGTGGAGGAATTGATATTGGATGTTTCGCTTTTGTGTTCCGCGCTTCTGAAAGAAAAAAAATACATATATACGTTATTTCCGCACTCTGAGATTATTAATTGTAATTGTTTAAGTCTGGATTAGTTATTTTGGGCCATTATCCTAACGTTCTACGGTCGGGTTTATGTTCTTAAATAAACCTGGATCCGGGGCGTTACACATATAGTAACGGTTTTTTTTTTTTGGAAAGTGATTCTAATTTATTAAACTACAATAAAGAAGAAAAACGCTACTAATTTCAAAAAACGCTACTAATTCGTGTAGTAAATAGTAATAGTTCTATTAAAAACCGCTACTAATGATTTGAATTTATTGTAGTGCTCAAATAACCGCCACTAATTCCTTTAACCTTTTAATAATGATTTTTTCTATAGCTGCTGCTTTTCTCTTTTAATAAAAAAATCCAAAGTTATTGAAATGCTATTGTAAGTTACAAGGAACCTGTATCTAAACTATTATAGTGTTATTATCCACATAACTAAACTTAATAGAATAATAGCAAGTAAAATATTTCTCATTTAGACTTATTATAACCATACAAGATTCAACTCAAACATATACTACTCTAAAAAGGCACCAAAATATGCATTATTTTCCATCAATCCTATACAATGAAACTATTAAAAAATATTGTTTAGTTAGAATGACAAAAGTAACTGATCAAATCAAATGTGGTTGGTTGAGAAGTTATAATTTCGGAGAAGAAAATCTTGATCATCTTGAACTAGAAGTAGTACAATTGAAGTCCAAATCATGAATCTCATCTGCAATTAAAAAAAATAAAATGCGAATTGTAAGTCAGTATTTCAGTAATAGCTCTTAACAATTTAGAGCAAATGTAATAGTAAATGGTAAAACTTAGGACATCCACTTAAGGTTGAACACAACTAAATGCTGCCTTTGACTTACAAAGTTCCAAAGAATCTTTAAGCCTTATAGTGCTACTATTTAAAACCACATATAGCATTTAAGCAACCATATTTTGATTTCTTTTATTCCAGCAATTTTCATGGTCTTTCATAAATAAATAAATAAAGATTGGGCTCAGCCCACATTTGTTCTTTGACTAATATGGATCCTAATTTAAAACAGTATTGATTTGCAATGGACACAGGTCCAATCTAGGATATGGACACATAAGAATTGCATGGTTATGAATTGTAAAGCAGAAAACAACAAAATGAATCCAACCCTCATTTGATATAAGGCTTGAGAATGCATTTGGAGTGTCCTGATTTCACAAAAGGCGTGTTAAAACATCTTTTATGTGAAGAAGAAAAATTGGATGTTCTTAATTCTCTAGGGAATAGCAAAATTTTGGATTGTACATCGATCTGAACTTCTCCCTGGTCCCTCTGAAGCTTGCCTGGCCCAACTATAACTGGAGCCAAAAGCTATGAGTTAATTTCAGGTTTGGTTTAGACTTATTTTTAGACTTTTTGACATCGAATTGTTTTGAGTAAAGACATTAAGGTCCTTGATGGATTGGGATCTAATCCCAGGTGTACATAAGTGACCAAATGTAATTTAGCTGACCTGTTATAACCCCATGTTACCAGTTCAATAGTTTAAAATGCCCCACTTTAACAGGGTAACATTTCATTTTGGTTTTAAACCGTCAGGGAAGAGCCTTGACTCCCTATTAACTTGTCAATCTGTCCAGGATGGATATAAACCTGTAAATCAAATGTAGCTGAATGCTACCATCGTTTTGCTTAATTATCATTGTGCAGTATAACTTTGGGTCAATGTTTTCAAATCTGATTGATAAAAAATTGTGAAAAAAGGGGAGAAAGGTGTATTTTATCTAGCAAAGCTTGGAAAGTAATGAAGATGAGATCGGGAAATCAATTAAGTGCACTAAGAGGGATGAATCGAGAATTATAGATTGAATAGCAGAACAAGATTATGTTGCTGGTTACAATCAGACAAATCAAAACCATAAACTTACAGAGTTCTAAAGATTGTAGAGTAATGCAGATCCCTATAGTGCTAGTAACAATTCTCAACTAGTAAATAGAAACCCAGAGAAATGGTTAAAGATATACACACATCTTCAAACACAGGCATACTTTAAAAAACATATAGATATAATAAAAAAACATAATCCTTCAACATCGAGGAAACCCAACACACAGGAAAATCTTATCATTCACATCTATATAATGATTAAAGAACAATTTTTAACAAATTCCAACATACCATAGATGATAAAGTGCGATATAACTTCTCTACATCTGCTTGTAAGGCATAATATCAAAGGTGTGCAGTGGATCCTACCTGCAAATATTGAAATTCCATTATTACTAACAAAATCTTTAATAATCATTAAATTTGATGAGTATTTAGGTACTTACATCAGTTGATGGTATTGTAGGATCAGTAGATGACATCAGTTGAGTAGATTGATTGGTAACCTATAGATACAGTGTTTGCTTAGTTTCTTATTAAGTTACTTGTATGCATTTTTTTTTTTACTTTGGGTGTGTCTTCATCAAGCGTCAATTGGGATAATGAGGTCAAATATAACAATATAAAATTCCGGTGTGGACGAAAGTGTATTATAAAAGTATTTGAGGCATGTGCAAGGAAGGCCATGGTCAGTATTGTTCTATACATGTGCAAGGAAGGCCATGGTCAATATCGTTCTTTGTAGGTTGAATTAATTTTTTGTTAATTTATATTATAATTACATGCCAATTAATTGTTAATTTGCAGCCTTCAGCTTCATTACCACCATGTGAGTTTTTTCAATGGTGTCATCCCATTGCAGCCACAACTGATAGCGGTTCAAATAAAGACAATACGGCGTGAAGAAAGGCATTCGGCAGTGATGGGGGATATGAAGATACTGTAACTGAAGCATCAATTCAGGAAATTAGTTTGCGATTGATTGAGATTGATGAGCAAGTGCACGAGCTTCAGTCCTTGCATGCACAAGTTTTGACTCTCCATAAGCAAGTCGATGAGTTAAAAGTATTTCTAAGAGTAGCAATTGTCGTGATTGTACTTCTTGTTATTTCGAAAGTTTTGTAGTTTTAACTTGCATATTAACTATTATTTATTGTACTTGTTGCTTTAACTGTAAATCTCATTAAATTCTTAGGTTTATCTGTGTATTAACTATTATTAATACCGGATGATGGTGGTTGCAATATTACTGACTGGACTAAGAGGAAGGAATTGATTCTGGTAAGATAGAAAAGGCTCCATTGGCCAGCACATAGAACTTCCTAGCCAAGGTTGAGAACTGTGGCACTGTTTATCATTGCATTGAAATGGAACCAAAGTGCGAGACCTATGAGAACAATTCAAACTCGGAGGCCAAGCTCCATCAACTTTCAGAATCAAATCCCAGAGCAGATGCCGTTGCTGCAAGCTGATTTTGTTGAACTAGTGTTCTTACGCCCACTTAACATATTTATTTAAACGACATGAAGCCCTTAAAATTCCATTACTACACTAACGATAAGACTCGTGATAGATTTAGATAGTCGAGAAGGGAGATAGACAAGAAAAATAGCCTAAAGTGAAGTGTTTGATCCAAAGCTATGCTCTGGTTTCTTCTCACATGTAAGGTGTAACTTATATTTGGTCTATTAGCACCCTTCATTAAAACTACTGTACATTGCAGACAGTTATAGAAGAATAGAAGTTTTTAGAACATGTACGTACCCTGCCAGATTGATTTACGACATAACATACAATCGGCATAAACATTTCTGAGCATGAATAGTTTGTCAAGTTATCGAAAGTTGAAATATAAGTACATCCTCATGAACATAGGAGGGTCTCGGCTCATGATATCACCACATGCTTTTAGTTCTTTCTTGCACAATAAAATCAAGTATTAGGTGATTGTGCAATGTGACCAACATACGCAAGTAACCAATTCAACATCAAGAAAAAAAATTCAAATTAACAATAAATCATCCAACAACCTTTAAGCCATGAAGTCAAAATCATGTAAGTACTCAATGATAAGAAAGAACAAATGTCAAAGAGTTAATAGAAGGGATTGATGAGTCAAGAACTTATCCATAAGTTATAAGACGTGTTATGCATGAATGCATAGATTCAGTAAAGAAAAAAACTCAGTCAATAACTTGTCTATCACATAAAAAAAACCACATCTACTTCCATCATAGCAAATGGTCTTGAACCATCCCCATCCCCATCATCGATCATCCATCATCCATTACTCATTGTAATTGAAAAATATATACCTGTAGACACCCCAAATTGCACTATAAAATGAGAAAATAATGAAAACATGTAATTGGGATTTAAAACAGGCCAAAATTCATGAAATTCAATAGTTTAAGCATTTCCCGTATTGTACCTACGGACTGGTCGCACTTGGATTTTGTATATGGGCACGCAGCGCCCGTAATACAAATACAGACACCACTTGCCCGCAATACATTTACGGGCACAGGAGATTTAGGCGAATTTGATCCTTGCTCAATTTCTGAGCCTTATCTTCAGTCTAATATATCTCTTGGTGAGCGAATTTGTTTATTTATTCGTTCGAAATATCCTTCTTGGCCATGGATGAGCATTATCCCTATTTTTAACCCAATCTGGTGGGATCCTGGTATATCCTTTTGGACCAGCCATACCCCTGGGTTTGCTTATAAATAGAGGTGGGATCCTTAAGCAAAGGGCCACGAAATTTTGAAGTCCAAGGAGCTCCAAGAGAAGAGAGGAATCCCTGCTGCTCTGCTTGCTCAATCCAAGTAAGTCTCTTTTCCCTTTTATTTTCTGTCTTCAATTCTAGAGATAATAGGATCTTCTCCATTGCTGTAGAATAAGGCCTTCTTTTATTCTGTATTCCTAAACTTGTCTCTAAGTACCTCAAGAGTCTCTCTAGCTATAAAACGTGAAGAGAGAGCTAGGGGAAAAGAGAATAGGTGGATCCCTAAAATAGAACCCCATATCTGTTTTTCTCCTTTTTTTCTAGAATAAGGCCTTTGATTGTGTTGTATACCCAAACCTATCTCTAAGTACCTCAAGAATCCTCTCTAGCCGTAAAACGTGAAGAGAGAGCTAGGGGAAAAGAGAATAGGTGGATCCATAGGGTAGACCCCCATGTGCTCTAATCTGTGAGTGGCTGCTTTGAATATCTTGTTCATGTTTTAATGGTTTTTATGTTGAATCTGAATGAATTATATGAATCCATGATGTTTATAGCATGAGATTCCCACTTTTTTCTAAAATTTGGATTTTTCACATCTTTGCACCTACAGCACTGTTTTCGTGATTTTTGTAATATTAGGCTAAGATCCTGGATCTATCATGATCAATATGATAGATCTGGATTCAGAAGCCTGAAAATAACTTCTAGGGTTTCATGATGAGGTTTTTGAGTCATTTTTCATTTTTGAGAGAAGACCCTACGGTCTAAGTTCTCCCCTTTTGATATTCTTCATCAACGTGGGTATTTTTGGTTTTGATTTTTTGATTTAATGTGAAATTTGGGCTATATCTATGTCCTAGACTGTTCAAGTTCAATTCTGCAATATTTTATAAAAATCATATTTTTTCTAGATTTCCAGAATTTAACTTAAAGCCAGATTTTTTAAGTTTTCACTTTAGATTGTTTTTATTTGATTTTATCTCAATTTTATTTTAATCATGAAACCCTAGGAATGGTATGATCATATTTAAAAGTTCTGGATCAATCAGGCTATTCGTATGAAAAACCCATACACTTTTATCTTTTTTGTGATTTTTCATGATTTTTGTAGCAAGCCCTTTTTCCTTTATTTTAACATGAACAATGCCTGGCAACCACCTTGTGTGGATGAATAGGGGTGCCTAACACCTTCCCCTATTCATAACCTAATCCCCTTACCCATCTCTGGTTTTTTTATAGGGTTATTTTTACCCTAAATTTGCCTTTTTGTGCTTATTTGATATTTTGGTGTCCATTCACACCTAAATAGAATGGTGGCGACTCTGTGTTTTAAACCAATCCTGTGTGATGATTAGGAAGTCACTGAATTGATTTTTTCCATATCTCACAATACCCAATTATTAAGTACATCCAAAAAGAAATAGAAGAATTAAAACATTGTTTCACTTACTTGTACTACTAAAATTGTGCTCATGGCCTTGTTGCATGACATTGACCCTGTTAAAGTAATATGCTATCAATATTTAAATTATCATTTTATAAAAAAAATGTTACATTAGAACATAACCTTATATCTCATGAGTAGAATGCGACCTCCCACCCCTACCTCTTATTGGGCCACGCTGGCATGTCCTCTTATTATGACCAAATTGCTTGCATATACAAAAACTTAGAGTGTTGGATCTGCGTAATTGACCCTTTAGCCTTGACTCATCTACCTCCCTTCTTTTATTTTTTTTGGGGGCTTCCAGGCAGACAACGAAGTGGTGGGGGCATCAATGCTCCAAATCAGTTGTAGGCCACATCCTTTAGTCAGGAATTGGATGAATCATCTGTCCACAAGCTTTGAAGTAAGCATCTACCCTAAAATAGGTGTGGCAATGGTATTCTAACCTCTCTCTCCGATATCTAATGCATGCAATGGCATGTTTACATGCAATGCTTCATAAATCCCACGCCCTACACGTACATTCCTAGATGCCAACATTAACTGTAAATCTGTAAGTCCCTTCATCTATAACTTCATACTCATCACTTCTGGCAAACAACACTTGAAAATTAGTACTAGCTTTTCTTCGTGCTTCTAATGTTGCACTTGCTCTGGGAGTCACGACACTAGTCCAATTGGAAGCAGTTTCATATATTTTTTGAATCTTAACCATTCACTTCTGCCTTATATTGTCCAACAATGTAGTAATTGGCTTCTCTCTCATCTCACCAACCCATTGATTGAAAAACTCTATGAGATTATTAGTGACGTGGTTGTTTTTATGTATACAACAAAAGCATATCTCGACCATGCGGATGGTGGAATATCCTTGAGCCAGTTGTAAGATCTTGAAATTTTAAGTAATTTTAATTAAGAGCAAATATTTTTAATTAAAAATTAATAGAGATTAAAGGATTTAATTAGATTAATTAAATCAAAATTTTAAAAAGAATAAATGGTTTGGTTCGGTTTGGGTTGACTGATTTTGGTTAGGTTAGGTTGGATTGGTTCATTTCAATTGAACCGGTTTAAGTGATTGAGTTCGGTTTAGTTGGTTTATTTCACTTGAAGAGAAAATTATTTACTTGGGTTCAGTTTAGTTGATTAGTTTGGGTTCAGCTTGTTTAATTGATTTAGTGGTTTAATGGGTTAATTGATTAATTTATTTAGGTTTGGTTGGTTGGGTCGGTTCAATTCATCGAATCAGTTTATTGGTTTAAGAAATTTATATATATATGACTAAAGAATCAAGGGTTCTTATTTTCATTTGTAAGGGTTAGAGAAAAAGGGAGGAATGCAGAGAAGAGGGAAAGGAAGAAGGAGAAGAGAGAGAAGGTTTCTAGCTTGGATTCGCGAGCCCACAAGTAAGTAGCACCCTTTCTACTTACTATTTGCCGAGAAATCATAGTTTAAATGTTGAATCATGTTTATTTGGTTTCATGTGATGTTTTTGGCGATTTTGTCGTTGATTTGGATTGTGGATGTTATAGAGTATAAATCTTGTTTGGTTTTGATCCTAGAGTGTTTTAGGATGTTATTTGATGTGTTTGATGTGAAAGAAAACAAGTTTGGCAGTTGGATTTGAAAGAAAATGGAATTTCGGAATGTCCATTTTTGTTTTCGGATGTGCAGGTTTTATAAAGGGTGCCCAGGGGGTCACCTAGGCGCCTGGTAGGCGTCCATTGCAGAGAAAATTTTTGGGCGGGCGCCCAGCCCAGAAAAATGCCGTTTTCAGTATTCTGAGCAGTTTTTCACTGTGAAATGTGTTTTTATTGATTTTAAACCATGTATGAACAATTTTAGGAGTTTAGAAACTTCTTATACCTTGTTTACCTTGGAACTTGACATGATCGGATTTGTGGTTGCGTTTGTGCTTAGATTGGTTTGATTGGGTATTGTAAAGATATGATGTCTTGGGAAGTAAAACCTACTGGTTTGCCAAACATGTTGATATGTGTGAGTTGTGAGTGATGCTGAGGCTTCTTGTTACTTTGAAAAGGGCCGAGGGCCTATGGTTTGGTGTTCTGTGGACTGGGATTGCAGTTCACCTCGGTCGGGGATCGTGGACTGTTGTCCCACCTAGCTGGGGGTAAAGGTAGTGAACTTGCGTCCACCACAGACATGGAGATTTGTGGGTAATGGATTGTAGTTCACCTCGATTGGGGATCGTGGGCTGTTGTCCACCCTAATTGGGGGTAAAGGTAGTGAACTTGCATCCACCGCAGGTATAGATAGTTGTATGGGTTGATGTTCTATGGGTGATGGATTGCAGTCCACCCTAGCTGGGGATTGTGAACTTGCAGGTATGGATATTTATGGGTAGTGAACTTCAATTCACCCAAAGCTTAGGATGGTGACATTGTTTAACCGTGGTTGGATTTTATGGGTTTATATGGAAATTTGTATTGTTATACCGAATTGTTTTTTCGTATGATTTGGGAAGTGGATGGGAAATTCCACTTGGCATGTGCTATGAATAGGCAGTGTTGAGGGGCACTCCGCTTGGCCGAGCCTCATCGGGCAGCGTAGAAGGGCACTCCGTAGACCTTGATTCGTTAGGCCGCGTAGAGGGGCACTTCGCTTGACCTTGATTTATTAGGTAGTGTAGATGAGCACTCTGCTAGACCTTGAATCTTGGTTAGAGGGTAGAGGGTGATTATCTCGATTTACAAACACTTTATGCTGATATCGTAGTTTGATTAATATGATTTTTATCTGTTTATTATTAAGATTCTGAATAGTGAAATTATGGTTTAAATGCGAATGAACTGCTTCTTTATATTTAAACTGCTTTTAGCATGAATTTGATGGGGTTCGATCGTATTGTATTCGAGCATGTTATTTATTATCTGAAAGTTGCATAAACTGTTTCTTATCATGCATTGTGCTACTTACTAGGACGTTAGGCTCACGCGTTTTGTTTTGCCGGTTTTGTTTTCAGAGAATCCTGCGCAGCGGAGCGAGTATCAGCTGGGGTAGAGAGAGGTAATGATTCGGATGGGTATTGTCCTGAGGATTATTATTTTCCTTGCTAGGATTGGAGGGCCTTCTTTGTAGTTTGTATATTTTTAGATCATGTAGATTGTATATATATATATATATATAGAGAGAGAGAGAGAGAGAGAGAGTGTGTGTGTGTGTGTGAAACTTAGTGAAACTGCATTTGTAGAATTTCTTTTTGGAAATTTATATACAGGTTTAGCTTTTGTCATCACTTACACCCACAGTTATGCTCATTTTATTTTGTTTCAATTATTAGTGCACTCTAATATAAATTGGTCATTCAGGTTTAAAATCAGGTTCATGTAGTGCAACTGGGACCTTACTTGATGTCACGGAATCGGCATATAACTTTAATGAACATGTTTGGGTCTGGGGCATCACACCAGTTGTATGCATCCGAATTTACATTCTTTAATTGTTCCACTACATAATTGAAATCATAAACAGTGTATGTCCTTGCAGCTACTTAGAACAAATTCTTCATCTTTAGCCCCTTGTATGTTCCATTGAAGTTACTATAAGTACGTCTTGTACAATAACATTGATGTACATTGGATACCACATTACCAATCACCTTTATAACTCCCTGTAAAACATGTATTTATTTCATAGATAAGATTAGTAATGTTACACTTCATAATATCAAGAGGGAAAAAATAACATAAAATATGGATGAAAGAGTACCTTTTTCTATCACTCATAAATTTCAAGGGCATGTCCATGCTCCCGACAATTAGGTACAGGTGATGAATGAAAAAAGCCCAATTGTACTAATTTTCAGCTTCTGTTACAAGATACGCTATAGGAAATAATCCTCCATTGCCGTCCAACGTAACAGTGGCTAATAATACACCCCCATACGGTCCCTTCAAGTGGCATCCATCTAAACCAATGAAAGGTACATCCTTGTAGAAAGCCACTCCTCATAGCTGAAAAATTAACAAAGATTCTCTTGAAGGTATGTGCCAAAGAAGGAGCTATCCTATTTGTCTCAATCTTTATCAAACTTCCAAGATTGGTAAATTGAATGATTTCTCTATAACTCCGGAGCATTCAATATGACTCCATATGGTTACCTTCCACCTCATCAATGGCCTTTCTTCTAGCCTTCCTTAACTGAATATCAATGGTCTCAACACCAAACTGAGCTTGCATTGTCTCCCAAATTGACGAAATCTGTAACTTTCGATTTGCATGTACTTGAGATACTATCTTCTTTGATATCCATTGGGATGTGGCTTGACTATTCCGATTCATCCGCGTACAAGTATGTTCGGCTTGAAGTGTCTTTATCATATATGTGAGTCCATCTGGTCTAGGAGATGCATGTAATCTCCAATTGCAACCTGTCACAGCACACACAACAGTTACCCTCTCATTCTTGATTCTTTTAATGTCAAACCCTTTCTTGATTGCAAATTTTTTCAAGGCCTCTCTAAATTCATGTATGTTAAGAAACACCATACCCCTCTCAAGTTGTGGTCTCTCCAATCCGTGTTTCATGTCAAATTCTAAGCCCACATCTTGACACAAACCATAATAATCATCAGATTCACATAGATTGTGATAGTCAGGATTAGGATTGGACCTACAACCAGATATTTCATGACCATTGATCTCATTATCCTCATATGACGCATCACTTTCATTTTCATCATCTATGCTATCTAAGTTTTCTTCTTCTCTATTTTCCTTATCTTCATCCATATTCCATTCTTCATCATCAGTGATCCCGACTTCATTATCAAACCCTTCTCCTTGTTCATCTTGTGCACCAAACAACCCATGCAATGTTGATGCATTTGCTTGTGTCAATTGCGAGACTTGGGATATGGCTTCTTCAAACAAGACTAATTGTATTTGACCTGGGTTCCAGGTAGCTTGTAGTTTATGGTAACAGCGTTACCTGGCCTAACCCTAGTAAGTGTTATTGCATTTTCTACTAAGTTAAGATAAGAGTATCTATCTTCATCAACATAATTAATGTGCTCAACCCCACTATAATAGTGTATTGCCAATGTATACATTGTTTCAATAAGAATTTCACCTGGAAAATAGAAGAAACTTTAACCTTGGCATAAAATTACAACAATGATTAGCAAAAATAAAGAATAAAACAACCCATACAATGGCACCCTATTTGTAAACACTAAAACAAAGGGGAAGAAGAAAAGCAAGGATCAAAACAAAGCCCCTTTATAAGCATAATTATTTTTATAAGCATATATAAAATCACTTTTTTAAGTTTAATAAATAAGGTAATAGCAAACAAAGAAACAAAAAACAGGGAAAAAAAAGTCAAGGCACAATTTCTGAATTCTATGAATAATAATTTGAAATGTGGGTTTAGAGGCATGTGGTGGTGGAGCTAGGATTTTCGTTCAAGGTGGGCAGTGCAACAAAAAATGGATAATGACAGGTTGAAATTAAAAATATTGTGGGCAAATTAAAAATTCTAGAGGGGCAAGCTATATATTTACAAGTAATTACAATACGTTTTTGTAATTTTAGGGTGGGCCTTGGAAGCATGTACAGGAAAGTGCCCAAGTTACAAATTAGAGATTATTTATTTAAAGTTCTCTAACAGATGTCTTTGGGTTTATATTCCACGATGCCAAAACCAAATCATTAAGAGCAAGGGAATGATTGTTTAGGAAGGAACTGCCAATTTATGAGGTCAATGGACCCTACATGTTAAAAAAAAACATCATGCACATGATCAAAAGAAATAGAAACAAAGATCCCACCACTCACATGATTCATCATAGAAGCCTACTAACGTAAATTAAAGAAAAAAGCGACCTAAAGTAAAAGCAAATCAAAATAAATTAAACTTTTTATACAAATAAAAGCTTTTGCAATCAACCAAATCAATACACAGATATCATATCTGGACTCCAACCCTTGGATAATACTATCTAACTAGAAACCATAACTCATAATAGATGTCATCACGAGTGGAATTTTATTGCAAACACAACAGGCATTGTGATACCTGTTAGTCGGACGAAAGCCCCTTGTTGCCTCAACCAAAGAGCAGATCGGAAGTTTGCTAGGAGCACCCCTTGAGCAAATCGAAAACCCCTTGAATCGATTTTCCCCAAGAGCAAATCGGAGATGGCAACTCGAATCAACCAGAATCTAGCCAAATCCAACTCTCCTCGTTGACTCGCAGGCAAGGTCTTGGGTGCAGGTAAGGTTAGGTCTCTCTTATGCAAGTTTGCTTTCTTTGCAAAGAGATAAGTTATCTCCCATAACGAAGGCTTCAAGGGTATTTGCATCATTAGATTAGCACTAAAGTGACAGAGTTATCACTAAGTTGATGTTAGGGGGTGCTTCTGCTTAATGCGCAAATGTGAGGGGGCGTTAGTTATCGTTTTTGAACATAAGGGGGTTTGACTATAATTGTCAGAAACAATTATATTTTTCAGAAACTTTAGGGGGTGTTTCTACAAATTTTTCCAAATTAATTGGATGATCCTAATGGAGAATCACACATTCTTATATGTTTCTTTGTTGCTTTAATTTGAAAAGTCATGTGTGCAAGCAATGTTTAATTTGATAAAACATATGGCAACCACTTTAAATGGATAAGTGTGGGTGCCTAATACCTTCCCCTACTTATAACCAGCTCCCTTACCCTAAATCTGGTGTAGACCACAAATTGAGTCTTCTTTGGCACTTTTTTTTTTTATTTTTTTTATTTTATGATTTTTGCACACTTTGGCGACCATCTACACTAAGACCTATTAGATTGTGGTGACTCTTTAATTTTTCTAAATCCCGTGTAAGATGCGTGGGGATCTGGCCATCTCCATAGTTTTACAATGGTAGAATTTTCACTCCTTTTTTTTTATTTTTTTATATTCAATGAAGTCATAGTCCAAGAGTTTAATGAGCATTTTTTTTGGGCATCGGTAACTATGGTTTGGTTCCATAAAACTTTAAACTTTTGGGTCTGTGCGAACAATGAATTGGGCCCCAATAGATATAGTCTCCAACTTTTAAAGGCTGACACAAGTGTAAGCAGTTTTTTTTTGTGATATGTAGATAGAGTCGAATAAGTTGCCTTGAGATCCTGGCTAAAATAACCAATGAGGCTATTTTCTTTCATGAGAATCGAACCAATTCCACTACCAGAAGCGTCACATTCCATAAGAAATGCCTTAGATAAATCCAATAGAGATAAAATTAGGGCTTAAACCATTGCTTGTTTGAGTAGAATAAAGGCTTTTGCCACTAAGCTCTATAAAAAGAAATCTTTCTTGAGCGTTTGAGTAAGTGGCTTAGCTATAGTACCATAGATCTTGATGAATTTACGATATACCCTGTTAGGTGCATGAAACCACGAAGGGCCTTGCTAGTCAATGACTTGGGCCAATCTACTATTACAGAAACTTTTTATGTATCAACAGAATTCCCAATCCTTCTTATGATGTGGCCCACATGGTGAAATTGCTCTTGGCTGGATACACACTTATCCCTTCTAACAAAAAATTGGTTACTTTTTAAGATTTGAGGAACTATGCAAATATGATCAAGATGGTTTGCTCACGTTTTTCTATGGTTCAAAATATCGTCCAAAAATATAAGAACACACTTATACAAGATTTGCATGCAAATCTAATTCATCAATGCTTGGAAAGTTTTTTTTTGTTTTTTTGGAACTCAGGGTATCCTGGCCCGCTTACACTCAACCGACTAATCCCTGAGGGCCCATGCAAGACCCTGCCTGAGGGCCCATGCAAGACCCTGCAACCCACATGGCCCAGGTAAGTCTAAGGCTCATAGACCTTATGCAGTTAGCCCCAAAGAATTGATAGCATCTAAGAGGTTTTGAACTTGAGACTTTGGAGGAAGCACACCCCCAGGCTCCAAGCCTTGACCACCAGGCCAACCCTTTGGGGTTAGAAAGTTGATGATGCATTTGTGAGTCTAAAATGACATGACTAGAAATTCATAGTGGCGATGGTGAATCCGAAAATCCGTCTTCGCTACATCTTCAGGGTGGACTTGGATTTGATGATAACTGGATTTCAGATCTAGTTTATAAAAAAATTGAGCCCCATTTAATTCATCTAACAAATCATCAATCATTGGTATGGGAAATTTATCCACCTCTACACATTTCGGCTTATTCAAATAAAGTAATAAGAAAAGGAAAAGAAGCACTAAAGTCTTAAATATTATTGTTTCTCTATATAATGTGTTCTTACTAAAATATCTCCTTAGCTCTCTAATGGGCCGGGAGTTTAACTCATTGACCTAACTTATTTTAATAATAAGTGATTAAAATAACTTTAGTTCTGGGTCATTACACCTAATCAAGCTTTATTTGAGATTAAAAGAATGTCCATGAAAATAATTAGCAAACTGTTTGGTTACAAGAACCCTAAAAGTCTCACAAATAGGTGAGTAATGAGTGGTCGAAGAGCTCAACTCATTGACCTAACTTAACATCCAATCCAATGTCTAGTTGGATTCTTAAGCCTAGTAAGACTTTTAATTAATAATAGTTTATTAAAAGAAATAACAAATTATTAAAATACCCTTAGTTGTAGGTCATTACACATATGACCTAACTTAACCCATTGACCTAACTTAAAGTCAAACCCATGTCTAATTGGATTTTTAAGCCTGGTAAGACTCTTAAAGAATAGTAGTTTATTAAAATAAATAACAAATTATTAAAATACCTTCAGTTAGTTGTGGGCCACTACACATATCAAGCTTTATCTGTGCTTAAAATAACATCCATCAAAATATTTGCCAAACTTATTGGCTACAAGATTCCTAAAAGTATCCCCATAAAATTAAATGATCAAATTCAGGTCCTTATCACAGAAAAAAGATATAATTAAATGATCAAATGGAAAGTTGATGGTATGGTGAATTCAAAAATGACCCAGGTAATTAAGCAAGTAATTGATGCATGGCTAACTTTTTGGGTACCGTAGTGAATAATCGCCCTAAAATGGTGCACCCTAGGTATGTATAAACTGCCCCGTCCTCCCTTTTCTTGCATCACAATAAAACTCTGCTGTTTGGTAATGTTTTTAGAAACAGTTTTCTGTTTTTGAAAATAGAAACACAAAAATTTTGTTTGGTAAAGGTAATTTCAAAATTGATTTAAAAAAAAAATTCAACAAAAGCTTTTAGGAGTAGAAAATTTCCACTTTAAAGAATAAAAAATAATTTTAAATTTTAATGGCATTTTTGTAATTTCTTGTTTGATTAATCAAACTACTTAAGGCTTCAGTTATTACCACCACCACAACTACCACCATTATCGCCATCCCCACAAAACAACTACCACCACCACTATTACCAATGCCACTACCACTATACCACTATTACTGTCGCCACTGTTATATCACCACCACTATCATAATTACAAAACCACCATTATAACATCATCACCAACACTACAATAACGTCATTAGCACCCACTGACTACAATCATAGCTAACACCACAGCAATCATCACAAACTATTTTTAATTCATGATTACTATACTTGTCCAACGCATTTTCACTAACTTTTAAAATTACAATTGTTTTTAACTAATTGTTACCGAATTTTTTTTCTCTTCACTTGTCTCAAAAATCACAAAACCAATTTGAAAAGTTTTTGTTTCTAAATTATTTAAAAAGACAAAAAACAAAAAAACAACTCCAAACGACCTCTCACTTGTTTTATTATTCCCATGTATGGTGTAGAACACCGTTCCTACTAAAAGCTAAAGCTTATAGTAGGAGTGAACTTTATGCATTTAATATATTCCTTAACACTCTCCTCATGTGTGCGTAGGACTCAAAACTCATTTTTAGGGAGGCCCCTACACATGAAATATTTTTTCTTAATGTGTGGAGTGGAACTTTGAACCCAGTAGAACACCAATGCTCTCATACCATGTAGAACACCAATCTTACTAAAAGCTTAAGCTAATAGTAGGGGTGGACTTTATATATTTAATATATTCCTTAACATATGAATCGTAGATATAGATAGGCTGTAGAGGTAGTTATTTAAAACAACTAAACCTAGGTGTCTTTTCCATTGAATTTAGTCAGATTATTTTTTACTAAGCGTTACATTGGTTGTTTCCCTCAAGGTAGATAATCTTGGTAGTTGATTTTAAATAATTAGAATAAGATGGAAAAAATTGTCAATGTATATGTTTTATCACTTTCCACCTTATCAATACTCTTAAAATTTTAATGATCAACCTCTAGAATGGGAAGACTATTACACACAACAATCCGCAAGATAGTATGTTGGTATTTCAGAAACCTCAAGGGGCAAAGTAAGATCGTCTAAAACATAAGGGGTAAACTTTAAGTATCTCTTATTAAAAATAAAATAAACCTGTTTTGTGACATACCCCTCGTTACTTTTCCACCTTATAATTTATTGACGGGATATCATTGAATAATTAAGATGCTGTTTTGTGACATTGAATTAGACTTTTCAATTAGTAGGCCCTGCATTACAGATGTAAATCACTTGATAAAGTGAGTTCTTTTTTTTGGTTGGTGCTTAGTATACATGTTGTCTCACCCCCTCTTCTATAAGAATAATGGAGTCATGTATTTCATTTTGGGGTCTCTTCTATAAGGAGCTACCTACTGGTTTCCCTTATTAAACAAGAAACCAAATGTCAAACTTCACCCACCAAGAAAACACCCATGCTTTTATAATTGCAAGAAAATAACTTTCTTTTTTCCTCTTTTTTTTGGGTAAACCAAGAGAAACCTTTCCAAATTCCAACTGCTACTGTAGCTGGGATTATTCACCCACTACTTTGCCTTCAATTGACTTCAAATGAGAGAAAAGAAGAAAAGAGAAGGAAAAGAGACGGAGATGAATCCTTCTTCAATTTTCATTCTCCTTTTCTGTTTCTTTGGTTCATCTTCTCTTGTGAACTCACAAACAGATTCTTGCAGTTCCATATTGAATCTCAGAGGGCTGATTCCCTTTAACACAACCTCTTTCCGTTGCCGTCCAGTCTGGGATGATCAAGATTACATCCTCAGAGTAAGTTAATTCGATCATTTTGTTTTATTATGATAATCTCATACTTCTTGAATCTTGATTGCTAAAGCTCAAATCAACACATGGGTACCTTAATTTCCAGTATCTGCAATCCGGACCAGACACATGGAGCTTTGTTCTATCGGCACCGGATACAACTTCCTATGCTGCAATCGGATTTTCTGCCACCGGGAGGATGGTGGGGTCTAGTGCAATTGTGGGGTGGATTCCGGCCACCGGTGCCGGAGTAATCAAGCAATACTTCCTGGGAGCAACTGATCCTGATCAAGTTAAAGCAGACCAAGGGAGCCTACCATTAGTGAATAACTCCATGGCGATTGCAACCAAATCTTCACGTTTGTACCTTGCTTTCCAATTGAACACGACACAGCCTCCGCCACGGCTGATCTACTCCGTTGGACCGAAGAACAGGTTGCCGTCGTCGGACTTCCGATTGTCACAGCACCGGAACCAAATCTCCACCTCTTTTAATTATGTGACAGGTGAGTAATACCCATCTCAAGTTTTTTTTGATAGTGGCCATCTCAAGTTACTGGATGAATGCATAGGCTCGAACAAATGTTTCAAATCAAAATCAAATTAATACCCAGACCCCGCCAATTGAAATCAAATTTACCCAGATTCAGTACTGTTCGAAAGCTTGATCTGACTTGTTTTTTATACCTGACACGGTAGTTTCTCCATGAATGGAGGAGCATAAGCTGTCGGACATGAGAAGATACGGAAAATTGGTTTCCGATAAATTTTCAAAATAATTCAGATTCAGTCTCTCTATTCTTAGTAATTGAGAATTAATGACACTGTTGAAACATAATTGATAATCAGTATCACTTTATTGTATATAAAATTTTTTTAAAAAAATACCCTCAACAAAATTGCAAACTTCATTTATAACAAAATGAGTAAAAAGATTTTCAAAGTCTTTTGAAGGTATTTTGGGAAGAAATTCTTCATCAAACAGTAGAATATTTTACTTTGCTTTTCAATGGTTTTAAAAAAGTATTATTAATTCTCAATCATCAACAATTGGGTGACTAAATCTGAATTATCTTGAAGAACATCATTAAAATCCAATTTCCCCGGAAGATAAGACCTGATGGGATCGAGTCCCAACGTGTCAGAGCCTATTTTGACAAGAAAACAAGAAACGGCAAAAGCCAATTCCGGAAGAAAAGGGGAAGGCAAAAGAGAATTCAAGAAGACAAACGGGAAGGGAAAAACCAGAAATTAAAGAAAAACATGATGAAACATTGCTTTTGAATGAACCCATTTGTTTTGCGAACTTCATACAAGGAATAGAATTGATGTACATAATTATAATTCTGTGAAAAACACTATAGAGCTACTTCCTCCATAGAACATAGTTGATGGAGGCGGTCAAAGCATCCTCTGAAAAAAATAAAGTGCTCTAATAAATAAATTAAGTTACTGGTCTAGTGGTAAGCACTTCTTTGAACTCATCTCTAAAGAGATTAATCCAATAACAAGCCCTAACTCCACCCTTATAGGGTTGGGAACGGGGCGAGTTGACCTAGTTGTATAAAAAAAAATGTTATTTTTCAATATGATATATTGATTAATAATGCATTTATTCATTAAATATGTATGTTTCATATATGATATATATTAAAATAACATTTTAAATATATAAAAATTCATATTTTTAATAGGCTACGGTTGGGTTTGGGGTGGATCAAGCTAAACCCTAACCTGAATTTGGCAAACCAAACCTTAACTATCAAGGGCGAGTCACATGTTTAACCTATCTCATTTCCATCCTTAATCCTTTGGTTTGAGTAGGTGTTTTTGGTCCTAAATAGGGATGGCACTACAAAAATGAGGAGAATTAGCGACGCTTTTTAGCGGCGGTAACCAAATTCCCGCCGCTAAAAGCACTATTACCGGCGGTAAAAGCACTTCCCGCCCCTAAAAATTAATTTACCATTTTTTTCGCGCGAAAAATCTATGGCGCGACTTTTTTCGGCGCGAAATAGCTTTTAGCGGCGGTAGCTACCGCCGCTATATTAAGTTTGCCGGCGGTAACATAACTACCGCCGGCAACAAGTTGGCGGGAAGTTCCCACGAAGACTTTTAGCGGCGGTAATCTAATTCCCGCCCCTAAAAGAGGACTTTTTGGGGCGGTAAATTGTTTACCGCCCCTAAAAGCTATTTCTTAAAAAAACAAAAATTACTTTTAGCGGCGGGAATTAGATTACCGCCGCTAAAAGAGGGCTTTTAGGGGCTGTAAATAGGTTACCGCCCCTAAAAGCTATTTCTTAAAAAAACAAAAATTACTTTTAGCGGCGGGAATTAGATTACCGCCGCTAAAAGAGGGCTTTTAGGGGCTGTAAATAGGTTACCGCCCCTAAAAGCTATTTCTTAAAAAAACAAAAATTACTTTTAGCGGCGGGAATTAGATTACCGCCGCTAAAAGAGGGCTTTTAGGGGCTGTAAATAGGTTACCGCCCCTAAAAGCCATTTATTAAAAAACAAAAATTACTTGTATGCATCCGAATTTACGTTCTTTAATTGTTCCATTGCATAATTGAAATCATAAACAGTGTATGCCCTTGCAGCTACTTAGAACAAATTCTTCATCTTTAGCCCCTTGTATGTTCCATTGAAGTTACTATAATTACGACTTGTACAATAACATTGATGTACATTGGATACCACATTACCAATCGCCTTTATAACTCCCTGTAAAACATGTATTTATTTCATAGATAAGATTAGTAATGTTACACTTCATAATATCAAGAGGGAAAAAATAACATAAAATATGGATGAAAGAGTACCTTTTTCTATCACTCATAAATTTCAAGGGCATGTCCATGCTCCCGACAATTAGGTACAGGTGATGAATGAAAAAAGCCCAATTGTACTAATTTTCAGCTTCTGTTACAAGATACGCTACAGGAAATAATCCTCCATTGCCATCCAACGTAACAGTGGCTAATAATACACCCCCATATGGTTCCTTCAAGTGGCATCCATCTAAACCAATGAAAGGTCTACATCCTTGTAGAAAGCCACTCCTCATAGCTGAAAAATTAACAAAGATTCTCTTGAAGGTATGTGCCAAAGAAGGAGCTATCCTATTTGTCTCAATCTTTATCAAACTTCCAGGATTGGTAAATTGAATGATTTCTCTATAACTCCGGAGCATTCAATATGACTCCATATGGTTACCTTCCACCTCATCAGTGGCCTTTCTTCTAGCCTTCCTTAACTGAATATCAATGGTCTCAACACCAAACTGAGCTTGCATTGTCTCCCAAATTGACGAAATCTGTAACTTTCGATTTGCATGTACTTGAGATACTATCTTCTTTGATATCCATTGGGATGTGGCTTGACTATTCCGATTCATCCGCGTACAAGTATGTTCGGCTTGAAGTGTCTTTATCATATATGTGACTCCATCTCGTCTAGGAGATGCATGTAATCTCCAATTGCAACCTATCACAGCACACACAATAGTTACCCTCTCATTCTTGATTCTTTTAATGTCAAACCCTTTCTTGATTGCAAATTCTTTCAAGGCCTCTCTAAATTCATGTATGTTAAGAAACACCATACCCCTCTCAAGTTGTGGTCTCTCCAATCCGTGTTTCATGTCAAATTCTAAGCCCACATCTTGACACAAACCATAATCATCATCAGATTCACATAGATTGTGATAGTTAGGATTAGGATTTGACCTACAACTAGATATTTCATGACCATTGATCTCATTATCCTCATATGATGCATCACTTTCATTTTCATCATCTATGACATCTAAGTTTTCTTCTTCTCTATTTTCCTTATCTTCATCCATATTCCATTCTTCATCATCAGTGATCCTGACTTCATCATCAAACCCTTCTCCTTGTTCATCTTGTGCACCAAACAACCCATGCAATGTTGATGCATTTGATTGTGTCAATTGAGAGACTTGGGATATGGCTTCTTCAAACAAGACTAATTGTATTTGAGATACACCTTGGTGTATCTCAAACATTCGCATCAATGCTCTATCACCATCTAGAACAACAAAATCCTGGGTTCTAGGTAGCTTGTATTTTATGGTAACAGTGTTACCTGGACTAACCCTAGTAAGTGTTATTGCATCTTCTACTAAGTTAAGATAAGAGTATCTATCTTCATCAACATAGTTAATGTGCTCAACCCCACTAGAATAGTGTATTGCCAATGTATACATTGTTTCAATAAGAATTTCACCTGGAAAATAGGAGAAACTTTAACCTTGGCATAAAATTACAACAAATGATTAGCAAAAATAAAGAATAAAACAACCCATACAATGGCACCCTATTTGTAAACACTAAAACAAAGGGGAAGAAGAAAAGCAAGGATAAAAACAAAGCCCCTTTATAAGAATAATTATTTTTATAAGCATATATAAAATCACTTTTTTATGTTTAATAAATAAGGTAATAGCAAACAAAGAAACAAAAAACAGGGAAAAAAAGTCAAGGCACAATTTCTGAATTCTATGAATAATAATTTGAAACATGGGTTCAGAGGCATGTGGTGGTGGAGCTAGGATTTTCATTCAAGGTGGGCAGTGCAACAAAGAATGGATAATGACAGGTTGAAATTAAAAATATTGTGGGCAAATTAAAAATTCTAGAGGGACAAGCTATATATTTACAAGTAATTACAATACGTTTTTGTAATTTTAGGGTGGGCCTTGGAAACATGTACAGGAAAGTGCCCAAGTTACAAATTAGAGATTATTTATTTAAAGTTCTCTAACAGTTGTCTTTGGGTTTATATTCCACGATGCCAAAACCAAATCATTAAGAGCAAGGGAATGATTGTTTAGGAAGGAACTGCCAATTTATGAGGTCAATGGACCCAACATGTTAAAAAAAAACATCATGCACATGATCAAAAGAAATAGAAACAAAGATCCCACCACTCACATGATTCATCATAGAAGCCTACTAACGTAAATTAAAGAAAAAAGCGACCTAAAGTAAAAGCAAATCAAAATAAATTAAACTTTTTATACAAATAAAAGCTTTTGCAATCAACCAAATCAATACACAGATATCATATCTGGACTCCAACCCTTGGATAATACTATCTAACTAGAAACCATAACTCATAATAGATGTCATCACGAGTGGAATTTTATTGCAAACACAACAGGCATTGTGATACCTGTTAGTCGGACGAAAGCCCCTTGTTGCCTCAACCAAAGAGCAGATCGGAAGTTTGCTAGGAGCACCCCTTGAGCAAATCGAAAACCCCTTGAATCGATTTTCCCCAAGAGCAAATCGGAGATGGCAACTCGAATCAACCAGAATCTAGCCAAATCCAACTCTCCTCGTTGACTCGCAGGCAAGGTCTTGGGTGCAGGTAAGGTTAGGTCTCTCTTCTGCAAGTTTGCTTTCTTCGCAAAGAGATAAATTATCTCCCATAACGAAGGCTTCAAGGGTATTTGCGTCATTAGATTAGCACTAAAGTGACAGAGTTATCGCTAAGTTGATGTTAGGGGGTGCTTCTGCTTAATGCGCAAATGTGAGGGGGCGTTAGTTATCGTTTTTGAACATAAGGGGGTTTGACTATAGTTGTTAGAAACAACTATATTTTTCAGAAACTTTAGGGGGTGTTTCTACAAAATTTTCCAAATTAATTGGATGATCCTAATGGAGAATCACACATTCTTATATGTTTCTTTGTTGCTTTAATTTGAAAAGTCATGTGTGCAAGCAATGTTTAATTTGATAAAACATATGGCAACCACTTTAAATGGATAAGTGTGGGTGTCTAATACCTTCCCCTACTTATAACCAACTCCCTTACCCTAAATCTGGTATAGACCACAAATTGAGTCTTCTTTGGCACTTTTTTTTTTTTTTTGATTTTTGCATACTTTGGCGACCATCCACACTAAGACCTATTAGATTGTGGTGACTCTTTAATTTTTCTAAATCCCGTGTAAGATGCGTGGGGATCTGGCCATCTCCATAGTTTTACAATGGTAGAATTTTCACTCCATTTTTTATTTTTTTATATTCAATGAAGTCATAGTCCAAGAGTTTAATGAGCATTTTTTTTTGGGGCATCGGTAACTATGGTTTGGTTCCATAAAACTTTAAACTTTTTGGTCATTGCGAACAATGAATTGGGCCCCAATAGATATAGTCTCCAACTTTTAAAGGCTGACACAAGTGTAAGCAGTTTTTTTTTTTGATATGTAGATAGAGTCGAATAAGTTGCCTTGAGATCCTGGCTAAAATAACCAATGAGGCTATTTTCTTTCATGAGAATCGAACCAATTCCACTACCAGAAGCGTCACATTCCATGACAAATGCCTTAGATAAATCCAATAGAGATAAAATTAGGGCTTAAACCATTGCTTGTTTGCGTAGAATAAAGGCTTCTTTTGCCACTAAGCTCTATAAAAAGAAATCTTTCTTGAGCGTTTGAGTAAGTGGCTTAGCTATAGTACCATAGATCTTGATGAATTTACGATATACCCTGTTAGGTGCATGAAACCACGAAGGGCCTTGATAGTCAATGACTTGGGCCAATCTACTATTATGGTAACTTTTTATGTATCAACAGAATTCCCAATCCTTCTTATGATGTGGCCCACATGGTGAAATTGCTCTTGGCTGGATACACACTTATCCCTTTTAACAAAAAATTGGTTATTTTTTAAGATTTGGGGAACTATGCAAATATGATCAAGATGGTTTGCCCACGTTTTGCTATGGTTCCAAATATCGTCCAAAAATATAAGAACACACTTATACAAGATTTGCATGCAAATCTAATTCATCAATGCTTGGAAAGTTTTTTTTTTTGGAACTCAGGGTATTCTGGCCCACTTACGCTCAACCGACTAATCCCTGAGAGCCCATGCAAGACCCTGCAACCCACATGACCCAGGTAAGTCTAAGGCTCATAGACCTTATGCAAGTAGCCCCAAAGAATTGATAGTATCTAAGAGGTTTTGAACTTGAGAGCTTGGAAGAAGCACACCCCCAGGCTCCAAGCCTTGACCACCAGGCCAACCCTTTGGGGTTAGAAAGTTGATGATGCATTTGTGAGTCCAAAATGACATGACTAGAAATTCGTAGTGGCGATGGTGAATTCGAAAATCCGTCTTCGCCACATCTTTTGGGTGGACTTGGATTTGATGATAACTGGATCTCAGATCTAGTTTATAAAAAAATTGAGCCCCATTTAATTCATCTAACAAATCATCAATCATTTGTATCGGAAACTTATCCACCTCTACACATTTGGGCTTCTTCAAATAAAGTAATAAGAAAAGGAAGAGAAGCACTAAAGTCTTAAATATTATTGTTTCACTATATAATGTGTTTTTACTAAAAGATCTCCTTAGCTCTCTAATGGGCCAGGAGTTTAACTCATTGACCTAACTTATTTTAATAATAAATGATTAAAATACCTTTAGTTCTAGGTCATTACACCTAATCAAGCTTTATTTGAGATTAAAAGAATGTCCATGAAAATAATTAGCAAACTGTTTGGTTGCAAGAACCCTAAAAGTCTCACAAATAGGTGAGTAATGAGTGGTCGCAGAGCTCAACTCATTGACCTAACTTAAACATCCAATCCATGTCTAGTTGGATTCTTAAGCCTAGTAATACTTTTAATTAATAATAGTTTATTAAAAGAAATAACAAATTATTAAAATACCCTTAGTTGTAGGTCATTACACATATGACCTAACTTAACCCATTGACCCAACTTAAAGTCAAACCCACGTCTAATTGGATTTTTAAGCCTGGTAAGACTCTTAAAGAATAGTAGTTTATTAAAATAAATAACAAATTATTAAAATACCTTCAGTTAGTTGTGGGCCACTACACATATCAAGCTTTATCTGAGCTTAAAATAACATCCATCAAAATAGTTGCCAAACTTATTGGCTACAAGATTCCTAAAAGTGTCCCCATAAAATTAAATGATCAAATTCAAGTCCTTATCACAGAAAAAAAGATATAATTAAATGATCAAATGGAAAGTTGATGGTATGGTGAATTCAAAAATGACCCAGGTAATTAAGCGACCCAGGTAATTAAGCAAGTAATTGATGCATGGCTAACTTTTTGGGTACCGTAGTGAATAATCGCCCTAAAATGGTGCACCCTAGGTATGTATAAACTGCCCCGTCCTCCCTTTTCTTGCATCACAATAAAACTCTGCTGTTTGGTAATGTTTTTAGAAACAGTTTTCTGTTTTTGAAAATAGAAACACAAAAATTTTGTTTGGTAAAGGTAATTTTCAAAATTGATTTAAAAAAAATATTCAAAAAAGCTTTTAGGAGTAGAAAATTTCCACTTTAAAGAATAAAAAATAATTTTAAATTTTTATGGCATTTTTGTAATTTCTTGTTTGATTAATCAAATTACTTAAGGCTTCAGTTATTACCACCACCACAACTACCACCATTATCGCCATCCCCACAAAACAACTACCACCACCACTATTACCAATGCCACTACCACTATACCACTGTTACTGTCGCCACTGTTATACCACCACCACTATCATAATTACAAAACCACCATTATAACATCATCACCAACACTACAATAATTTCATTAGCACCCACTGACTACAATCATAGCTAACACCACAGAAATCATTACAAACTATTTTTAATTCATGGTTATTATACTTGTCCAACGCATTTCCACTAACTTTTAAAATTACAATTGTTTTTAACTAATTGTTACCGAATTTTTTTTCTCTTCACTTGTCTCAAAAATCACAAAAACAATTTGAAAAGTTTTTGTTTCTAAATTATTGAAAAAGACAAAAACAAAAAAACAACTCCAAACGACCTCTCACTTGTTTTATTATTCCCATGTATGGTGTAGAACACCGTTCCTACTAAAAGCTCAAGCTTATAGAAGGGGTGAACTTTATGTATTTAATATATTCCTTAACACTCTCCTCATGTGTGCGCCAGACTCAAAACTCATTTTTAGGGAGGCCCTACAGATGAAATATTTTTTCTTAATGGGTGGAGTGGAAGTTTGAACCCAAGATCTCTGCGTTAGCCTGACTAATGCTCTCATACCATGTAGAACACCAATCTTACTAAAAGCTTAAGCTAATAGTAGGGGTGGACTTTATATATTTAATATATTCCTTAACCTATGAATCGTAGATATAGATAGGCTGTAGAGGTAGTTATTTAAAACAACTAAACCTAGGTGTCTATTCCATTGAATTTAGTCAGATTATTTTTTACTAAGCGTTACATTGGTTGTTTCCCTCAAGGTAGATAATCTTGGTAGTTGATTTTAAATAATTAGAATAAGATGGAAAAAATTGTCAATGTATATGTTTTATCACTTGCCACCTTATCAATACTCTTAAAATTTTAATGATCAACCTCTAGAATGGGAAGACTATTACACACAACAATCCACAAGATAGTATGTTGGTATTTCAGAAACCTCAAGGGGCAAAGTAAGATCGTCTAAAACGTAAGGGGTAAACTTTAAGTATCTCTTATTAAAAATAAAATAAACCTGTTTTGTGACATACCCCTCGTTACTTTTCCACCTTATAATTTATTGACGGGATATCATTGAATAATTAAGATGCTGTTTTGTGACATTGAATTAGACTTTTCAATTAGTAGGCCCTGCATTACAGATGTAAATCACTTGATAAAGTGAGTTCTTTTTTTTGGTTGGTGCTTAGTATACATGTTGTAGAGGTGGCAACTGTGACCCGTGACCCGCCAACCCGCCCGAACCCGCCCGATCTTAAGCGGGTTAGGGTTGACTGTTTCAATAAACGGGTTGGGTTAGGGTCATGAATTCTCAACCCGATCATAAACGGGTTGGGTTAGGGTTTGACCCCTCAACCCGAAATGACCCGATTACAACCCGTTTATTTTTTTGTATAATAGTAGTTTGGAAAATTATAATAACAATACTTGTGGTTATTAAATCTTTCTTCTTTTAATATAAATAATCACAAAGGATGAAGTGAAGAAAGACTTTTTACGTATAAATATTTCAAATTTCTTAGCCTCTACTAATATAAATTGACGCATTGATGACAAGTAAAGTCTTTTAAAACTTTATTAGTATGTTTTAATTATTTTCTTCATATTATTTTAGTTATATTTTAATGATTGTTGTGTTATTATGCTTGTTAGGTGTCCTTTAATATTAAAATGAATTATAAAATAGAATTTGTATAGACTTTGATATTAGAATGAATTAAAATTTTTAATTTTTAGTAGTAATTTAAATTATTTAAACGGGTTAGCGGGTTAGAGCGGGTTGGGTTAGGGTTGGGATATTCCAACCCGTTTACTAAACGGGCGGGTTCGGGTTGAGCCTTGGCTCGTTAACCCCATACATCAACCCGACCCGAACCCGACCCATTGCCACCTCTAACATGTTGTCTCACCCCCTCTTCTATAAGAATAATGGAGTCATGTATTTCATTTTGGGGTCTCTTCTATAAGGAGCTACCTACTGGTTTCCCTTATTAAACAAGAAACCAAATGTCAAACTTCACCCACCAAGAAAACACCCATGCTTTTATAATTGCAAGAAAATAACTTTCTTTTTTCCTCTTTTTTTTGGGTAAACCAAGAGAAACCTTTCCAAATTCCAACTGCTACTGTAGCTGGGATTATTCACCCACTACTTTGCCTTCAATTGACTTCAAATGAGAGAAAAGAAGAAAAGAGAAGGAAAAGAGACGGAGATGAATCCTTCTTCAATTTTCATTCTCCTCTTCTGTTTCTTTGGTTCATCTTCTCTTGTGAACTCACAAACAGATTCTTGCAGTTCCATATTGAATCTCAGAGGGCTGATTCCCTTTAACACAACCTCTTTCCGTTGCCGTCCAGTCTGGGATGATCAAGATTACATCCTCAGAGTAAGTTAATTCGATCATTTTGTTTTATTATGATAATCTCATACTTCTTGAATCTTGATTGCTAAAGCTCAAATCAACACATGGGTACCTTAATTTCCAGTATCTGCAATCCGGACCAGACACATGGAGCTTTGTTCTATCGGCACCGGATACAACTTCCTATGCTGCAATCGGATTTTCTGCCACCGGGAGGATGGTGGGGTCTAGTGCAATTGTGGGGTGGATTCCGGCCACCGGTGCCGGAGTAATCAAGCAATACTTCCTAGGAGCAACTGATCCTGATCAAGTTAAAGCAGACCAAGGGAGCCTACCATTAGTGAATAACTCCATGGCGATTGCAACCAAATCTTCACGTTTGTACCTTGCTTTCCAATTGAACACGACACAGCCTCCGCCACGGCTGATCTACTCCGTTGGACCGAAGAACAGGTTGCCGTCGTCGGACTTCCGATTGTCACAGCACCGGAACCAAATCTCCACCTCTTTTAATTATGTGACAGGTGAGTAATACCCATCTCAAGTTTTTTTTGATAGTGGCCATCTCAAGTTACTGGATGAATGCATAGGCTCGAACAAATGTTTCAAATCAAAATCAAATTAATACCCAGACCCCGCCAATTGAAATCAAATTTACCCAGATTCAGTACTGTTCGAAAGCTTGATCTGACTTGTTTTTTATACCTGACACGGTAGTTTCTCCATGAATGGAGGAGCATAAGCTGTCGGACATCAGTTCATGAGAAGATAGGGAAAATTGGTTTCCGATAAATTTTCAAAATAATTCAGATTCAGTCTCTCTATTCTTAGTAATTGAGAATTAATGACACTGTTGAAACATAATTGATAATCAGTATCACTTTATTGTATATAAAATTTTTTAAAAAAAATACCCTCAACAAAATTGCAAACTTCATTTATAACAAAATGAGTAAAAAGATTTTCAAAGTCTTTTGAAGGTATTTTGGGAAGAAATTCTTCATCAAACAGTAGAATATTTTACTTTGTTTTTCAATGATTTTAAAAAAGTATTATTAATTCTCAATCATCAATAATTGGGTGACTAAATCTGAATTATCTTGAAAAACATCATTAAAAACCAATTTCCCCTGAAGATAAGACCTGATGGGATCGAGTCCCAACGTGTCAGAGCCTATTTTGACAAGAAAACAAGAAACGGCAAAAGCCAATTCCGGAAGAAAAGGGGAAGGCAAAAGAGAATTCAAGAAGACAAACGGGAAGGGAAAAACCAGAAATTAAAGAAAAACATGATGAAACATTGCTTTTGAATGAACCCATTTGTTTTGCGAACTTCATACAAGGAATAGAATTGATGTACATAATTATAATTCTGTGAAAAACACTATAGAGCTACTTCCTCCATAGAACATAGTTGATGGAGGCGGTCAAAGCATCCTTTAAAAAAAATAAAGTGCTCTAATAAATAAATTAAGTTACTGGTCTAGTGGTAAGCACTTCTTTGAACTCATCTCTAAAGAGATTAATCCAATAACAAGCCCTAACTCCACCCTTATAGGGTTGGGAACGGGGCGAGTTGACCTAGTTGTATAAAAAAAATGTTATTTTTCAATATGATATATTGATTAATAATGCATTTATTCATTAAATATGTATGTTTCATATATGATATATATTAAAATAACATTTTAAATATATAAAAATTCATATTTTTAATAGGCTACGGTTGGGTTTGGGGTGGATCAAGCTAAACCCTAACCTGAATTTGGCAAACCAAACCTTAACTATCAAGGGCGAGTCACATGTTTGACCTATCTCATTTCCATCCTTAATCCTTTGGTTTGAGTAGGTGTTTTTGGTCCTAAATAGGGATGGCAACGGGGCAGGTTTAGGACGGATTTTGGTAAATCTGAACCTACCCCTATAGGAATTTAGCCAATAACAAACCCTAATCTGCCCCTATTAGATTAGTAACAGGGTGGTGCACGCCTGCCCCAGTTGGTGTATAAATGCAAAAATATTGTTTTTAAATAAAATATATACATTAAAAACATATTTATTAATAAAATATGTATATCTTATATATATTATATATGAAAATAATATTAAAAACAATCTAATAATATATGAATGTCGGCTTTAGGGCGGGTTGGGCTAAACCCGAACCTGCCCCTAACCCAATTTTAAGTATACCACACCCTAGCAATCAGGGGTGAGCGGGTCAGTTGGGTTAAAAAGGTAACTCGCCCCATTGCCATCCTTAATCCTAAATAGTGACCCTTCTTTTGTGATAATCCTAAAAAGGTAACATTGGTTGTGCAATCACCTTGCATGTTGTGATAATGCTAGGTATTAGTTGTGCATCTATGGTTTACAAATCTAGGTGAGACCCTAGTTATGTGGGTTTTGTGTCCCACCGGTTATGTGCGGCTTATTATGTCCATGACGGTGGTGAGGGGTTTGGGGGGTGGGGTGGAGCAGGGTGGGGGTGGGTGTCCTGCGAAGACATGGCTCTTGTTGGCAAGTTGTGGCCTACAACTAGTTCCGGGTTAGCAGATATTGACTTGTAGGGGATAGCTGGGGTTGTTGAGCCTAAGCCCAGTATCTTGCTAATGGTATAAGGAAATAAAGTTGTGTTCTAACTAATAACTTAAGTTGTAATGGTATAGTCACTTAGTTATTTTTTTAGTCTGATTAGATTGAAGTTTCTGATAATTTTTTACTGATATTTCAGGTTCTGATTAGGAACATACGTTTGCATTCCAAATAGCTAAACTTGGGTATTTTCTTGATAAAACAGGTCAGATTACCCAGCGAAGCTCATATTCTAAACTTAAGACGACCCATGGGGTGCTGAACATGTTGGGTTGGGGCATTCTCATGCTCATTGGGGCCATAACTGCTAGACACTTCAAGCAATGGGATCCCATGTGGTTTTATGCCCATATTTCAATCCAATTATGTGCCTTTCTATTGGGGTTTTCAGGTATAATCATAGGTTTTGTCTTGGAGAATCGCCTTGACGCCAATGATGTTGACAAGCATAAGGGTCTTGGGATCTTTATCCTTGCGCTTGGATGCCTCCAGGTTGGCTTCCTTGCCTCTAATTTCAAATAATAAACATGTATATATGTAATGTAAATGCCTTCAACATGATTGGATTGGGTTTTGCAGGTGATGGCCATTCTGGTTAGACCAAAAAAGACTTCAAAGGTGCGCAAATACTGGAACTGGTACCATTACTATGTGGGAAGGCTTTTGGTTGTTCTTGCTACAGCAAATGTTTTCTATGGGATTCATCTAGGGGATGCAGGGACTGGATGGAATGCTGGTTATGGGGTTGTTCTTGCTTTGCTAGTTCTTGCTGCTATTGTTTTGGAAGTGAGGATGTGGACTAGAAGATGAGATCTTATTTGTGTATTTTCCTTTTTAATTTCCTCCTCCATTGTTTTGTGATTATTACTTTGTATTTAATCTATTCTGTGAAATATCTGTATGAATATTAATTTGTTACTCAGTTTTATTTTTTGTACTATTTTTATTGTTATAAGATTTTTTTTTGTCAAATTTTTGTTTTTCTTGTTGGGTTTAGCTATAGTATTTTTTGTTCGAAAAAGGAAAATTTGGTCTTTCTCATGACCAAGGGTAGTTGTAAATTGATGATGCATTAACTAATCCAAAGTGACTACTTTTGCAAAACTAGACAAGATGAAGTATGAAATGAAGATATTTGAAAGCGGTTAGGCATAGCATGTATTTGGGATAGAGTTGAGGAGAGTAGGTTAAGGAATTTTGGACATGTAAAGTAGAGACCTAAATATGCAAGTGTAAGAAGGTGTTAGAGAATATATATATTTAAAGGCCTAAGAGATCAAGAGAAAACCTAAAAACATATGGATGGAGTTAATAAAACAAGTATGCTACCTAGCTTGAATTTTTTTTTTTCAATTTTATGCCTAATGTTTTATATTTCCTTAACTTTATTCCTAACTTCATCAAACTAGAAAATACCTTTATATATATATATATATATAGATAGCGATTATGGGATCCATGTATGTGACTGTCATTTATTTTTGTTAAAATAATGTAAAAGGGATAAGTGTGAATTTAAAAGTAAGGAGTCCCCACTACTAATGGTTAAGTTATAGATAGATACCTATAGAATGAGTTTACTCACAAATCTATACTACTATTATCTATATCTATACTACTATAAAAAGCACCAACCATGTAAAGTGTTTTTTATTTCACATACCTAAAATATTCTTTTCTAGAATCTTTAATCTCAAAAGAACCTTTTTTTTCCATTCTGTCAATTAATTGAACACTCTTAGGCTTGTAGACTTTTCTCTAATATTTATCTAACTAAAAGAGCATTAATAATGGAATTAATAATAAAATCCTTCTAGATTTTTAATGCCCCAAATCCGGTTTTTCTTATATATATATATATACACGGATCAAGGCTTTACTTTAATGATTCAAAACAATTTAAGAACAAAAGAATAAAAGGAGTAAGATAAGTTAGAGTGCATGAAGAAACTTATTTTATTTATTAAAATCCTCAACTTGCAATTACATCAAAAACTTCAAATTAAAGGCAACTACAACTCAACTACTCTCAAATCACCATTTAGATAAGCTACTAATATTACTCCAAAAAATAAAAATTCCTACATCAATAACCCTACTCTTGAACTTTAGGATCTCTAAGTCTTCAAGCCCACTAATGTTCTATCCCAGTGGCGTCCTCTCCAATAAAACCTGAAAACAAACTATTAAAAGCAAAGAATGAGATATATAATCTCAATAAGTAATAACATGCATACTGAAAACAAAAATAATAATTTCTATTTAAAACCACATGTATGAGTTTCCAAAAAACACTTCGATAAAACCAACCAAGTCCAGCATGATAACATCAAGCATAAAAGAATCAATCATATAAGGCATCCAAACAAATATATCATGACAAGAATATTATCACCAATCAATCCCTACTTATCATGGTCATACATTGGCTTAACTTTACCTTTCTCATCACTTGGTTGAGATGTGGCTACTATTTGGCTAAGAGCACATCTCTTAATTGGCTCACGTGCATGCCATTAATTGGCTAAGGAGGAAGCCATTAGGTAGTTATGTGAACACTGTCGTTAATTGGCTAAGTGCGTGCCATTAATTGGCTAGATAAAAGGCTATTAGCTGGCTGCATAAGCACTGTCATTAATTGGCTAAGTTTGTGCCATTAATTGGCTAGGTAGAAGGAGATTAGTTGGCTACATGAGCATTGCTATTAATTGGCTCAGTGCATGTCATTATTTGGCTAAAGAGAAGGTCATAAATTGGCTGCAAGAGTACACCCATTAATTGTCTCACTTACATGCCATTAGTTGGCTAAGGACATGGCTAGTAATTGGCTCATGATGCCATTAATTAGCTAAAGATACCTACAAGAGAAAAAAGAAGTATTTTCCAAAAGATGCGGTTTATACAATCATCAACATGTTGTCCAGCCATGATCATCAAATGCTACAAAGGATTACACAATCCATTATGTACCCAAAACTATATCAAAACTGACTTAATTACCCATTCATCAATCTCATCGAATTTGCATTATCCAAAATATGCAGGATGTAGCGCCCCGGAACTGAATCTGCCCTATCACGGCACCAACCTATACTTGAGCCCTACTTATGGGCCCAAAAGAACCTAATTAGTACAATCAACCTGGGCAATTACAAAGTAATATCAGAGTGCATAAGCTAAAGATGCATGGAATAAAAATTTTCCATCTAATAAAATGTCATATGAATAATAACCTCAAACATAAGATATCTGTGTGAACAAAATATAACTTAGGCAACTAAATGCTCACAAGTTCTCTCCCAAAATATACAGACATATACAAAAGATATCTCCCAAGAGTATGAGTCCAAAAAGAATATTTACATCCCATTTACAATTCCCCAAAACAAAATACAAAATCACAAAGAGAATCCTATTATGGATGGTAGTAATCCTTTGGCCTGTACTCAAGCTCACCCTCAATCTCTGCCCCAGTACGTGGCTCACCAAGAGGATCTGAAAACAAATTCGATAAAACAAAACAGGCGTGAGACGAAAGTCCTAGTAAGCAACAAACATGCATGTATAGAAACAATTTATGCAGTTTTATAACACATGATAATATTCACAAATATAAAGTGTAAATCTTAAGTCAAAGTATCTCAATCGGATAACACATAAAATCATTTCAATAAAAGCAATCAAATACTGCAAGCATGTCTTGTTAGGACTCGTGGGTTAATGTGTTTCTAAATTAGATTAATGACCACTGTCCATTTGCCACCTACACGACTTACAGAGAGAAGCCTAGTTAGGGACAACTCAGCAAGCGGAGCAACCACATATGGGCTGGCAAGTGATAACCAAACCAATCATCAATGCGAAGTAAAATATCCCATCCACTGCCGAATCATACCGTATGAATCATAAGAACTTCCCGCTGATATCCCACGGCGGGTGGTTGCTGCAACACCTCTATGCCCCAAGAGGACTTCACTGATACCCCACAGTGGAAAGCTATATGAACAAGGACATTAATGCTAACAAGCCAACATCAACACATTGATTAGACTCACTGTGGATCCACATTAAAAACAATTTCCAATTAGACGATTCACAATTCAAAACCAAACCATTCAAATCCATGAGTAAAACCAGTGCTCAAACCAGGGCCAAGTGGAATTCCCTATCCACTGCCAAATCATAACATATGCCAAGTGGAATTCCTCATCCACTACCAAATCAATCGTGGCCTAGTGAAATTCCCCATCCATCACCAACAAAACCATAGGCTAAGAGCCTTGTCAAATCACATAAGAGTTTTTCAACCTGCTTTTATAAATCCAAATCAAGCAAAAACGAATACCATAAAATCCTCAAAATACATATCTGATGAGTGGGACAGTCTTAGGATTCCCAATAAATTCACCATGCCAAAAATCAATGGGTTCCGAGACAAAAAGTTTTCGACCTTGAAAAATATTATAAGTTTCGTTAAAAAAGTTGATCTTTTTGGGTATATGATTTTTCTAGACAAATCTACAAAGAGTTTCGCGCTCAAATTTGTATCATAGTCTAATGAAGGGTAGACCAATTTTCTGGAATTTTATAGGCTTCTGAATTACTCATTTGGGTATCAAACTCAAAAAGTGGTTTTTTGATAAAAATCACGCAAAACTAGAATTTTAGGCATGAATTGGAAAGTTAACTTTTTATTGGTAAGGAATTGGGTCTTGAGAGTATTTTTTCGTAGTTCCAAATGAGGGGTAAACCTTATTTACATGTAAAGATTTAAGTAAATAGAAACATAAAGTACACATTACATTTACTTGTCTTTCAAGTAATAAAGGTGCTATGTAGGAGGTTTAGGTCGTTTGAGAAACTGTTAAGGAAGAAAAGGGTGAAGAACTGTCAAAACAGGGCTACGGATTAGCTTTCACGATTAATCGCGCCCTCACGACTAGCTCCCACAATTAGGTTTACGATTAGTCGCTGAAATAATCTTGATTTGTGATTAGTCACTGAGACTAATCTTGTTCCTAATAGAGACTGTTTTGGGGGGAGGGGGTGTGTTTGGCTCAGGATTAATCACCAACTTGGGTTTTGAAATTTTTTTGGCTATTTTTCAACACCAAACTCATACAAATCATTCCTAACCTTTTCAACACCAAGTGAGATGATCATAAAACATCCCAACATACTTAAAAACACCTTTCAAAACAGAAATTCATTCGAAATCCACATGAACATGAATCTAGCACATGAAACCTCATTCAATATACCAAACTCAAACCCAAATTTGAAATATGATCAGTGTAAGTTGGAAATCCATATCAAATCATAGAAAATCAAACAAGATTGTTATACAACCAAAACCCTATGAATTTTAGAAGCAAAAACCAACATGCAAGATAATTTCCTCAAGTAAATCAAACCCTAGAGAGAGAATACGAATTTTGTAATATATTTTGATTTGAAGGGTTTGATACTTACATGTTTAATAGAGAAGTTTACTTCTCTTCAATCTCTCATCTTCTTTTCCTTTTCCTTCTTTTCCTTCTTCTTCAAACTTTCAAGCAAGCTCCCATTCTTCTCATTGTTCTATATGTTCAATACAAGAGAAAGGGGTTCTTAAAACACTTAGAATATTAGCTAAGGCATCCTTTTATATGCCTTACTTTTGATCTTTCAAACCTGCCCCTACACAAAACCTTTATTCCACTAAATCCTTAGGGTGTACCTAAAGCATACTAGGAGGGTACCTTAGTGTTAGGGGGGGGGGGGGGGGGGTACCTTGGTGTTTCAAGGGGTTTACTTTAGCTATTCAAGGGGTTATACTTTAGGTATGCTTAGGGGGTGTACCTTAGTTATACAAAAGGAGTACCTTAGTTATAGAAGGGGTATACCTTAGTTATACAAGGGGGTACTTTAGTTATTCAAAGGGGGTACCTTAGTTATATAAGGGAGAATACTTTGGGTAATACATGGGTGTACTTTAGGTATACTTGGGTGGTACCTTGGGTAATACTTGGGTGTACTTTGGGTAATACATGGGCGTACTTTAGGTATACTTGTGGGGTATCTTAAGCAACACAAATGGGGTACCTTGGGTAATGCATGGGTGTACTTAGGTGGTACCTTAGGTAATACATGGGTGTACATTAAGTATTTTTAGGAGATACTTTTGGTACACTTGAGAGGTACCCTGGGTACACTTGGGTGCTAATTTGGGTACACTTGAAAGGTATTTTAGGTATTCTTAGAAGATACTTTAAGTATACATTTGGTTTACTTGGGGAGGGGGGGGGGGGGGTGTGCTCTAGGTGTACTTGGCCCAAATTGGTGTTAATGATCGTTCAAGAATGATCTAGAAGGGTTGCAATTTGAATTTGGACACAAAACAAGAAATCTGGAAATTTTTGTATTGGATGTGCAAACGTTGAAGTTGGACGTTCAAGCATTAAACCTTTATCAAATGGTTTTTACAGAATTTAGCTCAACGCGTGATTCAAGGTTCGCACGTCAAGGTAAATTTTCACATTTAACTTCACTTTTTCAGAATTTGATTTCTAATTCACTAGAACTACTTTGATGGTATCTTAGCTAATTGAAATTGAGACATAACATTAACTAAGCTTACTTTAATAGAACCTTCAACATACTCCAATTTGTTTTCCCCAATTCTCAGGCATAATCCACATCCATCTCATCTTCATATCACAAGCGCTTAATTAGTCTAATAATCTCACTTTAAATAATTAAACTTAATAATTAAGTGATAATTAGGGTCGGGGTTTTACACAAGCCAATACACATATAAACACCCAGACCATAATATAAGATGCAAAGAGAGACCAAACTCATGCCAAAAATATATAAAAAAGAGAGATCCATCTATAAGAGATACATAGAGGCCAAAACCATAGTAGGACACATTAACCTTGCCTGATCAAAGCAAAAATAATACTCATTCATCCTTCCAAATCCTTCAAAGAACTAAAACATATTTTTTCACCAAAACGTACCTAATTTTGCGTCTAAAATCTCAATAATTAATTTGCTAGTGAAATCCACCTAAAAAGACCATAATATTGTTGAACAATGAGTTGTTATCATATAAAATCATTTTCTAATTAAATTCTAGGTCAATTTCTCAAAATATAAATTCTGGGTTTTGGCGCTCGAGCGTAGGTCGAGTAGGTAAAGTAGTGCTTGAGCAGGTGTCAGGCTCAAGTAGCGATCGAGTAGCCAAAATCTGCTCTTGCGTTTTGAGTTTTACTAACATGTGCTCAAGCTTGCACTCGAGCGAGGTCGTGCGGCCATGGAAATGGCCTTCGCGTTGGTGTTGCGCTCGAGTGGGCATCAAGCGCCAAGGCCAATTTCGTAAAAATCTTAATTTCTTATATATGCTGTATTTTCAAATTTTAACCTTCCATTTCCATTCGAAATCATGCAAAATCATCTCCAAACATGTCTAACAATTCTAACATCAATAAATCATGAAGATTTATTGTCCTACCATCAACATTTATGAAAAGCTTCACATATTATCATATACAAAGGTTCTTATCAATCGAAAGATTTCCAAATTATATATATAACTTTCTAACTTCATCTCTAGATCACTATCATCTATAATACTTCTCAGTTGATTGACTAATCCGATAAAACAATGCAAATTTTATTTTAAAGGGTTGTTACTAGCCTTGAATTCGCAATTCAACTTGGAAACCTTCAGCAACTATGATCCTTTCTTTCTCTCTTTGTTGTTCTCCTCCTTCTTCTTCTTCTCTCTCTCTCTCTCTCTCTCTCTCTCTAGCCATGAGATGCAAAGACCAAAAACCCCAAATTCTCAAATTACCACTTCTTAAACCACACGCCCAGTTCGATTTAGAATAGAAACCTAGTCCAATTGTAAACCTTGCTTATCCTTAATTCTCTCTCTTTTAGCAACTTTCCAATCTAACTCTCCCACATCTCCAATATAGAATCATATTCCAACCACGCATGCAACTGCTTAATTTAATTAATTTTCGTCCTATTTTCATCTCATATTTTTAAATATTACCAAATCACCTTATAACCTCACTTACTTCCCAATTTAAGGGCCCTAATTACATATAACTACCAATAGGCCCTTTTCTCACTTATTAGGCGATAAATCTTACTATTTAAATCTAAGTTAATCCAAACTTATGTCTAATTAAATTTTCTGGTCTAATAATTATTGAACTTATCAATTTATTAATTTGGCTAATTAGGGATTGACTAACATACCCTTTCTTTGATTTGACTACATCCAACAGTTGAACTTCTCCCAAAATTTCTAGATTTTGATCTAATCTCTCAATTTATTTATTAACCCCTTTTTATTTATTTATTGGAAATTTGGGATTTCACAAAATTAGACTTCTCTTCCAATACTTATCTAACTAAAAGAATTTTAATTACTAGAATTAATAATTAAATCCTACTAAATTAAAACAAAAGATTTGGATTAATGTATTTTCAACCCCAAGGAAGATTTGCGATATATAGTATTGCTCGTACTCCATATGCCAGGTTTCATTTAGTTGTCACTCTCAAGGCATGGATGATTTGAAATATATTGCTAGCTTTTGTATTATCCCTTGTTCCTCGGGATGCAAACTTAGTTGCTCATGTTCAAGGATGGTGATTCCATTGATTGGATGTACTGGGCCATCAACATCATTTCAAAGTGCAAGGGATCATAACACAATAATAAAATTAATAAAATAATATATTAATTTATTATTTAAATTTTAATATATTAATAATTACCAAAAACTTATTTTACTAAATTAAATATACTAATTATGAGAATAATTAATATATAAGTATTATATTAATATATTACATATTTTTCAATAATATTAATCATTTTAAATAATTATAAAAAATGCTTGCTTTAATTAATTAAATATATTAATTATTAAACTAATTAATATATTTAGCATGAGACTTAATGCCATAAAATATAATGCATGAAAAATGGAGCTTTGATATATTTTAATAATTTAAAACAATTACTCTATTTGATACATTTTAGTGAAGTATTCTTTTATAGGATTAATTTAATTATTTTTAGTGTATATTTGATTGGATTACGATTCTTTCTTAATTATTTTAGATATATTCTTGTAATTATTAAAAAGTATAGTCATTTAATAATATAAACTTTAATAAATACTCTCTTCAAAGCTTGAAAAATGTGGATTCATGCAACAACACAGAGTTGCATAATGCAATTGTTATTGTAAATAGTTGAATATTGTTTTCTTGTTTTAGAACATAGTGAAATTGTTATAAATAATTAATCACACATTTTCTATTTTGAATGATTCTAACAAATTATAAATGATCTTAACAAATTATGTGCATGATTCAAACGTATAAATATATTGCTTAAGATAATTGCTACCTTGCAACCTTCACCATCATTATTCCATAGATGCCGGTTTCTAGACCTCTCCAATATGCATTTCCTTAATGAAATAGGTAAATATTTTATCATCAATAAGTAAATAAAATTTCATAGAAGTTCTATTTATTGTCTATCAATCTAACTCTTGTCTAGTGTTATTTGATTTTTGTCTTACTTTTACACAGTACTTGGTTGAGATATTGGAGCAAACCTTATTTTCAATAATTGCAAGGTAATAATTTATTTTTATTTTTTGTATTTGTAGGGTAATAGAGAAATTAGTAGCAATAATGACTAGCATCTTAATTAATAATTTTGGGTTAAGATAAATCTGATTCAGTTTGATTTGACTAATTCAAAGCAACCCTAATACATATATTGAAACCTCGTCTAGCTTGTTAAAAGTAGCCTTAATCATGATCTATTTCCCCATTAAATGTACTATACGCATTTATTTTTTTAGTCAATATATATGAATATACTTTACACATAGTAGTTAATTGTTAATAAAAAAATGCCGGTAATTAATATATTTTATTTTGTGTCTCATAATTTATTATATAATTACTGGAATTAAATGGCCACTAACAAAATGTAATTATTGGGAATTGATAACAAGTTTTTATTATTCTCGAAAAAGAACTTAACTTGTCGTGTGGTTACATTAGTGTCAACATTTTATTAAAAATATTAAATTGCACATATAATTGAAATTTTAAAAAAAAAATTCTTGAAAGATATTCTACCAATATTTGAAATTAAACTAGGGTTAAATTGAGCGATATTGTGAAAATAAAAGATATTCTAACATATTACAATTTTTCATTATTGGGGATTATTACTTCCAAAAAATCTACATCTAACTGTTAATTTGGTGGATTTCTCTTTGATTTGAGGCCCATTTCAGCTTGAGGTGTATGTACACTTGTTTCTCTTGAGTGGCCTCTTGAATTACCAAGTCCATGTCGACTTCGGTCAAACACGAAAAAAAATATTTTCAAAAATTCTATTATTTGTGATTTCTAAGTTAATAATATCTCTTTTTTGATGTATTGGATAAAATAATATTTCTACAGGTTTAGTCTCCTCAATGTTGGTTTAAATCCCTTTCTTATGATGTTCCAAGGCATATTAGATTTTAGCAAGAGGCTCTTGTGACTTGGCATCGTGTTCATCTTCCAACCGATCAGTGTCTATATCGAGTACAATGCTTGGGTCATCAACATCTTGAAGAAAGCTTGGGTCATCATCTTAGTTGCGATTTCCCCTTGCAATTCTTTGTGTTTCAAGATTGGTGTGAGGATTGGTAATAGGGAACTTTGTCTATTCTCATGTGCAAATTACTTAATGAAATTTGGAGACACATGAAAATAGTAAAAATCATTAATCAACAGTTATTTAAATTTTTTCGATTTATTGAACTTTTAGGTATTTTTTAGCATAGGACCGTGGAGATCCTGAACTGGTGAAATGCTTCATGCTTGAGTTGATTTCTTAACGAATTACAACATGTTAATCATACTGTGGGTTTAGGTTTATCTAAGGAACACCTTTAAAATATTTGAGTTAATCTAACTAGAATGAGTGCACGTGCAGTATTGCAGGAAGGGATGGAGGGAGACATCCCTCGAGGTAACGGTTGCGAGACTATTTGTTAGTTTTTGGAAAAGTTGAGACAGTTTTGACATTTTTACCCTTTAATTAGTAAATCTTTTCAATAGTGTGTAAGAGTTGTTTTGAAAAACTGTGAATTTTGTTTGGCATGATTCCTAGGGGCCTCTTCTTGTTATATATAGTATAGATCTAATAAAATTAATACCCTTTAACATATTGATCCAAAGTATGCATGCTAAAATATCTGGTAAATGGGTTAAGATTTTGCAATCTTTAAGCTTAACCAATGTTCTACAGTCTGATCATTCAGAATCCTATGATAACTTGATCTACTTAAGTGTGATCAATCAAAAGGTGGGTCCAATCTTCTGCAATAGCTGATCGCATGATTAAAATCTAATAAAGGACATCTTTCACACAGTGATTCATGTAGGTGAATCCATCAGCTTCTTCCCACAACTTCCACAACTCTATTCTGACAACACAGTACATAACCCAATAAACATTGTTACCAGTATTTTGTCGCTCTATATATTCAAACCACAAATGATCTCCTTGGTACCTTGTTCGTCCATGGCATGATACCCCTGAAAGGAAACAGGCATGGTAGATGAAACCTGAAATGGAAAACCTTAATCACAAGCCTTTTGGTAGGCATCGCTTGACGTATATCAGTCATGACTCCCATGGCGACCTCATTGAGCTCCTTGGCTGAACTCTTAAGCCTCTGCTTGAAACTCCTTCGTTGTTCAGTGAATTGGTAGCTGCGGAGAAACGCCCGTCGTAGCTGCAGATAATCGCGGCAATTTTCGCCACTTCGGTAATCATCCATCCAATGAGATGCGTCTTGCCGGAGAGTTAGATGATCAGGTGTCGAACATGGCCAATTAAGCACAACCATTGGACGGATTCTCGACGGCATTCCTTTTCATCTGTTCTTAGTGATACTGGTTTCAGGAGAAGTGTGTAGGGAATATTTATGGATAATCTTTGGTGGGTTAATTCAATTAAGAAATGATTAGTAGTTGAACAACAAATGAAAATTTATTTGTGGTTGTTGATTTCAGCTGCACCCCATGGGCCATGACTTCTTTGTCCAACCTTGGAATTGATTGATTTAACATGTTTGATCATCTACTAAGCTTAACCATCCTATGCATCCTACCAAAAAAAACAAAAAGCTTAACCATCCTATCAGTTATTTACAATGTTTGGTTTCCGTACGTAATGCGAAAAATATAATTAAGTTAAAAGACACGCAATACTTGCACCATCTCTCTCTCCTCAAAATTTTTTAGGATCTCTCTCCTCAAAATTTTTTAGGAAAAATTACTAATAAGGCTCACTTTTGGCCGGTATTTACAATCCATCAGAAAACGATCACTTTTCAAACATAATTAAGTAGTGTCCGTACTCCGTAGTTAAGAAAGGTTTGTAATGCACGTAGGATGCGCTGGTGCTCCATGTAGATGCACTCGTATCCCACGAACGATGCACTCATGTGTCAAGTAGGCTACGTTTTTATCCCGTAGTTATAATATAGTTATAATAAAGTCACACTACAATTCAATTTTCTTAAAAGAGACCTTTTTTTGGAAATAATATTTATATTTAGATTGTTTTTATAAATAAAAGTCCCCTTAGAGTCTTACGGATAACTTTCCTAATTTTTTATTCATCGCATTGCTTGTGGTAGAGGTGCTTATCAGGTTGGCCTGGCACGGCATGGGCATGTTTAGCCCGTGCCTACCAAGCCGCGGGCCGAGCATGGCATGGCTCGTGGTGGAAACAGGTCGTGCCGTGCCCAGCCCATTTAGCAATATACCTAGCACGGTAGAAGGTGGGTCGTGCTGAGTCGGGCTATGGCCCACGAGCCAATAGGCCAAATGTAAAAATTTAGAAAAAAGAAAAAAAAAGTATTAAAGAAGGTTTTTGAAAAAAAAAAAAACCATTTACGTAGGCTGCAAAAGAAAAGTAAAGAAGGTTTTGCAGAACATGGATTGCAAGAAAACTGTTCTTGAAAATGCAAAAATATTTACATATTGGTGAACCGTGCTGAGACGAGGAATTGCAAAGGTGTTACCTGCGTCAATTACAGCTTGACTGTCCAAGCAATAATTGACGCAAATAACACTTTTGCAACTCCTGTTTAATTGTGAAGAAGCAAAATGATAACTTTGTAACAGCCTTGTTCAAAAATTTGCTAACGGTCGGGCTCAAGGATGCGCCAATGTGAGCACTGTGTCTCTGCTGGTCATTAGCAAAATCATTGAACATGACTAAGAAAAAAACGAAGAAAGTAAAAAAAAATTATAACTTTTTTAGAGCCTTGTTAAGAGATTTGCCAATAGTCGGCCTAAGACACCCCCATATGAGCACTCTGCCGAGTATGCCAACCATTAGCAAAATCGCTCAACAAGATTCTCCAATCCCAATGTTTCAGTACTCCATACTGTCGGGCAGCGAACATCTAAGACTAAGGAAGATCAAGTCATCCCCGTATTTTGCCACATACGTGGGTTCCATCCCGACGTGAACGGCCACTTTCTTTTTCATTGGTGTAACTTTGGGATCGTAATGATAGTGTAGCTTCGCCAGAGCCTTGGCCTCCCCTAGTCTAATGATAGAGGCAAGAACACTTTCCGGCCAAGCCTTACTATAACCAACCTCAGAGTCCCACTCAATCTTTTATATCGATGTATTTAAAGTAAGAAGAGAAGAGAAGAGATGAGAAGAAGTGTGGTTTAGAGTAGGAAGGGTTAGGCCTATTTATAGAAAACCAAAAGTGATTTTTTACCACCTCTATCCTCCAATATGGTTGTTATTTGGCTGTTGGAAGGGTAAATGGTCATTTACAGTCAATTACAAGTATACCCCTAATATAGCTATTATATGGTTGTTGAAGAGTAAAAGTGTAAAAAAGAGAGGTAAAAGTTACTTTTGGGAGGAAAAAATGGCTAGCCATTTTTCGGGTGTGCCGGAATGTCGGGCCCAACAGCAAGCCCGCTAGGAGGGCACGAGCCGTGCCGTGCTGGGCCACGCACAGGCATGCTTTAAGCGTGCTAGGCCGTGCCGTGTCCTTGCCGGCCTAGCCCGATAAACAACCCTAGGTTGTGGCCTTTCATGTGGGATGGGGATGTAAATCGTGTTGTCCTGGCCCATGGCACACGAGTCAACCAATTTTTCGTGCCATATGTGCTCATGACATGCTCAAGCTCAAGCCGTGGATCTATGCTTTAACTGTTCTTCAACACAGTCCATTGATATATTATGTAAAAATTATCCGTAATAATCGTAAATTATATATGTATATAAACACTAAAATTCATCCTTTTGAAATTCTATTTGTAACTCATTTACTTTAATTCCTTGATCCTGAAATCCACTGTAGTTTTATATCCTTCAATAAAGCTATGCAAATATTTTTTGTGATTTTATATATAGTCTACGTTGCATGTTAATATTGATTTATTGCACTTTTTTAGCAACATATTTGTGTTAAATCCAAATACAAAGTTATTATTAAAAATTAACTTTATTTTGAATCACTTTTAAAATTTATAAGAATTTCTTATTGTCCAAAATGTTAAAAATATAATAAATTTATATGAAGTCTTATTGGATTTATATTTCATGTTTAAGAATTAGAATTTTGGGGTTTTTTTTTTCAATTAATTAATCAATAATTTAAATAATGTCTTAATAATTAGATATTTTAATTATTAATTAATAATTCAAAAATGTCTTAACAATTACACACGGCAATAATAAACTCCATTTTTCTTTTTTATTAAAATGATACATGGGAAAAATAAAATATTTTTCATTTGTTTGTTATTTAATTAAACTTTCCAAGACAAGTATCTGAAAATAAGTTAACAAGCCCATGTGAATTTCCAATTATTAAAATTTTTTTCGTTTCTTTTTATTTGATTATAGTAGGATTTTTTTAGTAAAATTGAAAAACACTAGGGATATACGTGGATATTTAGGTATGTAAAAAATTCACTTTAGGGATATATATGGACTTCCAATTATAGTATTTACTATTTTCTCTATATTTTATTAGTAAAAAACTCTAAGCAAAATAAAATTATCCTCTACATTAATATTGCATATAGTAACATTATAAAAAAAACCTATCAACATTAATTGTCATGAAAGCTAAGCAACTTGTTTTTTCTTTATTGATGGATATATTGGATTTTTTTTTCTTTTATTTTCTTTTCGATAAGTATTGGAGAAGCAATTATGTTTTCTCTTAATTGATGGATATGTTGAATCTTTTTTTATATATATTGAATATTTAATTGATGGATATATTTTTATTTGTTTTAGTGCTACATGATTGGATATGTAAAATCCTAGATTTTAGTAATAAAATAATTAGACTTAATAAATAAACTAACTGAGTTATTAATAATATGTAGTGGTTGAGGATTTGGTTCAACCCGGAGAAGACCAAGGTGAACTGGAGGAGAGCTTGGAAAGCTAATCTAAGGTGAGATTTTTAAATTTAAATTAAGGAGGAATTTTAGTTATTATTATTTAGATTGTTATAGTGTAGAACTAAGTAAACAAAAAAAATAAATAAAGAGAATAAAAAGGAAGGTGGTCGAACCCAGATATTGGAGGGTTGACCCAAAAGTTTGCTTGGGTTGAGGTTTAATGGTTTGATTAGGTTAAGTTTAATGAAGAGGGTATTTTAGTAAAGGAAATTAATTAATAAAATAACCTAAACCTGACATGCGACTGTTCACGTCCAAGAGAATAGCCACACGTCCAACTTCTCTTTTCTCTTCTATTCTTCAACTCTCCCATAGTAAGATCAAACCCTAATATTCAAGTTTTGGTTGGAGTAGTCTTAGAGAAGGAGGAAGGAGTATTTTCGGTCAGAAAAGCCCAGGTAAGAACAAGTTAGAAAAAAGTTTTTGTTTTGGGAGATAGAGCATTGTTTTTAGTTCCTAAAGACATGATTTTGATCCAGAAGTGATAGAGGCTTGACGTGATCTAATAAGCATTCGTTGGAGTGATTTTGGAGAGCTTTTAGAGAAGGTTTAAGCTTCAGGAACAAGTAAGTAGTCCTTTTAAGACTTGCACAAACAGATTTCGTGTTTAATCGATATTCATGTTTATGCAGAGATTTTATGACGTGTTTGCATGTTTTATGATGTTTTATTTGTTGGAAATTGTTCTAGCATGTTTATAAAGTACTTTATAATGATTTAGATTGGATTTGATGCATTGGTTATTGAGTTTTTGAATTTTTAGTGATTTACGCAATTTTTCGTAAGTTGTTGTCATGACAGGCCACTCGAACAGTTGCTCGAGCGCACCTGTCTGTTTGTTCAAACCCGAGAGCAATTAATACTCAAAAGCATTGTCGCCCGAACAGTCGCTCGAGTGATCTATCGAGTGACCCACCCCTGAAACAACCTAAGTATAAGGCCGTTCGAGCGTCCCTTGGCCACTCGAGCGCCTTGCCTGTCAGAATTTTGAAATTTACCAATCAGCCTAGTTTTTCATTACGGAATTGATTTTATTCATTTTTAACCCATGTACCATCAAGTTTAGGGTATTTAGAGATAGTTTGCACTGGCGGAAGTTTAAAATTCATTTTTATAAAGATTTTGGGTAGATTTTACCAAAGAAGCACTTTTACTTAATACCATTGTTCCAAATGATTCTATTTTTAACCAAAGTTGATTTTATGAGTTCTTACACCTATATTTGGGTGATATGAAGGTATTTTGTGCATCGATGGAGTCGATACACGTTCAGGACATATTTGTCCGTTGAAACCTGGAGTTTGGACATATGACTTGGTACATCTTGTTTTGGTTTTGGGTTACAGTTGTGACAAGGCAGGTGCCTGGTTTATTATTTTCGTAGGGCGGATTTGATTATTGTTAGTACAGATGAGGTTCTGTATTTGTGGGTGTTATTGGGAAGTATGTCCATTCCTTGGTTTATTTTTCCACTGTTAAGTGGGCTTAGCAATTATATGGATCCATAAAATAGCTAGTTAGTGAAATGTTTATTAGAGGTGTTTGAATTCTGTGTTATAGAAATTCCACTGTTGTGAAATGTTTATTAGAGGGCTTAGCAATTATATGGATCCAAGAATACATCCACAAACTCACAAACTACTGGCACCTCCCCAATACTCAACTCCTTGCCCTTTGCTGGTTCCACTTCAATCGAAGCAACCAAACTAATACGGGTGTTTAACCCTTGGTTCATGGAACAACGGATTGGACTATTAGGTTTACTGACTATGATTGACTTGTTATGACAGTCAATAATCACATGGTGTCTTGACAACTAGTCCATGCCTAAGATCACGTCATATCCACTAAAGTTCAGACTAATCAAGTCTCCAGGCAACTCCAACTTGCCTAATCTAATCGTACAATCTCTATAGACTGTCACCACCTCACTAGTTTCACCCAACGGTGTATAAATAGACAATGCAAAATTTAGGCAAGAAGGGACTAACCCAATATGGCATGCATAACTAGGTGTAATAAATGAATGGGTAGCTCCCGAATCAAACCAACTAAGAGCTGAATAACTAGAAATAAAGATGGTACCTCCTACAATCGCTAGTGCATCTGGTCTAGGCTAAATGGATGGGGAATCTGCAAAGGCTCTGGCCTGTAGAGGCTGCGGCTGTAGTGGTGCAAGCTGAGATCTCTGCTCTGCCTGATATGATATATAAGATCCTGGATTTTAGGAAATTTTAATTAAGAGGGAATATTTTAATTACGAGTAAATAGAGGATTAAAGGACTTAATTAGATTAATTAAATCAAAATTTGATAGAAAACAGGTGGTTTGTTCCGAGATAGTTGATTTGAGTTTGGATCAATTGGATTGGTTCATTTCAAGTGAACCGATTTAAGTGATTGAGTTCAATTTTGTTGGTTTAGGGTTATTGGGTTAAACGGGATTGTTTTAATTGAGGAAAAGAATTATTTTAATTGGGTTCAGTTTAATCGAATTCGGTTTAATTGGGTTATTTGTTAATTTGATTTAGTTTTAGGATGGTTGCGTTGGTTCGGTTCATCGAACCGGTTTAATTGGTTTAAAGGATATATCTATATATATATATCTATATATATATATATATACCACTCGTAATAAGGACCTTACAAATAAGCGTTTCGGTAAAACAACTCAACCAAAGAAGAAATAATAAACAAACAACAGCGGAAATAAATTGTTAAACAGAAAAGAAAATTGATTGATTGATTGATTAATCAAACAGATCAATAGATCTGATCAATTGATACTCTAAAAGATCAATGAGCCGATTAGATCCAGTATACTCTTTCTGACATACAGGGAGATGTCAGGGCAACCTTTTTCTCCGTAGAGATACTTGGTTCCTTTCTACTGTTCCGGTAGTGTCCAGCAGAGGCTGCAGTGCCTACTAGACGACCCTTGTTCTAAATCGGATTGATATTAAAGAGTCAAGGCGGCAGGGCCAGCCATGAATTGATCTTGAAGAATTGATTTGTTTAATTTGTTAGATCTTGTAAAGAAATTAGCAAACCGGCAGCAGAGCCTTCCGTCGTGAGCAGATCTGTGGAACCACAGCCGTAGCACCAACCACGAGATCTACTTGGCGTGTGTGCTAAACAGGTGTGAGATTTGAAGAAATGAACTTGATATTATTGAATCATACAAAAGAGTACATAATATTGTTACAAACTACGATTACACTTGAAGATACATACTATGGAGAACAATAATTAAAACTAGGACTTGACGAAAGGTAGGAGATGAGATTGACTTGAATAAAAGGTAAGAAATAAAAAGGATTGGACTTACAAGACTCTGGTGATCTTCTGGAACCTTGGTCTTGAAAGCAATTTGAACTTGGAGATTGATCTTGAAAGAAAGATGGAGGAAGATTGTAGAAGATAAATGAAGAGGATTGAAGTAGAAGATGGGTTCAAATGAGGGAAGGGTTCTCCTTTTATAGACGAAGGAGGACCCTGGACTCCAAAATAAAATTTGACATCCGAATAGTAAAATTGAATAGTGTCCCGCTACAGTGAACAGTAAAAATTGAACAGTAACTGCTACAGTGACTTTTGCTACAGTGACTTTTGAGAATTGATGATCTTGCCAAATCTTGCCATTTGTCAAAGCTGAACGACGAAGTCATCTGGATCGTTTGGATCATAGTCACCAACCGATTCTTCCGATTTTTGTTCAACTTCTTGTACTTGAGAATCAACTGCCAGAAGGGCTTCTTGAAGAAATTTTTTGTATTGCTCTTTAGTCATTGCTCTTGCGAGGCCTGCTTGAACTTGAGACTTGGTCATGAGAAATTGATCTTGTTCCGGTTTCTTGATCTGCTTCTGCTGCTGTTGTATGGCTCTTGCTTGTCCGAGTAACCATTGCTTGATATGGGGTACAGTAGTGTTGGTGGCATCGAATTTGTCCCACCATTTGGTTCTGAATTGCCTGGCCAGTGTTGGAAATGGGCCTGAATCATCAATTGTGTAGTCCCAACTGACGATCCATGCGAGCTTGAAATTGATGAATAAATGAAAAAGGCATGGAAAATGATTGAGGCGAGGTTTGGTATTCTTGAATTGTTTGGCAAAGAGGGAAAGTCCCTGTTGGCTTGGTTCTGGAAGGTTATCTGGAATTGGGCCAAAGTAAGACCACCATTGTAGAAACCAGGCCGGGATTGTTTCAACAAATTGGTGTTTGAAAAATATGAGCCATGAGTGACTTGTGGGTCTTAGGTAGAAAGTATTGTACCAGGCTGAGGTATAGTCCCAGTAATTGTAAAATTGGGGTTCAAAGGTTTGAGAAAATCTTCTGGGAGTAAGAGGATGACTACCCCATGAAGATAGATTGTGTACTTGAATTATTTGACAGGTGGAATGGGTAACGTATGGTTCTGGTCCATTACCCGGATAGTGCTTGATTAAAACAGATTTTGTATCAACTAAAATAAACTCATAAAACTTTTGAGTTTTGCTTGAAAAACCGCAAGGAAATTCTTGTTCATTTAAAGTATTGTGATTGTGAAAATAGTTTTGTGCACATTGGTCTGGGTCAGGGTGATAAAGTTCTTCTTCAATTGTAAAAACTTGAAGAATATTTGATTTTAGTAAATAATTTGATTGGTTTGCTGAAAACGATTTTGCAGAAATTAAAGGTGCGGGACCAGGTTTGGTCGCCACAATCTGACTTGAAGCTGAAGGTTTTGCCAATTGCTTGCCTTTGTTTTTCTTGACTACTTCCTTGAATGGCTGAGAATTCAGGGCTAATTCCTTGGATTGTTCTAATTGAAGCAATTGAATTTTCAAGTCTTCCTCTTCTTTTTCCATCTGGGCGGCCCATGATGTTTTTGATTGGATTGGTTGACGGGTAGAAGGATTGGATGTTGGGCTTGGACACGACGATTGAGAAGTATTTGGATTTTGGGCAAATTGGGTATACGATTGAGGGGTTGTATATTGAGGTTCAGTTGATTTGGATTGTTGGGCTTGTTGGGCTTGTCTGGTAACCGGGTTGAGCATAGCCCAAGTGGTTGGTAATTGTCTTGGCATCTTGACCCTGAAGGAATTCACGGGTTAAGAAGTCAGGAAGGGAATTATTTTCTCCTTTAATAAACTCAATATCAAAATCAAAAATACTTAAAATTGTTTGCCATCTAGCAAATATTTGTTTTGAAGCTAAATTCTTGACATCTTTTTGTAAAACGCTTTTTGCTGCTTTGCAATCAACTCTTAAAAGAAATTTTTGATTGAGTAAATCTGATTGAAACTTAGATATACATAAAACCATCGATAAAATCTTTTTTTTGATTGTAGAATAATTGGATTGAGTTGGATTCCAAGTTCCACTTGTAAATTTGACCAATTGTTCTTTATTATCTATTTTTTGTTTTAGGATACCACCATAACCGACGTCTGAGGCATCTGTTTCAACTATTTTGAATGCATCAGGGTTAGGTAAAGTTAAACATGGCAAATGTTTAACCTGTTTTTTGATTTTTTGAACTATTGCTATATGCTCAGGTGTCCATGGTCCTGGGGTCTTTTTGAGTCTTTTTCTTAGTAATTGAACTGATTGACTCAAATTGGGAAAAAAGTCTGTTACATAATTTAAACTTCCTAAAAATCTTTGTAATTGTTTTTTGTCTTTGATTTCATCAGGAAATTTATCTCCGAATGAGAGAGATCTCTCAATAGGACGAATTGTTCCTTGATGAATAATATGACCTAAAAATTTTATCTTAGTTTGAAATAAAACGATCTTTGGCTTGGAAATCACTAATCCATTTTGTTTTATTATGTTGTAAAATTGATTAAGGTGTTTCCAGTGTTGAGATATTGATGAAGAAAAGACCAGAACATCATCAATATAAATAATTGTAAATTTGTCATATGGATTAAATATGTCATTCATAATTTTTTGGAATTCTGAAGGAGCATTCTTGAGCCCGAATGGCATTACATTCCATTCGTAATGTCCAAATGGAACTGTAAAGGCTGTCTTGTATCGATCTTGCTCAGCTATCTGGATCTGCCAGAATCCAGACTTCATATCGAATTTCGAAAAAACTCTTGCATTATGTAATCTTTGAATTAAATCTTGTTTATTGGGAATTGGATATCTTATCCATTGTAATGCATTATTTAATGGTTTGTAATTAATAACTAATCTTGGAGTTCCTCTTTCGATTTCTGAATTCTTATTGACATAGAATGCAGAACAACTCCAAGGTGATTTGCTTGGTCTAATAATATTTTTCTTAAGTAAATCATTGATTTCTTGTTTACAATATTGTAACAGTTCTTGAGACATTTGAATTGGTCTAGCTTTAGTAGGGATTTTGTTTTCTTGAAAATCTGGAATATATGGTAAAGAGACTGTATGTTTTTTCCTATGCCAGAAAGCATTTGGAATATCAGAACATGCTTCTCTTTCTAATTTTTGTTTGAAATTATCTATTTGTTGAATTAAGCTTGGATTGTTAAGTTGTTGTTCTATATTTTTATTTTCTATTTCTTCTTTAAGAAACATAATTTGTTTCTCTTTTCTTTGAATTAAATTGGCTTCTGGGGATATTGACAATTGTTTTAAAATATCTATTTCTCTTGTTATTTGCCTAGTAATAAATCGGAAATTAATTGTTTTGTCTTCACATATTGTTTTTAAGCCATCATTAGTGACAGTAAATGGCTGGATTAATGCTAAGAAGGGAGTACCTAAAATGACTTGTTTACTAAGATCACTAATTAAAATGAATGGGGTTCTGAAGCAAATATTGTCATTGCAGATGTGTACATTTGACAATTTGTAATTGATTTTCATACCAACTCCACTTGCCGTATGGAGTTTTTCCTTGGTTTTCTCAAAGTATTTTGAAGGTATTATACCTTCTTGAATACAATTGAGGTTTGCACCACTATCAACTAAGGCGATTGTTTCAAACTTGAATTCATTGTTGATAACTAAATTGATTCTAATTAACCATTTTCTAAAATTGATTTGTGAAATTAATCCTAAAAATTGTTCTTCTACATCATCTGTTTCCTGGGAAGTGGATGCTTCATCACCTTTTTCTTCCGGAATTGTTTTCATTTGATTGTACATAAGCTGGCTTTGAACATTGACTTGAGCTTGTAGATTGTTCGTGATTGATTTCAGTTCTTTTAATTCTGACTTGATTTGATTAATTTCATGTTTTAAATCTTGAACTGATATATCTTCTTTTGATTCTTTTTTAAACCTATCAACGATTTCTTTGAAATTGTAAGGATTCTTGGTTTTGTCAGTAATTTGTTTTTCTAAGTTATTTTTATCTTGTTTATTAAGTGATTGTTTTAATTTTTGTAAAATTAATTTCTTTTCTTCTGGATTGTGGATTTCATCGACTAATTCTAATAATATATTTTGTTCTTTGGTTAAAACAAAAAGACTTGGTTTATTGCAACATTTTCCTACACACGGTTTTGGTTTTTCACATTCTGATTCTGACTCAGAACTTGGTTCTTCATCAGATTCTGAATTGTAATCATCATCTTGAATTTGATTGATTTGTTCTTCACTTGATGTTTCATAATCAGTATCTGATTGTTCTGATTCTGAATTGATTATAAATATTTTTTGTAATTGGTTTTTTAATTCATTCGTTATATCTAACTCATTAATTTTTTGTTTTATTCTACACTTATTTGCAAAATGACCTATTCTTCCACATTTGTAACAAGTTTTGTCTTTACTAAAATTTTTCCTAAATTTTTTTGAAGGTTTTCTTGATGAACTTGGCTTATCTTTTTCATCGTTCTTGATTTCCTTTTTGTGATAATTATTGTATTTCCTAAACTTAGATTTGTGTGGTTTTGACTTGTATGTTTTGTGTGACTTGTAGCTTTTTCTTGGTTTTGTTGAAGGTGTTTGAATTTTCTCGAAACCAAATTGTTCACAAAAACTACCTAATTCTTTTCTTGTTGTTAGACTATCTTTCTTGAGTTTGTTCTTTAATTGGATCTCAGTACAAATTGCTAAGGCTTCAAAATTGATTGTGGAAATTAAATCTCCGTAAGTTAATCTATCATATGGAATTGAACCTCTAAATTGTTCGGCTAATTTGGACTTGATTTTTGCAGACAGAGCCTGTGGCAATCCGGATAAGAACTTTTCTTTCCAGAAAGCTTGGCTGCAGTCTTCCCTAAGAAGGACTTTGGACAAGAACATATCTTTGTACCATTTGAAATCTTGTAATTTCCTACATCTAAGATTTAATAAAATCTCAGAAGAGTTGTCTTTTAATTTTGAAGGATCTCTGATGTACATTTTCATGATTGTATAAATTAAAGTTTCTACTGGATTGGGAATTTCTTGGTCATCTTCAGTTTTAATTGGTTCAAAATTTTCATCAATCTTAACAGAATTTAAAATATTGGCTCTTTCAATATCAGCGAGATAATTATCCCACCAATGTTTTAATTGACCTGTAAACCCAGCTATCAAAGCTTGGGCAATTGCTTGTTCAGACACGTTTTCTTGTTTGATTTTGTAAGCAGTGCTTACCATTGTCATGTGTTGTAATGTTTCGATAATCAAGTGCTCAGACTTGCCATCTATGTTCCATTCATAGATTGTATTGGGATGAAATGATGCTTGAGTAAATTGGTTCTTTTCTTCTAATTGTATGTCTGGAAAACTAGGTCTAGGATAATAATTCCTAGTGTTTTTCCAGTTCATCTTGTTGATTTCTAAACTTTCTGGTTTTTCAATTGTGACTACGGATCTTTGTTGATCACTTGGTCCTGGCCTAATTCTAAGAGGAGTTTGTAGGACAGGAGGTTCTTGAGTATCTGGAACTATCGTATTTTCGTTTAAGAGATCTCTAAGTCTCTTATCTATTTCTTGATCAAATTCCCTAATTTCTAATTGTTTATTTAATTCTTTTGGAATTTCTACTGGCTTGAAAATTGGAGTATTTTTTTATGACGAAGGCATGGTAACATCTTGTTTTTGAATAATTGTTTCTATCCTATCAACTTGATTTCCTATTGTATATAAACATTTGTTTGTAAAATTATTTTGTTCGATAATTTTGTTTATACCTTTGTTTGTGGCTTGGGCATCTTTATTGTTATCTCTAATCTTGTAAGGAGCAGCTACGATTTCTGTTTGTTTATTATTGAATTTGATTTGATCCTGGGGAGGATGTACAGATGCTATTGATTTTTCTTCTGTATTTTTCCAAATTGTTATTGGTTTTTCTAAGACTGTTAAATCTGAATATAACCAGTCAAAGAAATACACGTTTTCTTGAATCAATTCTAAAAATTTATAATATTTTGATTGAATATGGTCTCTTAATTTTTTATCATAATTTTTGAAGAATTGATCTCTTTTTGATTTGTTGTTTGGAGAATAAAAATCTTTTCTAAGATATTCTTTGTCTATTGTAAATTGTTTTTCTATCATATCGCAACTAGGATGTGTTTGTGGACCTTGCATTTGAGAATAAGTTGGGGACAGGTTTTGGTCTTCAGACTCTTTGTCTGTTTCATCTGGTTCATTGGTTTTGTATGTTGGTTTAACTATGTTTGCTTGTGTCTTGATTCTTGATAAATTAATTGTAGAAGGAATTGAAGAACATGATTTTCTTGTACTTGAAAAGGATGGAACCCTACGACTTGATTGTCCTAATTCAAAGTTAGGATTAGTAAAGATTGGAATTCTGTTATCTAGATTGCTTCGGCTAGACTGTCCTAAATCTGGATTCCTAAAACTTAGCTTTGAAAACTTAATTTCTACGCTACCATCCTCATGTTGAATAACATGATCTAACTTATTGTTCTCTTTTTTGGGTGGAGTAACCACTAATTGGATATTCCATTCAGTGGGAAGATGTACATCATCCCATCTGATTGTTCTTAGAACTATGACATTGGAATCTGCTGGATTGGTTTGGAGGAGAAGAGTTTCTCCTTTCGGGCTTGCTATCTTAACTAAAGGATTGGCCATTGTTGTCATGGCCTTGTAATGGATTCTATATATAATTGCAAAAGGGAGTGATCCCGGAAGCATATCATATCCTGTGGACTTGATATTCAAAACTAAAGATTGAAGGACACCTGGGTCCGTAAGACTAATTGAGAAATCTGGGAAACAATTGAAGTAAATCGGACCATTGTACAAGCTTGACTCTATTATTCCTAACAGAGAATCATTGAATTGATTGTGTCTACAGTCACGTAAACACAGTAATATTGCAGTATTTAAACCTTGTCTTGTTAATGGTTTGATTGCGATTTGGACCATTCCTATATGTAAATAATTGTATTTTTGTCTATGTTTTTCCAAGGTAAGATTGATTTTTTCATGTTCATTTGTGAGGGAAATTGTCTGTTCTACAGTTTTGATTGTATAATCGGAAACAAATTTAAAGCTTCCTTTCTTATAAACTTGATCTATTGGAACTTTTGGGATTGTCCAATTGTTTAAATCTTTTTCTACATTTATTAAATTGTTTTCCTCTATGTTTATTGTTTGACCCGTATTTAAGCTTCTCTGAGACATAGTTCTCCTTAGATAATTCATAAGGGTATTATGGTCATTCGACTTCAACCTTAGTAATCGGTATTTCTTCCCCCGGACTGTCAACGTTTTACGCCTGAGACGGCCTTTTTCACACAGAACGGCCTTTAATGGCTACGCGACTTTGGGTCATGCAAGGAGTCAAAATACCTTTCACAAAAATTTAATCAAATAACTTTGAATAAGATCAAAGAACCCAAGTGTTCTTATTTTTGTTCACTCGTGAGGGTTAGAAGAAGAGGAGAAACCGTAGAGGAGAAGGAGAAAGGAAGAAGAAGAAGAAGAAGGAAGAAGAAAGGGAGAGGATTTCTAGCTTGGATTCGCAAGTCACAAGTAAGTAGCACCGATTTTTTGTTTCGTTTTGTGTTCTGGAGGTTAATCGATTGTGTTGTATGATTTTGGGTTGTATTTACATGTATTTAGTATAGTAGGGATGTTATATGTATGCTAGAACTGATTAGAACATGAAAAATTGAGTTTTAGTACACTGTACGGCCGATTTCGGAGGGACCGCCGACCTCTTTGTGCTCGGTGCTCCTAGGCGCTAGTACAAATGGTTTAGACTGCCGACGACCGCTTATTGACAGGCAGTCGGCGCTTTAATTTAAACTACCGCCTACCCTAGACCGCCCAGGCGGTCCTGAGCAATCCTGGGCGCTTTAACCAGAAAACACAGTTTTGACAGTTTTTCATCCCCTTTTCTTCTCCAACCCTTTTCCAAATAACCCTAGCCTCCTACACAGCACCCTTATTCACGTAAAAGACATTTAAGTAAATGTCCTATGTATTTATTGCTCCATTTACTTAAGTCTTTACATGTAAATAAGGTTTAACCCCCTATTTGGAGCCAATAAAAATACTCCCAAGACCCAATTCCCAACCAATAAAAAGTCAACTTTTCAGTTTATGCCTAAATTTCCAGTTTTCCCAATTTTTATCAAAAATCCCGTTTTGAGTTTTGTACCCAGATGAGTGATTTAAAAGCCCATAAAATTCTAGAAAATTTTTTTACCCCTAATTAGACTATAACCAAAATTTGAGCCGAAAACTCCTCGTGGATTGGTCTAGAAAAATTATATACCCAAAAGTCAACGTTTTTAACCAGACTTAGAATATTTTTGGGGTCTGAAACTTTTTGTTTCAGAATCGATTGATTTTTGGTATAGTGACCTTACTGAGTATCCTGAGACTATCCCATTCATCCACCAATACGTTTCCTCTATGATAGAGAGGCCTTCCATGAGGGAAGTGCTGCAATCTCTTTAATGTGTTTCCTCCATAAGGGAGAGGCCTTTCATGAGGGAAGTGCTGCAATCTCCTTAATGTGTTTCCTCCATGATGGAGAGGCCTTTCATGAGGGAAGTGTTGTAATCTCTTTAATGCGTTTCCTCCATGAGGGAGAGGCCTTCCATGAGGGAAGTGCTGCAATCTCTTTAATGCGTTTCCTCCATGAGGGAGAGGTCTTTCATGAGGGAAGTGCTGCAATCTCCTTAATGTGTTTCTTCCATGATGGAGAGGCCTTTCATGAGGGAAGTGCTGTGGCAAAGTAGTCAAATTTCCACGAGTCCTGCTATGATTTGTTGATTATGATTGATACTCAAATTTGATTGGCATGCATATTTATTCTAGTTGTCTTGTATCTGTTGATATATTATAGTGGGATTATCCGATTTATCTGCGTTATTGTTTCCGATGCATATTTTACTCTAGAGCATGTTTTAGAACTGTGAAAAAATGTTTATGAGCATGCATGTGCTACTTACTGGGATATTCGTATCTCAGACCATTTTGTTTTGTTTTCAAATATTGGAAAGGCCGATATCGGTGGGTAAACGTTTAAATCATGTGAGTATCAGAATATAGATATGATATTTCATTTGATATGGGTTTATTTGACTTTGATTATATATTTAAATGTTTTTTTTTGTGTTTCCTGTACTCTGTATTGCGTTCCTGGGTGGATAAGTAACCCTTTGGTGACGAGTTACGGTTTAGTCCACGTAACCCGGATCCAGGGCGTTACATGATCCACCTCTACCCGTCGGCCTGCCCTGCTGCCTCGGGCCTCCACGACCTCCTCGATAGGGATGTGGCTCTGATGCCTAGGTGGGGCTGCAGTGGACGGTGCCTCAGTCGCCTAATAGGGTCTAGTTTGGAGCGTCTGATAAGTGGAAGGATGCGGGCACTCGTGGATCTAGTGACCATGCTGCCCACAATGGAAACACACTCCTGCCGGTGCAAAACATGGTCCGGGCATGTGGAATCTGCCGCATCTCTGGCAACTGGCACTACCCATCCCCCGGCTCGGCTCTCCTCTAGCTTGGACCCCTCCACTGGGTCTCCTTTAATCACCAGTAATATATCTCTGCCTGCCATCTCTACCAGAATGCCTCCTTCACCTATGTGCTGGCCTAGGTGGCACCCTCTGTGCTCTCTCCTCCTCAGCCCCTCTGGACTGAGCCCTCTCAATCACTGTAGCTCTCCTCACTGACTCGGAGAAACTACCACTCAGGAACATCTCCACTCGGTCCCTGATATCCTGCCTAAGGCCTCTCTTGAAATGACGGGCCTTCTTGCCCTCTGTATTGATGAGATGTGGGGCAGACCTCGATAACTCTATGAATCTCGCCACATACTGAGCCACAGTCTGGCTCCCCTGAGATATATGGAGGAACTCTGCCTCCTTCTGTAGCCTGACCTCCTCGGGAAAGTATCGGTTGAAGAACCGACCTTGGAACTCCTCCAAAGTAAGTGGGACTCCCTCTATAGCCATCTCGGCCATCACTGACCTCCGCTAGAAGTCAGTCTCACCCTCTAGTACATAGGTAGCTAGGCCTACCTTATCCTCATCTCCGCATCCTATGGCTGCGAAGATTTTCTCTATCCTCAACAACCATCTCTCCGCCTCCGGGCTAAGGATGCCCATGAAAAGGAGGGGGAGACATCCTCCTAAACTACCTCATAGCATCTGCTATCTAGTTACCTCTCTCATGACTGGGCGGATTCTGCCCATTATGATGGGTCACAGCAGCCTACTGTTGGAACAACGTGGACATCTCGCCCAACTCTCTCCAAATCTGGTCTATCTGTCCCCTAGCAACTAGGACATCGGGTGGGACAACACCTGCAGCAGTTGGAACTCCAGCCAGAGCTAACATAGGATCCTCAACAGGATCAACAACTGGATCATCCGCTGGTATACCCGCGGGATCATACCCTAGTACATAGGCAGCAGTCGCTCTACAACCTCTGCCTCTCAGTCTAGGTGCCATGGTACTGAAATTTAACAGATACAATCGACTTAGGCAAATTCAACCAAATTAATTTAAATAAGTACAACCAACTACAACAATCTATTTAAAACGAAGAATTTCCATGCATTCCCTAGTTATAAGATGAGGAAGAAATTTGAAGGAATACTTCATCACTACCACTCCCTTCAGTATATCTGTAGTTATACGAAGGTCGGGGTTCATCACGAAAATCCCTTCACTAATTTCTTAATAATAGTATATAGGTGTATACAAGTTCTTTTCATGCAAGATTTAGCTAATAAGCTATCCCATGTGTATAAGGTTAGCCACTTCGGTATATACTCAACATTGGCCGATGCTTCACAATACCTTAGTATAACCAGATACATTTGGCTCATCACACACAATCACATAGGATAATAATAGTATTTATTCAATCAAAAATAAGGGATGGATCCTAGAAACAACCTAGGGGTTCTAGCTAGCGTGCACTAGCTCTCCAAACCAACCTATGGCTTCTACTCTAGGTTGTGGCCCTTATTTATGCTTTGATACCAAAAATTGTCACGCCCCAGAACCAGGTCTGCCCCTCCAAGGCACAAACCCGTCCCAGACCATGACAGGTGGGTCATTGTACTTGATAAAATGCGGAGAATTTTAAAACTTTTTCCTAACAAGTGCAAGTGATAAAGGCAATTCATATTGTGCATATCAAAAGTGTGTTCTATATAAAAAAAATGTAACGAGACATGAAAGTTGGTTACAAAATGATGGGTGACTAATCACTCCTCTCAAATACAAGGTTTTACCAGCTCAAAAGACTATACATGAACAATAGAAATAAAGCCTAAGGCCTATAGAAGTCTTCCTCTCTATACCCAATGGCTTTCTCTTTGCCTTTATCCCCAGCCCGGTCCTCACACTGGATGACGATGGATATGAAAAATAAGATAATAAACAACTGTGAGATGAATGTCTCAGTAAGTAACACATGCATGCGCGGGAAAACACAATTTAGGCATATATCAATCAGTTAAATCATGACATGCGGTTGTTTGAAATCATAAATCAAATATCACAGTTCAGTGCCATACAAGTTGGTGCATGCTTGTGCGTCGGTGTACAGTTAATCCATTTAGCACAATCCTTCATTCAATCTCATCAATTGGTATTTAGGAGGTTTAGTATTATACTACACATAACCCCCATCTAGCTTCACCGATACACATGGTGGCTAGGCATCTACGCCGACTACACATGATGTATAAGTATCCATGGCTAATTACCCATAGCAGATGAAGTGATATCAACAATATAAATCCAGAATAACAACAACAACACTTAGCCATCTAGCTTCACCGATTACACATAGTTGCTAGGCATCTACGCCGATTACACATGACGTATAAGTATCCATGGCTGATTACCCATAGCAAATGGAGTGATATCAACAATATAAATCCAGAATAACAACAACAACACTTAGCCATCTAGCTTCACCGATTACACATGGTGGCTAGGCATCTATGCCGATTACCCATAACGTAGGCATCTAACACGCCGATTACACATGACATTTAGGCATCCATTGCTGATTACCCATAGCAAATGGGTATCAGCCACCGATGTCGCTTGGTGCCAGAATAATACACATCCATTGCTGATTACCCGTAGCAAATGGGCATCGGCCACCGATGTTGCTTGGTGCCGGAATAATACACATCCATTGCTAATTACTCGTAGCAAATGGGCATCAGCCACCGATGCTGGTTGGTGCCAAAATAATACACAGTATAGCCTAAACAATAGCCATGTCACTTGGCCATGGAATATATACATATATATACAATCCTATTTAAGTCTATGGAACCATAACCTAAGGGTTTGCTATGTTGATGTATCCATTCAGCAATATCACAACAAATATATCATGTGGACCATGCACTCAGGCATGTCAGATCTCAAGAGTAGCCCCATGGTCTTACCCGAGTCATTCTTGGGCCAAGCCCTTTTTCATTTCTTGTGGGTTCTGGGCCACTGCCCTCCATTCAACATATCAGTAATAATGGGCTACTGCCCTCCATCTCGTACTATCAAGTAATGGGCCAACGCCCTAAAGGTCATGAAATTCATGCCTTAGAGTAGGTAGTGTAATAATTTATGCTAGTTGTAGACACCCCAAATTGCACAGTAAAAATGATGAATAATTGGCAAAAATCATTATCTCCTTTGAAACTAGCACAAAATTTGAGAAAGTAGGCATTTTTCCTTGTATCCGACAACTCAGGTCGGATACAAGCATACTTCTTCATATCCGACATAAGTTGTCGGATATAAGGAGCTCTTAATGTATCCGACATCATATGTCGGATACGTATAGGTGCTCTTGTATCTGACCTGATATGTCGGATACAAGATTTTTGCTCAAAATTAGGGTTTTCCGAGAGTTTTCACTTTTTGCCATCATATCCTTCATTAAAGCAGTAGAAATCTCGGAAATAGCCTTAGGGTTAAGGTTGGTGGGCTCTAGACATTATTTTGTGTCTACCATCATGCAAACCCTAACCCTAGCCTTTGCCTATAAATAGGAGGCCTCTCCTCAAGCTAATGGCCAATAACTTTTGCCAAGAATTTTTGAGGGCCAATAAATTGGAGATTGAAGAGCTCCGAGTGAAGAAGGGAACCGCTGCCGCATTGCTTCCAGACACCCAGGTAAGCCTAAAACCTTCTTTATTTTTCTGTCTTACATTCTAGGTTTAGTTCTTTTCTTCTACCTTTCTGTAGAATAACGCCTATTCTGTGTGTATGCAAACCCTTCTTCTACTCAAAGTATCTCAAGACTCCCCCTAGCCGTAAAACGTGAAGGCGGGATCTAGGGGAAACGAGACTGAGGATTGATCCTTAGTACTAGAACCTTATTGAATAGCCCTTTGATTCTATGAAAACTGTTTCATATTCAAAGTACCCCAAGATTATCTCGAAGAACCGTTAAACGGGGAGAGAGAACTAAGGGAAATGAGAATGGAACGGAACCCTAGGTTGTTGTAGAACCCCATTTGATTGATATGAATGCATGCTATATGTTGTTATGTTATTGAAGAGTGGATTTTTACACATACACACATAGCACCCGTTTTTGTCGGAATCGGCTTATATTCCGGATTTATTGCATTCATTGTGATAGATCTGGAATAAATAGCCCCAAACAATTCTGGGATATTTCTTAATGGTTTTCAACATGATTTCAAGCAACTATTGAAGACCTCTAGGTCTAACCTCTCGGTTTTGGGCATTTTTGCTCACTTTTGGGGTTTTTGGCATATTCTCTCCAATCGGAGAGGATGGTGAGCCAACATTGTGCCCTATTTCTTCCTAGAGGTTCTTCAACACTTTTTCAAGTGATTTTGATTTGTATTGCACGGATCGCACACATCCAACCACTGATTTGAATTGGTTTTACTTAAAAGTGGCAAAACGGGACAGCAGCTGTACCCCAACTTCGGACACTCGTAACTTCATCGTCCGGATGAATTTTGGAGTGATTCCAAAGCCATGGGAAAAGTGAGGCTGTCTAGTTTATGCCTACAAAATTTCATCAATTTATATGAAGTGGATTTTTGACACCACTCAGTCGAAGTTGATAGGTCAGTTCATCCCAGATTGTGGAACCTGTCACTTCGACTGAGCGCCATGTGTTCGTTTTAAGTCCGATTCGAGTGATTTTTGTTTCTGTGTTTTCCTTTGGAAGTCTAATTTTAAATCCAGTTGGTTTCATAATTGTTTGACTCCATTTGTGTCGTGGGTAATAGATTTACTCAGAACTGCTCAACAGCACTTTTCTAGGTTAATCTGTGATCCTCGGGGCCTCTTCGGGAGGTCACCCAAGGCACGTCCGGATGAATTTTTGTATGAGGCTAGTTTCATTTGAAATATGGCTCTACATACTTAATTCATGCCAAATTTCACGGATTTATATGGAGCCAAGTTTTCTAAATGAATTTCCAAAGTTGCCCACTTATCACTTTTAACTATCTCCAGCAGCAGATTTCAAAGGAGAATTAACTCCTAGGATTTTAACCGGAATTGATTGAAAATTTGCATGAGTCTTCTATTTATCATAATCTTTCAAATGGATTTGGTTTGATTCAATTTAAACTAGATTTGAATGATTTCAAGACAAATGGCTCTATCTTTTACCGAATTTTTCGGATTTGACTCAACTTGGTTTTGTGCAATTTTTGCTTTGATTTCCATCTATTCGTGATATTCCAGAAGTGATATTGACATAAAAGAGGATCTGGAATTCATTTGGATTTCTCATGTGAAGATATCACACATTTGTTTAATCCTTTTTCAAGGTTTTTGATTATTTTAGCAAGCTTTCTCATTTTTTAGCATGAACAACACTTGGCAACCACCTTGTGTGGGTGAATGGGGGTGCTTAACACCTTCCCCCGCTCATAATCTAATCCCCTTACCCATCTCTGGATTTGATTTTCACGTAGAGTTATTTTTACTCTAGATTTGTCTTTTTGCTTATTTTAAATCTTTTGGTGTCCATTCACACCCAAAAATTGAATGGTGGCGACTCTCCCATTTTTCGTAAAGCCCGTGTGATGACGGAGGGAATCATCCCGGTGATTTTCCCATGTCTCACACGGAGCCAGTTGTGAGACATGGGAGGCAACCTCTCTCCATCTCTTAGCATACTGCCTTACGGACTCTTCCCATGGACTAGTCCAAACCTCCATACCGCAATATCAACCCATACCAAAAGCCTTATATTGCGACCGTGCAACCATATAACCCATCTTCTATGCTTGGGACATTGGGCAGGCCTGGGCCACATCCAGAGCAGCAAGCGAACTTCTCCGAAGAGGTTGGGGCTTTCTTCGCCATGACTGAGGGCGATGAAACAGAAGCAGCTGAGGACTTGCCATTCATTGATTGGACAGCAGTAAAGATCCCAGAAAAGGTCATATTTGGACTGGGCCCCATAGCAGAAAAGGGCAGTACCCATCCGGTGATGATGGCATCGGATTCTGGGTTTGAGGAGCAGGCTTGCACAATTTCCCCTGCTCCTGAAAATTTGTATTAAATAATTGGGAGGAAACTCCCCTTACTTTTGAAGCAGCGTTTGTTTGGCAAACTAACGCGGCTTCCAAAAAAAAACTCCAATAGTGGAATGCCATTTCCCTGAAGGTCCTAATTAGCCTTCGTCTCCAGGGGAATTATGTTTAGAAGGCTCACAAAAAACCCAAAAAGATTTTTCTACTTTTTCTAGAAAATTTAATTTTTTCAAAAAGGTCCAAACCACTTATGAACCATATGAGCAAACCGAATTAGACCAGGTTGAATATGACTTCGACCTTAAGCTCGACTTTGACCTCATGGGGATCGAAGAAGAGATCGAGGTCAAAAAAGAAGACGTTCCAAAAGAAATTGAATATCAATAGAAACGTAATGAAAAGGGGGTCCAACCTAATATTGAGGAAACCATTACAATAAATCTTGGGAGCAAAGATGACCCAAAAATAGTGAAAATCGGGGCATGTCTGTCTAATATGCAGCGTGATGAAATGACACGGTTCTTGGCAGACTACAAGGATGTATTCGCTTGGTCGTATCGGGACATGCCGGGGCTGGACACTGACATGGTGGTGCACAAGTTGCCAATTTTGCCAGGGGTTAAGCCAATTAAGCAAAAGCTGAGAAGATTGAAACCTGAATGGACCTTGAAGGTCAAGGACGAAGTGGTCAAGCAATTCTAAGCGGGATTTTTGGCAGTCTCCACGTACCCTGAGTGGCTTGCAAACATAGTGCCGGTACCAAAAAAGGACGAGAAAGTCAGAATGTGCGTGGACTATAGAGATCTGAACAAGGCAAGCCTAAAGGATGATTTTCCGCTTCCACACATCAACATTCTGGTCGATAATACTGCGGTACATAGCCTATTTTCGTTCATGGATGGTTTCTCGGGATACAATCAGATCAAAATGGCTAAGGAAGATCAAGAGAAAACAGCGTTTATCACACCTTGGGGCACCTTCCACTATACAGTCATGCCGTTTGGGCTTAAGAACGCTGGGGCAACATACCAGCGGGCCATGACAGCACTATTCCATAACATGATCCATAAGGAGATGGAGGTCTACATGGACGATATGATTGCCAAATCGTGCAAAGAAGATGACCACTTGATCAATCTGAAGAAAGTGTTTGATCGACTCAGGAAGTATAGTCTAAGGCTTAACTCGGCTAAATGCGTCTTTGGGGCTACATCAGGAAAGTTGCTGGGATTTATAGTGAGTAGAAGAGGAATTGAAATTGACCCGGCTAAAGCCAAGGCTATAATTGAAATACCATCACCCAAAACAGAGAAGGAGGTTAGGGGCTTCATTGGAAGAATTCAATATATAAGCCGGTTCATAGCACAGCTCACAGCTATCTGTGAACCTATTTTCAAGCTTCTAAGGAAAGATAACCCGACGGTTTGGAATGAGGATTGCCAGCAGGCCTTTGATACAATCAAGGAGTATTTACTGAACCCGCATGTGCTAGTGCCACCGACTCCAGGAAGACCGCTGATCCTGTTCTTTTCAGTGTTGGAAACGTTGATGGGATGTGTCTTGGGGCAGCATGATGAGACTGGTAGAAAAGAAAGGGCAATTTACTACCTGAGTAAAAAATTCACAGAATATGAAGCCAAATACTCGCCATTGGAAAAGACCTGTTGTGCTCTAGTGTAGGCAACTCAGAGGCTAAGGCATTACTTCCTTAGTCACTCCACATTATTGATATCCCGGATGGACCCTCTAAAGTATTCATTTGAGAAACCGGCACTAACTGGTAGAACGGCAAAGTGGCAACTGCTACTATCCGAGTTTGACCTCACATACATCACTTAGAAGGCGATAAAAGGGTCAAGCCATTGCTGATCACCTGGCTGCACATCCTTTACCAGAATACCAACCTTTAAAGACCAACTTTCCGGATAAGGAAATTCTGTTTACTGAAGAAGAGGAAAGCGAGAGTTCTTGGCAGATGTTCTTCGACGGGGCCGCCAACATGAATGGAAATGGAATAGAGGCAGTCTTGGTCAAACCAGATGGGTCACACATCCCAATCGCAGTGAAGCTAACATTCCAGTGCACCAATAATATCGCAGAGTATGAAGCATGCATAATTGGGTTGCAAGCTGCCATAGATCATGAGGTGGAGGAACTTGACGTATACGGAGATTCGAGTCTTATCATCTTCCAAACAACTAGTGAATGGAAAACCAAGGATCACAAATTGATCCCCTATCACCAGTATTTGGAAGAAATAAGCACAAACTTTACTCGAATTTCCTTTAACTATATGCCAAGGGCCAAGAATTAGTTCGCGGATGCTCTAGCAACATTGGCTTCAATGGTCAGCATGCCAGAAAGGGTAGACATCAAACCACTGGAAATTGAGGTCAGGGATGAACCGGCTTATTGTCTCGTTTTAGAGGGAGCGCCCGAAGAAGAAGCACCATGGTTTCAAGACATCAAAAATTTCTTGAACAATCGGAGTTTGCCAGAAAATTCCACTTTTACTGAGAAAAGGACAATACAGAGATTAGCTGGTCAGTTCCTGCTAAGTGGTGGACATTTGTACAAGAGATCACATAACAATATTCTGCTCAGATGTGTTGCTAAGGCTAAGTCGGAAAGGCTGATTGAGACTGTACATGGAGGAGTTTGTGGACCCCATATGAACGGACACATGCTGGCAAAGAAGATCCTGCGGTTGGGATACTACTGGTTGACCATGGAGCATGATTGCTGTATACATGTTAGGAGGTGTCACCAATGTCAGATATATGCAGATAACAAACATGCACCCCCAAGTGAGTTGCACAACATGACATCACCATGGCCCTTCTCCATGTGGGGCATAGATGTCATTGGCATGATTTCCCCTAAGGCATCGAACGGGCACAGATTCATCCTGGTAGCAATCGATTATTTCACTAAGTGGGTTGAAGCGGCTTCGTATGCAAATATCACAAGCAACCATGTTATTAAATTTTTAAAGCACAATATCATTTGTCGCTATGGACTGCCAAATGTCATAGTATCAGACAACGCTTCAAATATTAAGAACAAGGACATGAAGAAGATGTGTGAGCAGTTTCAGATCACCCACCACAAGTCAGCTCCAAACAGGCCAAAGATGAATGGGGCAGTAGAAGCAGCAAACAAGAACATAAAGAAAATCATTCAAAAAATGGTAGTGAGTTACAAGGATTGGCATGAAATGGTACCACTTGCTCTACATGCCTACAGAACCTCAATCCGGACTTCAACTGGGGCAACCCCATATTCCCTAGTCTATGGGATGGAAGCAGTCTTGCCAATGGAAGTAGAAATCCCATCACTTAGAGTGCTCATGGAGGCTGAATTGGAAGAAGCTGAATGGATACAATTAAGAAGTGATCAACTCAACTTGATAGAAGAGAAGCGTTTAAAGGTGCTTTGTCATGGCTAATTGTACCAGAGGAGAATGGCCCGGGCCTACAATAAGAATGTGAAGCCCAGAACTTTCCAAGAAGGAAACTTGGTGCTAAAGAAAACCTTACCATTTTTGGAAGACCCTGGTGGTAAGTTCAAGCCCAATTGGGAAGGGCCTTATGTTATCAAGAAGGTCCTGTCAGGGGGTGCACTCATCTTGACGGAAATGGATGGGACAGATTTTCCTGAGCCAATTAACTCTGATGCAGTAAAAAGGTATTTTCCTTGAGTGAAAATTACTAGGAAATGATCCGAGGCCATTTTTCTTTATTTCCCTCAAATTTTAATCCCTAGTCTAGCCAAGTTGAGCCGGTTCGTTTCTTTGATAAACCTAAACCGGACTTACAGTCTTATATTGGGACAAGGCCAATTGGGGCAAAAATAAGAAAAAAAGAAAAAAAAAAGGAGAGAAAAAGCAAAGAAAAATGGCAAATGAAAGCCAAGTATGAAAAGAGATGCAAAGAATGCAATTTGGGAAAAAAGGGTTAGATTCATCATGACTGTAAATCTGGTTGACCTATTTCCACATTTGAAAATTTTTGAGCCTGTAATACCTTTTCTTTCATAAACCAAGCCTAGCCTTTGTTTCCTCCTATTTCTAAGCCCTCGGTGATCTTAGTATGTTCATTCAAATTTCAGAGTGAAATTGGTGATGACGGAATGCAGAAGCCGGCCCTAGTGAAAACCGTAACTAGCGCTAGGGGCAATATTGGCAAGAAGAAAAGAAAGAAAAAAAAGGAATAAAAAGAAAAAAATCAGAGGTTGAGTTAATCATGGAGATCTAAGCTTGAAGTAAAATCAGCATGAATATTGAGATGGAGCAGATGGAGAACAATGGGGTCAGTTTTGGAAGAAAAAGCATTTGGGGATGATTATAAAAGTCCTAAGATAAACATATTTGATCCCTCCTTATTGTTTGGATTACCCTTTTCATTATTTAACCTGGTTTAAATTCCTTTAATTATGGGTGATTAAGTATATGGACCAAATTTCAAAAAAAATATAAAAACAAAAAAACAAAAAGAAAAACTATACTTTGACCAGTGATGATAAATCAAATACTTTTCATAAAACCTTTGTTTTTACAAGCATCTAAGCATTCTGAGGCCAATAATATAAAAAATTTATTTTTGAATTAAATCCTGTCTTTCCACTATTGGGGTTTGCTTTCGTACAAAGGTATGAAAAAAAAAGAGAAAAAAATGTGCATGAAATAAGGCTAGTCTCTCTCTCCTAGCCGCTCCTCAAGCTCCCGAAACTGAGCTGCCTAAGCTGCAATAACCCCAGAAGCCCCCTTTGCAGTAGGATCACTCAAGAAGGAAATGACCTCATCTGAAAGAGTCTGCCTAATCCTCATGCTCCTAAGGCTAGCTAAAGCATCCTGGTGCTTCTGCCGCAGTACTCGGACTTCAAAGCGGCGAACCTTCCTCTGCTCCTCAAGTTGCTTTTCCACAGCAAGACGACGGGATACCTGCTCTGCAAGTTGCCTCTCCATGTCAAGGCCTCGTATCCTGAGCTCCTGGGCCTCTCGTACCCATATCTGTTGAAGTCGCTTGTGAGAAGCTCTTTCGAACTCCAGGATGTCTTCATAAGTAGGAGCCAAAACTGCAGGAGGATCTTCGGGTACTGGAGCTTGACTCTGTATCTGCTCCCTGATCCAAAAGAGATAGTCCTTCACATGGGACTCTGAGAAGACCGGGCTCCGCATGAAACGAACATAGGACCACTCCCTCATCAACCAAGCGTTCAGCTTCATGGTGGTTGGTAAAAGTGGCCCAAGATGGTCCTCGTATCCACTTGAGATCATAATCCCCTGGGTCGTTCTGAATTGATGAAGAACCCGCAAAGGGAGGTAAAGCACAGCATGTCCCAAGCCAGCCAGGACCAAAAAGTTGCGGTCTTGAAAGCTGATCACTGTCTTTGCATTGGGCTGATAAGTACTATGCCACCTCACCTGATCATCCTGGAGTGTAGCCAAGAAATTAAACGAGCCCTGTTTACCTCCTGGAATGTCAGGACACCCCCGGTTGCTCATCAAAATAGGAACCTTCAAACTGGGGAAGAAGTGTCGATTAATCTCCTCAATCTGACTCAGGTGGTCAAGTAACCAAAGCTGCAAAGGAGGAGGGATATTTCAGTATATTGTAAAGAAAAGCAAGCAAAAGAAAAAGAAAGCAAAAAGAAAAAAAAAAGAAAAAAGCTACCTGTATTATAGGTGCACATTATAGGAAGCGCTTCTTCTTCTTGTAGTAACAATCAGTCAAAGCCTGGTACATCCCTGCCAAAATCATAGGGGTCAATCTCTCCTGCTCCCTAACCTGGCATATAACTAAAATAATGGACAAGTCGACCTCATCGTCATCCTGTAGGAAAAGCAGTTGGTTAACCACTATCAGGGTTAAAGCATTGAACCTGGCTTCCTTGTTCTCCCCCCTCAAGAGCTTCTCAGTCAGAAAAGACTTGGACAAAGTCAAAAGGGTGTCAGAATCCCCTAAATCCTTCTTCCCTATACCTAAGAAAGTAGAAGCCTCTTTCTTGTAACTAGGCTTAAGGGGTGGGTTCACTACCTTCTCTGCAAACCTCAAGCCCAAGATGGTCTCAACCTCTTCAATGGTGGGGATCATCTCATGGTTTCCAAAACGAAAAAGGTTTAGGTCAGGTACCCAGTGGCCAATCATGGCTTCAATAATTTCCCACTTGAATGGGATGGAAGGGATGAGCAAAGTGTGGCCTAAATGAATAGAATCCCATCTGATTTCTTCATCAAGGGTCATGGAGTTGACCCACCTAGTGTAGAATGAATCTACAGGGCTGTACCTAGTGAGATTAGGGGGTTTTGCTCTAAAAGGTTGTTTTGCAGGGGAGGCTATGTGGACAGACAATGGTAGGGTAGAAGATGATCTGGAATCCATTGGAGGTGATGGGAGCAAGCTAAGAATCAATGGGAGGAAGCAAAAGGCGAAAAAGGGGTTTTCTAAACTTAGGTGGCGTTTGGCCTAGCTTGTGCTTATGGGTAAGCACTTAAAAGGTAATTTGGCTTATTTAAGTACTTATCCATAGTTATAAAAAAAGTGCTCATATGACAAGTTTGGTGTTTGGTAAACACATTTATTTAAGCACTTAATAATATAGGAAGTGCTTTTTAGTTAAAGAAAGTGTTTGGTAAACATATAAATCAAAGCACTTACTTTTTTATTTTATCCAACTTAACACATCAAAGCTTTGTATTTTATTTGGATCCCTATAAAAAACAAAAACTAAAAAAAAAAAAAGGAAAATAAGGTTAAAAATAAATTTTGATAATGAATAAAAAACAAGAATAAGTGCATCTAACAAAATAAATTCATCCATAAAGAAAATATAGAAAGTAATCCATAACAAAAGAAAATACCATCTATGAAATAAAATCCCGCATATGTATCAAATGCCAAAATATGTAATTAACTAAAACTAATATGACCACTATCATGTGCAAACTTTATAGCATTTGCAATTGTATCTCTAGTACAACCCATCTCCCTAAGCTACTGCTACTGGATGATACCATCAGGATTTGGTTCATCATCAAAGGATCTTTCTTCATATTCACATATGCACTCTTCATCTTCATATTGTCTAAAGTGATCATCATATAATGCAGCTTGTCGAATAAAATTGTGTATAGCCATTGTTGCCACAACAATATATCTTTGTGTTGAAAATGGATAAGGAGCCATAAATTTTAAAATTGGGAACCGCGCCTTCAATACACCAAAACATCTTTCGATCACATTTCATAACGATGAATGAGCATAATTAAATAATTCTTTTTCCCCCCTAGCTCGACTACCACGTTGAAAGTCTGGAAGATGATAACGAACTCCTCGATATGGTGCAAGAAAACCATGCATATTAGGATACCCCGCATCAACAACATAATATTTACCTGATATTTTGACCAAAAAAAACATTAAACTATTATAATAACAAATCTACTTAAAGTCATAAACAAAAACATTTAATTAAATTATTTTACTAACCAGGTGGAGCATGAGGAAAATTCAATTCTGGCTTACGAATAGTTTCTAACAAGATACGTGAATCATTAGCTATCCCTTCCCAACCAGCATTAACATAAGTGAATCGCATGTCAAAAGAGCATACCGCCATGACATTTTGTGTGCAATCACCTTTCCGACCACGATATGGTACTTGTTGTTCCAATGGTATAACAGCGCTAATATGTGTTCCATCTAGTGCACCAATACAATCCTACATATTAAAAAAAATTTATTAAACATTTATTAACAAAGAGTATAGACAAAGATTTACTAAAAATAAAAATAAATTTGTAGTCATAAAGTTCTTCAATTACCTTGAAAAATGGCCAATATTTCTTATTTCTGTGTATTTCTATCGGGACTTCAGAAAATGAAGGAGGTGTTATGATAGATATTGAAAATTTTGCCATTGCAATCAAAACATTATTGAAGTGACGACTTATAGTTTCGCCCGAATGTAAGAACCTCTCTTGTAGCATTCTATTTCATTGATTATGTCCAACAGTGATCATAAAAATGGCCAGTTGTTCTTCTACCCTCATTCTTCGTGTATCTTTTAGCAATTCCCTCTCTTTAAGGGTATCACATAGTGCCGTAAACACATGCTTCTCCATACGAAATAAATCATAACAACGAACAGGATGGCCATCTAAAATTTCATGCACAAAGGCCCATCCTGTGTGTTTTGATACTCGACATGGCACTTTTACGATATAAAGACTATGATATCGTTGAATCAATTTAGCAGCTATGAGTACCAACATATCGATTTGTTCTTCAGAGTCCATGTGACCTGAAAATAAATAAAAGAAAATATAGATAATAACAAAGTCCATCTAAAATTTTCACAGGAACATATACATTCCAATTGACTAACTCATACAAATTGCTTCCAGCTAATTGAGCCCAAATCACAAGATTTAAAGAGGAAGAGTTCACGTGTTCACATTAAAGCAAGAAAAAACAGATTTCTTAACCCATTTCATATACTTGTTCATTATACCTGTGTTCACATTAAAGCAAAGCCACAGTAATACATCTGTGCCAGAGATAGGAAGCAAATATGTAAACAGAGAATATTTGCCATTGTTACAAACTCAGTTGTGCTAGTATTTTAAAAATCCATAGTGCAGCCAAAATACTGTATCCATGCCAGGGATAAAAAGAATGGATCAGCCAAAATACTGTATCAATCAAGTGGTAGTAACACCAAAGAAACAAGGATAAAAAAAAAGGGAAATAAGACCAAAAGATTTTCATCATAATGGAGTATAAGACCAAAAGATTGTCAATGCCACAACGATGCAAGTCGAAGACCAGCTTTCTTCAATTCAACAAAAAGCTCCCTATATTCCTTCTTCAAATCTTAATGGAGTGTAAGACCAAGAGATTGTAAACGTCGCAACCATGCAAGTCGAACATCAACCGTCTTCAATTCAACAAAAAGCTCCCTATATTCCTTCTTCAAGAATAAATCCGTAGCAAATAAGTACAACTCACTTCCTCGTTCTACTTCATCCATCTTATTAAGGCATTCAATACAATCAGCTATAGTGTATTGCTTTTCAGCTTGTACGGACTTACACGATGCAGCAGTCCTCAATTCAACAGCCTCACAAAGTCGATTGATTTGGTTATCAAGCCTAGAAGCTTAGGAGGAGGCTCGATTTCTTCCTCTTCATTGTTGCTAGCAACTTCATTATCTTGGTCATCTCCCATCATGCCAATTGAATTGCTTGGCATGCTTGAGTCATCCCTTACTGGATTTGAGCCACCTTTGTTAGTAGGCAAGTTACCTTGGGCAGGTGTCCAAGCCGCTTGCCCAGTAGCCGATGTTCCTCCAAAAATGACATCTAAATCATTGGCATGGGGTAGTTCTTTGTGACAAAACTGAGCTGTATCGGGATAAGTCTGTAGCAAATATAAAAATAAGTTACTAATACAATATTTTGCTTGACATATTATTTAGCAATTAGAACTTGAAAATTATACCTTTACGAGACTATCCCAATGATCGTGAGGGATATCTGCAGTTCGAAGAACGGGATCCCATCCTGACCCACTAAACTCCTTAAGAATTTTATTCCATGCTTGCCATTGAAGTTTAGTACCATCCCAGTGATTCTTCAATTGTTTTTGCTCATACCTTATGCCTGTTCTCTTAAAAAATTCCTCCACAACAACACTCCAACCAGCTTTATTAAGGTGTGTTCCAGGCCTATTACCAATTAAGGTTTGCTCTAGGCATAACTCCACAAAAACTTTGTGGTGTTCAGCTGTCCAATGGGCTTTCACCTTCCCATGTAAGGCGGCAGCTACTTTTTCTCGATTTTCCATTTATCTCCTATTTCATTCAAATCAAGGAAATTAATTTCATAAGTTAAATAAAATCCAAACTAATAAAAAGGAATAATTGGACAGCAACATAATCTAATTTATGTTAGTTATATTAAGGAATGTCATAAATGCCAAATAAAAGACAGTTGGACATGCAGGGAAAGCTACCAATTTCTCTATGCTTGCCTCATGGTGGTAGTTATCTCTTTAGAAACTCAGCCCCAGCAGTAAGGTATTTTGGTCTGATCTAGCTTTGGGTATTGGGGTTATTAGCCCGTGGAGGTGGAAAATATTATGTGAAGGCTCCTGTGATTTGGGTGTTAACTACAGCCAATTGGCAGCTTTCATGGGGCTCGATGGATCTATTACCACCATGTAGTGAACATATGAGGAAGTTGTGAGAGCAAAGCTAGGTGATGTGGTGCATTTTATATCCTTTAATGTTATATATACAATATTGATTACCGATCCAAAAAAAAACAATACTAGTGATTCAGAGTTTAAAACTTCAAATCTTGACAAAGAATAATTGCAACCAAACAGGAAGAGTTCTCCTCTACTTTTCATTGCTCTACAGGTGACCCATTCGAAGCATAGGATGAGGGTTGCACCCACCATCTTAGGGTTTGATGGGAAACATAGATGAAAAAAATTAAAAAACTTGGGCCAAACTTCCCTGATCAGAAGACCCAAAACATCTAATAGGCCTTCCTAAAGATCCTTCATATCTTTATAATGATCAACAAAGAGGAACCAAGGAATGGAACAGATTGCTACAATTTGCTGGCAGAAAACAAGCTTGATGGAGAACCTCCTTAGGTGGATCTGAACGACTTCCTTATAAGCCATGTATACAGAAGTGAAGACTATCTTGTCCTTCTATCCTGATCCAAGCTGAAGGGCACAATTTCCCAGCAATCATCTCAAGATGTCATCACAAAGAGTAAGTCCTGACATCAGATATGAGTGATTCAACGGGAACTAATGTAGGAATAAATAGCAATAAAAAAATATGGTAGATATAAGATTCTGGCCAGATGTTAAAATAGTGATAGAAGTCGTTCAAAAACAAGTAAAGCATTTTAAACTGTGGTTAAGTGGTTTCAAGTTTCAACCATGACTGAAGCAGCATCTACAGACAATGACTGGACACCACTTAGATGTTCCCTAGACAGGTTTACACAAAAAATGCAAAAAGAGCAAGTCTTTATATTAGATGTGCATGAGTCAAAAGGAAATTAATGTTGGAATAGATACAAAAAAAATGAGATGCTAGCCATGTTATGAAACTGTGTTCAGATCTTAGAATTATACCAGAAGTGGTTAATTTGGGTTGATGGGTTTTAAAACCAGCAAAGAATCTTCAACTGTGGCTTTGTGGTTATACCTTGAGCCTTGAGGTAGAACAATGGAATAGTACCTAGACTGAAAAGATACTCTTCACACCATAATTTTATCTCCTCCAGGCAATGTGTGGTGTCTGCCTTGTAACATTAAAGATTTACTGTTACAGGAGTGAGGTGAAAACAAGGAGAAAATGATGAATAGAGGGAGTTCCCAGATCCCATGTCTGCATCTTGTTTAAGAGGTTTAAACTTAATGAAATCCCTACTGCTTCATAGGTAGATTTTTTTTTTTTTTGGTGAGATGCTTCATAGGTAGATGCCTGTAATCATTGTACTCAATGGAATTCATTGGTCATATAATTTTTGGTCTCCATATCAATGATTCATGTATTACAGAATTGTTTGAAAGGCTGTCCAAAAACAAGACTCAGATCAATGTGAGTTATAGCCTGCTTCTTTAACATGTTAGCCAAATTCTATTCCTACCTCACATGAAAGCAGTGTATTGGGATTGGGACTGTCATCAAATCCCCATGAGTGATTCCACATCACTAGTCTTAAATCTTTGCATGCAACAAAGGTCCAGTTAGTCATGATAAAAGCCTAAAAGGCCTCCCCTGCTTTTTAAATGTCCATGCTTTTTCTTTTGATCTAAATCCAGCATTTTAACTTTATGTAATTTAGCTCGTATGGTGGTACATCACAAATATTGGAATCAAAGGACAAACAAGAGAATTTAAGAAGACAACTGCAATTACACAATACAAAGGGAAATATTTGTTTCCATTTATAAAGGGTAGAAATTAAAGATAAAGTAAGGAATTAAAATATCCAAGAGTGGCTAGGTTGCCCAAATAGGTGGGGGTGATGAGATTGGCACCTTCGTTATATTCCCATATCCACTTGTGCATGGGGTCTGGTTCCTTTGTCCATTTTTAGGATGACCTTTGGTGGGGTAATAATGTTATCTCGTCTGGATTGCCACACATATTTTACTTGGTCAGCTTTCCTAATGCCTCTGTTTCAGATGTGTTGTCTTGGTCTTTAATTGGGTTATCCTGGAATCCCAGACTGGTTGGGCTTGAAGAGTTAGTCCTTTGCCCCCCACATGAAGGATGTGTTTATTGATTCGTCATGTCTCAATAGGATGATATGGCCCCTTTCCTTATTGCCAGTTTCCACATGTTTGCTTCCTGTATATGGGTGTAGGGGAAAAAAATCCCAAGCATCTTATGACGGCCCTAGGGTGGTGGTAAGAAATCCTAATTGTTCAAGCAACCAACAAAGAAGTAATTCAAATTCTTCAAATCACAAGGACAATAATTCACAGATACAAGAAAACAACAGAGAAGCAAAAATAACAGAAGCATCTTTTGATCCATCGAATGGGGAGAGAAAATCTCATGCACAATTGCACAAAGAAATCCTAGATCGAAATCAGTAAGAAACATGTGTAGAGAATAAAAGAGAACTACAAAATACTAATTCGTACCGTGACAAGCAACTCGTTAATTTTCGATTCAAATCAGTCATCGACGAGTAAACAGACAGCTGTCTTAACTAATGGCGAGCTACGGAAGAATGGCTGAGAGTGAGAACCCTACCTAGAAGCAAGGATAAAGGTGCGGGAGCGTACAGTAACGATGATCCACTCTGCAAAATATTGAATCCAATTGTCGATAACGCGAAGCGCTGGAATCTGAAGGAGCTTCGTTTCAAATCCTTTGATGGAGGAAATTCCTTCCGCAACGGAACTAGTAGAGGAATATTTTATAGTTGAGTTCCGATCAAGTCCACCGCGCAGTGAACAAATCACGTTAAGGAATTAAATAAAATTACTTGGGATTTGAACTCAAAAGGGCTCGGATGAATATTTCTGCAGAGAAGGAGAAACAGTAAAACGTAAGAACGATGCAGCATTAGAGATCGTTGGAGAAACAGTAAAATGAGACTTACTGTTTGAGAAGCAATGTCGGAATATGACCGGATGTGTTGTTTCCGGAGAGACGCGAGATTTGTCCAGAAATCTCGTTGAGGAAGAGCGATTTGAAACTGGCGAGACCGGAGCGATTTGAATTAGGGAAATCGCCGAAGAAACAGTTGTCGTTGGGGAAGAAGAGCTACAGTTGTTGAAGAAGAGAAGAGTTCTTGCAGCGCTGCGAGCTCGATCGAGATAGCTCGAGATAGAAAAGGAGCTTATCGTAATAGAGGAAGGAGAAGCTCCTCTCAAGAGCTTCTCCTTACGGGTCCCCTTCTTCTAGTGCTTATGGATAATCACTTACCCATATGACATAACCAAACAGTTTATCAACTTAAACAAGTGCTTTAATAAGCTATAAGCTCTATTAAGCACTTAAATAAGCAACCCCAAACGCAGCCTTAAAAACTCATAAAAAATACGCAAATCCCGAGGCTGGTTGCATTTATAGCATGTTTTAATGTATCCGACATATCAGATCGGATACAAAGGATTCCCTTCATATCCGACGAAAAATGCCGGTTACAAAAGGAACTCTTTGTATCCGATATAGCATGCCGGATACAATAAAATTGCAGTGTATCCGATCTGATATATCGGATACAAGAAAAAAAAGGCAAAAAAAAGAGAAAAGGGAGAAAAATCCGAATTTTTACCTGTTTCACTTGTGTACAAGTTATAATTGCATAAAAATAAGAAGGAAAAGAGAGCAACACAAGAGGGAATGAATAAAAAAGTCTTTTCATATATATAAGTCTCGTTTGTACAGTGATAATGAAAAAATAGAAATCCTAATCTCCTACTACTGTGCAGGATCACCCCCGCGCTCCTCTGCGGCCTCTCCCTCGAGGAGATCGACGCCTAGAATATGCCAGAAGGCGCTCGGCCATGTAACGCGGTCTCCGGCCCACAATGGACTGAAGCTGGTACTCCAAGCAGTAGTCCGAGAGGTCAGGAGGCAGATTAGGAGAAGAATCTGGCGAAGAAGCCTCAGGCCCAGCAGGAACAGGCTCGGCAGGCAGGGGAGCCACCTCAGATGCAGCTGAATCCTTGGCTGCGGCAGTCTCAACTCCTGCAGCTCCAGAAGGCTCGGTAGCAGCAGAAGAAGGACCAGGAACTAAAATAGCTGGGTCAATAGAAAGAGTCAGAAATTGAGATATCAAGATGAACCAAAGAGGTGAAGCTAAAGAAAACTTACCAAGGGTGTCTGCAGCAGGATCTGGGGGATCTGGCTCAACCAAGTCAGCAGCAGGGATGCCCTCTGGCTCAGGAACCATCATTGGAGATGAAGGACCCACAGGATCCGCAGGAGCAGCTACCACCGGGTCAGCAGCTAGGGCATCATCAGGATCAGCAGCCCGAGCTAGAGATGGATCAGGAACAGGAAAATCAAGCTCAAAGGCAACATCCTGATCTGGGACTGGGCCCTGCAAAAGCCAAAACAGTTCATATCAAAACAACATAAACATGGAAATGAAAGAGATAAAATTATAAAGAACTGATACCTGGTTAGCCCTAAGCTCAGCAATCTGGGCCTCCAGCTCTCTGATCCGTGCATCTCTCTGGGTCACGATCGCATCATGCTCGGCAATCAAATCATCCACAGCGGCCCGCTGGCTCAGGAACCGTTCCCGAAGAGCATTCAGCTCATATACCTGCCAACAAGAAAGGGATTACAATCACAAGTGCAAAATTGAGGGAAATGAGATAAAAATGAGGAAAATGAAACTTACAGTGTCATCATGGACCCGGATGTAGATCCCACCAATCTCTGTCACCCTGGCATGAGTGGGTCGATCCATCAGGCACCCAATGGACACCCTCCTGATCCACTCGTCATAATCCCCAGCTACTGTAAGCCCCTCCGCATCCTGATAATGATCAAACTGATCAACATCAAAACCAGGCATGCCTGTGTGTTGATATTACAGGCGCTTTCCCAGGTACATCACCCTACCAAGCCTCCCAATGAAGCACGGGTAAGGCTGACGTCGGAGGTCTCAATCAAAAGCGTCCTGTACTATCAGTTCATGGGCTACCCTGATATCCACATCGTCAAAGCGTGCTGATAGGAGCTACAAAGAAGGATAAGGGCGTCAAATACAAATAGGGTACAGAAAAGAGATAAAAGAAAAAGGGATCAGGAATTTTACATCAGATTGTCGGGCACGGTCCAAATGAACCCGAGCAGTACGGAGCTGACTCCTATCTGCATCTCGGACCTGGGCCGACCACCGCAGGGCAACAGGAAAATCCGTTACGCCAGGCATGGGGGACAGGCGAAAGTAAGTCATGTAGGTGTACATAAACACCTGGCAAAAGATAAATCGGTCAAGGATAAAGAAGATAAAGCATAAGGAATAAGACAAGACAGATAAATTTAGTACCTGCAAGATCTGCCAGAAGAACCGGCAGCTGACTCCATCACCTCTCGAAGCGGCCAGGCCTCGAACTACTCGGCACAATCCAGTCAAGATAGTCCCATATATGAGCCGACCCCATGCTAACTGGCTGGTCTGGTGGAGATCTCTCAAAGCATCCAAAAAGAGAGGACTAACACTGGTCATGTCCTCCTGAAAGAAGTAGCTCCCGAGCATCAGCAAAAATACATGCCAAAATATAGGTGCAAAGGCTGCATCCTCCACGGTAATGATCGCGTGTCTCCCCTCAAAATTTCGGTTAAGGCTCTCCCGCAGCCAGCTAATGGAGATACGACCACTCCGCCCGTCCCAAGCAGCACCAGGCAGGTGCTGGTATCCCAAGAGAAGGCCAATGTCCACCGCAGAAGGCCGATCCAACACGATAGTCCGCCCCATCAGAGGAATGCCAGTGATCATGACAAAATCGGAGGGACGGATCCCCAACTCCACATCCGGCAGATGGAAGGACTGCGTCTCTGGGAAGTACCGATCCATCATGGCAAAAATAAGAGGGCGGTCAGCTCGGAATGCGGGGATGCTGAGAAAATAATCCAGGCGGCACAGGCCGAACTCACGCCTGAGTGCCGGAGAAAGCGTCTGCGCCAACTCATTGAATCTCCCCCAACTGCCTTGTAGATGAGAAGGCAGATACGGAAGAGGCACATCGGCACGAATGCACATAGAAGGGTGGCTATCCAAACCACTAAGGAGCTCTGTATCATGAACAGACACTCTCAACTCCGCAGAAATCCCTATGCGGAAAGCTACAGCAGCACCCTCCTGGCCTGAAGCTCCAGCCCGGCCTCGGCCCCTCTCTCTGGCTCAGCCTCGGCCCCTCTCTCCAGCTCTACCCCCGCCGCTCTCTCGGCCTCTACCGCGACCTTGAGCAGGAGCAACCACAGGCTAAAAGCAGAAATGAATAGGTGAAGTCGGTTTCAAGGGAAGAATGGAAGAAGAGAAAGAAAGAATTGGGAAGCCTACCTCAGTAGAGCCCTCAGCAGAGCTCTCTCTGGAAACATCTAACGGCTCTGACAGGGTGGCGCTAGAACTCGCCTCTGTCCGAGCCCGCGAAGTGGAGGGTTGATCAGCAAGGTCAGCCTCCTCTCGAACATGGGAACGGCTCCTAGCCATCTACAAGCCACAAGGAAGTGTTTTACGAATCTCGGTTCAAATTCATCAGGAATCTTATATGATCTTTTCAAAGTTATCATGAATTGTGTTTTGAGGGAATTTTCTCTTATTTTTGTTCTATGTTTCAGTTCAAGGTTTTTGGGAAGTGATTGATATTTCTATCCTGATTCTACAGCTTCTTGTCCTAAAGATATTTACAAGGCTTAATATCTACTAACCTATTTCGGGCTCCTACATGAAAGTGGGACAGTGATGCCAAAGCAAAAGGCTAACTATGGAGTCCAATAGCCGATCATAGAAAGGTTCTGACCATTGGAGCACCACATTGATCAGAAGTATACTACAATCAAGGCAAATTGAGAAAAAAGGAATAAGTCACATCCTTTGAAGATGAGCATTTGAAATTGTGTTTCCTCAAAACATTAGAAATACATTTCCAGTCAAGAAAAATTGCAGCGTGGTATAAGAATCAAAATTCCAGTCAAGGAAAATTGCAGCATGGTATAAGAATTAGAATTCCAGTCAAGAAAAATTGCAGCATGATATAAGAATCAGAATTCAATTGCAGCATGGTATGAGAATCAGAATTCAAGAAAAATTGCAGCATGGTATCAGCAGCATGTCATCTGAAAAATCATACATTTCGGCGGAAAAGATCACCAACGGGACAAATCTTAAAGGATTGTATCAAATCGGATCACAGTTGGGAGATCAAAGCCAGTTATAGAAAAAGAAAAGAAAATCTACCAATCCAGGGAACCAAAGCATGAGAAGCATACCAAACATGCAATTAGAAAATCAAATCCCCAAAGTTATGCAAATAATTGCCAGCAAAACAATTGCTATTAGCTTTACTTGGATAAAATTTCGAGCAAAGTAGGATCACTTACTTGAAATTATGAGTGAAATAGGGATTGCCGAATGCTTACTGCCACTGTTGGATTGGAAACTGAAGAAGGAAAATGGTGGAGCAAGAGCAGGGATCGAAACTCAGATAATGCAGGCACAAGGGAGTCAGATGGTGGAGTTGCCGTCTGTGCGCATGTCGCCGCACGCGAGGCGCACGTGAGAGTGCGTGCCTCGGGAATTTAGGAGTCGCCACTGCCTGATGGGGTGCAGGCAGACACCTGGGATTCCTAGATTTTCGTATTGGTCTGCGGTTTGAGATTCCGGTTAAGTTCTCGGTTACGGTCCGGAGAAGTTCGAAAACACTCCGGTCCGCCCCGTCGGTCTGACAGGTCCCTTGGACTTTCCTGGTTCGAGTCAACTCAGTCTCACCCTGTTCCTAATCCAGCATGCTTGTTTGTTTAGTCTGAGTGGGGATCACTGGAGGTACAGGTCCCCTTTAATTGATTTTATCTTTTTTTAGCCTTTTAGTAAAGTGAGTCAGGTGTGGGCCCCGTTGGAAGGCCCATTGGATGCCAAGTTGGGCTTAAGGCAAGCCCAATTCCCATTTAGGGTTACGTTGGATAACCCTTTTTGGATTTGGTTATTTGATTGTCTAAAATTCATTTGGTTTGCAACATAAGAGATTAGAATTCACAAAAAGAATTAAAAAAAAAAAAAGGTTTTTGGAATTTACCGGGTGTAACCGAAATTTAAAGGACCTATGTTTGGTTAACCGTCCTGTGTTTTCGGTTAAGGGTAAAAAAAATTGATTTTCTACAGAAAATTGATTTTTCGGTATTTTTGGGTTTGGTGTGGGCCCCTGTGTGGGCCCACAGTGGTGAAGAACTTTGAAGGAAGGCTTTATTTGACCACCTGCTTATCAAATCATCATCAAGAAGCATAAAAAAAAACAAAATAAAGAAGGGATTTGGGGGATTTAATGGGGTACATTAGAACTTAAAGGAGGAGGGGAACAAGCTCCCCTTTTCAATAATTTAGACATGATAAAGGCAGCCCTTCAAGTATGCTTCAATTTGCTTTTGTAATTAGGCGGATGACACCTCCTTACCATGAGGTGTTTCTCATATGAAGGGAAGATGAAAGATAATCAAGATCAAGTATTAGTATAAAAAGACAACATGGAACAGAAATAAGTAATATTCTTGAATCACAACTTTATTCACTTATATATAGTACAACTTACCAGAAAGCTTACCTAGGGAATGCTTGAAGGTGTGAAATCCCTTGGAGATTTTTCCAGCAGCGTAACGGCTTCTCTCCAAGCTCAAGAGAAAGATTTCAAAAAAACTCCTTTGGGTTTGTGATTGAAAGTAAGAAGTTGGAGAGAATTTTGGACAGAATCTGGGGGCTTTTGGAAGGATTTAAAATGGGATTTCGGCCAGCGTAACGGCTCTTTCTTGAGCTCAAGAGGGGGGTATCTAAGCCTACTTTGGGTTTGCAAGAAAATAAGAGGTTTGGGTTTGACAAGAGTTGGTTGTAGCAGGGTTTAAGAGGGGTTGAAGACCTAGAAAGGAATAGAAGAGGGAGTGATTTGGAAAGGGAGAGAGGATAGAGGGAGGAGAGGGAATGAGAGAGGTGTGAAAGATTAGGTGCCCATGGAAAGGAAGGGTCGACTCCCTTTTATAGTGAATGATGACATATGACCAAAAAGTAATTATTTGTTATATTGTAATTAAAACCCAACATTTTATAGTTTTATGTTTTTTTTTAAAATAAGGCAATGATGGCCCTTATTCTCATCCAAAGAGAATATATACAGCTCATGGGGACACCTCATCCCCATGTGCAAAATTAATTTTTGATTTTGATTTTAATTTATTTAATTTGCTTGATATTTATATGTTTATTATTATTTTAATTGGATTTTTTTGTGATTTTGAGCACATGCGTGCATTGATTTTTTTTATTTTCTTTTTCCTTTATTTTAAACCTCTTAATTAATGTTGTATGAAAATATTATTATTTTAATTGAAGATTCTTTTCTTTTTGCTGTTTTTGCCACATGTGCAGATTTTCCGAAACTTTGACTACTCATATCACTTTCATTCGGTGTCTGATTTTAGCAAACTTAGTGGCGTTGGAATCAGTGCGAAATTCTCTATCCACTGAGCTAGAGTTTTGCAGCAAATTTGGGTTTTTTAGCAGAAGTGCAAAGACGCGTCCCGGAGCCAGTTTTGCTCATATCTCTCTATCCGGGACTCCGATTCCAGCAAACTCAGTTGCGTTGGAATCGTGTCGATGTGCTCTTTTTGCTGATATCCAATTGAGCAGCTAATTTGGAGTTTTGCAGAAAGCCGATTTCTGCTATTTCCAGATTTGACCAGCCCATAACTTCTTTATTCGGACTCCGATTTGAGCAAACTCAGTTGCGTTAGAATCGTATTGAAGTCCTCTTTCCAATTGTATGAAGTTTGGTTGCCAATTTGCACCCGATCAAAAAGTCAACTTTTTGACCCCTTGGATTTTGACTTTTTCAATTATTATTTTATTCTTCATTTTTCGGGGTGCAAAAAGGAGGTGTTGACACCGTCGAAGGATCACCTGGAGCTAATGAAGAGGGCGGTATGAACAATGAACTAGGGCTCAATGAATACGAATCGCCGGAAATACAGGGAGTTGCCGGAGTTAATAGCAATCGCTGATGTCAATAGGAGTCGCCGGAAGCTGAAGAAGTCGCCGGAGAAAGAAGGAATCAAATGCCACAGTCAAAGAAGAGGAGGCTGTGTCCGGGGTTTGCAATCGGAGAAGAAGGGAAAGAAATGAAAAGTCGCAATCACGCGCGACTAAATAAGTTTTGTGTACCCGACGAATCAGGTCGGATACAAGTGAGGTCACTGATATCCGACTAAACATGTCGGATACAAAAGAAAAACAAGGAAAAAAAAAGAAGAAGAAGAAAGAAAAAGAAAAGAAAAAAGGAGGAAAAAAAGAAAAAAAAAGAGAAAAAGGAAAAGAAAAAAAAAAAGGAAAAGAAAAGAAAAAGAAAAAAAAAGAGGAAAAAATTGTGCTACAAAGTCTGCTATTTTCACAAAAAACCCAATTCTTGGCTTGAAATCCACGCCATAGCCACGAGAGCTCAGTGGAACTTAGGGCAACTTGGGGAAATGTGTTGGTCAAAGAGGAAAGTATTCATTCAATTTTTAACTTGGTTTGATGAAAAAAATCAGTTTTCAAAAATCACATTTTGGGCTTAAAATCCACTTCACAGCCACGAGAGCTCGGTGAAATTTAAGACATCTTGGAGAGATGCCCCCCTTAAAGTTAAGGCTTTTTGGCAAATCTTCACCCAAAAATTATTTTGCAAAATTGAATTGAACCAAGCAAATCATGGTTAAGGGAGTGCAATTTGGGCTTGTCTAATCTTTGCAGCTCATTGCTTTGCAACTCCCGCAAAGAGGGGCAGTTGTAGACACCCCAAATTGCACAGTAAAAATGATGAATAATTGGCAAAAATTATTATCTCCTTTGAAACCAGCACAAAATTTGAGAAAATAGGCATTTTTCCTTGTATCCGACAACTTGGGTCGGATACAAGCATACTTCTTCATATCCGACATAAGTTGTTGGATATAAGCAACTCTTAATGTATCCGACATCATATGTCGGATACATATAGGTGCTCTTGTATCCGACCTAATATGTCGGATACAAGCTTTTTGCTCAAAATTAGGGTTTTCCAAGAGTTTTCACTTTTTTCCATCATATCCTTCATTAAAGGAGTGGAAATCTCGGAAATAGCCTTAGGGTTAAGGTTGGTGGGCTCTAGACATTATTTTGTGTCTACCATCATGCAAACCCTAACCCTAGCCTTTGCCTATAAATAGGAGGTTCCTCCTTAAGCAAATGGAAAATAACTTTTGCCAAGAATTTTTGAGGGCCAATAAATTGGAGATTGAAGAGCTCCGAGTGAAGAAGGGAACTGCTGCCGCATTGCTTCCAGACACCCAGGTAAGCCTAAAACCTTCTTTATTTTTTTGTCTTACATTCTAGGTTTAGTTCTTTTCTTCTACCTTTCTGTAGAATAACGCCTATTCTGTGTGTATGCAAACCCTTCTTCTACTCAAAGTACCTCAAGACTCCCCCTAGCCATAAAATGTGAAGACGGGATCTAGGGGAAACGAGACTGAGGATTGATTCTTAGTGCGGAACCTTGTTGAATAGCCCTTTGATTCTATGAAAACCGTTTCATATTCAAAGTACCCCAAGATTATCTCGAAGAACCGTTAAACGGGGAGAGAGAACTAAGGGAAATGAGAATGGAACGGAACCCTAGGTTGTTGTAGAACCCCATTTGATTGATATGAATGCATGCTATATGTTGTTATGTTATTGAAGAGTGGATTTTTACACATACACACATAGCACCCGTTTTTGTCGGAATCGGCTTATATTCCGGATTTATTGCATTCATTGTGATAGATCTGGAATAAATAGCCCCAAACAATTCTGGGATATTTCTTAATGGTTTTCAACATGATTTCAAGCAAGTATTGAAGACCTCTAGGTCTAACCTCTCGGTTTTGGGCATTTTTGCTCACTTTTGGGGTTTTTGGCATATTCTCTCCAATCGGAGAGGATGGTGAGCCAACATTGTGCCCTATTTCTTCCTAGAGGTTCTTCAACACTTTTTAAAGTGATTTTGATTTGTATTGCACGGATCGCACACATCCAATCACTGATTTGAATTGGTTTTACTTAAAAGTGGCAAAACGGGACAGCAGCTGTACCCCAACTTCGGACACTCGTAACTCATCGTCCGGATGAATTTTGGAGTGATTCCAAAGCCATGGGAAAAGTGAGGCTGTCTAGTTTATGCCTACAAAATTTCATCAATTTATATGAAGTGGATTTTTGACACCACTCAGTCGAAGTTGATAGGTCAGTTCATCCCAGATTGTGGAACCTGTCACTTCGACTGAGCGCCATGTGTTCGTTTTAAGTCCGATTCGAGTGATTTTTGTTTCTGTGTTTTCCTTTGGAAGTCTAATTTTAAATCCAGTTGGTTTCATAATTGTTTGACTCCATTTGTGTCGTGGGTAATAGATTTACTCAGAACTGCTCAACAGCACTTTTCTAGGTTAATCTGTGATCCTCGGGGCCTCTTCGGGAGGTCACCCAAGGCACGTCCGGATGAATTTTTGTATGAGGCTAGTTTCATTTGAAATATGGCTCTACATACTTAATTCATGCCAAATTTCACGGATTTATATGGAGCCAAGTTTTCTAAATGAATTTCCAAAGTTGCCCACTTATCACTTTTAACTATCTCCAGCAGCAGATTTCAAAGGAGAATTAACTCCTAGGATTTGACTCAACTTGGTTTTGTGCAATTTTTGCTTTGATTTCCATCTATTGGTGATATTCCAGAAGTGATATTGACATAAAAGAGGATCTGGAATTCATTTGGATTTCTCATGTGAAGGTATCACACATTTGTTTAATCCTTTTTCAAGGTTTTTGATTATTTTAGCTAGCTTTCTCATTTTTTTAGCATAAACAACACTTGGCAACCACCTTGTGTAGGTGAATGGGGGTGCCTAACACCTTCCCCCCTTCATAATCTAATCCCCTTACCCATCTTTGGATTTTATTTTCAAGTAAAGTTATTTTTACTCTAGATTTGTCTTTTTGCTTATTTTAAATCTTTTGGTGTCCATTCACATCTAAAACTTGAATGGTGGTGACTCTCCCATTTTTCGTAGAGCCCGTGTGATGACGGAGGGAATCATCCCGGTGATTTTCCCATATCTCACACTAGTACACGTGGCATGCTAACGAATGGTCCAATGCCCTAAATAAATCATGTATTCTAGTGCGGGCCAATGCCCTTCATACTATATGCTAATGCTGGGCCGAAGCCCTTCATATCATGTGTGGTTCACTCATAATGAAAGTCAATGATAAAGGATTGGTCTTCCCAGAAATTTCTACATTTCATGACTCATTTGGGCAACTTATGCCTCAAGTCTTGTGATACTTGTACAACTTGGTTTTGGTTCTTGATTTCCACTTCTAAAGGTTATTTGGAAGGTGCTCGAAGTGAAGGAATCAAATTATCCTACTTCTATAGAAATTTGGGACGGAAACTCTCTGTAAGACCTTCTTTAGTAAAACGTACCCAAAATCCTTGTTATTTGGAATTTTGAGATACTTCAAGTTGGAACACTTCCTAGACACCTAACTCTCACTTATACATAGGTTGGATTTGAATAAAAACAATTGGTAGTTCAATATGGGCTAAAAATCACTTTTTTGGAAAATCTATTAAGGGCGCTCGATAGGTTGCTCGAGCGGCCATCGAACTACTAGATATTAGCTCTCAGGTTCTCTCTGTTCAGGCAAGTTGCTCGAGCGGCCATGCCTCAAGTCACTTCCTAAAACGGCCGCCCGATACCGCGCTCGAGCGGCTATTCAGGCGGCTGGGTTATCTCAGCAGTTCGCGAAATCTGAACTTTTGGGATTTGGGGATTTTTCTCAAATCTCACTCGTTTTTTGTGTTTATGGGCTCTAAATTGCTTCTAGCATGTGGGGAAATCTATTTCCTACAAAACCCCTAAGAAAAATCCCTTCTATTTGCAAAAATAAACGATTTTATGACTCAACCCTAACTTTCACATGAAGCATACGAATTTGGCCGAAATTTGAAATAAGGGTTGGGGTGGTGTTGCTTACCTTTTGCAATCACTTAAGCAAGTCCTATTACTTCCTTTGAAACCCACGAACATCACTTCTTGGCTTCGTGGATGCTTTTCCCCAAATCTCCAAGATTCCACATGAAAATGGCAACTTCCTTCTTTCTCTTCTTTACTTGCTAAGGTTCTTCAAGTGGATTCAAAGTGAATGGGATGTGACGAGAAGGAAAAGATTAAGGAAAAGATGAAGAAGAAATGAAAGTAGGAAGTGAGGAGGAAGATGAAGAAGAGAGAGAGAGGGGTCGGGTGTGGGGTTTGGTCGAATGGGATTTCTCTCCCCCTTTTTTTTGTTTCTTCACTTAAACAACTTCCACCAAACACCAAGTTCACAAGTTTGCCATTCCATTCAGACACCAAGGTTATTTAACCTTTGCCACTCCACCTATTGCTCACCTTCATCAACTACTGACAGACTTGGCTTAGCCACTTTGACTGGCTTCAAGCTTGGGCTTCTCCAACTTTACCTGCACAATAGGTTCGCAAATTAGGGTGTGCTAAGGGTCTTGGGACTGGGGTTTCACAATATTGGCGCATGTCTACTCTCTTTCTCTGGTTTACTATTTCATGAGTCCCATGAGGTGAACAACTATGTTTGATCTATTTTCATTAAATTGTTGCTGATCTGTATTTATTGTTGTTATCCTGATTAAGCGTTGCATATTTTATTGTAGTCAACTATTTGCATGACTACTTACTAAGATGTTATTTCTCACATTATTGTTTTATCGGTTTTGTTTTCAGATATTCCTGGAGAGGACGTTGCTGGGGTAGAGATTCTGGGGGATTACTGTGACTACTAGGAAGAGAATTATTTCATTCATGTGTAGGTTCAGGAGGACATAGAGATCTGATTTAGCTTTTTGTTGAGGGATTGACATTAGTTTATTTTATTTTGAGGATTTTGATGTTATTAGAAGGATTATTGGATATTTTAATTATACAACTTTAGTGGATGGTTCTTATTTTATTTAGTTGACCCTTTCCAGACTTTATGGATGAATTAATAATGAATTATTTTTTTGTGGTTTAATTCCGCACTTCTTGAAGAAATGTCTTTTAATTCCGCACTCTGATATAATTAATGAAATTGTATAAGTCTGGATTAGTGTTGTCTGGGCCTTATCCTAACGAACCGGGTTTGGGTTTATGTTTCTATATAAACCTGGATCTAGGGTGTTATAGAGATGGTATCAAAGAAAAATAGGATCCTAACCCTAAGTAGTTGACCTTTAGGCGGTTTTGGGGATGTGTAATACGTTAGATAGTACCTTAAATAATTTTCTAGGATGAGAGATCCTTTTTGCTTAACTAAATTTTTGTCATTTTGCAATTGATTTTCACCATGAACACTAGATCGAAAGGCAGAGGTAGAGCAGCATCCGTTCCCAGGGTGATGCTAACTAGGGAGCCAGAGCCATTTGTGGCCCCTCAGGCAGAGCAGTATGTGGACCCTCCCACTGTGGAGCAGCCTATTCCTCCTCCACCACCTGCTGTTGCCCCCGTTCCATATGAGGATATTTGGAACGTTATTGGGGCTGTTACCGATTTGATTGACAGATCGGAGAGGAACCGAGGGGATGAGAGGGCCCCAAGGAGAGATCGTGTTGATGACTACGGTGCACAGGAGCTAGAGAGGTTCCGTAAGATGGGACCCCCGTCTTTTGGAGGTCAAGCAGACCCATGGAGGCCGAGAGGTGGATGCTTAGGATGGAGTGGATAATTGACAGTATGGAGTGCCCCGAGGACCGTCGAGTTAGACTAGCCACTTTCATGTTCGAGGGAGGGGTTGTCCATTGGTGGTGTTCTATGAAGAGGAGGACTAAGCTTGATGAGGAGACTTCATGGGGGAGATTCAGGGAGCTTTTCTTTGAGCACTACTTCACTACTGAGTTCCGTCGTCAAAAGGCAAGGGAGTTCATGTATATCTCTCAGGGAGGACAGATGGTATTACAGTATAAGGCCCGTTTTAACGAACTGGCTCGATTTGCCTCGCAGATGGTTACTTGTGAGACAGATAGGCGGGAGCACTTTGAGAGGGGACTGAAGTCTGAGATTAACGAACCGGGTTTGGGTTTATGTTTCTATATAAACCTGGATCTGGGGCGTTACAGGATATGCTTTTCTGCACATAGTAATTTGAATTGTTAAAATTATTTTTGTTAGAGGATGCTGAATTAAAATTTACTGCATTCAGTGTAGATTTAAGTAAACATAATGACAAAGTACAAGAGGTTCAATACATAAACAATATAAGTAATAAGCATAAATATATGTATATATACAGTATATTCACAAGTTTGGATTTTTGGACTTAGCATGCAAAGTAAAAAGTCAAATGGAAAAGCATCGTTATTAGCAATAAAATAACAAATACCTATCGCTCAAAGTTTAAATTTTCATCACTTAATTAGGACATCTTAATTCCTTTTTTTTTTGGGTTCTTTTCCCTTTTCCAATAGTTTCTGCTATTCATAATAAAAAACAGTCAAAATAAACCTGAGTTCAGAGAAAAGTAAGTTATTTGACTGATTTTTGCACTTGCTTATTATCAAAGTTAAAAGTTAACTTTTGGCATTCAAATTGAATTGCCCATCATTTTCTTTTTCTTTCCTTCATGTAGAACATTAATTATTTTAAAAAACTAAATTCCAAAAGTAAATAGAAATCACATCTACACTATTAGTAAAGGGAAGAGGGGGGAATATTTTCTCTATACTTGATCTGGCTTCCTTTTTTTTTTTTCCAACTATTACCCTCCCCAGTTAAAATAATCCGAAAATATAACCACCCCACTACTCTTTTCACATTTGAATTTAAATCCCTACTTATATGCTACACTTAAGGGTGAGGACTGCACGTGCCACCACTAGTAATTATCAATATGAAACATTGAACAGTACCAAAGGAAAACAGTACCCTCAAACTAACTTGTGGCACTATGTTCAGAGGCATGATATTGGATACTTCATTACGCATAAGTGAATCATACTATTACAACAGGTTAAAACCCCATGTAATTAAATCATGGAATTTCAACTAGGAGAATCCCTATTACAACAGTCTTCTTTTTTTCAATAGAATAGTAATACACCATTATTCGTAAGCAAAAACTAGACTGTAAGCAAATAATATAGTTCAAGCAACTTTAGAAACAGATGACTTGCAGTTGTAGTATTAAAATCTCCATGGGTATACAGATAAAAAGAATATTATTGAAAAAAAGGGTGAAACAAACCATTAAACAATTGCAGGACAAAAATCTTCAATAAAATGCAAAATGTAGAGATTCATGACCTGGGTTATTCTGGATTTACCAGTAGGAGTAATGGGTACTTGAGCTGTAGTATTAAAATCTCTATGGGTAGACAAATAAGAGTAATATTATATTATGAAGAAAAAATCGGTGAAACAAACAATGAAAAAATTGCAGGTCAAAAATCTTCAATAAAAACGCAAAAGGTAGAGATTCATGAGATCAATCATTAACTAACAGAAAAAGAAGAACAACTTACTGTTAATTCGTGTTAATGCTACCTTTATTTTGATTTCTCCAATGCTAATCGTGGTTGAGTCGAGATGATAGGAGGAGTAGAAGTTTATAAAGATTGCAGAAATTGTTAACAGTTGAGAATTATAAATATAGGAATTTGTGGAGTCCCCTTTCTTTTGATCTCTCCAATGCTAATAGTGGGTGAGTAGAGCTGATGGGATGATTTAGATGGATTCTGAATAAGAAGAATCAAAAACATTTAAAACCCAAAATTCAATATACTAAACGTTTAATAAACATATATTAAATGTATGGACTCTAATATTAAACGTATGGACTACTTATATATTAACTGTGGGTGAGAGGAGCTGAAACAAAAGTTTAACAAACGTATATTAAACGTATGGACTCCAATACGTTTATTAAGAGATGGATTCTAATATTATGTGTATGTTCAATTATTAAATGTTTATTAAACATATGTTCAGTTATTATACTATATTATACATTTAATACTCTAATATACATTTAACAGAGAAAGAGATAAGCTGTTACTTGGATGTTAATGGAAGAAAGGGATTGAGGGTTTATAAAGTGACGGGTGTGCGCGTGTTCCTGATCTGAAATTTCAAAGCTTTTAGAAATGGCGGGATATGACGTATTCGATCCGCGTGACCAGCATTTATGACCGTTTGATTAGGAATCTACGGTTTGTATTCGATTATGAAGTGAGGAGTGGATAGCTGACGTAGATTGTTTGCTGCGTTGTGAATAGAGGTGTAAGTAGGGAGGTTGGGTCGGGTTATGTAAGTTCATGCTCAACCCAATCTAAGATTCATTAGCCCAAACTCGACATTGGCCTGCCCTAATCCAAACTCATTAAACCCAAATCCAACCCAAACATTATTATTTGAGTTCGGATTGGATTCGAGTTAGCTCGAACAAAATGTTAATTTTAATATTTTTTTTGTTTTTTTTATATGAATGCAAATGTTGGAATATCATTAATTGAAATCATCTATTAATGTACAACAGACTCTTAATTGGTTCTTGAATTTGGGGAAAAAAAAACTTCATTAATTTATTTCTTAAAAAATTATTTTTAACATAATGAGCCAATCACATGCTCGTTGCATTTGTGGTTGCACAATCTTTTTTGTCGAGGATGTGCACCCAAATACACATTAATTGTAGTGTATATATATGTGTTTGTGTATAAAATTATTTATTTGAGAATAAATTCATAAATGTGTTATTACATGTTACATAATTTATGTTTTATAGTTGATTATATAACTACAAAGATAATGTAAAAGAAAAGAAAACAATAGTGCATATACATAATAAATACTCACTTAAATAAATGTACGAGAGTATGCACATCTCAACTCAACTTCAGGTTTTTTGGATTGTATGACATGAACTCTAACTCAACTTCGGACAAGAAATGAAACACAACCCAAACTCAATACTTATTGCAGGCTCTTATTCGAGTTGGGTTGGGCGGGCATTGAGCGGTCCGAGCTAGATTTACAGCTTTAGCCGTAAAGTCTGAAAACCTTGCTATGATTGGCTTATTTAATTTTACTTTGAAGAAACCATTTCCTCAAGAAAATTTTGATTTTTCAAAAATTAAAGCAAAAAAAAAAAAAATCCCAAATGAGAACATAAATGTAAAACCTTTCATTTTGGGATCCTCAAATAGTTGACTTCAAACCAATTAATTTTGTAACAAAGGAGATTAAATTTAAAATGCAATTTATTAGCCTATAATGATATCATGTTAAATTTAATTTATGTAAAAAAAATATTATTGTTTGCAAGTTAACTAACAAAAGGAATCTTAACTTGAGAGAATGAATCCATGCAATTAAAATTATTAAATGTAAAGTAGGAAAAAACATGTTCTCTCCAAACATATATCATGACACATAGGAAACATACATATGAAACCTTATGTTTGAAAAATATGTTAACGTAGATAGCAAACATGGGAAAAGGGGATACGAAAAAAAAACATGGATTTTAATAGAAATCCATAGAAGTTTGGGAACTTGTAGTTGTATCCCAATTAGCAACCTAATAGAAAAAAAAAGAAGAAGAAGAGAGTGATTTCTCTAAAATTTCCTTCTCCCAAAATTTAACGTTTCACAAGCAAGCTTGTTTGTGGTAGCTATAACGATAACATGGCTAATCAGAATTATCTTTTTCATATACAGCTATCTAGAGTAGCCACATGTTTTCAGTTTCAGCACTTCCACAAAAAATTTTGCTGCATTTGGCCCTGTGTGTGCTTAGAATTTATGGATATTTTACTGAATCAGAGAATCTATCAACACAACTAAGTTGTTTCTTATCAAATTAAGTTGCATACACAACATAAATTAACTAAAAATATGACTTTTGATGGTACAAGATGGACAGAAAAAATTCATGTTACCAACCATACTTTGAAGGAAATAGGATTATGTTGATGATAATGATGAAGTTGCTTATATATTATCAAAAAGATGTTGGTAGCTGCTGTAGTTAAGCGTTTTGTTAAGGCAAAATAATAAGAACTGCAAATAAAGATCTCAATTTCATAAGTTTTTTTAATGTACTTGGTTTTAGATGTACAGTGATGTATATTTCAATCTTACTATTCCTTTTTTTTTTTCAAATTATTACAGCTTTCCCTCCCTTACCATGTATCTGTAGTATAACATTTAGCTTCAAGGAAGGATTACAAAATAGAACCTCTCTAACTAAAATTTCAAACCATACAGCAGCCGAAACACCACCATCAGTTCATCTATATCTCTGAGCTTGAAGACCATTGAGATGATTCTGCAAGCAGATCTTGACAAGAACATTTATAGTCTCATTCAAATCCACAAAACAAATATCAGCATGTTAAAATAAAACTTTGCCAAGCATTAAATAATTAATTCAATATCATGAACTATTCTAAGATGAAAATTCATTAGTAACAATTAGACAGGAAACCAATGCTCCTGAAATATGTATGGATCAATTGGATGATTACCCAAGTCCTAACAGCTGATACTGCCTTCCAATACACAATACCAATTTGGCTCTCATAGGGATCATAAATGAATAAACCAAAACTCATAGGAGATGTTCTATTCCAAGCCACAATAACACCAATCTGAAAATGTCACATCCTTTCCGCCAGTCTCGCAGAAACTGCTCTTAATTTAGAATAGACCTTACCAGCCGGGGACCCCAAAATGAGGCTACAAAGGGAATCTCTTGCCACCTTGATGTTGGCAAAAGAACCTAGTATGTGAATCTTGGTATCAGCTATCACAATCCGAGTTCTTGTAGAGTTCTCAATTGTAAACTTTGTTTTACCCCCCTTGCCAGACAATCTTCCGATGGCACGAGATAAATGCTCGCCTCGCAGTGTTTTAACATCCTTAATCTCAAAAGAGTCAACATAGAGCTCATCCATACGCAGGAGGGCAATGGCATCAACAATGTCAAATCCAAGCATGAAAGCATGGACAAAATCGGCACATTTCTGAAGGTTACTGATGTCAGGTGTGTCTGATCTAGTCTTCAATTCAACCTTTCGGGTCTTGAGATTCATACGGATGTCAACCTTCATTTGCTCATATATTGGAGTGTAGATGTCCATCCATGCTTTTTTAAGAGGTGTAAAGCGATGTGGAGGAACAGAGACCTTTCGAAATTGAACTCGCCCTTCAGACATTTCATGAGCCTTCAAAGGCTCAAACTTCAGCTTGGCTGGGAAGAAACCAGAAGTGAACTTGGGTTCAGAAGAGATATTGTCAACCTCCATTGAAGGTATGACTTCTTTAGATTGCATTCTGAAATTCTTCCAGGTAAGAAGTTCCAAAGGTCCCTGAAAGCATCAACCATAACACACTGAAGGTGCAATTTATAAGCCAATAAATTAAGTGAAGGTAAACCAGCAAAATTTGTTATGAATCCATCACATTCCCTATAAATAAACTGCAAACTAAGTCCATTGCAACCACCAACCACAAAGAGACACGAGAAAATGGAAACTTCATGAAGGTGGAAAAAACCTAAAGAATATATGAAATGCGGATTGAACAAAACCTTGCAATAAAAGCACCAAAAGTAACTCCAATGTTATTATCTACTTGTTTGAAAATCCACAGTGAAGTTGTCCTTGTAGGCTTTTTTTATTTTTTTATTTTATTTTTATGAATAATGGGTTGTGAATTAAAGGAAAGGGATACAGGTACAAAAGCATATGGGCCCATGAGAGATGGGAACCCACATATGCACAAAGAAAAGGAAAACAAAAGGTAAACAAAGGTAATACACCCGACATCCAATCAACCCCGAAAGCTAACCAAGAAACAAAACTGAGGCCGGGTCTCTAATGATATCTCCAACTGAGGTGAATGAAAATTCTTTCCCTCTACAGACCCATGATGCTGTCAAACAATAATGTTGTTCAGGATTTTCATTTTCTGGATATTACCTCCGTTTAATATGCATATATTGCGAGCCATCCATACCGCCAAAAGAGTTGCAAAGAATACTGCGTGGATTAACATCTTGCCTTTCCTTTTGAAAGATAGAATCTTCATTTCTGAACAAGTTGAATGAGAGTCCTCAGCAAAACCCAGCTAACATCCGGTACATCAAGGAAATAGGACCAGTGAAAACCCACCACCTCACAATACACAAAAATATGATCCACTAACTCTCCATCTTTACGACAAAATTGTACACGTTGGGAGAAATAGATAAGGATTTCTTTTTCTTTTTCTTTTTCTTTTTCTTTTTTCTTTGTGTGTGTGTGTGTGTGTGTGTGTGTGTGGGGAGATTGTTAAGAATGTTTATATCATTATGAAATTCAGGCTATGAGAAGGCCAACACTTCGGTGGCAGCTAGAGCATGCCAAAGGAATGAATGAAAAAACTAACAAGGCTTTAGTTGAGAACATAGGATTTAAAGAAAAAAGCAAACGGAGAAAGATCCAAGGGGGGAGGGAGGTAAGGGATCAGTTGCGGGTATCGGACCTAGAAGGATCTAAAGTAACAAAACTAAGGTCATCATCATTAACATCATAAGCCAGATACCGCCAAAGTAAGGTCCTACATGAATCTTGTGTCTCCATAAAAAATCTCATCTTCAGTTAATGTAAAAGTCTTATTTTATAGATTCCATCCATGTCTTTTTAGGTATTCCTCTTATTTGCTTAAACTTTTCAATATGCATACTCTTACACCTTTTGATAGGTGCATCTCTAGATCTTCGGTCAAGTTTTAATATAATATACTGCTTTCTTGGGAAATAACACTAGCAAAGTCTTGGAGGAAGATGGTGTGTTATTTATTTATTTTCTTTGGCGATACAAACATGTATATCGACATATATTGTTCTTGTGTGTTTCCTTTAACTGGTTTGTATGACTAGTTCTATGTTCCATAGTTTATGCACATTATCATATAATTATTTATAAAAAGAAAAATAATACTGTTATCCATGATTAGTATCAATGCATTGCTTATGAAATACGATTTCGATACCATCACGAGTGTTTATTTTGGGTTCTAGAAAAATTCCATTGATTCAATTGAATTACCATTTTAATATGCAATTAATTTAATTGATAAACAAGGAGAACAGGAAGTTGCCTTTGCTAGGCATCATATACATATATACTAAAGCATAGTCTTGAAACACCACTCTCTCTCCTCCACGTGGACATCCCCTTCTTTCTCCAATGGCTCTTTTGGGCCCCACATTAAAATAATTTATTTGAAATCAATAATTTCTTAAAATATTCATATCTTACCTCCACGTGGACATTGCCTTTCTCCAATGTTATTTTTAACAAAATTAAAATTATATGATTAATCCTTACTTTTCAAAGTCCTAGAAACCCATATCCAACCATGCTTTTTACTTTGTGGTCCCAACTGCAATTGCATGTGATATATCTCTGAATTCTAATAATAGTTATTAAAAATGAAAACAAAAAAGAATAGTTAATTTTTAGATATATCTTAATTTAAATATTTATTTTACTATTATTTAACAATAGTAATGAGAGACATTATTTAAAGTGGCCCTTTTGGGCACCACTTTAAATATTTATTTCACTATTATTTTTACGAGATACATTTATTTTACAAATATAATATAATTATAATTAAATTTTAATTAGTTAAACAATTATTATTTATTTAAATAATTTAAGTGTGTTATCCCAATGTTTCTTTAATAGTAATCCTTTAATTAAATAATAGTTAATTAATAAATTTTAGATATTTAAATTCACAATTGTTTAATATTACCCAAGATGACCAACCGCCCAAGCTCCTCATCCATTGGTTGTGTAGTGTCCTAAAATCATATATAACGAAATTCATCGTTTCTGATATAATAAATATGCTTGTGCCATTAAAATCTTAGACCATAAACAAATTACTGGCGTGCTTAAACATGGTAAAAAAAATTCCACTATTATATTTACTCATTGTAGCCGTTATTTTAGGTTATTTAAAAATAAAATATTTTAAATAATATATATGTTCCTGTGCATAGCACAGGTAAAACAACTAGTGACTTTTTGTAGCATGGTTGTCATATGATATTTACTATTTGTGGAATTCTTTTTATCTTATTTTGGACTATAGACAGATTTATGTAGAGTACGAGCCTTGACGCAACAATAAGATTTCTCCATTGCGGCCTAAAGGTCACGGGTTTGAGTCACAGGAAACAGCCTCCCCGCTTGCAAGGGTAAGGTTGCATGCATTAGAGTCTCCCTAGACTCCACGCAACGGCGGGAGCCTCGTACATTGGGCAAGCCTTTTTTTTTTTTGATAGATTATTGAATTGGTTGGTCATATAAGCTACAAACACTTTAGAGTAGTTTAAGGTGGTTTGGTCATGTAAAGCGAAGACCCAGAGACGCACTTGTAAGAAGGTATGAGAGTATGTATATTGAAGGGTCTAAGCAAGTAAGAAAAAGACATAAAAAGACAGATAGAATCTATAAAACAAGACTTACAAAAATGTAGATTAATTGAAGATGTTATTTTTGATAGAGCGGAATTGAGAAACAAGATTCATGTTGCCAACCCCACTTTGGTGAAAATTGGCTTATGATGATGATAATGACTCGACCTCAGTTCCATTAATTTATATCCTTCTAGGTCTGATAGTAGCAAATGGTCCCTTACCCCCCATGGATCTTTCTCCACTTGCTTTTTCTTTGACTCTCTATGTTCTCAACCTTTACCCCCTTCATTCCTTTGGTATGCTCTCGCTCCCTCCAAAGTCTTAGCCTTCTCATAGTCTGTGTTCGATAATGTTATAAACACATTTAACAATCTCAACAAAAAAAAAAATTTCCTTATCTATTTCTCCAAGGTGTGCATTTTTAGGCCTCAAAGATGGAGAATTGTGGGTTATATTTTTGTGTGTTATGAGGTGGTGGGTTTTTACTGATCTTATTTCCTTTGTGTATTGGGCGTTAGCTGACTCTCGCCTGAGACTCTCATTGAACTTGTTCCACAATCGAGATTCACATCTCTCAAAAAGAAAGGCTAGATGTTGATCCACGCGGTATTCTTTGCAACTCTTTGTGGATTCATATTTTCATATATTTCACTTTCACACAAATCTCTAGCCTCTAAGGAAAAAAAATGAAAAAAAAAAACAACTTATAATGAATAAAGATCACCATCATCATCATCCAATTCCCACCACAGTGGGATCAGTGACACAAATCTTATCTTTCCATTCCGCTCTTTTAAAAATCATGTCTTCAATTAATCTACGTTTTTATAAGTCTTGTTTTATATATTCCATCCATGTCTTTTTAGGTCTACCTCTTACTCGCTTAGGCCCTTCAATATGCAAATCAATGTCGTCGACAACAACTGTCAACACCATTGTTAGCACCATATATGTTGTGTTGACACATGGCGTTAAGGAAATGGGCCTTAACACCCGTTTCCTTTTCCTAGCAAAACAAAGAACAAGCATTTAACAAAAAAATATATAAAAAAACAAAAAATGTAAGATTAAAAAAAAAAGATAAAAAACTAATTTAGACAACAAAAATATACTTCGCCAAGTGTATTAAATACTCCACTAAAATATAAATTAATTTAATTAAAAAACAAAAGATAAATACTCCACAAAAAAAATATAAATTAAAAAACAAAGATAAATTCTAGATGCAAAAATAAATAAATACAAAAAAAACTAACATAGATAAAATAAAAAAAAAGATAAATGCAAAAAAAGCTAAAGTACTTAAATTAAAACTAATTTAAGATAAATACAAAACAAAACAAAGATAAAAAAAAAAAATAAAACTAAACTACTTAAAAAAAACTAAACTTCTTTGTTTTTTTATGAAAAAAAACTAAACTGCTTAAATTTAAAAAAAAAAAAAGATAGGAAAATATAAATGCAAAAAAAAAAAAAGATATATACAAAAACAAAACACATAAAAGGAAAAGGTATACAAAAATGTAAAGAAAAAAATTATTTACTTTTAAAAAAGACAAAAAAAATTATGATATTATCGACCAACTCAAATCGTCATTTTTTTTTTCCTTTTTAAAGATAAATAATATTTTCAATCAAGGGACTTGTAACTCGCATCATCTAACTTGTAAGTTCCCATCAACAGACTTGTAACTCCTTTTAAGGGACTTGTAACTTTTCATCAAAGGACTTGTAATCCCCATCAATAGACTTGTAACTCCCATCATCTGACTTGTAAATCCTATCAATAGACTTATACTCCCCCATTAATAGACCTGAACTCCCAACTTGTAACTTCCCATCAACCGACTTGTAATTCTTATTTCAGATTTGTAACTTCATTATAAGTCACCATCAACTGACTTATAATCCCTATCATCAAACTCGTAACTTCCCATTAACGGGCTTGTAATCCTTATCAATCCAAAAATATTTTCATTTAATCGAAAATATCAATCTAATTTTACATTTTTTTATGTTTATATTTTATAAATACAAAAAATATAATCATAAAAGATCAACCCAAAATAAAAAAAGATATACAGAAAAATGTAAAAGTTAAAGATTATTTACTTTTAAAAAAAAAAAAAGATTGATATTTTCGATTAAATGAAAATATTTTTGGATTGATAAGGATTACAAGTCTATTCATGGGAAATTACAAATTCGATGATGGGATTACAAGTCTGTTGATAGGAAGTTATAAGTTCGATGATGGAGATTACAAGTCTGTAGAGAAGAATTACAAGTCGAATGATGGGAAATTACAAATTAAATGATGGGAGTTCTAGTAAGATTATAAGTCTCTTGATAAGATTGATTTACAAGTCAGATGATGGGAGTTACAAGTCTATTAATGGAGATTTCAAGTCCTTTGATGAAAAATTACAAGTTCCTTGCTACTAATTACGAGTTTATTGATGGGAACTTACAAGTCAGATGATGGGAGTTACAAGCCTGTTGATAGGAACTTAGAAGTCAGATTATAAGTCTCTTGATAGGATCTTTGGTTTTTTTGTATTTATCTTAAATTAGTTTTAATTTAAGTTGTTTAGCTTTTTTTTGGCATTTATCTTTTTCCTTTGTTTTTTTTAATTTATATATATATATATATATATTTTAGTGGAGTATTTATCTTTTGGTTTTTTAATTAAATTAATTTATATTTTTTAGTGGAGTATTTGATACACTTGTTGAAGTTTATTTTTTGTTTTTTTAAACTAGTATTTATATTTATATATATAGATATATTTGTTGTTGTTGTATTTAGAACGGGCATTAACGCCCATTCTTTGTTTTGCTAGGATAAGGAAACGGGCGTTAAGGCTCGTTTCCTTAAGGCCATGTGTCAACACCACGTATGTGGTGCTGGCAATGGTGTCGACAAATTATTGTTGACGATACCGGTTCTCAATATGCATATTCTCACACCTTCTTACAGGTGCATTTCTTGGTTCCACTTTACATGACCAAACCACCTTAACCTAATTTCCTCCACTTATCCCTAATGCATGTTATGCCTAACCACTTTCGAATGTCTTCATTTCTTATTTTGTCTTTCTTAGTTTTGCCACAAGTCCATCTTATCATCATCGGCTTAGTGATTTATATTTTGAACATGTTGGCTCTTTGTTGCCCAACATTCTGCCCCATATAACATAACCAGTCTAATTGCTGTCTTATAGAACTTACCCTTTTATTTAAGTGGAACACGTTTATCACACAAAACCCTAGAAGCACCTCATCCACTTAAGCCAACCAACTCTAATCATATGTACAACATCTTCCTCAATTTCTCCATCTTTTTATACCATTGATTCAAGATATTTGACTTATTACTTAAAGGGATATCTTGATTGTCAATTCTAATAGTTTCATTAGTTATATTGTTATTTGTATTAAAATGGCATTCCATATATCCAATCTTTGCACAGCTTATTTTAAAACCCTTTGATTCTAGGGTATCTCTTCACAATTCTAACTTAATATTTACTTATTCTCCAGTGTGGCCCACTAATACTACATTGTCTACAAATAACATACACCAAGGCACCTGATCTTGAATATGACTTGTTAACTCATTTGTAAGGCAAAAAGATAAAGGTTGATAGCTGACCCTTGATGCAAACCTATCTTAACCGAAGAACCTATTGTCTCACCACCAACAGTTTTCGCTTTAGTTATGACTCCCTTATACATATCCTTCATTACGTCAATATATTTCATTGGTATATCTTTTTTATATAAATTCCACCAAATTAATTCTCTTGGAATCCAATCATAAGCTTTTTCTAAATCAATGAAAACCATATGCAAATCATTTTTCTTTTCTCTAGACTTTTCAATTAACTATCTTAGTAAACATATAGCTTTCATAGTGGATCTTCCAAGCATAAATCCAAATAGGTTTTCTGTCATTCTAGTTGTTAGCCTTAATCTATGTTCACTCTTTCCTTCATAGTGAAAATCATAAGTTTAATGCCACGGTAATTTGCACACTCTTGTACGTCCCCTTTATTCTTGTATATTAGAATTATTGTACTAATCCTTAAAGCGTTTGGCATTTTCCCAGTCTTTAAAATTTCATTAACTATGCCAAAATGTGTAATTGTTAACCATGCCAAAAACGCAAAAGCTGAACTTTCATAAAAACTATTGTTGATGGAATTCAAGAAATGTGGTCAGATGACTTTCCATCACCACCCTTCTATGATAAAAGTTAGAAATGGAGAAACACTACATAGGCCACCCATCAATCAACATAAAAAGTATTTATGGTATGACATAAGAATTGAATTTAATGATGCTCATATTTAATTGGTTGAATAGTTACACTTTATCAGTGCTGTATTTAGCATCCCTGAAGTTGTATGATCTCTTAATACTCATGCAAACTGTATAACCAAGTTCTCAATCACGAAACATAACAGCTACCTAAAAGAGAAAAATAGAATTCGTAAGTCAACCAAGTGGATCAACAGACATGGGCATGCAATTGGACTTGAGCAACATGACATAAATGCAAAGTCAGATAAGAAGAAATGTTCACTATTAGAAAGTTCTAACTTTTCAGACAGATGGATCTTCGTCATGCCCTGATAATTGGCCCCCTAAAAATTTTAGAACCGTTGGTCTCTGTTATATATCCTGTTTGAGTCTATCGAATGTCCGTTGGTTCTGTAATTTTGCCTTGTTAGGGCTGTAAACAGGTCAGATTTGAACCGGATATATGAGAATCCAAATTCAAATCCAATTAATATTTAGGATATCCGTATTCGTTTAGCTATTCGACGGAAATTTCATATCTCATATCAAATCCAATTCCGAATACTGTTATCAAATGCATATTCAAATCTGATTCTATTCGAATCAGATTAAATATTCAAATCCATGAATAAATCTGAAAACCCGATTAAATTCCACCTAATTCAAAAGTAAAGTGTGATGTAAAAATGTACAAGTTAATATTTTAAAGTAAACTCAAAAATTAAAAATTAAAAAAAGAAGCATAGCACACACACAAAATAGTACTAACAACCATGATAGCGTCTGGTCAAGCCAGGTTGTTAACAACGATGCTCAGCAGCGAAGTGCTCAAGTAAGGGTTTTTACGCCTAGAGTGAAAAAAGGAAGGCTCGAGGATCAATCCAAAGTGTTATAGACAGAGATTAGAAAACACATACAGCATAAAAGACAAATCAATATAGTTGCAAATAAATCTTACAGTTCTTGTTTGCAATCACGCATACCTGATACGTCAAGGAGATTGTTGGAGGTGAAGCCTTGCGTTACCAGATGGCTATGAAAGATGGGTTAGAACGAAGACGCAGATTAGAACAGAGCACCAGCCTTACCGTTGGAAACTTCAGAGAGGCTGAGCAGAAGCTTTACCGTTGACAGCCTTACCTTTGAAAACTTGAAAGAGGGCTATAATCTAGCTCTTTCTCCCAATAGAAAATTAACTAACAATAGCCTGACCATAAAAACAAATCGCGGTTAATTCAAATTAAGTGAAAAAAAAATAAACAAGGGGACGAAGAAATTGTCACTAGAGGATCCTCACATGGAATTCTACAATTTCCAAGGCATCAACTGGAAGTTTTGGCTACAATCATATAGATAAAAGCCTATGGAGAACCTCATAACATGACAATGGCAACAAGAACAACAACAGCAATAACAACCAGAAAAAATGCAATAGTAGACACAGAAAGACATTGTGGATCACCCAATTGACAATATCCAAAGAGTATATAAATTTTTCACATATATTACACAAAGAGAAGTTGGACCTATCTTTGAGCAGCTCTAAAGACTCCCTTTGCTTTCTTATGAACCCTCTTTATTCTTTTTACCGGAGGAAATGAAATTAAAATACAAGACCAGAGCAGACCAAAATAGCCATAATGCCATCACCAATGTAACCCTAATAACAGTTCATAAATCAACATGGAAGAAATGGCTATATCTCCAATGCAGCTCTGATTTACAGTACTCAGACAATTGATAAATTCATCATTATGCTAACTTGGGTACATGAAAGAAATGATAGCTCAAACAAGAGAACCTACCAAACTCAATCGAATTTCGACTTATAGATACCCGAAAAATCTTCTCACTTTGTGATCACCTAGATACCATTGACAAACAGCAAACGCATGGACGCTGTGTGTCAATATCCAAGCAGTACTTGCATAGGTTTCGCACAGCAAGCAAGCACAATTACAGCCCACGCGCAATTGAACACGCAGAAAAAGACATATACAGACACACACGCAGTGTATCAATGGAGGCCAAACATGGCGTTACATCCCAGAATCATCAATCAGTAAATCAAATAGGCTAAATTCAAATCACGCAAAGCAACAAATAAATAAATAAATAAAGAAGAACAACGCTGTAACCAAGTGACATTCCGAATAACATCGTTTGCTTTTTAAGGAGTTCATGATTATCGTTTCGAGAACCCCCGATATAAAAGAAATAGAAACAGAGAAAACAGTAACTGAAATCGTATAATTAGAATCAAAGGCGACTACTTTGTAGGGTTTTGTTTGCACCAAACCTAGATGATAGAAGTAAAGATGGAAACAGGGAAAGGTCGCCGGAAAGAATAGAGATCTCACCGAAAACAGATGGTCCACCGCCGGCGGTATTTAGTTTCGCCAAAAAGCCTCTTCCTTGAGGAAGCTCTCCCAAGCTTACTGAAATACCTAGCTTTGGACGGTTCAGATTATATGTTTAGAATCTTTAGATTATAGCTCGGTTCGGGCTTCTGCAACGGTCAGGTAAATCGTCTCAGGCTCGAACATGGCTCCGGCATCGTAATAAAGGGAAAATTATTGGCAAGAAAAATCTTTAGGCTCTGTTTGTTTTACCGGAAAATAGGAAAAATAAAATATTTTCCAGAATTTTAAAGTTTTCCGGACGTTTGTTTTAAGGGAAAACGAAAACTGAAGGAAAATATTTTCCAATTTGATGGAAAATTGGCGGAAAATAACTTCCGCTAAAAATCAGCGGAAGTTATTTTCCGCCAAGGCATTACGAACGGAACTCTTGCCTCGTGCTCGTGTTTCAAAATTTTCTTTCTCCTCGACTTCGACTCCCTTCTTCATTCTCTTGGGCATGACGAACGACTTCGACGAAGATAGCTCGAGAGCTTCCTAGGCACGACGAAGGTATCTTGAGATTCTCTTGTTTTCTTCCTTCTCCTAGGGCATCACGAAATCGGAGACTCGCCTTCCTCCCTCCTTATAGCTTTTCCTGCGGTGGTGAAGAAATCGGACAACTGCAGAGAGACCGTGGGTTTGATCTAGGATTCGGCGATATTAAGTTTCGTAAAGAGTCAGCATTTGGCGATAGCATCTATAAATAGAGGTTCGAGGGCAATTTCCTCTTCATTGTTCTGTTTTCTTCCGATCTTTTGAAGCCTCGTTTTTTCATTTCTCCTCCTATCAAGTTGAGGGATCTTGCTCTTACTTGTTCGATTCTCTCTTGATATTATTTCTTCTACTTTTCCGTTCTTGTTTGTGTGAAGTTTTGTTTTAGATCATCTGTTTAACTTTATTAAGATATTAGGGTTTCTTTAGGGTTCCTTATATCTTTGTATGACGTTAAGGTATTTTTTTCTGATTGATTTATTGGGATTGCGGTGGAGATCGTTACGTTTTTATAGGAGTCTCAGATGATTATTATGCTTATCCATATTCTGGTTGTGAATCTGTAAAAGAAATCAGGGTGCTTTGCAAGCTCAAGGGACTGATACAAGCAAATCTTTAGCATCATGAGAAATGGGTTTGATCTGGGATTTGTTGACAGAGTATAAGGAGGCAATTTGGTCTATTTGGAGGTCTTTTGGATGTGGTAAAGAGAGGAATTGCAGGTCTGTAGAGTCTCCAAGCAAGCTTAAGGATACATAAAGGATGTAGAAGAAATAGATATGAGCAGAGTTAGTGTGAACAAGAAGGGGATGAGGAAATCTGGTTGATCTTGACAGATGTGATTGGTTACTTCTTGTTTGTTTATTCATTTTTAAACAAACACTGCTAATTGCCTGCTGATAAATGCATGCCAGAGCCTGCATTCCTTAATCCATTATTCATCAAGAGATAGAAAAGTAGGATTCGGTCTTACACATCCAATGAGAAAATTGTTGAAGGAAACCAAAATAAACAAGGCATTCTGTGGTTTTCAAGTTGAAGAAACATTTGGAACTCTAGTCAAATCCAAGAGGGTATGTTGTTAGCCAACCCCAACTGCATTTGATTGTCACAGTCTGTTTGATTTCTATTGAGTTTGTTGCTTATTGGATAAGGGTTTGGAATCTTTTTTTATGTCAGATTCATGACAACTCAAACCTAATCAATAAAAAGGAGCCTCCCGATCGATTGGGCCTTGAGTCATCCCATCCAAAGTTGCAACCCTACCGAGCTCCTTCTACTGACATTTTTTGGTCACTCCATGTAGTTTTTATTTGTGAATAGGGCATTGTTCCACATTACTTGAGGGCAATAACAAGTTTCTTCTTACCTTCTGATAAGGGAGGGAAGCCTCCTTTGTGCCAAACTCAACACATCTCAATTACATTTTTCTTCTCTGATAATTGTACTATTTTCCACTGTCTTTAGGCCTAAAATTGTTGCTACTTTGGTTGGTTCTCTCTTCTTCTCTTGCTTATAAAAACTGCAGGATTGGGCTCACATACATCCATTCGCTTACCAAAAAAATTTTGAGTGATTAATGGGGTTTACACTGGCTGGGCCTGTTCAAAACTGGTGTTCCCAACTCTATTTTGGGCCAGAGTAGGTCTAGTTTTTAAAAGTATTAGTTGGACTTGGACTCAATAAATCCAAGCTAGCTGTGGCAGGTTGATGCTAAGGCAAAGCCTATCCAAAATTTATTTTGTCCTTAAACTTACTACAATGGGCTTCTTTGTAGACAGGAAATGTTCAGTAGCTTTCAAGCATCATATTATCTAGAAATAGCTTGGAGAGGAGATTTGTAAGTTACAAATCTACTCACAGTAAGTTCCTACAAAAGTTACAACCCTAGGCTCTTTCAGAGCAGAAACTTCAATGACCACATCTTCTTTTGAGCTAGTAGTTATTGTATAAAGAGATAAATTAAAGGGATTTTTCTTCTCTCAGGGTTTCCCAATTAAGTTATGGTCGTCCTTGTGAAAGTACATGTCTTGTAAGGAAATGAGATTCTTATTTATTTTTTATTTTGATAATAACATACACCTGCACAGCAAGATATATTATATGTTGGGTTACTGTTTTATGAGATTTCCAATCTTTTTTACTGCTGTGAGATATATTTTGGTTTTAAACTTGAAATTGGTTATCAGTGAGGGGTACCACAAGTACAGGGTATCCTTGACCATCCCATACCCTGCAATTGAGAACCAAGAGGATGGTAATTTGGTAACCTAAAATAGCTTTGTTACATCAACTGTTTTAATAAGATATCTGAGCCCTACGATCACAACTCTACATTTGTTACTTATACACCTTTAAATTTTGTGGTAATCAAAACTTGATATCTTCATTTACAGTGTCAAGGAGGTGAATGGTTCCATTATTCATGTGTCGGACTTACACTAGATACAAGATTCAAAGGAAAGTGGTATTGCCCTACTTGCAGATTGCTACCGCAATGATTGTACATCCAAGACTTGTGATCTTTTATTTATTTTCTTTTTATTTTATTTTTTCTAAGATGTGCAAGTTGTCTTCCAAACATGAGGTATGTAAACAGGGTACTTAAGAGTAGTTGGGTATTGTATTCAAAGGTTGTTGTTGGTGTTCCCTTTTTGTGAACACAATTGCGAAGATCTTCGATTCTGTAACATAATTGCCTGCTATTTTCTGTAAATAATGTTATTGAAAAGAACAATATGAATGAGGAAGGGTTAAGAAGCTTCTTGTGATTGTAGGCATTCATGTATCATCTGTAATGTTCATATCAGGAACTGAAAGTTTTGTATGTACTGGTGGGGGTTGTGTGCATTAACTTCTTTTGTGAGCTTTGCTATCTTTTATTTTCTTGTTAGAAGGTCTAGCTCTTATATGCTTTGAGACTGATGTCTTTTGTTTAGAATGGTTGGTTCTTATTTTTTGCAGTTTATTAGTGTTTACTCCGATAAAGACTATCTCTTTTGTTGAGAAGAATCCACATGTAATTAGTTGGCAATTGCAAAAGAGAGGGAGCAGGTCATGTCTTATCCTTTTTTCCTTATTTTAACCCCTACGTCAGCTAGCTCAGCTGTCAGTAACATTGTGTTAAAATCAACTTTTTTGTACATTGTGTCAGTGAGCCCATAGAAAACGGAGCCGCATCCCCTTTTCCAAAATCTCATATTCCATTTTTACTGCGTTGAGGAGAGGACGCGGGCTCGTTTGGCTTTCATTTTGGGAACTCATTCCAAGCCTTGAAACTCATTTCAAAGCTTGGAATGAATTTAAGAGGTTAAATATGTGTTTGGTAAACCATGTTGGAACTCATTCTAATAGAATGAGAATGAGAAAAACTGGAGTGGAGAGAAACGGCTCTCAACCCGTTTTCAGAATTTGAGAATGAGTTTTAGATTTTTTGCGGTGGCAAACTTGTAAATAACATGAAGTTCTAAAAAGTGGCATAAATTGTAAATATTGCAATCGCACGTCTTCTCTTCTACGCAACTCTTTCTTCAACACAGCCCTCTTCTCTTAAAAGAATAGTTCTCTTCTCCTTTGCTCCATTGCTCTAAACGATGAAACCTTGGGAAACGACCATTACGAACGATATTGCATCGTGATTAGAGGCGATTGAAAGATATTTCGTTTGCTATATGTTTGTTTTCGTTTTATTTCTTCTCTTTTCATATTCTATGGTCGAGCGGAATGTCGAGCCCTGAAGCAAAGTTAGGGCTTCGAGTAGAGGATTTGTGGGGCATTCAAGAGCCTTAGCTTAGCCCGTCGGAGAGGCTTAATTCCTGCTTCGAAAGCATCCCTGTCTCTTCTTTTCCTCCGGCTCCATCATCTCAAGGTGCGGTCTCATTCATCGCAAATTATTAATCGGTCCCCTTTTTTTCTTTTCCTACTAAATTGCAATTCAATTACGGCGTGTATTGTGAATTACACGAATAAATAGAATGAAATAAAATGAAAACAGAAATTTGAAATTCGTGATGTAGAACACTTTGATTTCTTTTGTTACTGTCTGGTGAATATTTGCATCATTTTGTGTTGAATTAACTGTTATAGCAATTAGATAAAAAATATTTAAAGGGAGTAGAGAAGCATTGATCCATGAGTCGGTATTAAAAGTTTATGTAGAAAAATGGTGAAAGAGATAACGATACATCTAGAAGAGGCATCTGAGCAGTAGGCAATGTTGGCGTCTTTTCTTTGTATGAATAAACATATAGATTAGCAAGCGTAAGAGTTCAAACAGATTACAGTTTCCGGTTTGACATATAGAAATAGCAAGTGGTTTGGCTATTAAATAGGTAAATGTGATCTATTGATTCCATTAATGTTGCAGTGGAAAGACACAGTGTTGATGACAGAAATCTCATGACATTACAATACACATTGCTCACAACTGCAACACTTCAAATTGGTGGGAGCCCCAAAAGTAATATTATGGAAGCAAGATTAATTACTGTTCTTAAAATAAATAAATAAAAAATCAGGTTCTATTTGCACAACTAAACCCAGTTTCCTGGTTTTCCCCTTGCCTATAAATTGCTGCAAATTCATTGCCACATATTTGGTTTGCAATTTTAGATGTATCTAATGGGAACTTGATTGATCCATTTTAATGATTAGTGTGAAGTAGTTACTATGATAGTTATTTGCAATGAATGAGTGAAGCCAAGATTTGAGAGTTTTGTTTGAGTTTGATTTTAATGCTTTGAGAGCCATATTAGGAATCGTTTCCGGCGGGATTGAGGTGAGGAAAGAGTGACAAATTAGAGGCATTGTGGAATTGTCGCTCAAACTATCAAAAGAAAAAAGATCTGTTTTTATAGTTCAACAATGGCTGAAATCAAGTGGCTTTTATTTTGTTCTCATGTGAACTTTTTAATCTTTGTTACTATTATGAGTTATGAGTTAGCAAGGACATATGTCATCATATTCAGGTATTTCAAATTTATAGGTTTTTTTTTTAAGTTGGTGTTCAACTAATGTTTATTTGAGGTTCATTATGTGTTTGATGTTAGTTTTTTTTAAGGTTCATTTCAAGAATCATTTGTTATTTCAGATTTTCGTTTTCTTTAATTTTGCTAGATAAATTGTACTAGAATTCAGTAGAAGCGCTAGTTTTAATCTCATGCCGTTGCATAAATTATTTGCAGTATATGCTACAATCGAAAATGACAGATCTTTGGCAGAGGCTCATGTTCAAGCAATGCAATTTGATAAGGCAGCAAATCTTTGCAACAAGTCCCTTGAAATCCACATAGAGCACAGCTCACCAACATACCTTGAAGAAGTAGCTGACCTATGTTTGATGGCCTTCCTCTGTGAGGCTAAGGAGGATTATGAATTTGTTTTCGAGCACTCAATCCTTTGCTAGAATGACAGTGATTGCCAATGGTCAAGATAAGAAGGTGGCTGCTGTTACATTTACTTGTCCCTCTGCCGCTTCAATGAAGCTTCTTTTTCTTACCAAAAGGCCCTCACAGTCTTCAAATCCACCAAAGGGGGGCAACCACTTCAGTTGCTTCAGTCTTTATTTGCCTTGCCAATGTCTGCTATAAGATAGGCAAGCTTTGAGAGTCCAAATCCTATTGTGAGAGTGCATAACCAATACTGGAAATCATACCTAAGGAGATTGCCACTGGCCTGACTAAAATTTCAGCCATCTATGAAGCTGCGAAGATTATCCATGGACTGTGTTGAAAACCAAAAGATCTAGAGAAGCATATAATAGAGTATCTATTGAACACAAATCATTAGTTTAACAGCAAATACGTTGGCTAGTTTTGCATTAGACCAATTTTCTTGTTTTTGGAAAACAAATTTACCTCCTTAAATTTCTTTTGTTCTCAATGATGACTATTTGGGTAGATCTATACCACGTGTAACTTGGTTTGATTAATAGTAATATTTTTTATCTTATTACCAAAAAAGAAAGCCTTATTGGATTGAATTATATTTTTTTTGGATGTTCTTTGAATCAATAATAATTGCAGGCAGGCATTGTTGGAGAGTTTATAGGGTAAATGATGATTCCTAGGGGCTTTGGAGGATAAATGAGTTTAGTTAGGTGTTTTATATTTGTATTATTTATTCAGATATATTTATAAGAAGGATTTTTCTTTTTTTAAGTTTTATTTTTCAAGTATCAAACAGTTTTCTTATTATTATTCATAAAAAAAAAGACAAAAATAAAGGAAAAGAAAAATTTCACGGAACTCATTTCATTGCATCTTAACCAAACAACTGTTTGGGTTAGAACTCATTTGGTTATATGCAAACCAAACGGAATTAGAAAGCCTTAAAAATGAATTCGCAAAATGAGTTCCAGGAACTCATTTTCAGAATGAATTCCTAATCCAAAATGAAAGCCAAACGAGGCCAAGTGTCCTCATGGGCCCCACAATGCCACCGTCGTTAAAGCGAAACGTCAGTGACGTTCGTTTTCAAATAAATAAAAAATTTCCAGCTCAGTCGTCTTCAAACAAAAGGGTTTGAGTTTTTCTAAAATGAAAAAAAAAAAGTTCAACTTGTTGTCAATAACTAAAGGGTTTTAAGTCAATCTTCTACTGCAAAAATTGACCAACCGACGGATTGGAACCATAACTAAAAATCAAGCTTGCTCGGTTCTGACCATATCTATTATTTAAAGCAAAGTTAAAACCAAAAAAAAATGACACGTTGAAGTAAGAGAGATCAGTCGACCCCGGAAGGTGTGAAATTCCAAGATTGATTATACTCAGTTCAAAGAGCTTCCATGTCTCCAAAAAGAGTGAAGGAATCACATTGTTTCAGTAGTGGGTAATCTAAAATCTTCTTAGTATTAGTTTCCATATTTTCTTAGGATTTTTTATGTACAAATCAAGAGCCCACCAAAAGCATATGGCAAGCTTTGTACATTGAAATCTAAGGGTTACATATTGTGAATTTGAATAAGTTTTAAGGTGTTTTAGATATTCTTAAAAGTTTAGGGTATAAAAGAAATTTCATTCATTTTCCTTCTCTTATTTTCTAAAACTTCCATTTCAACAACCACCAGTGTTTATGTTTCTTTATATGTCTTCGTCTTACAATTTTTTATGAGTACGGTTTCTTGCAATGCTACGGTGTTAACTTCTGAGAACCTTTACATCTGAAAATGACCATTTTGCCCTTGTCAACAAATTGGGCCTATTGATCGGCCCTATTCAAACTTGACTCAATAACAGGTCCCAACACGCTCAGAACCTTTAATTTGCAGAAACCCAAAACATTTTAACAGAATACCACATGAAGTGAGTAAAATAGTCCAACCAAATCTATAAATGGGAACCTGCAACGCAGAGTGACCCGGGGTGTTCACGAACTTCCCTGGGTCATAACCGGGTCACTTAGCCAGAACCTCTAAAAGCAGACCAACCTATCACATGTGTCTATCTATACCTTTCATCTTTGAGAAAATTAGATAGTGGCAACTCCAAAACCGGCTAAGTGAACCCCACATCTAAAAAAAAAAAAACATGAACAAAACCAAAACAAGTCAAAAAAGTGCTACACCCGGAGGGACACACGCACAGCTTGGCGACTCCACTGGGGACTGACCCAACCCGGTCGGATTTGAATTGGACCAAGTTGACTCACTTTAGGCATTTATGCATGCACACACACATGACACATGTGCACACACACACACATACACATCCACACCCATGCATGCATAGCACACAATCATGGAAACCGGGCCCCCATGTGCACACATGAACATGAACATGCACATGCACATGCACATGCATAACACGCATGCGTACACATGCACATAAAACACAGTGGGTGTCGTTTATTTTGTTGTTTGTGTACATAACATGTGCACACACAAGCACGTAAGCATATGACACCATGGATGCTTTTATTTTTCTATATATATTATTTGCACCATGAATGCCATTTATCTTTTGTACATAATATTTGTGTGGGGTGATGCGCACGAGGGAGTGTGCAGATGAGCCTTCTTGAGTGTTGCATTAACATGCATTGCATAGCCATTAGTTGTTTACTTTAGCAGCCATCCCCACTTGTGGAAACTAAAACAATGTGGATGAGTAACCCCGCTTGCCCTTGGCATTACCTGGGAAGGTGGAGGCGAAAACCCGCTCTAGGTTGTACTAGACCAATGCACCTCTGGCTTATGCGAAGGAAAGCAAGGGTGAACCAATCTGGCCCACGCTATACAAGCTACGACCTAGGTGGATCCCTCCCTTTTTACCCAAAACAATCATGCATACGTGCATTGATGAAGTAGCATGCTTTCTGTTGAATGCTAGGGTAAAAACTAAACAAAAAATCTGCTAAAAATAAAGATTCCATGAGGGGGGCAGCAACACCCCACTTTCTTTTGCAATTTTGAGTTACCCCTAGTACGTGGGCCCAGCAAGGCCTAGAAAATAGGAAGCCTTCCCATTTGGTCAGGAGAACCACCCCAGACCCACATGCATCCGAGTCTCTGAGAGACGGTCGGGTCTATCCCGCTAGGTTGGTTAGGATGCCCACGTAAGCAATCAAATCTCATGGCCCCGATCATCCACGATTGAACAGCTCAGATCTTCAGCATCCTTCAAAGCTGAAGGCACCCTTGTACATTTTCAGGCCCATGTAGGCCAAGTTGTAATTTTCATCGGCCCATGTATGCCCATGTTGGCACTACACCATATGTTGGGAATGTTCTGTCCTCTTCTTACGTTGTGGTGTGAACATGGAACTTGTTGGCACCACACCATAAGAGGCATGAAGCACATGCCCAAGGGTCACTCGCCAACGTAAAACGCATTACCACAATCATATGCAGAGCATGAGCAATCCAATATATAACTTCCAAATGTTTCACGGTCATTTTGTTTAGTCCTATGCTTATGTTGTGGGCACCACAAGGTAAGCTGTACACTATAAGTGGCATGCAACACATGCCAAAAGTTCATTTGCCAATGTTAAACGCGTTGCCACGGTTATACGCGTTGAAACATGTTTAACATTGGTAAGAGAATGATAAGAACATACTTCGTACTTACATTGTTCTATCTGTGTTATTGGTAGTGGCACTAGGTTGGAATGATCTATAAATCATTTATTCATACGACTGTGTCTACATGTCCAAAGCATGGAATTGAAGCCCACTAACGTTGCAGTCGTAGATGTGACAGTGTGCCCATGAGGAAAGGGAGTGCTTAAGAGAAGACAATCACAAACCTCCCATCATTCAGGACGGTATTTTGTCAGTTGTCTAGTAAATTTCACAAACCTTTGTGTTTTATGGCATATAAATTATTTATTTTCCAACAAGCTTTATGTTCATTATGGTGATGGAGATAATGGATGTGGGTTTTTCGTCTGGTGTGATAAGCCCCGCATTTGTGAGTGTGAAAGGGGTCTATGTCAAGTCTTGATCACAAAAACAAAAATAAAATAAAATAAAAGGTAGGACCAACAGCCAATAAATTTTATATATTGTAATACAATGTTATTTTAAATGGGTGTTAATACTCTAGCATATGTGTTCATGTTTATTATAGGAGGAACACAGGTGCAACTTCTTTTCATGGTTTGAGGATAGGAAAATCGGGGGATCGAGAAAATCTTCTATGAGGAATAGCATTGGATAAAATCGAAGCATCGTATGGGAGCTCGAACGTTGATTGCTAGAAGAAGAGCGTGAACATGCAAGAAGGATGTTAGACATCTATCAGCAACTGCTACAGGACCATAACAATGTGAAGCTAAGGGATTAAAATGAAATTAATGGACGTCAATGTTACAAATATAGGAACATGAAGAAAAAGAATATAATTTGGCAAGCCTAGACTTCCATTCCAAATCGCACAAATTGTATCAATCAAATCATAGAGGACAAAACTTTTCTAGTGAATCCTTTGTATTAGTGACCATGATGATAAGACTCTTTGATTTTTTTGGATTTGTTCCATTTGCTCATCTAGTCATGGCTATAAATAATTTGTACAAACACTTCAATCAGGACACCAACCTTAAGGGTCTCTATTTGGTGAAAGAGTGCGAGAACATTCTTACAAGAAAAATGCACAAAATTACAACAATACAATCACAATTTCAAGGGGATACGAACCTTAGTTGTGTTTGTAGCCAACTAAGAATGTGCTCATATCAAGGGGATACGATAAGAAGATTTTAGATTACTCACTACTGAAACAATGTGATTCCTTCACTCTTTTTGGAGACATGGAAGCTCTTTGAACTATGTATAATCAATCTTGGAATTTCGCACCTTCCAGGATCCACTGATCTGTCTTACTTCAACGTCTCATTTTTTTGTCTTTTTTTTTGTTTTGGTTTTAACTTTGCTTTAAATCATAGATATGGTCAGAACTAGAGCTGTAAGTAGGGCGGGCTGGGCTGGGTTTCAATGAGTTCGGGCTCAACCCTAACTAAAATTGGTGAACCCAAACTCTCCTCGGCCCGCCCTAACCCAAACTCTTTGAGCCCAAACCCAACCCTAAAATTATTTCTTGAGTTCGGGCTGGGTTCGGGCCAGCCCAAACTTTTTTTTCTACTTGATACAATGATACATTCACATATATAAAACTACAATATTTCGATATATATAATAAAGTTTATTGGCATACATTGACTTGTTTGTGTATTAACTTGAAAAAATGATCTCTATAATCCACCAAACTTTTGATATGTGTAAAGAGCCTTAGAACAAAATATTCACTAAGATATTTATGAGTTTCACATGTCTTCCAATCTAATGCAACCATCCATCATAACGCATGGAATTAACAGCAATACAACAAATACAGTAGCATAATTAATCCTAACAAGGAATCCTCTACTCTCAAAGAAACAATAAATAGAAAATGATGATTTGATTAGCAAGGCATTCCTACATTTCCCACTCAATCACTATTTCACAAAAATTGCAATGTTGCATACAGGACCTACCCCATTTGAAATTCCAGAATTAGTTTTATTGCATTTTCACGTTATTTAAGTATTCAAACTTTAATCTAAAAATAATACCTTTTACAAAATCAATCAACTTTTGTAATTTTAAATAGACTTAATATTCATATTTCCTATCTCTTCCAATTACTTTAGAATCTACGTTTTTTTTTTTTTTTTGGCTGAGTTAGAATCTACGTTTCAAATATTAGAACCACAAAATTATGTAAGAAACACATAACTCATTTGCATATGACCAAACAAGAACAATAAATCAAGATTTTAGGGGATATATATTGATGTTAAAAATAACATAAAATAAAATACTACTAAAGTAACAAGATTTTCTGTTTTGCTACCTTATTGGAAATCAAATTTTAATGAAATTTTGCATCTAGCAGTAAAAGATTGGGGATTGAAACATCTGAACTAACTTTGTAGTCAAAGAGGTAAATAATTTTAGATTATATGATGCATAGCCGAGGAAAAGAAACAAACCCTCCCAATCACACATTAATGGATCTTATCCAAATCGAATACTAGAAAAGAGAGGAATTAAACAGTACCTGAAAGCAGTGAACAAATGGGGAAAGATGAGATGCCCGATTTTACAAAAATAGCAATCGCAAATCCCTTGTGACTTGTGAGCGATGGATCTATATCACAAATCCCTTGTGAGCAATCGCAAATCCCTTGCTGCTGGAACTGTACCCCACTGTATTGACAGCGACGCCGACGGCAACTATATTGCTAGCTCTTGCCGATTGAGCTCCTTTGTTGGGGGTTTGTCTAGCTAGGTTGTCTTTGAAATGTGAGGTATTGATAATAGAAGAGAGGGACAGTAAGTCACTGAGAGGGGCGAGCAATTCCAACTTCCGTAATAAAGATATGGGAGAAGACAAGAAACTTTTAGGTTTGCAGGACACAATCGTATGGAGGTTTGCAGGAGGGGGTTTTAGTGGTATATATACTTCGGGTTACTCGGGTTTTTTCGGGTTGTACCTTGTGAGCCCGAGCCCAACCCATACTCAACTTCGGGCTCAAGATTGAGCCCGGCCCAAACCCAAACCCAAACCCAAACTTATTTCTTAAATCGGGCTGTTATTCGGGCTGGGTTGGGCGGGCTTCGGGCGGTCCGGGCCAAACTTACAGCTCTAGTCAGAACTGAGCAAGCTTGATTTTTAGTTGCGGTTCCAATCCGTCAGTTGGTCAATTTTTGCAGTAGAAGATTGACTTAAAACCCTTTAGTTATTGACAACAAGTTGAACTTTTTTTTCTTTTTAGAAAAACTCCCTTTTGTTTGAAGACGACTAAGCTGGAAAATTTTTATTTATTTGAAAACGAACGTCAAGAACGTTTCGCTTTAACGACGGAGGCATTGTGGGGCCCATGAGAACACTTGGCGTCCTCTCCTCAACGTAGTAAAAATGGAGTACGAGATTTTGGAAAAGGGGATGCGGCTCCGTTTTCTATGGGCTCACTGACACAATGTACAAAAAAATTTGATTTTAACACAATGTTACTGATGGCTGAGCTAGATGATGTGGGGGTTAAAATAGGGATAAAAGTACAGGACATGACCTGCTCCCCCTCTTTTGCAATTAGTCTTCAAAAGACACATTTTTTTGCCAATAAGATTTTCTTGGCACGTTTTTGGCAATAGCCAAGAAAAGTTACCCTTTTCAATAATTTTCCCCATAATAAATTTGCTCTAATTAAAAAAAAAAATTTCTATCTATACTACTTTTAAAAGCTCAAACTACCTTTAAGTGTTTTTTATTTTTACTTGAAATGCATTCTTCTAAAATCTTTATTTAATTTTAAATTAATAAACCTTGATTCTATAAATATTTAGGATAAAATTTTAATTAATAAAATCCTATTAAATTAGATAAATTGTATAAAAGAATTTAATTATAAATTTTTAAAAGACTTTAATTAAACCTTAATAATAACGATTTCATATATTTATCTATTATTCTAGAATATTTAATTTTAAAACTACTTGTACTTTATCAAAAAATATTTTAAATAGAATTATTAATTTCAAAATTGATTTTTTTTATTATCTAGGCGAATCTAATGAAATCTTACTAACTAGATAAACCTTAGTTATCTAAAAGATTTTCAATTAAATAATACAAACCTAAATTATTGATAATAATAATTTAGTATATTTACTTATAGCTGCAAATATAAGGCAGCATTTTATTGCCACCAAAAATGCAAAAAAATGGATATGGTAGCACTTTTATATATAATCATATTCTGCAACAGGGATCAGTGGCATAGCCAGGATTTTTATTTAGGGTGGGCAGGGCAAATCTTTGAACTAAATGATCATGATTAAAATAAGTGTAGTTTTTCCTCTTGTTGATCAAAGTAAATAGTTGATACAACTAAAAAACAGAAAAAAAAACAAAAAACAAAAAACAAAAACTACAGGTGCGCTCGTCAGCAAGTAAGACTCAAGAGCCAAGGGGAAAAGAAATAGAATAATAGAATGAGCGGAGAACCAACCTGGTTGTTATATGCACTAGAGTATTAAGAGCAAAGCAAAAGGGAGAGATGGCTCTAAACACAGTATTATTTGTAGCTGAACCCAAAGCTTTTCTCTCCTTTTCTAATCTCTTGTCAATGATTATTGAATAGATGTTAAGAAATTGAGAATGGTTGGGCTAAGATCGGACGGTAGACAAAACCCCATCAAACTCATATTAGCTTTTCGTTTTATGAGTAGACCACTGATGAAGATAAGAATTGTGCGTGATTCAATTTGTTTATCATCATACAATCAGTCTTTATACAATGATAAATATATACAATCCGGCTCAACTAACCGATTACATATTTGTCCTTATCATGATGATCTATGTAACAACTTTCTGTTCTCGAATGTGCAGGAATATTCAATTTTGTTATGCTGATTTTGGCTTGCTTATTGAGGTGGCATAGTAGTGCTAGGTGGACTGATGCTGTGTATATTAACATGCTCCTTCAAGCCAAGAGGATTTGAAAGCACTCGAAGGCTCGTATGAAGCTGATGGAACCAAGTAGCAGGCAATGGTTGAGTGAGTGTGTAGCATCTCAGATCCGGGTCTGCCCTATCACGGCACCAACCCGTCCCCGAGACCTACTTATGGGCCCAGTAGAACCTAATAAACACAATTTCCTGGGCAAAGACAATGGAATTATCAGAGTGCATAACTAAAGAAGCATGGAATAAAAATTTTCCATCCAACAAAAGATTTCCTGTATTACAATCTCCAAAACATGATATCCGTGTATACAAAATACAACTAAGGCATCTAATTGCTCACAAGTTCCTTCCCAAATATATAGACATATATAAAAGATATCTCCCAACGTATAAGTCCAAAAGTATTATTTACATTCCATTTACAACTTTCCCAAACCAAAATACATCATCATAAAGAGGATCCTACTATGGATAGTAGTAGTAGTCCTCGGGTCTATAGCCTGGGTCTTCCTCAAACTCTCCCCCAATGCGTGGCTCACCAGGAGGATCTGAAAACAAATCCGGTAAAACAAAACACGCGTGAGACTTAAAGTCCCAGTAAGCAGAAAACATGCATGGATAGAAACAGTTTATGCAGTTTAGTAACATCATGATCATATTCACAATTATAAAATGTAAATCTGAAGTCAAAGCATCTCAATCGGATAATATATGAAATCAAATCGGCAATTACAATCAAATACTGCAAGTATGTCTTGTTAGGACTCGTGAGTTGGTGTGTCTCTAAATTAGGTTAATGTCCACTGTCCATTTGCCACCTACACGACTTACAGAGAGAAGCCTAGCTAGGGACATCTCAGCAAGCGGAGCACCCACGTATGGGTTGGCAAGTGACAACCAAAGTAATAATCAAGGCTAGTGGAATGCCCCATCTACTGCCGAACCAAACCATATGAATCACAAGAACTCCCGCCGGTTCCCCGCAACGGGTGGTTGCCGCAGCACCTCTGTTCCCCGAGAGGGCCTCATTGATTCCCCACAGTGGAAAGCTACATGGATAAGGAAGATTAACACTAACAAGCCAACACTAGCACACTACTAGATTCACTGTGGATCCACACTAAGAATAATGTCCAATTAGACGACTCATAAATCAAAACAAACCATTCAATTCCGTGAGTTAAACTAGTGCTTAAACCAAAGCCAAGTGGAATTCCCCATCCAATATCAAATCAACTGAGGCTTAGTGGAATACCCCATCCACCGCCAAATCACGACATAAGCCAAGTGGAATTCCCCATCCACTATCACGTCAATCGAGGCCAAGTGGAATTCCCCATCCACCGCCAGTAAAACAATAAATCAAAAGCCTTGTCAAGTCATATAAGGGTTTTTCAACATCGTTTTCATAAATCCAAGCCAATCAAAACGAAGGTCATAAAATCCTCAAAACGCATTTTTGATGAGTGGGTTGATCTTAAAAATCCCAAATAAGTCACCATACCAAAATTCAATGGATTCCAAGACAAAAAGTTTTGGAATTCAAAAATATTCTAAATCTGGTTGAAAATGTTGACTTTTCGGTGTCGAATTTTTCTAGACAAATCTACAAGGAGTTTGGGGCTCAAATTCTAGTTGTAGTCTATTGGAGGGTATACAAATCATCTAGAATTTTCTGGGCTCCTGAATCACTCATTTGGATATCAAACTAAAAAAAAGTGGCCATTTTTGAAAATAGGGAAAACTGGAAATTTAGGCACAAACTGAAAAGTTGACTTTTTATTGGTTGGGAATTGGGCCTTGGGAGTATTTTTATTGGTTCCAAATGGGGGGTAAAACCTTATTTACATGTAAAGACTTAAGTAAATGGAGCAATAAATACACAGGACATTTATGTAATAAGGGTGCTGTGTAGGAGGGTTAGCTTGTTTGGAAAAGGGTTGAGGATCAAGAGGGTGAAGAATTCTAAAAAAATAGGGTCAACGCGCGGACGTTGAGGTTGGACGTGCGCGCGTTGAGGTAATACATAGGACAACATTCGCGCGTTGAGGTTTAAGGTTCGAGCGTTGAGGTTAAAACAAAGGCAACGCGCACGCGCGCCCAGCCAACTTTCGCGCGCTGGAGCTCGCGATTAACCCCACGATTAATCGTGGAGTTAATCCTGACTTAACAGAAACTCATTTTTTGGGGTTTTCACTCAGGATTAATCGCCAATCCTCAGGATTAATCGCCAGGTCGGGGTTTGAAATATTTTTGGCTGTTTTCAACGTGAAAACTCTTACAATTCATCCATAACCTTTCCAACACTAAATTTGATGATCATACATCATCCCAAATCCACAAGAACACAATTTAACACATGAAACCTCATTCCAAACACAAAACTCATACCAAAATCTGGAGTATGATTAATCTAGGTTGCAAACACATAATAATCAATGGAAAACAAACCAAGAGTATTATAAATCAAAACCTACAAGTTTTAGAAGCAAATACCAACATGCAAGATCATTTCTTCAAAATCAATCAAACCCTAGAGAGAGAATACGAATTTTGTATTGAAGGGTTTGCTACTTACTTGTTAATGGAGAAGCAAAACTTCTCTTCAAGCTCCCCTCTTCTTCTCCTTCAAGCTTTTCAAATGAGCTCCCACTCTTCTTCTTATTCTATACGTCCAAGGCAAGAGAAATGGGTTTTCAAACACTTAATTAGAAATTAGGGCATCCTTTTATATGCCTAAGTTTTGGGTCTTTCAAATCTGCCCCTAAACAAGGCTTTTATTAGACTAAAACCCTTGGGGGTACCTTAGTGTTAAGTATGGGAGTACCTTATTGATAAGTAGAGGGTACCTTAGTGTTATTTGCAGGGGTACCCAGGTGTTTTAAGGGGTTTTTCCTTAGCTATTTCAAAACAACTGGGATCCTATACAGCCTTTATCTGCAGACCAATATGCAGCCCAACCGCGATTGCGACAAGTGTCCACTTGCTTTTGAACATAACGGCTTCCAGCGACTAACGGAAACGGAGTTTAAACTCATGCGTCAACGTCGCTCTCCCTGTTTTCTCTCTCTTCTAAGTTGAAGAGGGAAAACTTCCCTCCAAAATACAACCTGAGCAATTTTGGAGAGGAGAGAAATTTTGGGACTCTGCGCGGTTGCAAACCGATTGCTAACATTCCTGAGCTGCGTTCGAAGATCTTCAAACGTCGAATTCAGGTTTACAAAGAACACCGGAAGGTTCGTCGCGTTGTATTGGCTGCATCCTCTGTTTAATAGATTGGTTTGAGGATCGGAAATTGATGGAGTAAGCAACAGAGCGAGTGATTTCTTTTTCTTAAAGAAATCTCCATTCTCACTGTTGTATCCTTTCTTTTCTTTTCCCCTTTTTTCATATTTTGTTTTTCTCTGAAATCAATCGGATTGTGGTTTGTATTCTAGGGGGTTGAAATGCTACTAATTGTTTTATCTACTTCGTTATTGGAATTCATGCACTTGGATTTCACAATTGGGGGTTTCCCTTGGAACATTGGGTTTGGTCTGCGTGATGGGTCTTGCCATGGATTTTGTTCACTGGGTGAATTCCATCCTCTCTTCAATGGATTTGACGTTGGATTTCTGGAGTTTCTTCTGATTTTAATTTCAGAATTTGATGAACACGGTTTATGCTTTATAAATATTTTCCCCCTTTAATCTTCCCCTTATGGTATTGATACATATTAGCTTGGTGCTGCTGAAAATGTTGCATGTTTTTCACTTCAACTTTAATTTTCCTTTTAATGGCTTATGTTGTGATGATATATGATTTTGTGTTATTTACTATACCGACCGTGAAAGAGAATTTATGTCGTAGTTTTCCTTTGTGGTCCATTTCTACTTTCATGTTATGTGAACTCTACTTATTTTATTATTATTATTATTATTATTATTATTTTGGTTATTGGCAGTTATCTGCATGCCAATGGTCTTTGGATTCTACCTTTTTTTTTCTTTTCTGTACTCATTTTTGTTTAATTTTGTGATCCAGTTTGCACTTGTAATGAGATGCATTACTCGTGGATCAAATGGAATACAGTTTGTGCTAGATTTGATTTTTTTTTATTCACCACTGGTTAAGTAACTATTTCCTTAACAAGCATATTCAGTTACTGTTGGAGGGTTTTACTTTTTATCATGATGGAACTTTTATTACCTTTGGGTTTTTATCATTAGTATTTTTGAGTCCTTTATGTCCTAAATCTTAACCCTCCTCATTTTTTCCCAGTTATTTATTTCTAATCATATAGTTGTAGTTTGTTTTAGAATTAAATATTAGTGCCAAATGATCAAAGCTACCAATTTGCTCGAAAGTTGACTTGCATAATAATTGCCTGCTTCTTATGGATTTTGGCTTTCTGAAATGCTGTAATTAAACTGCATATGTGGTCATCTATTGCTGGTCCTTAAGATATTTCATTTTAGATTGCAATAGTAATTAATTTCCCATATATATTACATTACAGGTTCTAACAAATGGGATAGAAGTGAAGCTACAGAGAAATGCCCTCAGTGTGATTGAAGCTCCAATTGGTCACGAGGATGACGAAGACTTTGCTTGCTATAACACGCAGTGGAATGGCTCCGATATTGGTAAGTTTAGCTTGATACAGCATATAATCTACTTTATTGTGAGAATGGCTCAGAATTTGATTTCTGTTAGCTTGAGAACTTAAAGTGCTGATAAAGGTCTGTCTTGTTAAGGTTTAGGTTTATGACTAGTGATTTTTGTAGAAAGGGACTTTTTTAAGAATTTGACCCAAACCCTGCCCTGTTTTAGATCATTTGGACAAACTTTCAATGCTACGCTGTTATGCATTTTATTATTGTTTTCAATCTTCATGAATATGGAACCAGATGTCCCTAGCTAGTGAGATCATACTAGGGAAACAATTCGGGCACTCCCCTGTTTTGCTACCTGAGCACATCAGGCTCCTCCTCCATGTTGCAGAATAGGACTCCACATGCTCCTTCATGCACTGACCATGTAGCAGTCAGTAAGAACCTAAACCTTAACAAGATAGACCTTTAGTTTCACTTATATCTTCCTACCATTTCAGTTTCACCTGGGGCTTAAGGAAATAATTTTGCAACCAACTTTAAGTCTTGGGAAGTGCTAGCTGCATGAAAGCAATAAATAATAATAATAAGAGTACAATATTTTACTTTATTGACTACTATTTTACCATTTCAGATTCTAATATATACATTGGTTCATGCCCTTTATTTAGTTATTAGACACTCTTGAAATATTTTACTTTATTGACTGCTATTATATTTGTGTATTTATCTATTTTCTTTTTGTGTTTGTTCTCTAATATGCTTTCTAGTGAGAAAGCATATAAGAGGTGCAGTTTGGTTACTTGGGAAGACTTATCAGTGAATATGTCGACCCAAAAGGAGAACGGTGAAGAGAATGTTGAGTTGGTTATGTCGACCCAAAATGAGAACGGTGAAGAGAATGTTGAGTTGGTAGTTATACCTAATGTTGACCTGCAGTATGTTCCTACCATTGGGAAAGAGTTCGTTTCACCTGAGGAGGCATATGATTTTTATAATGCATATGGTAGGGTTGCAGGGTTTAGTATACGGAGAAGCTTTTCTAAAAAGGATAGTGGTGGTGTGATAATGAGTAAATCATTTTGTTGTTCAAAAGAAGGATTTAGGGTTGAGGCATCTTCCATTCGGACTAGGCCGATTGCACACACGAGGTGTGGATGCAAGGCTTTTATGACAGTCCGATTGAATCTTGACGGGAAGTACTTTATTTCGGCTTTAAATGAGAGCCATAACCATGAAATGCTTCCGTCCAACATGAGTCATTGGTTGAGGTCATAAAGAAGAATTACCCCTGCCCAGGCAGCTCAAATTGAGACTGCTGAAGGTGCTGGATTGACGCCAAGAGCTGGTATGGAAGTTTTGAGTACACAAGCTGGCGGAATTGAAAATGTTGGATTTGTGCGTGAAGACTACAGGAACTACTTATGTACAAAGAATAAGATACGGATGTAGAAGGAAGATAGTGGTGCACTTGCTGCTTATTTTCAGAAGAAGCTTTGTGAGGATAGGGCATTTTTCCATGCTATTGATATGGATGAAGATGACATGATCACGAATATATTTTGGGCAGACGGTCAAATGGTTACAGATAATCGTTATTTCGGAGATGTTGAAAGTTTTGATACGACATTCAAGACAAATACTGAAAATCGGCCACTTGCACTTTTCGTAGGATTAAATCATCATAGGCAAACAGTTGTTTTTGGTGTTGCCCTCCTTTATGAAGAGAGCAGTGATGCATTTTCCTGGTTGTTCAAGACTTTTGTCAACTGCATGCATGGAAAAGAGCCACAAACAATTATAACAGATCAAAATTAGGCAATGGCAAAATCCATTAATTCCGTGTTGCCTCGAACAATTCACCGGAATTGCATTTGGCATTTGTATCAAAATGCCGCAAAGCATCTCGGTTCTCTATTTCACTCTTGTAAGGGTTTTGCTGAAGCTTTTAAGCACTGTATATACAAGTGTGAAAACGATTCCGAGTTTGAAGAGGCATGGCGTGACATGATTGATAGGTTTAGCCTTTCTGATAATGCGTTGTTGGAAGCAAAGTATAAGGAAAGGGAGAAGTGGTCACTAGCGTATGGTCGAAATTATTTCTGTGCTGATATGCTTAGTACTCAGGTATCAGAGAGCATGGATGCCTCAATAAAAAATGCCTTGAACAGACAAAAAAGTATGGTGCAACTTCTAACCCAGATTGATGTTGTGGCGAGGCATCGATATAGTGAGTTGGCAAGTGATAGCAACATGCTGTTGAAGAGAAAAGAAGCAGATCTAATACAACCACTCTTTAAACATGCATGCAAGGTGTACACTCCTACAATATACGACCGGCTTGAGAAGGAAGCAATAGGCATTTGGTCATTCAAGATTCTAGACTCTTCAAAAAACGGGGATGTTGAGATATTTAAGATTGTTAATAAGGGTGAAAGCATCCAGGAGGAGCACACAGTGACATATAACAGTGTAGATAGAGATGTGCAATGTAGTTGTAAAAAGTTTGAGTTTGCGGGTATCTTGTGCAGGCACATCTTCTTGATTTATTTTTTTAAGGATGTTACTAAGATCCTAGATAAGTACATCCTAAAAAGGTGGAGAAGAGATGCTAAAGATGGATTACAATGCACTATGTCACGTGGGTCACCAAGTGTAAGTAGTGAGACGGGTAAGATATCGAATCGATATTCTTATGTTTGTTCTACTTTGGTTCAAATAGCCTCTAAGTCAGCTACCTGTCAAAAAGCAACCGATTATGTTATTGATATGGCAACAAAGATGAATCAGGAGGTTGAAAATATTGTGAAACAGACTGTTTTTCAAGAGCTTCTGAAGGACAACAACGCTTTGGGCAGCAATGTATCATTTGAAAATGAGCAAAATTCTTATGTGGGTGGAAGACTTGTCAGTGAGGACCATATGAATTCTATAGATATTAATGTAGTTGAGGAAGACCTTGGTGGGGAACAACATTGGTGGGGAACAACATCTTGATGCAAGTACGGGAACTAATCCGTTAGTTGCCATTTCACAAAAGCGCATTGAAAATGCAAAAGGTGTCAAGGTAAAGGAAAAAGCCAAACGTGGTGGTATGAGTCTTCATAGGAAGGTGGATGCATTAACTCAAGCAACGAGGAAAAAAAGGCGCAAAGCACAAAACAATGAGTGTGGTGGTGCTGAGCACGTGGTGCCACCTACCCAAAGATCAATGATAGTGCTTCCTCCATCAGCTGAATCTTCTAAGTTTTCGTATCCTCATGTTCAAATGGTGTGTCTACTAATCTAGTCAATATCTCCCTTTTTTAAAATTGAACTTTTTCCTCCTCCACCTTCCCCCCCCCCCCCCCCCCAAATTTCAATACATAATTGCTAACTTCCCTTTTTTTTATACACAGATGCCTGCACACTTTTTGCATCCTTTCCTATACAGTACAAATTCACCCATGGGATCATATCAGCAATTGAGCGATGGTCGATCTAGCATGATGCAGATGCTACAAGAAGCAGAGATGTCTAGCCAACCTTCACCCCGTTCTCCCAGGCGAACTTTGTAATGTCGAGAAGGTTAGTGTCCGTACTTGTTGGTATCATGTATGTTCTTTTTCTTGAAACAATATATTCTTCGTAGTGTAATTTCACAATTCTGGAATGGCCTGTCAGTATTCTTTTAGCTAGCTTCATTTAGCTTGCATGTCAGTCTTCTTGTTTCAGTGTTCTCCTTTATGTGATTTCATTATAAGAATTTGGAGGACTATTTTCATATTATGGAATTTAAATTGGACTCTTGTGTTTAGTTATGAAGATCTTTAACAGTACATACAGAGAGCTGGAAGGACCTTTCCAGATTTTGAATTACCATAATCATTTTTCTCTCTTTGAATTATTGATTGCGTTTGTCATAAGGGGATAATATATCTATACTAACCATTTCCTTACATAGTAATTCATAAGGGTATGCTTTTGACATAATTTATACACAATCACTTGCCTTTGAGGTCCCTTGATTGATTTCTGTCCACAAAGAGGGGGTTCCACCCCTCTGGCCACTCACTTAACATAAGGTTTACAATACTGAAACCTAGAAGTAACCATGAATCTTTTGGGTACTATTGGCTTAGATATGCCATGAAAGGTGCTGGAGGTTATTAAAGAGATGTGAGCTTGTGGCTTGCCTTGTTTATTTTTGATCCACTGGTAAAGGCTCTGCTTCAAATGTTGTATAGATCTAGGAAAAGGGTTCTGCTTACAAGATAGTTCCTTGGTTCTCTGTCAAGTATGCTGCGTGACAATATTTTCGATCAAGAGATATTCTTGCTTTTCCAGTTAGGAAATTTTTTTTTTAAATTTTGACTTTAATTTGCTCTATTTGTAGTGATTACAAATAGAGCAAATCGTGTCTGGTGTTGGCAAATCGTGTCTCCTTCTGAGATTTTCTGTAAGTTTTCAAAAATGTCATTATTTTCTCTTATTTCAATTAGATACATTTTGCACTTTCTGAATTGGTGGTATATTTGGATAACTTCTAAATCCAGTTGATTTTATATTCACCTCCTTAAGTCAACATATTTTTAAATTACAATGAATATGTTTCCTGATGCAGAAATGTTAAAAAACTTTTTGCCCATGTGACTGATTTTATATTCACCTCCTGGAAAGGCAGTATTGTTAAGCTTTAGAGATTGATTGTATAGTCTGTTCATTCAAGTTCTACAAAGGTGGAAGTTTAGAGTTTTGGCTGTTTAGGATCAGGCTAAGAGACCCTTGTGTCCATATTCTTTTATTTTTGTCTTGGGGTGGATGCCCTTTAGACCATGGATACTAGGACATTTCTCACATTGAGTGATTGCGTTATTTTGTCAATGCAGTTATAAAGTGTTTTCTGTAAATACTGATATTCTTGATGTAAGTTGTTGGTTCTAATATCTAGCTGAAATTTTCATCATATTTTGTTATCTTAATCCTTTTGATGGTTTTATTTAGAATAAAGTTAAATCATGTCTTATTTAAAACTCAATAATGAGATGCAATATTCAGCAGCCTGAGTATTCCCCTAGTCTGATGCTAGTATTTGACCTTGTGCTTTTAACTATGAAGCTATAATCTTCCCATACCTCAGGAAGCTGATTTTTGTTGAGAGTTGAATATTGTAATTTTCCAAAGATAAATAGAATGTGCCAAGATGCAATATTGATTATGAACTAATTAAACTGGTATTTATTTTTTATATAAAGTGTCATGCTTCAAATAATATTTCAAGCAGTGAGTGTCTTCCACAGTTCAGGCCTCGTTTTAGATGTGCTTTTGCTAATGGACCAGGTTGAATCATAATGGGTGGTCATACTGATTCATATTATTTAGTAACTTAATTTCGGGATTTCGTGCATGTCTATTCTACTGATCTACGTTGGGATGAATCATACTGATTCATATTATTTGTATCTTTTTCAGGTGTTTAGGAGTCCTGTTGCACCTTTTGTTTTTTTCCTGGTCATGTTCTTCCGAGTGGCCTCAACAAGATCAATAATGGGTGGTCATGTTCTTCCGAGTGGATTGTTTTATGTTTTGGCTTATTTCGGTTGGCTCCTTTTTAATTAGGTTGCAACCCAAGTTGGAAGATATCTGGTTACCATGTTTAGCACTGGAGTAATACTTGGCATTGGATTTCAGATGTCAGGTTTGCGAACTTGAAATTCCGTAGGTGGAAGCTATTTTGATGATGTTGCTACTTTGTCTTTTTTATTTTATTTCAATCTTTCAATTTGATGAAGGTGGAAGCTATTTTGATGATGTTGCGAACTTGTAATTTTGCATATTGCTAGATGAAATTTAGAAACCAAAAGAATCCTTATCATCCTTCACTCAAGTTATTGAAACACCTGATCTTGTTCTAAAGATTGGTCCCAAAGATCGTAAGATTTTTGTAGAGCCAGAGAATCTATAATTCTGTATCAGTCTTAAGTGGGGTTAGAAGTGTTTGGCTCAAGATTACTGGTGGGACAGGAGGCATAGTGCATTCAGAGCACAATTACCTGCCCAAAATTTTGCCAACAGTTGAACCTGAAAACTTGTGACCTCCAAGGGGATTTGAGTCATTTGACACAATGTTGGGTCAGCAGGGGATTTGACACCATGTTGGTTCAGGAGGGCTTCCTACATTCAAGATGATTCAAATCATGTCTCCAATGTGTATGAATCGAGGCAACAAGCATTGCTGATTTTTTGGTCTTTCTGATTACATTCAATTTTCCAAGAAAACCACCTTATACGCAGTAAAAAGGGATTTAGTTCAATCTGTTTGCTGCAATTCCACAATACCAGTATCGTTTCTTCCCCCGGGTAAATCACCTACAGGTGATTTAACAACATTCAAAAGAAACTGATATAAAACAAACAAGATAAACAAGTACTATGACCTACAATGATGCTTAATGAGTGTAACGCCCCAGACCCATAACCAGCAAGATATTGTCCGCTCTGGGCCCACGGGCCCTCACGGATTTGTTCTCAAGGATAACACGAGAAAACTTCCCAGGGGTCACCCATCCTAGCAGTGCTCTCACCCGAGCACGCTTAACTTTAGGGTTCCCAGGGGATTTAGTCCCGTGTTGTTCCTTAAAAGGCCTCTTGCTAATTTGGGGGTCTTAAGACTACTTATAGCATCCCCGAGCGTTGTGGGATCCCAACCATATGCACATCCTCGCCTGGTAGCTCGCCACTGTGGTAGCTCGCCCAGGTCTCTCACCCCGCCCACATCACAGCCGCCCACTCAGACAGCCAGGATGTCACATAGATGCTATAAGTAGTCTTAAGACCCCTAAATTAGCAAGAGGCCTTTTAAGGAACAACACGGGACTAAATCCCCTGGGAACCCTAAAGTTAAGCGTGCTCGGGTGAGAGCACTGCTAGGATGGGTGACCCCTGGGAAGTTTTCTCGTGTTATCCTTGAGAACAAATCCGTGAGGGCCCGTGGGCCCAGAGCGGATAATATCTTGCTGGTTATGGGTCTGGGGCGTTACAATGAGGCAAAAACTGAAAAACAACAAAGGCTCTACATCGTCATACCTAAAGTACTGAGCCACATACCTAAAGTATTAGAATAGTAAAATCCTGAGTTTGGATCATGGTAATAACCATTAGCGTGATTATAGTAATAACCAGTATCATCGTCATACTCCCATCTTGCTATAACTATCAGTTAGAACGGTACCACAACTAACAGCAAAGATTCATATAAATAAGATTTATATGCCCAAAAATAGCAAAGATTCATATAAATAAGATTCCTAAAGCCTATTTAGGAAATTGCTACCAAACGACATTAGTTAGTGTTCAACAGAAACAGAAATTGTCTTCTAGGAAAAAAAGTGATAAAAAAAACATGCGAAACTCTATTTACAAGAACATTCCTAAACCCTAAAGACAAGAAGAATCACTGTTTTCATTTGTCATTTAATGACAACCCATCCAATTTGTCTAAAATCTTTCGACCTAAGTTTACAACTCTCTTCGACGCTTCAACTTCCACTTCAAGCATTCTTTTTATAGATTCAACGCGTTGGAGGGTTGACATGTCATGGCATTTTGGATCGGCTGGCTTGGCTGGATCAAGAGTAGCATCTTCAGGATTCTTTTCCACCCAACTAAAATACCCACAACCGTGATCTTCCAATTGTAATACAAGAAATTAAGTATCAATATATCACAATATAATAAATATCAAACCACCAATAAGAGTAACAGTAAATACCTTGGATACAGTACATGCATAGAAGCATTGCCCAATTGAACCACGCTTCTTAGAGGTTAACACTCTGCATGGCCCTCTATTTCAGGGACACATCTTGTACTTGTCAATCCACAAAAAGAAAAAACAGTCCTTACTGTCTTTCTACATCAATATATAAATTGTCTTTAGAATCTATATTCGATTAATGAACGCCTTTTTATGACAGACAAAAAGTGTTTAAGCTAGACACATACCCAATATGGGCATCGAAAAAAATCCCTGCCGGGATTTTTCTCCGTCTTTGATGTTTTAATCACACAATGGCCTTTTCCACACGGACATAGGATGTTACTGTTTGCTAGCGTTGACGACGAAGAAGCTTCAGTCATTCTTGCTTTCTGTAAGACCTTAAGGAATTACTATTTGCTAAAATCGTTATTATAGTAATTAAAATATGACTACTATATTTTAAAACACCACTTCCAAGTGGAAGAAAACCTAAACCCAAGTGAAAGAAATGTAATGCCGGGTATCTACATTGGGCCAGACCATACTATGCCTATTACATGGACTAAAAACCCAAATACCCTAAGATCAATGACTCACACCATGAAGTTATGGAAAAGAGTAATGGGGCAAAATTTAACGAGAACAACTTTGAGCATCAAAAAGATATTTTCCAAAGTTATACAAAAATCCTTGTTCCAAAGTTATAAGATATTTCATACTAATGCAATATACTAATCATGCTTATAAATATCAAAAAGTGCAGGCATTATTAATAATTATATAGTCAAAACAGCCAATATTTTAGCATCATAATTGCAGTCAAATTTTCCATATTTTTATGCAAAGAAAAATTAATTATCAGAATATCAATACTAGCGCTCAACACAAAGATATTTCCTATTTCAGTCAATTTATGCTCATATTGCCATGTATCAGTTAATCCAAGGTCATCCTGCTTGGTTACTCAAATATGCAAGGATTCAGGGGTTTTCATGTTTAATACATATCATTAAAAGTCTTGTGTACGCAAACAACAAATTTATTTGTAGTTGCAAATTTACATAATAATTTACTTATAAAAGAAGCATCAGATGAATCTCTAAGAAAAAAAATTGTTCAAATTCAGATACTCGTGTGAGTCACCAGTATGTATTTTAGGAGGATCGAACAGAATTAAACAAAATCAATTATCTTCTTGTAAATCCAAATTGTGGCATGAGTAGATCCAATTCTATTTGTATCGTATATTGCAGGTTTCATTGTGAATTTCTGCAAGTCCTTAATTCCATCTAAGGAAAGATATGATAAAATATCTATAAATTCAATTAAGTAGCAATTAGTAAAGGAGTCCCATCAAATGCATTGATATCATTATTACATATATGAAGGAGAGGTAACCAGGGTAACCAATTGGCATAAGACAAAAATGTTTTAGTTAAATTTAGGTTTACGACAGGGATAAGCAAAGAGTCATTACTTCTTTACATTGATCTTTCTTTTTCCAATGAATAATAAAGGATTGTGTCAAAATTTCAAGAGGAGTATTTACAAGGGCTGGGAAAAGAGTATAATGACAGAAAAGTAGGAACTATAATATGTACAGAACAATAACAAATATGGAGATGCTATTCAGCTAACATCTCATCTGATGAGGGTCTCCTAAATAAGACTAGGTCCAGGCATCCTTGTCCTAATATATCCACCAGCCTGCACATTGCTGAATGAGATGTCCAAACAATTATCAATTTTTTTTTCACTGATCCCATTCAGTTGTTTCCATCCGTGTTTTTCGTTACCCGTATGTGTTGCAGTGTCTTGATACATAAGAAAGGGGTGGAGCTACTACCTTCAATGTAGGATATCAAGAAATACAAATTAAATTATTTCCTAAACAATTATCATCTTCAGAAATGGAAAAAGATGCAAGAATCATACCTTCAAATAGTTTGTCCACAAGTTGAAAAGAGGAGGAGAAGAGCAAGAGACCTGCTTTCGTGGAGAAGAGCAAGACCTGGTATATGGTTTCTTGGCTTCCGTGGAGAAGAAGAGCAAGACCTGGTATTTTTGTGCATAAACTCGTGGAGAAGAAGAGCAAGATCTGGTATGGTTTTGTGGAGAAGAAGAGCAAGATCTGGTATGGTTTCGTGAAGAAGAAGAGCAACACCTGGTATTTTGGCAAATGGTTTCGTGAAGAAGAAGAGCAGGACCTGATTTTTACCTCGACTGCCGACTGCGTCTGCTTTTCACCTCGACTGCTGGGCCATTTTTGAAAACGAATTTTAAAAATTTCAAAAACTTCCGTTGATGCACGAGTTTAAGCTCCATTTCCGTTAGTCGCTGGAAGTCGTTATGTTCAAAAGCTAGTGGACACTTGTCGCAATCGCGGTCGGGCTGCATATTGGTCTGCAGATAAAGGCTGTATAGGATCCCGGTTGATTTCAAAAGGCATACTCTAGGGATGCTTGGGGGTACTTTAGTTATACAAGATGGGATACCCTAGTGTGAAGTGGGAGTACCTTAGTGTTATTGAGAGGGTACCTTAGTGTTTCAAGGGATTTACCTTAGTCGTTCTAAAGGATAAACTTTAGATAAGCTTAGGGGGTGTACCTTAGTTATATTGAGGAGGGGTACTTAGCTATAGAAGGGGTGTACCTTAGTTATATGAGGAGGTACATTTAAGTAATACAAGGAGGGTGTACCTTAGGTGATATAAAGGATGTACCTTAGGTATATTGGAGGTACTTTAGTGATATAAAGGGGGTACCTTAGCTGTATAAGGGGTTATACCTTAGGCAAAATAGTGGGGGGTTACCTTACTTATATAGGTGTTACTTTAGTTAGACAAAAGGGGGTACTTTGGCTATATAGGGGGTGTACCCTAGGTAAAACAGTGGGGGTACCTTACTTATATGAGAGGAGTACCTCTAGGAAATACAAGGGTGTACCTTAGGTAATGTAAGGGGATACCTTAGGTAAACACAGGGGTACTTTAGGCAATCACAAGGGGATACCTTAAGTAAACACAGGGGTACCTTAGGCAATTAAAGTAGGATACCTTAGGTGAAACAGTGGGGTACCTTGGGTAATACTTGGGTGTACTTTGGGCATACAATGGATGTACTTTGGATAATACTTGGGTGAACTTTGGGCATACAATGGAGGTACTTTGGGTAATACTTGGGAGTACTTTGGGCATACAATGGGGGTACATTGGGTAATACTTGAGTGTACTTTGAGCATACATTGGGGGTACCTTAAGTATAGAAGTAAGGTATCTTGGGTATACTTAAGAGGTTATTTGGGTATTCTTGGGAGACACTTAAGGTACACTTGAGAGGTACCTTGGGCATTCTTAAGAGTTACTTTATGTACTCTTAGGGTATAATTTGGGTACACTTGGACTAATTAAAGGGTACCTTAGCCAATTGAAATTGAGAAATAACATTAACTAAGCTTACCTTAATAACCTTCAATAGAGATCAATTTGATTTCCCCCAAATCCTTAAGCATGATCCACATCCACCTCACCTTCATAATACAAATACTTAATTAGTCTAATAATCACACTTTAAGTAATTAAACTTTATAATTAAGGTATAATCCGGGTCGGGGTTTTACAGAGTGCATCAGCAATCTGATCTTTGCTGGAGAGAAATGATACCTTGAGAGAGCCATTAGAAACACAATCCCGAACGAAGAGATAATCAATATCGACATGCTTTGTGTGAGAATAAATAATTGGATTACATACAAATATGTTGCTCCCAAATTATCACACCATAGTGTTGGTGAGTGTGGTAAAAAGACTCCCAATTTAGCAAGAAGTTGTTGGATCCAGATTAGTTCACAAAGCAGCATTGGCCAAGGATTTGTATTCTGCTTTAGTGCTATGGCGGAAAATAGTTGCTTGCTTTTTGGAATACCAAGATATGAGATTAGAACCAAGATAAATACAGTAAGCATTGATGGAACGATGATCATCTAAGCACGCCCTGCCTAGTCAGCATTCGAGTATGCAAAGAGCTGAATGGTGGTGGAAGGTTGAATGAAGAGACCAAAGTTTATTTTATGTTTCAAGTATCTCAGTCGTCTTTTGACTACTTTCCAATGTTCTTCACGTGGGCTGTGCATGTATTGGCTAACCTGACTCACAGTGAAGGCAATATCGGGACGGGGAAAAGATAAGTATTGCAAACTTCCAACAATGTTGCGATACAGGGAAGGGTCAGGGAAGGGAGAATTGTCGGTGGTTGAAAGTTTGGTTGAGGTGGACATGGGAGTAGCCATATTTGACTTGTTAAGTATATCATTGATGTAGGACTTTTGTGAAAGAAAGAGACCAAGGGAGGTACGATGAACCTCAACACCAAGGAAGTAAAGTAAGGGCCTAAGGTCTTTTATAGGAAATGAGGTATTTAAGAATGAAATAACATGATGCACAGCTGAATCATTCGAGCCAGTAACCAAGATGTCATCTACATATATGAGAACATAAATTGATAAACCAAATTTGTCGTAGATGACGGTTGAAGAGTCAGACCTTGAGGGTGAAAAACCAAGATCAGAAAGCCGTTTTTTGAGCCTTGAATACCAAGCTCATGGGGCCTGCTTCAATCCGTAGATAGCTTTCTTCAGGTGACACACATAGTTGGGGTGTTTGAAACCCCAGTGGTTGAGCCATATAGACCTCATCAAAGAGAGACCCATGGAGGAAAGCATTTTGGACTTCTAGTTGATGAATCGACCACTGCGCAATCACTGCCAGAGATAAAATAAGACGAATGGTAGTTGTTTTCACAACTGGACTGAATGTGTCATGAAAGTCAATGCCAGCCTGTTGATGAAACCCCTTGGCGACTAGATGAACCTTTCAACATTCAATAATTCTGTCAACAAGGCGCTTGGTTCAACAGATCCACTTGCAACCAATTACCTATGGATAAGAGGAAGCTGGAACGAATTCCTAGGTGCCATTAGATTAGTAACACCTGGAATTTAGCATTCATGGCAACATGCCATTCAGGATACTTTGTTGCTTCCAAGACACTAGTAGGCTCTTCAGGAACACATGAGAGATTAGTTAAATGTGCATGAGGTTTTGGCCATCGAATTGTGCCATCCGAGTTGAGTTTGGGATGATGAATATTGTGTCTTGATCGAGTGATGATAGGTGAGCCGGTTGGGAATGTGGGTGTCGGTAACAGAGGAGGTAGAGCTTATGTGATTGATTGGGGTTGAATGAGAATTTGGAAATTGGGAAGTAGGAGAAGAAGAAGGCACGTGAGATTTGGAGTGTAGGGGTGTTGTGAGCTCATGTGAAGAGATGGGTTCGATTGATGGAATGGGTGCAAGGGCAGTAATGGAAGAAGTAGGAGGTGAAGTGAATTGTAAAACCCCGACCCGGATTATATCTTAATTATTAAGCTTAATTATCTAAAGTGGAATTATTAGACTAATTAAGTACTTGTGTTATGAAAATGGGGTAAATGTGGATTATACTTGAGGATTTAGGGAAATCAATTGAACTTTATTGAAGTTATTAAGATAAGCTTAGTTAATGTTATTTATTAATTTCAATTGGCTAAGATACCCTCCAATTAGTTTTAGTGAATTGGAAATCAAGTTTGAAAATTTTGAATTAAGTGTACCTAAAGTATCTCCCAAGAACACCTAAAGAACCACCCAAGTATACCTAAGGTGCACCCAAGTATAACCCAAGTATACCTAGGGTACACCCATGCATTACCCAAGGTACCACCCAAGTACACCCATGTATTACCAAAGGTACCACCCAAGTACTACCTAAGGTACCCCTTTTGTATACGTAAGGCACCCACTTGTATTGCCTAAGATACCCCACTTATATACCAAAGGTACCCACTTGTATTGCCTACAATACCCCACTTGTATACCTAAGGTACCCATATGTGTTGCCTAAGGTATCCCACATGTATACCTAAAGTACTCCGTAGTATTACCTAAGGTACCCCTTTGTATTGCCTAAGGTACCTCATTTGTAATGCCTAAAGTACCCCACATGTATACCTAAAGTACCCCCTAGTATTACCTAAGGTACCCCCTTGTATTGCCTAAAGTACGCCACTTGAATACCTAAGGTACCCCTTGTTTTACCTAAGGTATACCCCCTTATGTAGCTAAAGTACCCCTCTTATATAACTAATGTACCCCCTTTGTATAATTAAAGTACCCCCTTATATAGCCAAGGTACTCTCTCTGTATAACTAAAGACCCCTTTTGTATAACTAAAGTACCCCCTATATAACTAAGGTACCCCCATGTGTTTGCCTAAGGTACCCCTTTATCTTACCTAAGGTACCATTTTATTTTACCTGAAGTACCCCTACTGTTTCATTTAAGGTACACCCCTTATATAACTAAGGTATTCCCTTTGTATAACTAAAGTACCCCCCTTATATAACGAAAGTACCCCCTTGTATAACTAAGGTACCTCTCTGTATAACTCAAGTACCCACAATATACGTAAGTTACACCCCTTATATTACGTAGGGTACACCCTCCTTGTATTACCTAAAGGTACCCCCTCATATAACTAAGGTACACCCCTTCTATAACCAAGGTACCCCTCTCAATATAACTAAGGCACACCCCCCAAGTATACCTAAAGTGTGCCCCTGAAATAACTAAGGTAAACTTCCTTGAAACACCATGGTACCCCTCAAATAACACTAAAGTACCCCCCACATAACACTAAGGTACCCTTCCTTATAACACTCGTGTACCCCCTTGATAGCCCTTAAGTACACCCAAGGGTTTAATGAGAATAAAAGCTTTGTTTAGGGGCAGATTTGAAAGACCAAAAGTTGGGCATATAAAAGGATGCCCTAACTAAAATATCTAGTGTTTTGAGAACCCCTTTCTTTGTCTTGGACGTATAGAACAAGAGAAGAAGTTGTGAGAGCTTGCTTGAAAGCTTCAAGAGGAAGGAGAAGGAAAGGAGAGCTAGGAGAGGAGTTGTGCTTCTCCATTAAACAAGTAAGTAGCAAACCCTTCAAACTAAAATGAATTTATTGGATTTTCGTATCTCTCTCTTCTAGGGTTTTGATAAACTTGTAAATTGCTTGCATGTTGGGTTTTGCCTCTAAAATTCGTAGGGTTTTGGTTGTATAACTATCTTGTTTAGTTTTCTATTGATTTGCCATGGATTTTCGTATTTCTCTCTCCTAGGATTTAGATAAACTGGAAAATCACTTGTATGTGGGGTTTTGCTTTCCAAATTCGTAGAGTTTGGGCTTTATAACAGTATTGTGTATTATTCTATTGATTGCCATGGATTTGCAACCTCTATTGGTTATATTTCAGATTAGGGTTTGAGTTTGGGTATTTTGAATGATGTTTTATATGTTGGATTTACGTTCATGAGGATTTGGGATGGATTCCTGTGTTGGGAGGTGTTTGTAAGCATGTTGGATGTTTTATAATCATCCCATTTGGTATTAGAAAGGTTGGGTGTGGTTTGTATGGGTTTGGTGTTGGAAAATAGTCAAAATTTTGTAAGAACCCGAGCTGGAAATTAACCCTGTAGATGGGCGATTAATCCTGAGCCAAAATACCCAGAAAATCAGTTTCTATTAAGGATAGGGCATGCGAAAGTCAAAGAGGAAGTGCGCACGTTGGCCTTAACGCCCAAACATCAAGATCAATCGCCCCTGGGCGATTAATCCAGGGTCTAATTGTGGACCCTGTTTTTGACTGTTCTTCAACCTTTTCTTCTCCAACCCTTTTCCAAACAATCTAACCTTCCTACATAGCACCCTTATTACATGAAAGACATTTAAGTAAATGTCTTGTGTATTTATTGCTCCATTTACTTAAGTCTTTACATGTAAATAAGGTTTTACCCCCCATTTGGAACAAATAAAAATACTCCCAAGGCCCAATTCCCAACCAATAAAAAGTCAACTTTCCAGTTCATGCCTAAATTTCCAGTTTTCTCGATTTTCATCAAAAGCCACTTTTTGAGTTTGATACCAAAATGAGTGATTCAAAAGCCCATAAAATTCTAGAAGATTTGTTTACCCTCCATTAGACTACAACCAGAATTTGAATTCGAAACTCCTTGTAGATTTGTCTAGAAAAATCATATATCGAAAAGTCAACGTTTTTAACCAGACTTGGAATATTTTTCGAGGTCCAAAACTTTTTGTTTCAGAATCAGTTGATTTTTGGTATGATGACCTTATTGGGGATCCTAAGACTATCCCACCCATCGAATATGTAAATTGTGGAATTTATTGCTATTGGTTTGCTTGATGTGGGCTTGTTAAAGATACGGTTGAGATATCTTATGTGGTTGACCGGGCAACACGGCTTGGATTTGGATGTATTTTGTGAACTTGATGGTGTGTGTATTTTATTTTGATTTGGATTTGGATGTGAAGTGATTATTGACAGTGATAGAGTAATCCCACTTGGCAGTGACTCACTCGGCCGTGATTGACTGGCAATGACGGTGTAGATCTCACTTGCCCTTTTGTTGAATGCCATTGATAGTGTAGATCTCACTTGGCTTTGGTTTAAGCACTGGTTTTACTCATTGATTTGATTGGTTTGTTTTGAATTGTGAGTCGTCTAAGTGGACGTTGATCTTAGTATGGGTCCACAATGAGTCTAGTTTGTGTGTTAGTCTTGGCTTGGTTTGTGTATTGAGTACTCTCTCTTGGTTTGCGTAATGAGGCAATGGTTCTAGTAACCGATGCAAAAGGTTTGTTTTACATTATGAGTTCTATCAAGATATACTTGTAGTAAATGATTGGGTCTATAGGGCTAATTTCATGTGTTATACTATTTAGATGCTTTGACTTGAGAATATAAATTGCATAAATTGCTTTTATTCATGATGTTATATGAATTGCCTAAGCTGCTTCTATACATGATGTTATATGAATTGCATAAACTGCTTCCGTTCATGCATGTTTGCTACTTATTATGACTTTAAGTCTTACGCGTTTTGTTTTACGGGATTTGTTTTCAGATCCACTTGATGAGCCACGTACTGGGGCAGATATTGAGGGTGAGCTTGAGCGTAGGCCCGAGGGCTTCTACTACCCTTAGTAGGGTTCGCTTTGTGTTATTGTATTTAGTTTTTAGAACCTATAAAAGGGATGTAATTATTCTTTTGGGATTTGTAGACTTGGAGTTAACTTTAGATTATCATCTTTGTATATGAATGCTCATGTGAGAGATAGTGGAGAGATCTTAGTTGCTTTTTTGTATACACAGATATTATATTTTGGAGTTGTTACATAGATGATCCTTTGTTATATGGAAAATTTTTAATTTCATACTTCTTTGGCTTATGCACACTGATGATTACATTGTAATTGCCCAGGTAATTGTGTTTATCAGGTTCTATTGGGCCCATAAGTAGGTCTCGGAGACGGGTCGGTGCCGTGATAGGGTAGACCTAGATCTGGGGCGCTACATGAATGGGTTTAAAGAAGATGTTGGAGAATTGTTGGTTAAAGGAAAAGGAAGGGGTTGGGTTAGGTGGGGAAGAGTAAGAAGGTGGGTTGGGTTCAGCAAAGGGAAGTTGGGCTTTATTGAATTGGACATTACGAGATATATACACACACGACAAGTTGACTTGTGAAAACAGATGTAGCCCTTATGATTAGGGGTATAGCCAAGAAAAACACGTCAGGAGGACCGAAATTCAAGTTTGTTGTGTGTGTAAGGATAAAGACTTGACCAGCAAGCACAACCAAATGTGCATAAGGAGTAGTCGGGTAGTTTGTGAGAAGAACATGGTAAGGAGAGTGATGAGAAAGAAAAGGAGTGGGTAATCGGTTGATGAGGTAGATAGAAGTTTGGAAAGCTTCTGGCCAAAATTGTTTTGGTACTGAGGATTGGGATATAAGAGCCAAACTAGTATCAACAATATGTCTATACTTCCTTTAAATGGCACCATTTTGTTGATGAGAATAACGACAAGTAATGCGATGAGAAAACCGGTGGACAAAAAATATTTATGGAGAGAATAGTATTCTCCACTCCAATCCAATTGTACCGATTTGATGTGTGAATTAAATAAAATTTCAACCAATTTTTGAAAAGTTAAAAAGACGAAATAAACTTCAGACTTAAGCTTTAAGGGAGTAAACTTCATACTAAGTTCCAAGCCCAGCAAGTAAATAAGTTATAAATTCAAGATTAGAAATTGGTTTTCCAGCGGTAGCCATGGATTCTGCAAGGATTTTAATTTGTTGTAATACTCGGTGATGGTAGAGGTGTCTTTACGAAGAGTGGCTAATTGATAGTGATAATGCACAATGCGTGCTTAAGTTTGGGATGCAAAGAGAGATTCAAGGGTTAGCCAAACAGAAAGTGAACTTGTATGGTTGATAACTTGGGAAATGAGAGACTTTGTCAAGGAGGAGATGAGTGGTGAAAGAATTATCTGATCTTGTTGGATTGACTGGGAATAAGTTGGGTTTGGGAGGAAGGTATTAGGAAGAAAGGCCGGTGGAGGAGTTGTAGTTCCATCAATGTAGCCGAAGAGGCCTTGACCCCGAAGATATGGTTGCGTTTGAGCCTGTGATATGAGATAGTTCTCATTGTTGAGTTTCACGGTCACTGGATGAGGAAGAGAAATGAGTAAGGTAGGTGTTGTAGAAGATGGTGAAGTAGAGGGGTCGGAGGTGGATAAAGAAGAGGGGTTGGAGGTGGACGAAGAAGTAGGGGAAGGTTCTGGGTTTTCAACCATGGCAGGCGGTGGTCATGTCACTAGCTCTGATACCATGACGAAGATAAGAATTGTGCGCGATTCAATTTGTTTATTCATCATACAATCAGTCTTTACACAATGATAAATATATACAATCAGGCTCAACTAATCGATTGCATATTTGTCCTTATCATGATGATCTGTGTAACAACTTTCTGTTCTAAAAAGTGTAGGAATATTCAATTTGTTATGCTGATTTTGGCTTGCTTGTTGAGGTGGCATAGTAGTGCCGGGTGGACTGATGCTGTGTATATTAACAACCACTGTTAAGAAATGACTTAGACACACCAATGGTGAGAATTGAGATAGTGGATGGGCAATTTGAAAATTTTAGAGGGAGCAAAATTTATTTATATAAGTAAACTTATTAAGTTCTTATAATTTCCTGAGGACTATGTAGCTCCGCCCCTGACAGGGATCCTCATTTTCCTAGCAGATATGAGACAAAAGAGTCATTGATTATGGTAAATTCTTGTTTGTCTATCCCAATGGTGAAACAATGGTCCACCCCAACCTCCTACCCTAACCCTCCGCCCCTTGTTTAGAGTGACTATTCATTTAAAAAAAATATACATTTATTTTCAAAATAAAATCACTTGATTAAAAAAAATTAATTTTAATGTGAAAATTTTGAAATTATACTTTTATTTGGGTCTATGAAGGTTGTCCATATTCAAAGTCAAATTTAAACAGATTCAAAATTTCATTTCATGTTCAAACAATTGAATATGTAGGCAAAACCATTTGGAAGCAATCTTGAATAATTAAATTTGTTAATTCTAATGTGGATACAACAAAATCATTATAAGATTAATCACAATTATCGTTTCTTCTCAAAGGGATATTATGATCTTATCATATTCAAAAGACATTCACACTACTATTTGCTTAAGAATCATTTCTAGTTGCAGCCACAATCAAAATTACAAGAACCTTACCCAATTTTAACAACTAATAATTAGTAAAAAAATTTGCATGAACCAAACCAATCTGATGAGAGCAAGATTTGGCAAACTGTTGTCACTTCCAGTGTCAATGCATGCAATTGGTAAGGACACATGTGGCCCACCATCTGGAGCTTCATAAAAAACAATTAATATGACATCTAGAAATATAACAATATCTGGTTTATGCACTACTAGAGAAACACTCTGCAAAGACATCATGTTGCAGCATACCTCAAAGCAAGAAGGATTTTAGAATTAAGTTCATGATACACTCTGTTCATGTTCTTTCAATGTTCCAAAATATGTTATAAATCATACAAGCTTGACTTGGTTAGTGTGACATCATGGATTCAATGCACATCATTATTCACACCTTTAATTTTCTGAAGACAAAGCAAGTCATCTGTATTAATTGCAATCAACGGCAAAAGAGTGTACTTCTCTTTGCATGTATGGTGATTTTATGGTACAATAAAATAGGGTTGGTCTTGTGGTTGGGTCAAAATTTTTTGATTAATTTTTTGCTGGTAGCAACTCGATCGTTCATGGTTGTAGTTGGAACCTTAGTGCCCCATTGTAAATGAGCCACCATGTACGTTACGTACATTTAATACAAATGCCTTCTCAGTCTTCAAAAAAAGGTGTTTTGTGCACCTCTATTTCTAATTCATCCAATACTAATTCAATGTGTAACGTCTTTTAACTGATCCACATCAAATAAAACTAATAGCTTTTAGGAAATTTTTTTGATTCTCAATTATTATCATTAATTTACCTCAATTACTATTTGTCCTAAATTATAATCCAAAGGCTTAATTTTGATTTGATTTACTTTTGACACCAAGATAACCCTCCATAACTCCAGATATGTGTTTTCATTGTTAAAATTTCATTTATAAATAAAAATCATTTGCAAATAGCATAAACCAATGTACCTTCTCTTATATTTCTTCTTATAACAACAATATTATCCCACTTGTCATTATTTACTGTCTTTACTATACCACTTTTATTTATTTTTCGACTTTATAAAATAATTAACACTCATTAATCTTGTTATCTTTGTTTTCTTTCCGTTTATTTTCCTTTTCAAGCCCTCAAAGTCCAACTTCCAAGTAGTTCAGCAAATCCTATTTTGTTGGACTAGCTTCTTAACTTCCATTCATTTTCACCAAAATATGAAATAATCCTTGTCTATCCCCTAGAACCATGTGTTGTTGCAAATCAATATTGTTTCTCAAGGAAACCCTAGCTAATTGTTGCTCACTTATCGTTGCAATAGTGTTTTATTTCTAGAAGACCCCATATCCTAAGATCAAGATGATGATCACTGTCAGCACCCTATTTTTGCACCTCTCAAAGAAGCCAAAAACTAAAACCCTAAAAATGATCTAAACTGTAAGGAGCAAGAAATGTCTTTTTGCCTGAGCTAGAATTAGATACCATGCCCTATCCCAATGGATAAGAAATCCCGATATAGTTCCAATGCAACTGAGTTTGCGCAAATCGAAGTCCGGATGAAAAAGATATGGTCAAAATACTCTCAAGGGTAAAACGGTAATTAAATTCAGAATGACTGGCCACGTGGCAATTGTAAATCTGCCAATTGGAAAAATAAAGCAAAAGATGACAAAATAGGGATAAGACAAGAAAAAGAGAAAATATCTTAATTAAAATAATATTTTAATTAAGATAATTGAATTAAATAAAAGGAAATCAAAAGAAATTCAAAAATGGCATAATTGCACCTCGGGTTGGGCACGGAAATCAAGGTCAAACCAAAGGAACATCCTCTTTCTAAACCTTAGCCCATATGATAGAGCTTGGAAAACGAAAACCAATGGCAGAAACCATGCCCAAATCGGATGAGAAATGGTCAAGATATGAGCACTCACAGCTTAAGGGCATTATTGGTATTTAGCAATGCCACATGGGATGCCATGCATGTGCAAGGAGTGATCCACATGGGATGCCACGTATGCGCAAGGAGTGCTCCATGTGACAATCTTTTTACACATAAGGAGAATAAACCTTGCATGGCCTTGGTCAAAGTTGGTTGAATGCACAAGTTCCTATGAAACCACTACAAGAAATGTACCTTTTAGTGACGTTTGTCAAACATCACTAATGCTTCAATAAATGTCACAAAAAATTTAGTGACATTTGTAACAAACGCTGATGATAAAGGCGTCACGGATTGTTGCAGTGACGCTTATAGTGACGCTTATATAAAATGACATTAATTATATAAATTATTGGTGATATTTATTTAGGTATTTAGTGTCATTTTTAAGCATCACAAATTTATTAGACATGATACTTAAATTATCTATAGTGATGTTTGCATAATGCCACTAAATGTTCTTTCGTGACGTTTATAAACTGCCACTAAAATATTTATTAGTAACATTTGTTTTGGCATTTAGTGATGTTTCTAAGCATCACAAATTTATTAAAAATGATACTTAAATTCTCTATAGTGACGTTTGCAAAATGCCACTAAATTTTCTTTCGTGATGTTTATAAACTACCTCTAAAATATTCATCAGTGACATTTGTTTTGGTATTCAGTGATGTTTTTAAGCATCACTGATTTATCAAAAATGATATTTAAATTCTTTATAGTGACATTTGTAAGATGCCATAAAAGTTTCTCTAGTGATGCTCATGTAAAATGCCATTAATTATATTTGTTATTCGTGATATTTGTTTGAAAATTTAGTAACGTTTCTAAGTATTATAAATTTATTAAAAATGATACTTCAATTTTCTTTAATGATGTTTACAAAATGTAACTAAATTAATTCATAGATGACGTTTATAATAAAGCATCATTAATTTTATATTTTAATGATTTTTCGTTTTTGTTTTTAGCAATGCTTTAGAAATGTCACTAAAAATTTTTTTTAATATTTAATGAATAAAATTTAAAAAATTTTCCCTACATAGACCACCTAGTCCTATAGTTCATAAGTCGTACATAGACCACCCTATCCTATAGTTCATAATTCAATATACTTACATTCGAAATTGAACTCATTAAATTTATTCACATCAATCCATACCCTTCACATAAAAAGACAGTTTCCATTACCAAATAAAAAGTCATATATTTATTTTGTTTGAATCAATCAAATACATTTGAAGTTCAAACAAAGAAACATTGAAAGAAAAATAGGCACAAATAAAAATATAAAATGGTCTTCCTATGAATCAAAGCAGTTCATACCTTATAAACAATGAAGAAAAAAACAAACTTTAGTTATCAATGAAGAATTTTCAAGGATGAAAGAAAAATTTAAGTATAAAGAATGATATTTTACTATTATCTAAATTCCAGTAAAGTTGCTTGATGAAGCCAAACTTCTCACAATACTCTCAAGGGAAGAGAAGTGGCGTTGAAGATCACAATGCTCTTTAGCAAGATTAAAATGCTCTTTAGCAAGATTTTCATTAATAGTATTTTGTTCTTGAAGAGCCTCTTCTAAACTTGCTATTTTCACATCATCAACAGTGTTACTTTTGTTAGAACTTGATTTTATATATGAAGATGGTGTAGGGCCTATTCCTAAACCATGAATACGACCATGCCTCTCAGGAGGGAACACTTCAACATAAACTCTGTCTTGAGCCGTAATATCTTCTGAATTCTCTTCTAATTCTTCCAAACACTTTGTTATTTGTTCTTAAAAATACAAATTAAAATTAATTAGAACAAAACATATATATACATACTAAATATATTAAAAATTACAAATGTTTACAAAAAGTACCATAATAGATGCTGATGCCTCATCAATGGGAGTGCCATCCTTTTTCTTGTGAGTGATGTAGAAGAGGTCAGTGCAGCCAATCTCGTCAACACCCCTTTTTTTCTGCTTACAAGTTAAATTACAAATAATTAGCGCATATTTATGGGTTTTAAAAAATGAAAGAAAATAAATTGAAGCACCTAAAAAAAATTGAATTTACCTCAATCTTCATTACACGAGCATAGCTTCTACTTCCACAAGTATGACTCATCTTCAAATGGCTCTGATAGTTTGTATTCATTTTGCTCCTTGTCTACAAAAGTAAAAATATATCAAAACAAGGCCCGCATAAACTTAAGCCACTATTATAACATACTTCCATATCACATCACATCACCTCACTTGACATGAATGCCAGTTTTATATCACAAAGTAGAGACTAAATCACTTCCATGAATACTCATTATATGAAGAAGATCTCAACCACATAGATTTTGTACAACAATTTAAACCACAGGGGAGTAGGAAAAATAAAAAAGAAGGGAACGTTCAATGAAAAGTCTAAACAGAAGGGAAATTTAAATCTTATCTATTTAGGTAGAAGACAAATGAAATAAGACAAGGCTTCAAGATGATTGATTGATAGATCCATATATATATAGCTAGATGAAAGAGGGTGGACGTGACGAACTATGCCAAGAATATTTGCAAAAGTGCAGGCCACAAAGCACTTAAAGAGATGTGCATAATTAGAACAATGTTTGAATGATACAAAAATTGAACAGCTCAACATCCATTCAACTCTCTAAGTTTCCTTTTTAATAAGTTTATTTGTTTGAATAGAATCACTTTAGTGAACATAATGCTGATTAAAGATCAAGGTTTCAAGCTTAGTAAGTTTCTACTGGCATCACATGTAAAATAAAGACATTGTAATCATTTAATGAACACTATTAGGTTAGGGAACAAAATCTGACCAACTTTCTAGGTGAATAAATTTCTATAAAGCTTTTATGACCTGATTCCCATTTCCATAAGGATCACATGAGGCCATAACCAAGATTAAATGCATGCAGCCCTCCAATACAGGAAACTAGATAAGTATGCATCTACAATAAAACCCATATCAGCACTCTTTAATCAAATTCAATGTCCCTTCTGAAAACAATAGGCCCACAAAGTTTGCACTTGATAATTGCTTTTGTATTTTGAATTTTATGTCTATTGGACTCACATTTCTGACCATACTGTGAAAAATGAATTTCCTCCAAAACCCACAACCATGTGCTCCAACTAGAAGAAACATGTGCAGTAGCTTCAACTTAAATCTTTAAAACCACTAATGTTTTCTTTTTCCCCTTTTTATTAAAAAGAAAAAAAGAAAAATAGGTATGAAAAGAAAAAAACTAGCCTCCCTTTTTTTTTCAACAGAAGTTATCCCAAATCCAAATGGAAGAAAGGATCACAATCACTAGCAATGACATCCTTTCACAGCAGGAACCTAACCCAGCACCATGTCCAAATGGAAAAACAAATTTTCAAAGATAACATATTCTGCTCTCAATAAGCTCCACGAGAAATGGATAAAGAGTTCTAGGGAGTTATCCTGCAGTACAAAGCATGCCATTAGACATTGTGAAGAAATTGGTAGAACTGAAGAAATTCCTTATAACATGGGCTCAGATGCCTCTTTGTACTAGGACAAATGTATAGATTGCTCTGGCTCTATAGCTGATTCTATAGTTGAGATCCTTGGTGGTACAAGTTAATATACATTGTTGTTGATCTGAGTCAGGCTTTCAAGGTATACCAACTTAAAAAAAAAAAGACAACCATGAACCACAATTAACAAAACTCTACCATGTTGAAGCTAGGCATAATTAAGCTCTTCTTAGGGTTCAATGAGGAAGGTTTCAGGCTGGCCTAACCCTGTATTCAGCTCTATCAGCTACAAACAGTTCTTGGTTTTCCTATTTTGAAAAAAAAAAATATCTAGATTGAATCATAGGTTACCAACTAGTCCCTCTTGCCATCCCTCCTGGATCACCAAGAAATCCCTCTTGTTAGCTTTCTCTCATAGGGACTCATGGGAAGACATGGGAAAAGGGGGGCTTGACTTGAGACTCATTGGGAAGGTGAGGCTTCACATGGGGACTCATGAAGGGTGTTGGAAAGGAGGGTCTTTTGTGTTGGAAAGGTGAGGCTTCATTGGGGACTTGGACAGAAGTAAAGAGAGTAGGTTGGTTCTCTTGACAACTAACAAAAGTGAGGAAGACTCAAGGAGAAAGTGTTGGGGGGAGGGGTGCGGCGGCGGGCGTTGTGTGGGGAGAGACGTCCAAAGCATAGAGGAGGAGAGCTTTTCTCCCTTGGCTAAGCCCTTCCAAGCTTCCAAACCATCCCAAATCACCTCCAATTCTAACCAAACCCCTCCAAAGCTTCCTCCATCTACACCCTAGCTAGGAGAACACTAAACCACCACTTGGAAGAAGAAGAAAGGTACTCTGCAGCAACTATTCTAGGCCTTCAGAGAGCTTCCAACATTTTCAAAGGTGCTTATTCCACTAGGTAACTCTTCTTCTCCTTTATACCATTGTAACATGCATGCCATCTTGCTTCAATAAAAAAGCATGTTGTAAGTGAATATACATTGTTCTTCTCTCTACCATTCTTCTCTCCTCTTCTTTCACTATTTTGGTGATCACATCCTCCTAAGAGAGGCACCATGTGAGGTAAGTGGTGGTGGTGGTGGCCATACAAAGGGAGGATGAGAGTTCATGGTGAGGTTCTTTAAGTATCTTGGTGCATTTTTAGTTCTACTTCAAGTAAAGTAGTAGTTTCTTCTTCTTCCCCTTTATCTAGATAAATGTAACCCTTTAAAGCCCCATTTCCCTTTCTTTTATTTGCTCCATTTGCTTATTTGAATCCACTATTTTAGTATGTTACCTTTCATAAGGATGATAGCATGGTTGTATTATCTTTAGCATGCATACAAGAGGCATGGCTCACACACAAGCACCTTGATTTGAAAGCACGAGTACTTCTTTGCTTTAGTCTTTGTTATTGTCTCTTATACACATATCCTGTGACACATACACCACAATGAAGCTTAGCATGGTCTTGGAGTCTTGTTGTATCTCTTGTCTTCATGAATGCTCGGATTGCTTGTGAGGGCATGTTTGTGGTGTGGCCGATTAGACCATGACATAGGCCTTTCGGGCCACCTTTCTCTTCTTCCCTTTGGAGTGGAAGAGATGTCATTTTGCACATGGCAGGGGACACCTTAGGTCCCTATCTAGTTCATGAGCTACAGTTCATGGTGGAGGAACGAGACCCCTAGCCTTGCTCCCCATTTTTCTTTGGATTAATATTAAGCTAACTAGGTTTATTAGCTTAGCTGTGCAATTCTCAGACCACTGTGGTTTAAGGCTTTTAAATCAATCTAAAATTGTACCACTTGAACCAGAAGGGCTTATGGGTCACCCTTAAGCCCAAAAATGGGACTTGGGCCTTCATGGGCCCAAATTTAATTCTGGTGGGCCTTCCAATGGGCCCCCCCATTCCAACTCACTTCATTAAGGTAGAATAATCAAGAATGAACCTAATAAAATGCCACACTTTGGAGGCCCAATCAAAGCCTAAAAGAAAGCATGCTTGGCCTAGGTTAGGTGGTTTGGCCGCATCCCGAGGTAAGGGCATACCGGGTCCCACACTTTCTCCTTTCTTAAAAGGAGGGGTTTACCTAAATGCACCAAGGACGGGGAACCTCATCCCTAATTCACAAAGACTTGGGCTTTCAAGCCCGAGCCTGGTAAAGGCCTCAAGCCAATCCCTATGTGCGCACCTAAATCTAGATCGCACACGGGGTGCACGTTGGTTCGTGCGTACCTCGGGACATTCGGAGTCGCCACTGCCTGAGAGGTGCAGGCAGACACGGTGATTGCCCTATCCGGGTCTAAGTCTGGCGGCTTTTCAGAGTTCTAGCTAAGTCCTCGGTTACGGTCTGGGGAAGTCCTAAGACACCCCGACCTGCTCCATCGCCTTGACGGATCCCTCGGGTCTCCCTGGTTTTGAGTCAATTTCACCTTTTCCTAGGCCAGCATTATACCTTATTTGGTCTGGCGAGGCCCTCTGAAGGTGTGGGTCCCTTTTTATTTGATTTTATATTTTATTTAGGTGATGTGGGTCGGATCCGGGTCCCGTTGGAAGACCCATGGGTTTGCCAGGGTTGGGTCGGAGGCCCAGTAGGGTTATTGGGTAACCCTTTTTGGTTATTTATTAAATTTTATAATATTTACAAATCTTTGGGCTTGGTGGGCTTGAGTTTGGCCCACTAGCCTAGAGTCAGGTGGCCTTGGGCCCGTTTATAGAAAACGGGCCTGGTTTGGGCCGGTCTAAGGTGGGATCCACAAGTGGGCCCGTGGTAGTCTTGGTGGGCCCATCTGGGCCCATGGTCCAAATATGGGCTTAAGATGGCCCAAATTGTTTAAGGGACTGGTTCAGGCCGGTTCAGGTCGAATCAGGTTCAACTGAGCCAAATAAATTAATTTTTAAGTCACTTTCCTAATCTGACCGCAATTACAGTGCGGTTCTGCCCAAACCGCTCTGTGTATGCGGTTTCTACTCAGTTTTATTTGTTTGCGCCGATTTTGATCTGGATCAGTTTGGTAACTTTTCTGGGACCTCCAGCGGCCCCCGTCTAGCTTCCAGCATTTCCGGTATGCCACCTTTGTTTCATTTGGCTTATAAAGCCACTTTTCTTTTCTTCTTGTTCTTCCCGAAAAGGAAGGTCTTCCTCTAATCATCCATGGTCATTTTTAGAAGGAGGAGTGAAGGAAGATTACAGGGGATGATCTATAGATTACAGATTCCTTTTGTGCTTCCAAACCAAAGTAAAAAATGGATGTATGGCATCTCCATGTTGCCTCATCTACTCACTTCTTTTTTTTTATTTTGAGACTCTCATTGGCATGGAGGCATCCCAGCAACCATAAATCAACTGATTAGTAGATAATGTAGTAAAAGAAAAACACAAAATGCTTCAAATAAGGAAATTGATGGATATATTAATAGGAAACATTACCAAACTAGCAATTCTTTGCTTTTGTTGATGCTAGGATCCTCCGAGGATTTCGGCAGCGCTTCCGCACTTCAAGGAATTTCATGGGTTGATTTTGAAAGGGTTTTGCTGGGTTCCTTTATTAACTAGGTGAGAAGAAGGGGTTTGGGCATGATTTAGGCAAGGTAAGGGGTATTTTGGGCATTTATATGTTAGGTTTTGAGGGAGACAGGGCTTTGGCAATTTTCGGACAAACAAAAGGCAGAGAGAGGGTGTGGGGACCGAGGGGGCCAGCTTGCCCGAAATGGGGGGCTGGCCCTCTATTTATAGGCAAAAAAGTGCTGGAACCGCACTTGAAGTGCGGTTTGGTCACAACCGCACTTCGGTTGTGACAAAATTGCACTAAAAAATAAAAAACCGCACTTTAAGTGCGGTTGGCATTCAACACGTGCAAATCTGCGCGAATCTGCCAGCTATCGCCGTACAGGACACGCGTCCACCTTCTAGAAGATCAAAACCGTATTTGAAGCATGGTTCAGACTAAACTGTACTTCAGGTGCGGTTAAGCACATTTTTTAAATGCCGGATCTGAAATCTTTTATTCAATTTGATTTAATTAAAGATTTTACTCCGATTTTCTTAATATTTTATTAAAAAATCTAAGATTCTTTATGATTATATTATTAAAATATTAAAATATTAAAATACTTTTTATTTAAATGTTAAAATATTAAGATATGTTTTATTAAATGTTTTTTATTGATTTTATTAATTCATTTTGCTTTTTTGCTGCTATTCTGCCAAACGGGCAGTTTTCTTGAAACTTCAACTGCCCATAACTTCATCTGGTGTCCGATTTCAGCAAACTTAGTATCGTTGGAATCAGCTCGGAACCACCTATTCATTGGAATTACTTCGGACAGCTGAATTGGGGTCGAGCAAAAAGTTTGACCAGCTCATAACTTTCTCATCTGGACTCCGATTTCAGCAAACTCCGTTGCGTTGGAGTCGTGTCAAAATGCTCTTTTCAATGAGATGAAGTTTGATGGCCAAATTCACTTGAATCAAAAAGTCAATTTTTTGACCCCCTCAGGGTTTGACTTTTCATTTTTCTTCATTTCGGGGGTGCAAAAATCAGGTGTCTACACCCTAGATCACTTTTGGTATCAAACTGGAGCAAGATAAATCAATTAAAGGACACCACTGTGGGGCCCACCAAGTGGCCCACAAGAGCATTGCAAACTCATTTAATGGAATTAAGGCAACATGCCACATGGTTAAAATTAACCAAACCTAACCAAACTCCAAAAGGGCTTCTACGTTAAATTAAGCCCAAATTGGACACATAGGCTACATCTAGCCTTCCATGGATCCCAGTGGGCCTTCCAAAGGGGCCCACCCCATCAGTCAAACTCACTTGATACACTTGGACATAATTGAATCAAAAGGACCAAACCAGATTTGTGGTCCCACACAGACATAAACTACTTGCATGCTGGCATAGAACGGGTGAGAAAATGAGTTGACACGATAATATCCAACCAGGAATAACCCATGGGACCCGTCAGTGACAGGGCAGACTGGGGCGTCTATGGACTTCCCCGAACCGTAACCGGGCCCTACTCAGAACTCTAAATGCAGACCAAGCCCTAGAAAGATTTTTAGGACTGGGTGTCTACCTGCACCCTTTCAGGTAGTGGTGACTCCTTAAATCACACACTCGCATGCGCCCGAGGTGCACACAATCACAACATAAAATCAAGATGAAGTTTCACAATTCAGATCATAAGAGATTCAAAAAAGCTTCCCAACTTAAAGCAATTAGAAACATCCAAAATATATAGGAAAGGAAACAACATTAACAAAGCTTTCATAAGATAATGCAACCTATATAAAATTAACTCACACAAATAAATATCATAGAAGTCAACTATGAAGAACGTTAGCAGAATATTGCGAAACAAAGATGCAAAACATCCATTGGACTGATGTAACTAACTGTAAAACCCTGAAATTTTTGGTATTTATTTTGAGAAATAAATAATAAAAAAATTATTCCTTTATGTGGTGGATTTTCAGGTGAAAGCTATTCAAGGGCAATATGGGAATTTCAGGAAATTTGGTTTATGTATATTTCATGTAAGAATATAGTTTAACGTAAATAATTATCGTTTAGAATATTTTATTAGAAATGAGTTATAGTATGGTTAATATTGTGTCTGAGAAGGCTATATTTTGATCAAGTAAAGATGTTCGGTTGGTGAAGGTGATATGGTGGTAGAGCACTACACTTGATCAAGTAAAGATGTTCGGTTGGTGTAGGTGATATGGTGGTGGAGCACTACACTTGATCAAAAGAGAAAAACAAACAGTTTTGTATTTTTGTAACGTAAGGAATTGTTGAACGGACCAACAGCTCTTTACTCGAGCGTTTCCAATTGTTCGACCGCTCGTATTTTGGGAAGAGTAAACGAATGTAACTTAGATCTAAGAGTCGAGAAGGAGTGGAGAGATTTGTTTCGAAAGAGAGAAGAAGTCGTCCATTGCTGTTGGAGAAGAAAGAAGAAGTCGTCCTATTGTGTTAGAGTGGAAGTCGTTCAAAAAAAAAAACTTAGATTTGAAATTTGTTCGTGAAGGACTTCTGGTAGTGGAAGAGCATTGGATTTCCACTGCTGGTTTTGCAGAAATTGAACTCCAGCAAACAAGAGGCAAGTAGCACCTCTATTTAACCGAGTTTTGAGTGTTTAATCTATGAGAGGATTCCACTCTTGTTTGTTAAAAAAAAAACCAATTGATTATGGAGGGCTTCTGAAACGAATAAGAATAGTGTTAGAAGACTTTTGGAATGGTTATATTAGATCAGTCCAGGAAATCTGGAAATTTCCAGCAAGTAGTTCTTTTTATTATTGTATGTTTCAGTATATTTCCAGATTCTGTAAACTGTAGAACCATGTTAGAAGTGAGTTGCAAGTTTTGTTTACATGCTGAATACCTGATATTTTTATGGAGGATGATCTGGTTACTTAAGTCCGAAAGAGGTTACTGAGTTGTTAAGTATTTGGGGTGTTGTATTAGAGTTTTTCTTGAGGTTTGTTGTTAATCCAGAATGATATATTAGGCTGTGTAGCAAACCTGAAACTTTAGTGAGTTGGAAAGAACCTGGCGCCAACCTCAAAGAGGTTAGCACCAGACCTGGAAATTGCCCAGCGCCAAGTGCAAAGAGCTGGTGCCAACCTCACCAGGTTAGCACCAGATGATGAAGGTTAACGCCAAATACAAATTGATAAACAAAGTGTAGCTGTTTCCATTTTTTATCTTGGGAATATTCTTAGTACCTAAAACATGTTTAAAAGGATTGATCAAAGTTTGTTTAGCATGCCAATAAGCATGGGAATATTTCTGGTGAAGTAATTAAGAATTGCATTAGAGAATAAATCAGCAAATTAGAACTCCTTTGCGTAAGGGTAGTGAAGGCTAAGGGCACATATTAAAATCATATTTTTGTTTGAGTTGTGGTCATATAAAGAGATAGATGAATTGCTGTTTTTCTGTACCTGAAATGGATGACTAAACCATGATGTAGTTTTAGTCTAATTAGAGTAAATCCGAAATGATAAAATGGTGTTATTATGATATTTCTTATCATGGTAGAAGTGTTTTAGTAGGAGGACTTTAATTCAATCCTAGAGTTTTGTAATTGCAGCAAGTTATAAGTTTTGTAGAGTGAGAAAAATATATGTTGAACATTTGATATATTTGGTTAGGAGAATCATTGGGAGATATAAGTTTTGAGCCATGTTTTATATTTTCTGCAGCATATAGGTGAGACTCCTTTGAGCTTATTTTGGTGTTAAACCCTTGTTACTACTTCATCTGAATTTTTGTAATACCTAGTTGGGAGTCCAGCACTGATAGTAACCTGTGGAAACTAGCATTGAAAATGAGGATTAGGGCATAAGTGGTCTTAGACTTAACTAGTAAAGAATTAGCAGAATTTGAAATTCTAATCTAAGAAGGGTGGTCATTTGGGAATTATAGAACTGATTTAACCTCACATGGAAATTGCTGAACTTGTATTCTAATCTAAAATGTTTTTTTGATTCTGGATTCTTCATATGTTCATTTGATTCCGTTTGATGAAATTGTAAGTGTTTCTAAGGTATGTGCCAATTGCTGTAAATTTTTATTAATGGATGGCTTTAGTGATTATTTGAATCGAAAATTGGTATTGTTAATTATAAAATGTCTTCTTCCACTAAAAGCAAGGTTTTATGTTAAATTGCACAGTATATGAGAATTTTTTCCAAAATATTAAGGGCGAGACTTAGTGTGGATCCACAGTCTAGTTGTAGGTGGAATTTGTATGTTTTGTTTGGATTTAAGTCTGGAGTTCCTTCATACGTTTCTTCCATGATGGAGAGGCCTTCCATGAGGGAAGCGCTGCAGCAACTCCGTTTCCACCATGATGGTGAGGTCACTTGAGTATTTCCGCCACGAGGGCGACGATATTGGATGTTCGAGCTGTTGCAGTGTTAGACTGGATTGTCTGGAACTCTAGTGCTTAGCCACACAAAATAGACAAACTTCATGAGTCCCAATATATAATGTTTTTCTGAATTTCTAATTGACGATGTATTTCCAAGATTAGTCGGATTAACCGAGGTTAATCGTAACTTAATTGATTATAACTTGTGCACGTTTTAGAACTGTTATAACTGTATTTTTTTGCATGCATTGCTCCTTGTTGAGATAATCGTATCTCACTACTTTGTTTTGTTTTCAGATCTCGGAGAGGACGATACAGTGGGGTTTGATATTCCGGCGGATTATCCGGAATATTGTGAGGGGGATTTCTACTTGGAGTAGAATTTTATTTTAGTGTTTTAGATACTTTTATCTCATTGTGAGTTGTACTTCATGGATTATTTTAGTTAACTATTGGACGGTGATTGGGATTAGTGAACCTTTGATATCATGTGATTTGGATTTTATTATTAATTAAATTTTCATGTTTCTTATACTCTGATTAGATCCTGTGGATTATCGTTAACCTTCGGGTACGAATTACGGTTATTTCACGTAATCCGGATCCGGGGCGTTACACTAATATGAAAATATTGAAATGGACATTTACAGAAAAAAACAAGAGAAAATATTCCAAAACATACTAGGAGATTCTTCATGGGAGATAAGATAAATTTATGATCATTTGGACATGTAACATTAAGTATTAGGGACATGCAGGTGAGGTAGTCAAGAGACTACTTTTTTTTTTTTGGTAGTCTAGTCAAGAGACTACTTGTTTGCGCTTCTTGATCATCCAAAACAAAAAAAGAAATGGAGATACGGATCACGATATCAGCATAACTATTGCTATGATCATTGGGTCAATGAACTTGCCTAGTAACATTTTTCTTTTGTAAGTACAACAAATACAAAAACAAAACACAAGAAATAATTTCATGAATGACCCTTACCTCCTAGCCTTCTCTTTTCCTTTCTTTTTCTCCTCCTCCTCCTCCTTTTCCTCTTCTTCTTCTTTCTTCTCTTCTCTGTAGCTGCTGGAGCTCTCTCTCTCTTTAGCTGATCTTACATGTGTAAACACCCCAAATTGCACTACAAGATGAGAAAATAAAGAAAAATATTTAATTCGGATTTGAAACAGGTCAAAAAAGTGTAAAAATTGATCAGATCTATATTGCCCACATTAAAAGTGCGAACATGTGGTGACCGCATTTGATCTGCGGTCATTACGTGATTGCATTCAAAATGCGGTCAAAGCATGACTGCAATTCAAATGCTGTTGCGCGTATTTTTTGTGAATTTTCAAATGCACGATTTTTGAGCCATTTTTACTATTTTTACCTCTCTCTAAGAGGTGCGTCCTCCCCGTTTTACCCTCCATTGGTTCTCAAAATTACCCCATCTCAAGTTTTAAAACTTAGTTGGAACATTCTAAAACCTTATTTTGGGATACCCTTAGGACAACCCATGCCCTTGAGTTTTCCTATAAATAGAGGGTCTCTCCTAAAGCAAATGGCTGAGAATTGAAGACTAAAAGATCTCCAAGTGAAGAAGAGAACCCTTGCCTCTCTGCTTTCTCAAGTCCAGGTAAGCCTCTCTCCCCTTTTATTTTCTAGTTTTAATTTCTAGGATTATTTTGATCTTCTCCCTTTCTGTAGAATAAGGCCTGTGTGTGATTGTAACCTCAAACCTAAATCCAAGTACCTCAAGTATCTTTTCTAGCTGTAAAACGTGAAGAGAGTTCTAGGGCAAAGAAGGACAGGAATGAATCTGTAGGGCAAACCCCCATGTATTGTAATCTTAGAAATGTGTAGTTTTAATATTTTTTTTAGGTTGTGTGACTGCTTATTGATGAAATATGGAGGAATACCATGGCTCTATGCTGTTCATAGCATTAGATCTCATTTTCCTCCTAGAGTTTTGATTTTTCACATTTTTTCTCCCTTTTTATGCTTTTTTTATGTTTTTAATCATTAGGCTAGGATCTTGGATCTACTATGGTCAATATGGTAGATCTGGAATCAAAAGCCTTAAAGTAACCTTTAGGGTTTCATGAGGTGATTTTGGAGTTGTTTGGATTTTTGAGAGAAGACCTTATGGTCTAAACTCTCCCCTTTTGATGTTTTTCATCAATATGGGTGAATTTGGTTTAGATCTCTTAATTAATGAGAAACCTGGACCGGATCTGTACCCTAAATGGTTTTGATTCATTCTTCAATTTCACGAGGTGATTTTTGGTTTATTTTCAATTTTGAGAGAAGACCCTATGGTCTAAATCTCCTCTTTTGATGTTTTTCATCAACATGAGTGTATTTGGTTTAGATTTCTTAATTAATGAGAAATCTGGGCCAGATCTGTACCCTAGATTGTTTAGGTTCAATTCTTCAATATTTTGTAAAAATAATTTTTTTTTATTATTATGTAATTCCTAGACTTTAAGGATTTAACTTAAAGCTAGATTTTTGAAGTTTTTATTTTAGGTTTGTTTTCTTTATCTTGATTTTAGTCAATCATGAAGCCCAAAAACTGGTGTATTCATAGGAAGGATCCAGAATTAATTGGATCATTCATATGGAAAAAACCATACATCTTGTATTCTTTGATCTTTTACTTTGATTTGAGTTTTATTAGCAAGCCTTTTTTTTAAAACATGAACAATACTTGGCAACCACCTTGTGTGGATGAATAGGGGTGCCTAACACTTTCCCCTATTCATAACCTAATCTCCTTACCCATATTTGGTTTATTTTTTTTAATTAGAGTTATTTTTACTCTAATTTTGTTTTATTATTATTTATTTTATTTGATTATTTTGGTGTCCATTCACACCCTAAAAAAAGAATGGTGGCGACTCCATGATTTTTTATTGAGCCCATGTGATGATTTAGGAAGTCATTGAATTGATTTTTCCCATATCTCACAACATGGCTAGTGGCTGGGAAATGAAACCCCCAGCTGCTATAGATTCTTGTTTAAATGAAACTCAAACATGATTCTCCATTGAACCTGTACACTCCCCAATCAAAACACATAACTAATTCAACTGAGTTAAAACCATAATATTGGGCAATAAAAATACACATGATTAACATAAAAAAAAGACTAAAATGCCCATTCCATTACTACATAATTACAAAAGCAAAATTATACGATATTACAAATAATTGTAACAAAAGTAAGGGAATCTTCTGTGCTTGTGGTAGAGCTTTCCCTTTTGACTGGGAAAACATGGGTTCTGAACCCATGAATCTTGATAATTGTCTAACATTCTGGTTCACCACAAGCAGCAGAAGTATGATAAGCATTCAATCTAGAGAACCAAAGTCTAGGATTCTAGTGTCCATATTAGGCATCTTAATGCATAGAATGGTTTTCTTGGATCTCACATGTAGTTTAGAATTGATACTAAATTACAGGATATTACAGATAATTGTAACAAAAGTAAGGGAATCTTCTGTGCTTGTGGTAGAGCTTTCCCTTTTGACTGGGAAAACATAGGCTTTGAACCCATGAATCTTGATAATTGTCTAACATTCAGGTTCACCACAAGCAGCAGAAGTATAATAAGCATTCAATCTAGAGAACCAAAGTATAGGATTCTGGTGTCCATATTTAGCATCTTAATGCATAGAATGGTTTTCTTGGATCTCAAATGTTGTTTAGAACTAATACCTTGTCCCATTTATCGGGTCCAGGTAATTGTAGATGTTAAAATTTCCATATATATGTTAAATGACCAAAGAAATTCCATGAATAGAGGAAAATGCTAACCATGAAATGGCTAAATCTTGCTAGTTTCTAAATAAAATTTACCCCTTATTTAGTCCTAACTTATCATACAAGTTGTCATAAGAAAGTATTCTAGTCTCACTAATTCTTTCTTGTTTTCTTTTTTAACATTTTTATATCTTTCTAAGTATTTTTTGAATTTTACTCTTTTACCAGGTTTTAAAAGAAAGTATTTCTCTTTAATAACTTCTTGCTTCTTAGACAACATTATTCCATCACCAAGTTTTTCTATGAGATGGAATGCTACCTCACGATTTTTCTAAGACTTCTATCTCGAATCTTGTAATGCAATTAGCCATTTCATTCTACATCCTAGTCGGATCCCCACAAGGTCCCAATTAGAAGCAGCAATTTCTGAATTGAATCATTAACCCACTCAAACCAAACTCAATTAATCGGATCCGTGTTGACTTGTTTATTAATTGGGTCAAGTTTGGGTTTAGGTTTTCTAAAACCGTCTAAAAACAAGTCAACTTGAACCCAATCCGCCCACTAGTTGGATACCCATTTAAATTTTAAGTTTATTTTTCCTAATTTTTAACTCTTATACCCTATTTATTTTCTATTTTATTATGTTATCAAGTACACTTAGCTAATCAAGCACATTAGTTTATAATTTTAGGAATTTAATCATTAAATTATTTTTATAACAAACATAATTATATTAATTTTGAGCATTAATAATATTCTCATATTTACACAAGTTTTTTATTTATTATGAATTGTATTACAAGTTATATTTTTAATATAATGCATGTGAAACTAATTATTATAATTTTACTTAGATGTATTTAATTGCTTTTAGATTATTCTTAAAATTTTAATATGCTAAATAGAGTTTTATATAAACATAATCGAAATTAAAACAGAAATAAAATTAATTAATTGAAAATAAATTTTTAAAAATAAACGGGTTAGTGGGTTCAATTGCAACTAGGCTCCATCACAATGATATGTTTAAGAAGAATGCCCTAGCATGTTCTAATTGAAAATTCATATCATATTTAGATTTAAAAAAATTTATATACCAGCTGGTAACCTCACGCAAGCAACCTTTCCCTATTATAAAGTCACAATCCGTTTCCCTGTAACTTTGTCATTGTAAAGAAAGATAAGGGTATTTTGGTACTTCAAAATCCTTCTCCGTTATAAAACGCAGAAAGACCTGAGAACGAAAGGATTCCTGCTTATATTCAGACCTTAAAAGTGCAGAACCGGAAATCTAGGGCTACCGAAGAGTCCAAATTGCTGCAGAGACAAAGGTGCGACAGATCTCTTAAAGTCCTAATTAGTGCATTCATTCGCTCAGATTAAATTCAATTTATAAAATCTGGTTTTGTTCTTTCCACCTTTCAAAATTGCCGACAATTTTCATATTTTCTGATGGAAAAATCTGAGATTTATTCAAGGACTCTTGCATCTGATTGAAGTTGCGGAAAGAGATGGTTTGTTGTTGATTGCTGTCTTTCAAGAGCTTCGATCCTCAGTGTGATTATTTGTGGTTATTGAAGTGGTGAAATCTATGAAATTTCTCGTTCTTTAGGGATAGAGGCATGCTTCGTTTGTGTTATTTGTTCAGGATTCATTGCAGTCTATCATAATATTGCTCAAATTTGAATACGAGATTTGAGTAACTTGAATACATTGGATGGGTTTACATTCAATCAAAGAGTTTTCTAGGTTTTGAATCTTGAGGCATGTATCTCGCCGATCTAAGTGCTTTTTTGTTGTTCTCCTTGATCAATTGGTCACTATTGTAAGCAGTGTGTGAATGGAATTGCATGCTTGCTAATGCGCTTGAAGTGGCAAAATAAATGTTCCACTGCACCATGTTTTCAAGTTCAAGTCATTTATTGGAAAGAATTTGAAGGGTTTCAGTTGTTGTCATTGCGAGTAAGTTGAGGATTAGAAAAGGATATCTAATATGGGTAAGCCACTGTTTTATGAGATACTGGAAAAACCTGCCACGAGCTTTATGATAGCAGTATGCAGTGCAATTTGGTTCTATATACAGAAGAAACACATTGGGTATGCACATGTGGGTTTGAGTTATGAAACAGCTGTTGAAGGTCATCATTGGAGAATAATAACTTCAGCATTCTCACATATAAGTGTGCTTCATCTTGTTTTCAACATGAGTGCCCTTTGGAGCATTGGCGTTGTAGAGCAGCTAGGCCACATGGGACTTGGGGTTCAGTTCTATCTCCATTACACACTTGTATTAGTAGTCTTATCAGGGGTGTTGGTTTTGGTCAGTTACCATGTTTTAATTCAAAAATTTAAGATAGAGTATTTCCGGAGGGTGACTGCTGTTGGCTATTCATGTGTTGTATTTGGGTGGATGACTATTTTAGCTGTGAAGCAGCCCTCATCGAAGCTTGATCTTTTTGGATTTCTTTCTTTGCCGATCAGTTTTGCACCATTTGAGTCTCTCATTTTTACCTCAATTATTGTTCCACAGGCAAGTTTTCTTGGTCATCTATCTGGAATTATTGTTGGATACTCTATAGCATGGGGTCTTATTCATGGGATGAACAATTACTGGGCTGTTTCAATGCTAGGATGGATCATGCTAGCATTTGTGTATAGTTTGAAGCGTTCTGGTGCTTTTGACTTCACATTTATTCAGATTGAACCTGTGACAGATCCTGCATTGCCTTCTATTGGTTTTGTTGCTTCAGGAAATAGTAGAAACTTACAGATGAGTGCACTACAACTGGGAGGCTCAGAACTTGTATAGCTACTGATTTCAGTCATTATATTGTTGTCAGTGAGTGTTTTATTTGATATGGCATCATACCATATTGATGCCATCTCAGGTTAGTTTGTCAAGCTAGAAACTTCCTGCAACCAGAGAGAGGTTCATGGGTTCTCTTATGGGCACTGGTAATCTAGAATGTTTTCCATAAAGAAACTTCACTTGTGATACGGATGTTATAAGTCTACCATTTGGTTGAATCAAGAAGTGAATGCAACATTCTTTTTCTTTTCTATGGTACTTCAGAAACATATGGTTATGGTTTACTCAAGCATATATTCTGTTTTTCTTTTGGTTCATGGTTTCTAACGACGCTTTTTTTATTCCCTACATTTAATTAGCATTATGTTCTGCCATAATCATTTTTGTAAAAAAGGAAATTTGACTGTTGAGTGCTAGGCTTTATTGTTGACCTCTATGTTTTAATGATGTCATTTCTGCATTTTAAATTGTCTTCTTGATTTAAGACCTTGAGTGAGCTTTAGAGTAATCTCATAAAATAATTTATATTCAGTTCTGAATCTGAATTATTCACCCCATAACTCAAAATAATTTATATGCAGATCTGAATCTGAATTATTCATGCCTTATACACAAGGTCGAATTCCATTCTTGCTGAAAATTGGATATTTTGGAAAAGAATTTTTCCTTTATGTTATACAAAAATGAAAATGAATTCAAATACCTCTTTATTCAATTACTTAGAAGATAGTCCTGATTATTGTTTTCAAGTCAGATAATTCCATGACAACTGACTGTGTATATGACTTTGAAACTGTCCAAAAAAGAGTGATAAAGCTAAACTTTTAATAAATATATAAATATTCCTTAGGTAATCCAATACCTTTTGGGTTTATGGGGGGTATTCAGGGATTCAACCAGAAGGATTATTCATAGATAATGAGTCTCTGGGGGAGGGAGACTCTTTGATGCTCTGATGACAAGATTGAGAGAAGTATTTTCTGAGTTCATAGTTCTATAAGTTAAAGTCATGTAGTTGTATCATTGACTATAAAAATGAATGCTCTTGGAAATATAGCCATCTCATTTTATTGGTGAGATGCTTGACTACTCTGATGAATGTCTTTTTTTACTGTATGAAAGGGATTTCCTTTTCTTTGTTTTTTTCTTCTTCTTCTTTTTGTTCTTGGTGAGAGATTGCCTGACTAGGATACGCACTACCATCGGAATCCCTAATGTTGATGAAGGAGGGCTTGATCCCAGGTTTTAGGGAGGACACCCTAAGCTAGGAGACACTGAATCCCCAAAAAAAGGGCACCTTCTTGTGTGAAGGTTACCAACTATTCAGGTAGCAAATAATTTCCAATCCAATGGAGTTAGAAGATGGATTACTTTTCTGTTATACCTTCTTAGGCGATGCTTCAAGGGGTTAATGCTATATATGCTAATGGTCCATTCCTCTTGCTTCATTTGTTTTGTATTCTATCTTGGGTATCCCATTTGGGTGACCTTAAACTGTATATTCCGATGATTTGATTCTGGCATAGCCCAGTTGGTTCAACTAAGCATACATGTAAAACCAAGCCAGGTGGGATTTTCAATCCTTTATGCTTTGAAAGGTGGTGAAATCTATTGGTTCAGCTGCAACTGGTGAATCTGCTTGTCTATGTGATTAAGTTATTGCATATAAGAGAAATTAAGATTATGATGAATCTGCTTGTCTATATGATGAAGTATATTTACTAACATTGTATTGTGGGTATGTAATGTTTCTTTTTTTTTTCTTTCATACCAGTAATGTCTGTTTTTGTGTGTGTGCGGCGTGTGTGCGTGAGGTGTGTGTGTGGCAAAATCTTGCAGCCATTCTTATAGTGACTGTAGAATTGGTTCATTCACTTAGAAGTTTCATTTTTTTTTTCTTGGCAAAATAATTTTTGTAAGAAGAGGCTGAAGGCCTCAGATTGAGGATTTGAATTATTTCTAATACCTTGAGCCATAACTCATACCCTTGGAATAATCAAAAGAGAACCATAACCAGCCATCTCAGGTCTGGCCAGGGCTTGGTGGAACAAGTAAAAGGGCTGTTCATCACCCCTTTAGGGTTTCCTAACTTCAGACCTTGAAGGAGACATCAAAGCATGTCATTGGGCCTTAATTAATTTCCCCCTCCAACCCCTTCCATAACCACCAGCCCTGCAAGTTGTATGGACCAAAAAATACGAAGCCAACTTTTGATAGCTTGACAAAAATCAATTTCAGGGCAAATGTGGGCTGTGCGACTCTGATTTGGCCGCAATACAAGAACCGTTTGTACCGCAAGAGGGCTCTGCAAACCAGAAAATTACTCTAGACAGGCTTTGCGGCTTTGCGGCTTTGAGTTGACTACAAACCCACAGAAACCTTTTTAAGGTTTAGAAATAAACCAAACAAGAGCTGTAAAATACTAAGCAATGCAAGCCCAAACTAAACCAGATAAATTTTTAACCGTAGGGAGCTTCAATCCAGACGCTCGGGGGCCATTGGACTCTGGTCCTTTCAACGGGGCGTGTATCTTCAACGATTTCACTTGGATTTAAACAAAATCAAAAGTATAATAAAGGTATTGGACCAAAGCAAATTAGGCCCATATGAAGCCCAAGATAACACATGCTGGATAAGATTATGTGAGTCAGCCCAAAATCCGTCTAACCAAAGGGAACCTCTTTTTTGGCGGGACGACTTGGGGTGTTTGGACTTTTTCATGATATTATATTATTGGGTCACTAGCTAAGCTCTGACCAAATACCCCTGAAAATTTTAGGATTTGAATCACCTGTTGGGCATCCAGCAGCCAATGGGACAGGGCCACATCACCGGCAGCCCTGACACCAGGGCTGCCGGTGATGTGGCCTGTCTTTTTAGATTCCCAGCAAGGGATTTGAATCCAAATTTTATAGACAATGGAGATTCCATAAATTGGCTAAGTGAACCAAACTCTAAAATGATAATCAGACATACTCGGAGCACCGCTTGCATGCGACTTGACATGCGCACAAGTTATATTCAAGATAGGGTGCTTTGATGTATATTATTTGTAGATGATATAATCTTGATAGGTCACCTTATAATCGAAGCAAATGTTAAGTTAATATTGTGGAGAGATGTCCTAGAATCAATGGGTTTTAAAATAGTTACAACAATACTATTAGAACTGATAATCAGGATATTTTTTTTATTAATAAAATTCAAATATCTTGGATTATTAGTACAAAAAGATGGAGAATTTGATGAACATATAGCACATAGGATTAGAGCTAGTTGTCTTAAGTGGAGTAGTGCTTCTAGGGTATTGAGTGATAAGCATGTTTCGCTTAAATTAAAGGATACATTCTATAAGATAGCAATTAGAACAACTATATTTTATGGGACAAAATGTTGGGCCAAAAAAAAAAATAACATGTTTCAAAAGTGAGTATTATCGAGATGAGAATGTCAAGATAGACATGTGGCAAAACTATCAGAGACGGTTAGAAATTAAGATATTCAAAAGTGGTTATACATAGCATGTATTGGAGGAAATTTTGAGAGTAGGTTAGCATGGTTTGAACATGTAAAGTGGAGACTTAGAGATGTACCTATAAGAAGGTTTGGAAGGATTCATATTGAAAGCACTAAGAGATTAAGTGGAAGATCTAAAAAGATATAGATGGAGTTAACTAAATGAGACTTATATGAATATAAATTAATTGAAGACATGATTATTTTTAATAAACCGAGATAGAGAGACAAGATACGTCTCATGGACCTCTCTTGGTGGGGAAAAAAATGGATTTTCTAATTATTTGTGTATTTTATATTTAAATTGTATTTAAAAAAGAATTTTAATCATAAAGTCCTATAATTGTAACTATTTATATAAATTCATATAGAAAATTTATCAAATTTATATTTCTTATTTCATATTTTTAATCATTTAATCAATTAAGTTAAATTTATTGAATTCGATTATTTTGTTGAGATTAATCCTTAGAATATTAAAGAGTTTTAACATTTTGTAAAAAATTAAAGTTTAGAGCTATTTAAGAAAATTGATATAATAGTTTTAGCATATTATTAATTATTGTTTTAGAAGGTAATTCGGATGTTTTCTATTACTTGTAGGTCTTGTATAGATATTGTTTCGGCCACTTTTTATGTACTTTAAATTTATAAATGAATATAATTGAAATATGATAAATTTATCACTAAAAGTTGAGAATTTTGTCTCATCCTAGTTGAACTTTCCTTTTCTATATACTTCACAATCTTTGTTCTATTGATTTAGTAATAGGAAATGGAATTTACAGAACATGGTTTTCTTTAGAATCCTAATTTATATTTAAAAATAAAAAACCTTTCCTTAAATTAGAGTTCTTTGGATATTTGAAATTGCAAAACTTTGGCCCCGATTGGTTCAATGAATTGGAATTGGAATTAAGAATTATAATTCCAATTCTAATTCATCAAGAATTGGAATTGGATAGAATTGAAAATATTATGATTGGATGGCAAGAGAATTAAAATTCCAATTGGAATTAAGAATTATAATTCCAATTCTAATTCATCAAGAATTAGAATTGGATAGAATTGAAAATATTATGATTGGATGGCAAGAGAATTGAAATTTGGAATTTCAATTCCATAAAGAATTGATTTAAAATCCAATTCCATTGATTGGATGAACTTATGAAGAATTGATTTGTATCATTTGCATGTTAATAATAACAACACAAGTTATTATCAGATTTGGTTTCCACGGCTGGAGCAATGTGTTTCGGGATCTAAAGCTTCTGATCATCGTATCCGAACAGAAATTTGCTTTCTAGGATTGAGAAGATCTCGTAGTTGAGCTTATCCATGTCAATGCTCGGTTCTTGCATTTCCGAGGGATCACAGGCCATTTCGGAAACAATCTAAAGGAGTTACTATTTAAAGATCTCTTTGTTCAATTCAACAGCTAAATTCTTGTTATGACAATAATAAACCCAATAATTGTAAGAAGTTCACGTAGGAAGGCAGCAGATGATCAGCTCTTCGAAGCACTAACCAGCACCAGAAAATCATTATGACCTTTGGAAATTGGACCATAGTTGCAAGTTCTGACCATGATGTGTATCACATTGCACATTACTTACAATGAACATCAGAGGGGCAAGCTCCACGATAAAATCAATTGGATCACATGACAGGCTTACACCAACCTATTTCAAATATAGATATGCTGCACTCTGAAGGTACATGCCTATGGAAGAGCAACAAAAATCATATATCCAACTGACTCATTACATAATATGCGACTTAGGTGTAACAGAGGAGATTAATTGATTGTGTCATACATTACACAATGACATATATGGATCAATCGCATACTAGTCGAGAAGAGAGGGCACCTCTCTTACAGGCATAAATTAAATATGGTTTAGCAAACCCACAATAAACCACCCAGAACAATGAAACAATGTCCCAAATCAGGAGTCAAGTAATCACATTGTCGCATTAGAGATTTTACAATGGGAAATTAGATTCGAAATTATGAGAAAGATAATATGCAAATACCATGACAGAATGTTCACCATAATGACTTCAAGTTGAGAGAGATAAACAAAATGGATAAAGGATAGAGAAGAGGAATAATTTATATAGTGGTTCTCGAAAGCGCAATGATGTTTTCACCAAGAAAAGGTTCTAATTCATAAACGTGAGGCATATCTGTAAGGACCTGGTCAAACATACTAAATTAATGCTAGTAAGACTTTGACCAAGACTATGAGTCCTCAATATTATAAATTTCTATTGGTTGTGTACAATTGTATTTGTAGATGCACACACACCGTATCATATTTATCATATTGAGATTGAAAGGAAATCAATGGCTAAGATCTATTCTCTTTTAATGAAGGGAATTAGGGTTGAATTAAGAAGAGGAAGAGTCCCAATAACCTATTTTCGTTTTTGGGAGAATCCAGCCATTTTGGGGAAGGGTTTGAGAAGAAAAGTGCAAAAAAACCTTGGATTTGTTGCTTTTGATCAAAGCTTTATTGAAAATAAGTAGTTTTAATCCATTCTTTATGCTTATAATGCTTAATCTCTCTTATTATCATCATTGATTTGTTTTTGTATGAATCTGGATTTTTTGGAAAGGCTCTTGATGTGTTAATATGAATCTAAGAGAAGAATATTATATTTATGAATTATAAACATGGTAGTATTTGAGATCATGTATAAAGAGGAATCTGAAGTTTTTCTTTTATTATATGGTTGAATGTATGTTACTGCTAATTTGACGTTTTGTGAATTGAAAAACTGTGGAAACATGATAGAAGTGGGGTTTTATTGACCATACCATACTTTATATTATAATACCTGAAATTGCTAATTCAAATAGTTCATTCGGTTGATGAAACAACCATGATTGGTCAAGAATGGGACACTGTAGTTGCTTCGGATGTTGGTAAAACATGAACGATTTAGAGAAGGACTAAAATTCAATTAGTTTGTTATACATTGGGTTGAACTAATTCCTAGTTATTTGCTTTAGGTAAACCTACTTTAAATTATTTGACGCTCTGAATGCTTTTGAAATGAACTAAATTTCCAATTAGTTTGGTTGTACAACTCAAATTCAATTACTATGGGTGTACAGAGTATTCCTTTTGGAGTGAACTCATTAGTAAATATTCTTATAAAGCAGAATTTTTGCTTTCGAAGCTTAACTTTACTTTAATTACTTCACACTCTGCAACTTTTGATTGAACCTGATTTCTAATTATTTTACTTTTGATTCATGTGCAACTTTTCATTCATCCGTGTTATGAGTTGTGGTGAGATTCCGTGAGATTTCGGAATAACAGGAAAAGACTATGTTGTGAACTTTGTGATATTTTATTTTGAAATCTGTTTCTTGAGATGAGTGTACTGCTAGTGGTAAAACTGCTAGTTCAGTACCCAGTAAGAGTATTGTTGGGATGAATTTGTACTGCTAGTTAGCACACTAGTTCAGTACCCGCCGTGAATAAACGTTGGGGGATTTATGAATTTGTACTGCTAGTTAAAACACTAGTACAGTACCCACAGTGAATAAACGTTAGGAGATTTATGATGACTGTACTACTAGTTGAGATACTAGTTCAGTACCCAATTGGGAACATTTGTGGGATGGTATTTGATGTACTTCTAGTATTTGCCACATACTAGTTAAGTACCCACAAGGATTACCGATAGGAGGATTGTATTCCTAGGGCGTTACCTAGTTGAGTATCCAGTGAGAGACGCCTACTGGGATATAGATATTGATGAGTACTCCTGGCTTATGGTGCTGGTATGAGTACCCGGTATGACTTTGGGTCTACTGGGAAATGTGGCTATGTGATACTCCTAGTGTAAATTACTAGTCAGAGTACCCAGTGACCGAATGGTCTATTAGGAAGTTGAGATCTGGCATTTTGATCTTATTGTGGGCTTGGTTTAATAAATCATTTAAATTTTATTTTTTTTTATTGTTATTGTTATTGTTATTATTGGTTATTAGGTAAATTGTTCAATTTCATGGTGAATTTCATTCTTAATATATTCCGTTAAATTCTTTTGATGTTAATTGTTAAATTAATCATTGATTTGATAGAGAGCATGATCCCTTATATTCAAGATTTATGTATATGGTATATATATTGACTATAAATGAATATAGGAAACACATGCATGAGTACAGTTTATTAGATATATATAATATTGATTGTATTTATATTAAGTAAAGTGGAAATTCAACATGTAATCATATGGAGTGCAATAACTCCACTTACTGAGTTCATGTAAACTCACCCCTTACTATTTTACAGGAAACTATCGTAATCTTGGAGACGAGAAGAAATGAGAAGTTATTGAATTTATGATGTTTAGTTAATCTTATGAACATGTACTATTTAGGATTTGAACTTTTGGTGTTATGTTTGGTTTCATGTAATAGCTAAGTGGTTTGGCTTTTTATCAAAATTGTTTTTAGATTCCGCTATGACTCTGATAAATAAGTTTATTAAATAAAATTCCATGTTTCGAGATGAAATAAATTTATAGGTTGTATTCACTTACGAGCAAGGTTACGTCCGGACCCACATGCATATATTTATACATGATGTGTGGTTTCAGGGCGTGACAATATCAAATAGAAAAATAAGAGACAATGAAAGAAATAAAGTACTCTTCATTCCTGTATCATTTATGAAGAACGTAAAAAGGCAAATTTAGTTCACAATTATGTTCCCCTTGAATCTCGAAATCTGGAAAATTTTGCCAATCTCCCTTCGATTCTCAGCTCTAACACAAACTTCCGCGCATTCCAGTCCCAAGCACCTTATCCTCTTCTCTCTAGAACCTCTAATCAAATTAAGAAACTCGTGCCCTGTAAAACCCTGAATTTTCCTTAAATAATAAATTAAATTAATAAATAATATTATTGAGAGTTATAATTGATGGAAATATTTTATTATTGTAGAGGATGATTTAATTAGTGGAGATCCAGAATTAGACGCAGATCTGATCGTCCGATCATGAGATATCGAGGTATGTATTCTGATTGGGCGTGTGTATGGAGTTTTGTGTATGTGAGATGCATGGGATCGGAGAGTATAAATATTAGTTTAATAACCTAAATCATACACGTTTAGTATTTCGCTTGTATTAGACAGCCGCAAGCGACAAGCTTGAACGACCGTGAACGACTGAGGAGGGAGAGAAGAAGGGAAGAAGGAAGGGTGTTGGCTTTGTTTTTCATCACCTAGGGAGTACTCGCGATCGTGAGTATCACTGTTTAGAGAAGAGAAGGAGAAGCAACCGTAGAAGAGGTAGGTGACACTGTTTTGTTCGATTGATTTGTATTTACGTTTGTTTAATCGCAAAAGCATGTTTTTATGATATGTAATTATGTATATAGTTAGATAATCATGTTATAAATATGTTAGAATGAGTTTAGACGAGAAAAATCTTGTTTTGGAACTGATTTTGTTCGTTTTCAAACGACCGCCGACCTCGACTGTGCTCGGCGATCATCGGCGCTAGTTATAAACTGTAGACTGCCGAAGACCGCTGGAAGACGTACCGTCGGCACTCGATTTTGAACTATCGCCGACCACAGATCGTCGGGGCGATCCTAGGCGTTCTGTTTAGATTTTGTAGATTTTCGTAATTTCACACCCTGATTCAATTCCAAACTATTATTAGACAATTTTAATGATTAAATAAGATGTTTTAAGACTAAAATAAATTATCTAATTCCCTGTTTTACAGAAAAATAAATTAGGAAGATATTTAGGACATTAGTTGCCAAACTTTGAAAGAAATGGAGAAACCTAGTTTTTGGAAAACCTACTAGTATTTAATTACTAGAACATCTTCTAAATGACACTATAAACCAGAAAACTTTATAAAGAGAATTCAGAACTCAGATGATCGAATATTGAAGTAATTGACAGATTTAACCTTTATATGCCGCTAGGCACCAACCCTTATAGAAATATTATATTTTAGGGAATTTTGGAGTCTAGTGGGCATAGCTGGTTATGGATCCATAGTTGTTGCTAGATAGCTGAGGGATATGTCATTTGGGTTGAGTTACTCCTATATGCGACACGCTTCCTTTGCAAGTTAGTTTGTTTGGGAAGGTCCTATGTCTGGAGGGACACCCCGGTGAGCCGCTGGTGATTCCCTGTACATGTGGATAAGCGACCATCTCCATGTATTGATTCTGGTGCTGCATGTTGGTGGTACATGCCAACTTTGATGGGTACGTGTGCAATAAGTCGGTGACTACGGCTCTTGTCTAAGCTGCGCTGTATGGGACTTGAGTATCATTAGTAGCATTGCTCCTAAGCCGCACGGTGGTATAGCAATTGGTTGAGAATCATCTCAAAAGGTTTATCTATCTTTGTGAGTCCTACAAATGACACTGAAATCACAACACTTGTTATTATTATTGTATACATGCTGGAGGCATGTGATTGAAATATTAATCAGATGTTACTGTTTAGTGCATCCTAGCAAAGTATGAATTATGTTATGGATTTTGATATTGGATTCTTATAATAGAACTTGCTGAAATTCATTTCTAGAACTGTTTATCATACTATTTTGTATTCATGAATGATACGAATGATTATACGAGCCTGCTTAGTCGATATTGCTTAATCGTGCATGAACTGTTATTTTATTTATATGAACTGTTTAATCATGCATGTGTTACCTACTGGGATATTCGTATCTCACCCTACTTTCATTTCATTTTTCAGCTGATATGCGAGAGGGGGATCTTAGTGATTTCCAGGGAGAGGTAGCTGAGTATACACCGGAGGATTACTTTTATCCGGATCTTGTTTGAGGTGAAGGATTGTTTAGACTTAGTTATATTTGATAGACTATTATTCATTTGGATTTGATGTACTAGAGAGATGAGAGAGATAGTAACCATTTTATTTTACTAGACTTGATATTATCGATTGATGATTAACTTTAATGTTTAATTGAGGATTTTAGACTACACTTCCGCACATACTTGTTTCCGCACTCTGATAGTATAATAAAGTCGAATGGATTTTAATTCTTTAGTCTGGTATATTCTTGATGTATATTTGATATGGGCCAGTAACACCTCGGATTTGGTTGTTGAACTAAATTTGGGTTGTTACAGTAGCGAACCGGGTTCGGGTTGAGTGCCAGTTTGCACTGACCCGGGTTCGGGGCGTTACATACCCTAATAAAACATTCCAACACGGTACAGCCCCACGAAGCTCACAACCTCAGCTCATTCCACAAGCTCTTCTTCTTCACAACAGGGCGACCGAAAAAGGCTATTGAAACCCAAAAAAAAAAACACAAACACAGGAGTTGCAGAGCAAAGCATGTCTGAAACAGAAGAGATTATCTATCGCTTGCCATTATCTCTAGATGAAGGGGAGAGAGGAAATAGAAGAGAGCGATCAGGGGAGAGAGAAAACGGAAGAGAGAGAAATATAGAAGGAGAGAGAGGAAACAGAAGAGATAGAGAGATGAGAGAGAGAGAGAGAGAGAGAGAGAGAGAGAGAAGAAGGTAGACGTACCAGTCTTTGCAACACCAGCAATGAAGAAGAAGAAGAGAACGAGATCTTTTTTATTGGGCTTGTATTGTGCTTCTAATTCTCTATCTCATATCCCCAATTCTTCTCAATTTAGCAGGGAATTAGGTAACTTCAAAAATAGCCTATAAGCTAATTCTATGGAATTGGATTCCAATTCAAATTCCAAATATTTAACCAATCAAAAGAATTGGAATTGGGAACCCAATTCCAATTCTTACTCCAATTCCAGCCCCCAATTCCGCGAATCAATCCATAGTTGATGCCTTGAATGTAAAGACTCATTTGCGCGGGACCTCACGCTTTCAAACAATTATTTATTTATGATAAAAATATTTCATTTTTCAAAAAAGTGTTAAAGAATAAGAGTTTTTATCATAGAATCTCAAAACTTCAGTTATTTATAAAAAGTCGTACATATGTTTTAGTGATTTGTAGCTTTTGTTTTAGAAGTTCGGGTGTTTCTATCAGTTTTTTTTTCTTTTCTATCAGTTAGTTTGTATGTTCAAATTATTTAATAAATTTTTTTAGAATTAAACAATTTTAAAGGTTAATTGGCAACAGTTTTTTTTAATAAGATCAATTTGAAAATAAAAAACTTTTCAAATATCATATATATATATATATATATATATATATATATATATATATATATATATATATATATATATATATATATATATATATATATATATATTCTAGTAAATAGGGTCGGGCTGACATGGCAGCCTTGGGTATCTGAACCTCTAATCCTTCCTCTCCCTCTCCTTTTGGGCTTTTATCCTTTTGGTGGAGTATGTGGCATGTAGAGAAAATTTTAAATTTTTTAATAAAAAGTTTTAGGGTTTTTATCTTTTTAAATTAAATATGAAGATGACGTTCCATATTTTAAGTTTTTAAATCAAAAGTTTTAGGGATCTAATCCTTTTAAAAATTTTAGGGATTTTATCCTTTTAAATATGAAATTTACTTTCCATATTTTAAGTTTTTAAATCAAAAGTTTTACAGATTTTATCCTTTTTTTAATTTTAGGGTTTTTTTTTTCATTTTAAATATGAAGATAACGTTCCATATTGCTCTATATTTTAAGTTTTTAAATCAAAGTTTTAAGAATCCTTTTAAAAATAAAAAATTTTCAAAATGTATCCTTCTAAAATGGTTTGGGCTTGGTTTTTTTTTTGTTTTTGTTTCGTCACCTAAAATGCCCATGCATTGCACGGGTTGCCAGCTAGTATATATAGTAAAGCAGAGTACAAAAAACCACCTTCTCTCTCCTCCACGTGGACATCCCCTTCTTTCTCCAATGGCCCTTTTGGGCCCCACTGAAACCCATGCTCTCTCTCCTCCATGCGTACAATATTCTTTCTTCTCTCATAGCTCTTTTGGGTCCCACACAAATAATATAAATTTTATTTAAAAAATCTTATTAAAAAAAATAGAAGGGACATGGACATATTTTATTTCACTCATAATTATTTTATTAAAAACAAGATAAATTTTATTTTTCAAGATAAATTCTACATATTCTATTTCATGTGTATATATCCTTTTTCTCATAGCTTTTGTGACTTCCCAACTAAATTAAAATTCTAAGATTAATCCTTATTTTTTCACAGTCTTAGAAATCCATAATTACCTATGGAAAAGATCTACGTGGAAATCCCCTTTAGCATTGTGACTTCCCAAAGAATCGGATAATACAAGGCAGCCCATTCACAACCCATAACAAAAAACTCCATCCAACTCAAGATTAGCTTTGCCCTGAGACCATTAATAGAAAAAGGTCTTAGTTCAGATAAACTTGATCTGTCCATGATGTCAATCGCTTCTATTTGCAGCTAGAATCTATCAGGTGATGAGTCCTTGAAAGCACTAAAGTTCCATAGGACACTGTAAATATCTCCCCTAGAAGAGTTATCCTCATGCTTTTTCATTAAAGCCTCCAAAACCATATCAAGATTCCCATACCTTGAGTCATAAATCCTTGCCATATCAACATGGATGTAAGATCTACGTGGATATATATGTTTTAATAAATTATTTTTACAATTGTTAATTTTTAGATATATCTTAATTTAAATATTTATTTTATTATTATTTAAAAATAGTAATAAGACATCTATTATATAAAGGGAAAGAGGCTCAGGCTGACGTGGCTGCCTCGGCCAGCCTTGCTCGTCCGAGCCTCTAACGAAGTTGGCTCTCCCATCCGTTTTTTTGTTGTTGGTGAAAGTCAAAGCCTACATACGTTCATTAAACAAAAGCCAAATTACAGAGACAACAACCTACCGGAAGAACAAGAGAACGATGGGAACAACAAAAAAACTTAAGAAACAAGACCACCATAGCATCAACCCGATCACCTACGTCTCGGAAAGAAAATGTCAAATTGGTGGCAGGAGCCGCAGAAATCGGTTGTAAATCAACAGTTTGTTCTGACGAAGGGTCCGCACCTGAGCGGATTAAACGAAAAGCTCCCAACGGAGGGGAGGAAACCATCGTCAACAGCGATGTGAGAAAAAGTGGACGAGGAACCGGCAAGTCGGACCTTAGCCACGCAAAGAGACAAAGGCGATAGGGTTTGACCATGGCAACCCTAGTCCAAGAGACAATAAACACAAACAAAGACAATACCCAACCTTCACAACCATTATCGACAACAACAAAAAATGACACAACACCGGCAGGACCAAACACAAGATACATACATCGACAGATAAACTCTAACCAAGAAAGGGAAACTAAACCAGAAAAGGGGGTACCCGAAATCGGCTTTCTTACCGGAGAAAGCCGATGGTAACCCCACATTGTCGTCCCCTTCAGAGTCGTCGGATTCAGCTTCAACTGAGTCCATCAATGGGGCTTCGAACTCCTGCCAAGGAAAAACACGAGCTCGGTTAAGATGCCTCAAGGAGATAGCAGCGATAGTAGAAGACTCCAAGGAGAAAATGAGAAGGGGAGTTGGACAGAATTGCTGGAGTTGATTGGATTAATGGAAGAATCTAAGCCAAAACCCAAATCACAATCTGGGGACGAAGACTGCCTCCTACAATCAATCACCTGCCTCGAGCTCCACAATTGCCTGCTGCCTCGAGCTCCGAATTTTTTTTTTTTGGATGTAAAGATGGGATCTATATTACGATGGAATAAAGCGTGGCAGTGCCCTGCCTACATAATCACTAAAAACAAGGGGAGAAAGCTCAACAGGGACACGGTTAACCCAATAGCAAGGGTACTGATCAATGGAAAAATTAGCCAATCCGTCTGCAACAGAGTTGGCTTCTCTAAATACTTTGGAGAAATGAATGGATTAGAACAAAGAGCAAAGGTGACGAGCTTCATCGAGTAGATGGTCTATCCTCCAGATGTTCATGTTTGCATTCGAGAGGCAGCTAACTATGATTTGGGAATCACTCTCTATGCTCACTTTCTGTGTGTTAAGGGCAAGAGCGCACTTGAGACCTTCAACAACTGCCTGAGCTTCCGCATGCAGGGCATTTGAAATGCCAATTTTATGTGCCAAAAGCACTTCTAACTCTTCCATCAGCATCCCTAATTACGACCCCAACCGCGGTCTCCCCTGGAGTACCCCGTGCTGCTCCATCAATGTTCACCTTTAGCCATGCTTCACTGGGTCTGCACCATCTGATGTACATCCTAGCCTTTCCTAAGGATCTTCTCTTGACCTCTCTTTAATAAAAACTTTGAGTCCTCCTGTAAAGAGTGGAAGAGGGAAGATGTTAGTGCAACAGATGGTTTCACATTCTCAAAAATTAATTTGTTACGGGTGAGCCAGATCACCCAACAAATGGTAGCCCAGGTAGCCATCAACATTTGGGGATCTTGCTCACCATTACCTTCTAACTTCATCACATGATTGAAGATCCACTCTTTGGTATTTCTTACCACCTCGTGATTAGGAAGCCTACTGCCCATGCATCCGAACCAGAGGGCATGCAACAATTCACATTTGAAAAATAGGTGAAGGGAGGTTTCTTGTTCATTGTGGGAGAGGACACACTTCTCAGCAGGGACACCAAGCCTTGTCTAGAGTAATTCATTTGTGACATTACCATTCAGGATTATCTTCCAAAGAAAGAGTCTAGTTTTCTGAGGGATGGGGAGATGCCACAACTTGAGCCACTCCTTCTCTTCACTGTTATTGCAAGTGCACCCTGAGAGAAGATTGTAGGCAGACGAGACTGAAAACTTACTTGAGCTTGTACCTTCCCACACCAATCTGTCCTTCACCGAGAACCTACTGATAGGAATCTTCCTTATTTGAGCCGCAATGTGAGTAGACTAGCCAGATTGGAGCTTGTTCCAATCCCAAACTCTCAAGTTCTGATCGATGAATTCTGCCACTTTTAGATTTTGGTCGTGAATAACCATTTGAGTATCATCATCGACATAACCTTTCCACCACCTATTATCATTTGCTAGGATCATTTTGCCATCACCAATGTGCCACTGACAACCTGACATAAACACTTTTTTGGTTTTGCACACTTGCTTCCAGAGCCAGGAGGAGGATCTTGTTGGTTGGCCCTCCGAAAATTCCTTGTTGGGGAAGTATTTAGCTTTCAGCAGAATCTTCTAGAATTTACTCTCATCAAAATTCAAAGACCACACAGCCTTGGTGAGCATAGCTTCATTAAAATTTTTACTGTCCTTTATACTCAATCCACCAAACCTTTTGGCAAGGCACATTCTTTCCCAGCAGATGGTATGAAGTGTTCTGTCTTTGTCCTTTTTTATACCAGAAAAAGGATCAGGCCTCCCTGTCTAAACTGTCGATTACCTTTGCTGGGATTTTCACCGCCGCCATGGCATATTGTGCGGAGCTTAGGAGGGAAGAGATTATTAGGGTGGCTCTTCCCGCTTGCGTTAAGAGCTTAGCCTTCCATCCTGATAACCCCTTACTTATATGTTGAAGCAGCTCCTTGAATTGCCAAGGCTTCGATGCATTGAGGAATATAGGAATTCCGAGGTACTTACTTGGCTTTGTGATAGGTCTGATGCCAAACAGACAAGCCAGTTTACCTCTATCTGACCCTTTGATGCAAGGGCTCAGGAACAATTCTGATTTATCAAGATTAAGCTTATGCCCTGCCATCTCAACAAAAGAGTTAGTGATGTGCAAGAAATCTTTTACATTTTCACAATCAAAACACCCAAATAATAGAAGATCATCAACAAAAAGAAGATGGTTAATGGGATCGGCGACATTGGATACTTTAATACCATGAATCATATTCTCATTTTCAACCTTGACCAGAGTGAAGGAGAGGACCTACTGGGTTAGTATGAAAATGAAGGGGGATAAGGGGTCCCCTTGCCTAATCCCCCTGGAAGGCAGAATCTTTCCAAATGGGTTACCAACATCGAGTAAGAAACAGAGGAGATGCAAAACATTATCAAATTTGTAAATTTTTTATTGAATCCAAATGCAAGAAGAGTGTTTTTAATAAAATCCCAATAAGCCTATCATAGGTCTTGGCAAGGTCCAGTTTAACAGAAAACAAACCATTCTTTTTCCCTTTTTTCTTAGATTTGATAGTGTGGTACAATTCATTGGCCGCAAAAATGTTATCTTGAATGACACGGCCAGGGACAAAAGCACTTTGCCGGGGGGCAATCAACTTATTCATGAGGGGCCTGAGCCTGTCCACCAAAATTCTGGAAATCATTTTATAGATGAAATTACACAGGCTGATAGGTCTGAAATCATTGATTTTCCTAGGGGTCTTTATGTTAGGGATTAAAACAATATGAGTGTAGTTAAGATCTTTGTCAAAATACCCATTGCAAAAGAAATCCAATACCAACTTACACACATCCTGTTTAATAATTTCCTAGTAGGTTTGGTAAAATATCCCTTGAAACCCATCATGGCCAGGACTTTTTAACACACCCATCTTCTTAATGGTCACCCAAATTTCCTCTTCGGAAACCCCCTTGTAAGACTCATTCTCAGCATTAGATATGATTTTAGGAAGCAAGTTAAGGAAGGAGAAATCTCTCTCCAAATTATCAGAGTAATAAATACCATGATAGTAATCCACAATGATTTGCTCCACTTCTCTGCATTCAGTTACTTATTGAAATCATTACGTAGAGAAACAATCTTATTTCTATGCTTCCGAGCCACGGTAGAGAGCTGAAAAAAATTTAGTATTTAGTTCCCCCTCCTGGAACCATTTAATCCTGGACCTTTGCATCCAGAATTGTTCCTGAGCTTTGAGTGCATGGATATAATATTTTTGCAATTGCCTCTCTCTACTTTCCAAATTTGGGTCATCAAGATTTTCTAATGATTTTTGAACCAATTTCAGCTCCCCATATAAATTATCAACCCTCTTGTTTATATCTCCCACAAACCTTTTATTCCACTCACTCAGGGTGATTCTCAACTTCCCTAATTTCCCTTGCCACTTTCCACTACTGCTCTCCTAACTTTTCTGGACGATTTGGTAGCAGTTCTCCTCCTCCATCCAAAATTTTTCGAACCTAAAAAGGTGCTTTTTCTTCCGGGGTTGATCATTGTTGAGGTTGAGACATAATGGAGCATGATCTGAACCAATTATAGGATCTTGCCAGAGGACAGCGTGAGGGAACAGGAGATTCCACTCCGTACATCCCAACATTCTGTCAAATTTTTCTTTAATTCTACCCAACCCCACCCTACCATTACACCAGGAGAATTTCATACCCTTACAAGGTAATTCCATTAGAGAACAATCATTTATGAAATCAGAGAAGATGCGAGCTTTGCGTACCTGTATATTATTACCTCTGCGCTTTTCATAATTGTAAAGCAACTTAATGCGCAAGTTGAATATTCTTGACATACATGCTCCAACTTGAGGAGGGGCGTTACGAATTGAACTCCTACAGATCTCGTGATCTGTATATTCCTTGATTTAAGGAATAACTATTGTTTCCTTGTACATTGTTAACAAGTGTGTGATGTGTAAGATGAGCCGATCCAACAATAGTGATTTTAGCATAGGAGCCATCAGGTAGAGAAACTTGAGAAGGTATGGGAACAAAGGATTTGCTGGTTATTGAAGATGCTATGTGATTTGTAGCACCGCTATCAATAATCCAGTTAGTAAAATGAGAGTTTTGTAATGTGGATGATGAACAAAAAGGTGTAGAAATACCTATGAAATCAGCACAAGGGGGATTTTTACCATTGCTGAAAAAGGCCTTTATTTGTGAAAGCTCTTCGGGTGTGAACTGGACGAACTGATCTGAAGTGGGATTGATGTGAGGAGGTTCAGTACCTATTTGATTTGCTGTAATTTTCCACCCCTGATTAGGAGGCTGAACATCCTTGCCATGTAATTTATGCCCTACAGGGAAGCCGTTTAGAAAGTAGCACCTGTCCACAGTGTGAGTGGTACCGTTGCAATAAGTGCACACAAGTGACTTCTTAGCCCCTTGAGGTTTAGACGAGGAGGGTGCCCAAGAACGAGATCCCTGGTGCCTGGAGAGTGATTGAAGTTTGACATTCATTGCATAGAGTTGGTCTGGACTTCGGTGTTCAACCAGTCCTCTTTGCTTCTCTTCTTCACAAAGAAGTGAGGATGCTTTCTTGACTGTTGGTAAAGGTTGCATCAACATGATTTGTCCTCTTACCGCAAAGTACGATTCATTCAATCCCATAAGAAATTGACCGAGCCTCACTGTTTCTTCTTTGTCACTCAAATGTTTCAATCCACCACAAGTGCATGCAAAGGATGGGCTACAAGTTTTCAGTTCATCCCACAATGTCTTGATTATAGTATAGTACGTAAAAATCAAGTTCTGATTTTGTTTTAATTCAACAATAGAACGTTGCACCTGATAGTGATGAGAGAAATCACCTTGTGAGAAGCGCTCTTGAAGATCCATCCATATTCTGAAGGCGTTTCTACATATAAGACGCTATTGGCAAGTTCCTGACTTAATGAGTTGAGGATCCAAGAGAGAACCATATCATTGCAACGCTACCAAGCTTGATGCTTAGGATCAATTTCGTTGGGTGTGGGTATGGTGCCTTTGAGAAAACCCAACTTGTTTTTAGCACTAAGGCTTACCAACATAGAGCGTCTCCACATAGCATAGTTTGTTCCATCAAGGACTTTAGGAACAAGAATCATCCCTGGATGATCAGAGGCATGAATAAAGAGAGGATCAGATGGATGAATAGTTGGAGTGGTCATCGTGAGATCAATAGGCTTTTGAGTTCCTTGATCAACAATGTACTTTGTGTGCCCTCCTTTCATATAAACCTTCTCTCTGTTAGTCAAATGACAGCTGATCTAAACTGCTCTATCCATTTTTTTTCCAATTTGTGCATCTTGTAGGACCTAGCTACGAAGAAGATGATTGGCCTGGGGAAACAGCATAAAGGGTTGTACTATCTTGTGCCGCACTCCGGATTGGTGTCATCTCATCATGTCCACCACCCATCCAATAATGTTTGGCACCAATGGCTTGGACATCCGTCCAAAGCTCCATCTCAGTTTTTATCCAAAACAATTTCCTCCTTTATATTTGATTCTCATCAATTTTGTGAAATTTGCCCTTTGGCAAAACAAACTAGACACTCTTTCCCTTTAAGCTCTATTCAAACTTTACACTCTTTTGATCTTATTCATTGTGATATTTGGGGACCTCATCGTATTGCTACTCACACAGGTGCACACTATTTTTTAACCATTGTTGATGACTATACTCGATTCACATGGATATTTTTTATGAAGTTCAAATTTGAAACTCAAAGCTTGTTAAAATCCTTTATCATGTTCGTTAACACGCAATTTCAATGTCATATCAAATGTTTTCGAAGTGATAATGGTTCAGAATTTTTATCCATGAAATCCTTTTTTCTCGATCTTGGAATTCTATTTTAAAGCTCTTGTCCATCCACACCACAACAGAACGGTGTTGTAGAACGCAAACATCGTCATCTTCTCAATGTTGGCCGTGCTTTGCGATTTCAAGCTAACCTACCTCTAATTTTTTGGGGAGAAAGCTTTCTTACCACCACCTATCTTATCAACCGGCTGGAAACCCCATTATTGCATCACAAATCCCCATTTGAACTTTTGCACCACAAAACACCCAACTACACCAATTTACGGGTATTTGGTTATCTTTGCTATGCCACTAATTTCCAGCCCATAGCCAAATTTGCACCCCGAGCTCGCTGCTGCATTTTTGTTGGTTATCCATTTGGTCAAAAGGCATACCGTGTCTATGACCTTGACACCCATCAATTTTTTTCCAGCCATGATGTCATTTTCCATGAAGCTACCTTCCGCTTCCATTCCCGACTCTTCGCCATCTCCACCTATACCGTCCTCCACACCATTCATCTCTCCCTCCTCGTCACCTTCTAGATCACAACCTCATCCAGCTCTTCAACGCAGTGACAAAGTGTGCCAACGTTATGTTCATTTACGCGACTTCCATTGTGGGCAAACAAGTACATCTCCTCGTGTCACGACTTCAGGCTCATCAACTTCTTCACACTCAGGTACTCAATACCCTTTATCCCACTTTATTTCCTATGATTCTTTATCTCCGTCACATCATTGTTTTTTCAATGCCATCTCCAGTGCTGTTGAGCCCTCTACCTACTCTCAAGCTGTAACTGATCCTAAATGGTGTGAGGCCATGAATCACGAGCTCACTGCTCTTACACATAAGAAAACTTGGTCTTTAGTTCCTCTTCCCTCAGGTCATCGACCCATTGGTTGTAAATGGGTTTTTCATATCAAGTACAACTCCGATGGTACAGTGGAATGCTACAAAGCCCGACTTGTTGCCAAGGGCTTCACCCAACAAGAGGGCTTGGATTATCATGAGACTTTTGCTCCAGTGGCCCGGTTAACCATTGTTCGCTGTCTCCTTGCGTTAGCTGCTGTTTGCAACTGGCCCTTATTTCAAATGGTCGTTCATAACGCCTTTCTTCACGGCGACTTAGATGAAGAGATATATATGACTCCTCCGCCAGTTCTTTGTCGACAGGGGGAGCAGCTTGTATGTCGACTTCATAAGTGACTCTATGGACTTAAGCAAGCACCTAGGAATTGGTTTGCAAAATTTTCAGAAGCCATCAACAAAGCTGGCTTTACACAGTCTCAATCGAACCACTCACTGTTTGTGCAAATAAAGGGTTCGTCCATAACCGTGGTCCTCATTTACGTGGATGATATGATTATTATAGGAAATAATGCACAGGCTATTCAGGATCTGAAATTATTTCTTCATCAACAGTTTCATCTCAAAGATCTAGGCTATCTCAAGTACTTTCTCGGCTTAGATTATTTGTGTCACTATATATTAACAAATAGCGGCAGTTATTTGTGTGTCACTAAAAAAACAAATAGCGTCATTTCTATTTTTATCGCTAAAATAAACAAATCGCGGTGTTTATATGTGTGTCATGAAAATAGACAAATAATGACGTTCATATGTGCGTCGCTAAAAAAGAGAAATAGCGACATTCATATGTGTGTCTCTGATTTACATCTATAATGACGAACATAATGACACTCATAGCATGCTGCAAATTGTTTACTTTTGGTGGCTAATGCATAAAACGTCGCAAATTATTTGTGACATGGCCTTCAGCGACAAAATTCAATTCGTCTCCATGTTCGCCGCCAATGGTTATAGCGGCGTTTATTTTAGATTTAGCGGCATTTTTATGAACACTGCGAAAAACCTAATTTTTTGTAGTGTCAACGTAAATACACGTTGGAAATCCTTGATGATGTTGGTTTTCTTGGAGCTCAACCAGTTGATTTTCCTATGGAACAAAATTTGAAGCTCACAAATGATCAAGGTGATCTCTTAACTAATCCTGCTCGTTACAAAAGATTAGTAGGTCAACTAATCTATCTTACTATTACCAGACCCGATATCACTTATTCTGTGAACATTCTTAGCCAATTTATGCATGCTCCTCGAAAGCCTCATTGGGACGCAGCCCTTCGCATTGTTTGATACTTGAAAAATCGTCCAAGTCTTGGATTACTATTCTCTTCAAGTAGTCCCTTGACAATAATAGCATATTGTGATGCAAACTGGGCTAACTATCCTATGACAAGGAGATCAACGTCAGGATATTGTGTGTTTCTTGGAGATTCTTTAATCTCTTGGAAAACAAAGAAACAGAAAACTGTTTCCCGACCTTCATCAGAAGCTTAATACAGATCTCTGGCTGTTGCAACATGTGAAATTACATGGCTCAGATACTTATTCAATGATTTACAAGTCTCTTTGGGACCTGTTAAATTGTTTTGTGACAATCAAGCAGCTCTCCATATTGCTGCAAATCCCATATACCATGAGTGCACCAAACATATAGAACTTGACTGTCATGTTGTGAGAGAAAAAATTCAGACGGGTCAGATTGTCACCAAGTTCGTTCCATCCACACTTCAACTGGCCGATATCTTCACCAAAGCTCTGGGAGGAATCATTTTTCAGACCTTAATGTGCCAGTTGAATATTCTTGACATACATGCTCCAACTTGACTAGGGGTGTTACGAATTGAACTCCTACAGATCTCGTGATCTGTATATTCCTTGATTCAAGGAATAACTATTGTTTCCTTGTACATGTTGCCTTATACTAACCCTTAGATTGTGGATCTAGAATTCCACTTATAGATTGTATAACTTCTATTTAATGGTGTACATGTCTTTGTAAAGAAACATTGAATATAGAGAAACGTTTTCTTTCTCAAACTTTCTTCTTTTGCAGATTATTACACGCCCCCCCCCCCCCCCCCCCCAAAAAAAATACAGGCCAGTTAAAAAGTTTGGGTGTTCACCTTAAAGTAGAGATCCTTGATTCCCATTGTATATTTATATGTTTAGTGCACTTCCACCCAAGAAAGGAATTTTCACGATGTACATTTATTTCAGAAGAGACGTTTAGAAAGGTTGGATATATGTGTATTTTAGTGTTTTGTAGATGCTGATTTGCCTTAATGCCACTCTTTGGAGCAACAAGCTAGGTTCTCACCATCTTTATCTTATGTGGGTTTTAACTGTAGGACTACATACCAACAATTTTGACAACTTTTAGTGTGAATGTGGTTGTGGATGGAAACATTGTCAACATGAGATTATGGGATGCTGCAGGTGCTAGATATATTTTATGCACCATTTTTCCCCTTCATTGCCATTTTCTTATAATCAAGGTTTTCTATTGTAAATATCTTAGTTTTTGGTCTCTATTTATTTGTTTGAGCTTTCAGGTCAGGAAGATTATAGCATGTTATGACCATTAAGTTACAGAGGAGCTTACATTTTTGTTTTGGCTTTCTCCTTGATCAGTAGGGCAAGCTATGAGAATGTCCTCAAGAAGTACTTGGTGCAGCACTCATGCCTTTTCTTCTATAAAAATTGAACCATTCTTCATTTTCAAAATAAATCCCACATTGTTTTTTGATTTGCACTTTACTCAATTATTGAAATTTTCTGTAAATAATTTTTTGGCATTTGTCTCTATAAATTTCAAACAAGTGGGCCATTTTCATCAAGTTTTTTAAGAAGGCCATGGGTACAGAGTTGAGATGGTAGAAATTTTTTTTGCAAGGGCCATCCACGCAAAGTTTTCAGATTGTATATTTTTTGGTTACAACTATATTATAAATGTTGGATTTTTGGAACTGTTTTGGTGGTTAAAGCATTCATTCTATATATACTTTTATCCATGCTTAATTCTATGAAGTGGCTGAAGGTGGTGGTCCATTTACCCCATTTAGTAAAAAAATTGAAAATCACCTTCGATGGTCAATACCTTGATTTATAGATGTAGACCAGCAAAAGTTGGTCTCTTTACTCCACAAAAGCAAATGTTTGCTCTTCAATGGTCAATATACTTGATTTAGAACATGCATACCAGCAATCCATGCTATTTCCTTGAAGGATGGTATTAGCTCCACTCAATGTCATGATAGTGGTGTTGCCATTACAGTTTGGATGTTTGCTGTGCATGTTTGGTATGCTGTGTATTACAATTATGACCAATTTGTGCCATATAAGCATTTAGATATTGCTGCTATAGCTTGGTTGCTGTTCCATTCCAGTGTGTCTAAAAACATGTCCAACATCCATGCAAAGTTGTAGAAGGTTTGTGTATTGAACTTTATGTATCTTTTATTTTCTAAGCCCAAGGTTTGAGGATGGGGTTGTTGCCATATAGGAATACCTATTGCTTTGTGGAGAATAGCTTAGGAGGGTTTTGGCAAATTGTACAGGTTGTGTATAACCACTTTGTGCTATTAGGATGTAGGGAATATCTTTTTAACTTTCATGTTTTTGTTTGTATGCCATTTATATGAACAGTGATCTTGCTCCTGCATTAACAGAGGACTCTGGCACGATCCTTTGTTATAATATATAAACATATATTAGATGCCAAGTTTTAGGTTCACTTCAATCCTCTTTTTTAATGGCTTTCTTCTTCCTTCCTGCTTGCCTTTTACAACTCTTTACTGAGGGCTCTTCGTCAAATGTTTAGTACTACCATTGTCTATAAGTACGTAGTTGTAGGGATGCTTATTGGGCCATGCCGGCCCGGCATGGCCCACCCCTTGGGGCATGTTGTGCCGGGCCGGAGGTGCCTAGGCCACGGCCCTGTTAGGCACGACCTACCAGGGCACGCGGCCTAGCCCGCCGAGAGCTTGGCTAGCTCTTTATTCCCTCCAATTTTGCCCCTTTTACACCCCCCCCCCCCAAAAAAACAGCTATATAACAGCCATATTGGAGGGGTATGGTTGTAATTTACTATTAAAAGACCTTTTCTACCCTTCCAATTGCCAAATAACAGTCATATTGGAGGGTAGAGGTGGTAAAAAACTGCTTTTGGTTTTCTATAAATAGGCTTACCTTTTCCCACTCCAAACCACACCTTTTATACAATCTCTTATTCTCTTCTTCTACAATCTCTCTAGCCTATCAAGAAATAGTTGCTTTGCTTAAATTGTTCAAGCATCAGAAGTGGGAAATTGGACTCTAGAGGTTGAAGGCTTCAACTGCAAAGTTCAAGCTTCATTCTAAAGAGGTATTCTTCTATTTAATTTTCCGATTTTAAAATTAGTATAAATATTATATATATTAGTAAGTCTCTCCTTCTACCTTTCTTATAAATTAGTGTATCACCAAAAATTTATTATTATATTATTTATTAAGAAATTTTTTTCCAAAATTTGATAATGGACCCCAGGCATCCTATGTTCTTTAACACTAAGGAAAGGGAATTTATTAGACCCTATTCTGACCCAACTTTTTCTAATGATGTGACCCAATCCCCATATGGTGACCCTCCCATCCAAGATCATGAAACTCAGTTGCCTTCCCAAGAGATGGGATCATCTTCCCTACCAGCTAAGAGCACCAAGAGGAGTAGAACCTCTGCTGTTTGGCTCAATTTTATAATTGAAAATATAGGGAGTGAAGAGAGGGTAGTTAGTAACCACTGCAAAAAAAATTTTAGTTGTAAAGGAAAAAGTGGTACAGGCCACTTGCAACAACATTTGCAGAAATGCTTTCCAAAACATGGCCAAATAAATCCTAGGCAAGCCCAAATTTCCAGCATTAGTGTTAATTTTGGTAATTTTGTTTTTAATCAAGAAGAAACTAGGCTTGAAATAGTAAAGTGGGTAATACAAGAAGAATTACCGTTTAGATTAATAGAATCTAAAAGATTTAACCGTCTAATAATCAAATATCTAGCACCACAATTTAAATCCTTTTCACGCCACACTTTAAGAAAGGATGTTATAAAATTATATGAAAATATGAAAGCTGGATTAATAGAAACTTTTCAAACAATAACTTTAAGGTAGCTTTAACCTCAGATATTTGGACAAGTAGACAACAAATATGTTATTTAGCTATAACTGCACATTATATAGATGAAAATTGGAGTATCGAAAAAAGAATACTAACTTTTAAAGCACTAGATTCTAGCCATTCTGGACTAATTATAGCAAATATTATAGCAAAAAATATAAGAAAATATAAAACACAAAATAAAATAATGGCTCTAGCACTTGATAATGCAAGTGCTAATAGTGTTGCAGTAGATATATTAAAACAACACTTAAACTTAAATATAGATGGATGTTTATTTCATGTTAGGTGTGCTTGTCACATCCTAAATTTAGTTGTGCAGGATGGCTTAAAAATTGTCCAATATCATTTAACAAATATTAGAGATGCAATAAGATATTTAAAACAATCTAGCACAACTGCTATAGAATTTAAAAATTATTGTGAAAGTTTAGGAAAGCAACCTAAAAAAATTATCCTAGATGTTGAACATAAGTGGAACTAAACATATTTAATACTAGAAACTGCACTAGCATTAAAACAAGAACTTACACTATTTTATAAAACTAAAATACCTCAAAGTGAAGTAATAGAACTTGATTGGCAAATAGCAGAAATTTTAAAAGATTTTTTAAAAGTTTTTTATGATGCAACAAGATATTTATCAGCAGTTTATTACCCAACATCCGCTAGTATTTTAAATTGTTCATATCAAATAAGTATTTGCTTTAAATAATATAGAAACACGCCCGTTGCTAAGGATATTTGCTCTGCAATGGAACTAAAATTTTAAAATATTGGCAAGATATGCCTAATTTATATTGTTTAGCTACTACAATGGACCCTAGGATTAAATTAAGAGTGGAAGACTTAATAGATGAAATAAATGAGAATGTGAATTCTTCTTTTCAAATAGATATACGTAAAATAAGAACCCTATTAGAAAGACTTTTTTGTGAATATGATACTAGCTGTAGCAGACAAAGTCAGACTCAGACCCAAGAAGCACTACCAAATAATTCCCCTTGGAATTTTTTAAGTGGGAGAAGAAAGGGAAAACAACCAGCATCTAGTAGTGGGGGATCATCTGAGTTAAGGATTTATTTAGAAAGCCCCCCAATACTTTTCAATACTATGGAAAAGCATAATTCTTTTAACATTTTGACATGGTGGAAGCCAAATCAGGTTAGTTATCCTGTGCTTGCCGCCATGGCACGTGATCTATTAACGATTTCGGTGTCTACAGTTGCATCGGAATCAGCTTTTAGCGCAGGTAGACAAACCGTGGACGACTACAGGAGTAGATTAACGCCGGAGATGGTGCAAGTATGTGTCTATCTTATAGATTGGTTAAGGGCGGAACTGAGAGATCAAGAATATGAAGATGATCAACTTGCTAGAGACTTCGATGATTTGAATCTTGATGAATTTAGTCATCCAAATTAGTCTAAGTTTTATTATATTTTTTGTAATTAAAGTTTAGAAACTTACTTTCTCTTCTTTTTTTTTCTTTTAAACTGCAAATGAAAGATAGATGAGTGGGTGCCAACCTAGTTGGGATGTGCTCATATTATGGTGATGCAGTATTATTTGTGCAAGTGATTATGTATTATTTGCAAAGTTGTACTTGTACTTATGATAATTAATTAATTTATATTTTTTTGAGCAAAATCTATCCCAATATGTGTAAGGCAATTTTGTGAATAATAAAAATAGTTTTCAGATTTTTTTTGTGATTTTTTTACTATTTTTTGGAAATTTTCTTGATTTTTAAAAAAAATTCATTTTTTAATACCCCTAGCCCCCGGCTGGGGCGTGCCATGCCGGGCCGGGGATATTTGCTAAACGTTTAGCACCCCTACGTAGTTGAATAGATGTAAACTAAGGTTATTAAGTATAATACTGTAGTCTCAGCTAATTGATTTGTTTGATAAAACTGAAAATTTTTTGGTGAAATAATAAGAGTTTCATTCTTCATTATTTACATTATTTTTTTCCTTTTAATAATTTTTTGAGCAGTCCTAGTTGCTAGAAACATAGAGCATTTCAGCAGATACTATGTGTTAACCAACCAAGACAAGGAAGGGGATTGGATGATGGTGGGAGATCTTCCTTGCAAGTAAGCTAGAAATTCACCTTCTTCGTATTTGAGAAAATATTTCTGTTTTTTGGGATCATCTTAATTTGTTTCACATAATGTATACATGAATGGTTTTTCACTAAAATCCATGACATCTTTATTTTGTTTTTGGGATCATCTTAATTCGTCTCTTACTATTTATTATTAATAAATAATAAATAATCATATTATTATATACCTGTAATATTATTATCTAATATAATATTTATTATATTTTTAAAATAAGAAATACTGGATGGGAAAAGCAAAAAATGAAAGCTACTTTATACATTTAAAATAAAATTTCTGTTTTTTATTTTCTTCACATAGGCAAATAGCTCAAGCCCTTAAAAAAGGATTAATAAGAACTTAAAAACTTTACAATATATTGAACTCTACGTGCGAATGCTCGTGAACAAAAATATTTACAACTTAGAAATGCGGTACACAAAAATATTTACAACTTATAAAAATCCCAATTTTTTTGGAAAATTAAACAAAAAATTTATACAAATGTCAATGTTAATAATTGCTTTTCCTATGTTTCCTAATATTTATAAAATTTTTTCTCAAACTATCATATGTATTAAATTTATTTCCCGTGCGTAGCACGGGTTCCAATGCTAGTATTATTTAAAGTGGCCCTTTTGGACGCCACTTTATATTATTTTTACTAAAAATATTTATTTTACTAATATAATATAATATAATTAAATTTAATTAGTTAAAACAATTATTATTTATTTAAATAATTTAAGTGTGTTATCCCAATGTTTCTATAACAGTAATCCTTTAATCAAATAATAATTATTAAATTATTAAATAACAATTAATTAATAACTATTAATTTAATCCCAACTTGTCCTTGCTACCAAACTTATAGGGGGCGAGTTAGGGTTTTGGTTGCCATCCTTAAAACTAGGTAATAAAAGCTTATCCACATAACGAGAACAATTACATCATTAATGCACAATGGATGAAAATTGTATAATTTTCACTAAAAAAAAAAGGATTTTATAGGCAGCAAAAAAATGGCCAGCAAAATATTGAATCCTTCTGATAAATGATTTAATCACATAAGGAATTGTTGCCATTAAAATTTTGGACTATAAATGAATTATTGGCGTGCTTACACATCGTAACAAAAACGTCCAACTATAATATTTACTCATTATAGCAGTTATTGTAAATTATTTAAAAAGAACATATTTATTTAAATATATATGTTCCTGTGCTTAGCATAGGTAAAACAACTAGTTTTTTGTGTTTTTGAAATGAGTGAAGAAAATACCCATTTGGTAACACTTTGTTAAAAGCAACTATAATTTTAAAAATCAATAAAAATGCATCTAGTAAAGTTTAATAACCATGATTTAAAAACAAATTATAATCATGGTAATGATGTTAGTTATAGTTATGATAGTAGTTGATATTAATGATAATGATGATAATGATGTTCATAGTTGCTGTAATGGTGGTGATGTGTAGTCATGGTGGTGGAGGTAATGAACTTGTAGTGGTGGTGGTGGTTGCAGTTGTAGTAGTAGTAGTAAATGAAGACATGAGTGATTTGATTAATCAAATAAGAAATTAGAAAAATTTCATAGAAAAAATTAGAAAACAATCTTTTGTTTATGAGCTTAAATTTTTAGCTTTCTTTTTTCTTTTTTTAAATTGAAAAATATGCTTACCAAATGAGATTTTAGGGTTTTTGCTTTTAGAAACTGAAAAATTGTTTTAAAAACATTACTAAATAGATGAAAAGTAGAACAAATATTACGAAAGAACAAATATTTATGTAGTTCCTAATAGACTTTCCATTGTTGTTCCTGAAGATACTTTAACTGTTGATTTTTTATCAATGACACAAATCCAATAGTTTCCTATTTTAATGAAAAGTGGAATAACCCTATTAGTTATTAAGTAATTAACTAATTGGCAAATTGGTAAACTAAAGAATCATATTCCGTTGATCCTCTCTACTTTATATAAAGGCATAATCTCATTTACAGCAGTTAATGAATGAACGAAAGAGGAATTAGGGTAAAGTGGGAGAAGTCTTTCCTACATGTGATAGGATTCATCAAGTATTTGTTCAAGCACGTCTGATAATCATGTATTTTAAACTAATTGTGAAGTCATGAATATTTTAGATATAGAGTTTTTCCATAAATTATATGTATGAAATGTCGAAAATTAATGCTAAACAAACAAGAAATGCGCAATTGCAAAGACAAGATGGAATCAGCTTTAGGGGTTATGGTTCTGGTTGTGGTTTCACTCAATCAATAAGATTACAAAACCATCTCATAGAAAGATGTAACTGTTGGACGGGTGAGATCAGGATGGCATCATGATGTCAAAAGATAGACGAGAGCAGATGATCTGATACGATATCTTGTGATCTAAGATCTTACACAAGTGTTTACCATTACCAAGTAAAAGGATAAGTACTTATTATAAGCATCAACAATCCCAAACACCACCTTAACGAGTTACGAGATCCACCAAACCTTGCCATCCACCCAAGTTTCGGCATCTTCTTGTCATAAATCTACCCTAGGACCATCGTGCACCTTGCACACATCGTCGCTCTTTAGGCTCTCACCATTGCGCCAAGGTTCCACCATGAACTCAACTTGTATCCTCTGACACTTCACAATTGTCAGAAGCGGCTTGCAAGACGTTGCTCTCAAGTCAAAGTTGTCCCTTTTTTTAGCTTATCAAGTCACACTGAACATGGACCTCAGGCCTATGGATGCTCTCATCCAGTCTAGGTTTAATTCTCCCATCGAACTCGCATGTAGTCATCTTCAAAAGAAACATGTCCCTCAGGATAAGGCTCACGAACCAACTGCACCCAGTCAGCACCTCATCAAACAATCTCTTGTAATGCTAGGAATTCAATCTGTCGAGCCTCATGTTGTGATCACACAACTTCACTTGTTGGTTTTGACCATCCCGCTTTCTCTGCGCATAAGACCAAGTAGCCTTATTTGAAGACATTCCCTTATAAGTTTCCTTCTTCAACAGTTATCTCAACATTTTTGTGGCCATCGACCTTCCACTGGTGATTGGAACCACCCCTTTGTTGTCATAATATGCTCCTTCAATTGTGTCTTCAGAAGTTATGATTGTGGCCACAAATTAAGAGGCTTTAATATGGATGCAAAACTAACAAGTTATGAGGCTTAATATTTATTTTATCTTGATGGACTGGAATCTCATATTAACAATTTGTAATCAATAATACATAATGCATTTTAAAAGAACAACTTTTCAAAATGTAACAAAATTTCAAGAATGTTAAGCTCAAATTAGTTTAACGCCTGTTCCCCTCAGTGAGTCAATCAGAGCCTTAACCTTACCATGATACTTCTGTTCCTCTTTCAAAAAGACTGAAACCGCTGGAATGTCCCTGAGCAGCAAGCGCTCCCCAAGAATCTTCCCAATCTTAGCTGCAGCTGCAACATCTCCAGTACTTCCAATGCTTGATCTTAGTGACTTTTCCTGTGAACTTGCGAAAGAGGCTACCATGGCTGTTGGTGAGTGGATCACTTGGGCATTCACGTACTTATTTGTGAAATGCATCGTTAAGACATATGGCTTAATGAATTTAGTTAGCCGAGTCAGCTTAGCAGGGTGAGGGGTAGCCATTACTGCACCTCTGTAATAGAGAGAGAGAGAGAGAGAGAGAGAGAGAGAGAGAGAGAGAGAGAGAGAGAGAGAGAGAGAGAGAGAGAGAGAGAGAGAGAGAGAGAGAGAGAGAGAGAGAGAGAAGAAGAAGAAGAAAAAAACAAGAATAATCTGAACAATGTGTACAAGAGTACTGTCATGACATATCCTAAACATTCATCATAGTTATCTGATCATACAAATGTGATCAAAAGTGGATGAAATTTTCATCTGGGAGATCCTTTCAGTTTGACATGAATTGGGGAAATCTCAACCTGCATTACAATGGTTAAACATGACAGCTTCATTTCATACTACAATACTGAGGCTAGGTTCTTAAATGCTTAATAACAACCAAAATACTAGGTATCATGGCCTACTGAAAAAGATTGCTTAGTCAAACTATATCAGTGGTTATCATGCTGGGATCATAGTAATTCAGAAATGGAAAATGTCAAGAGTACAGCAATTATCATGTGTGAGAACTTAGTGATTAAGACAAATGAACTAGAATTATAGCAAAGATGGGTAGTTTATATCAGTAGCAATCCCATATAAATTATAATAGCAATAATAAATAAATATGAGTCCACACAAGTATCAACCAAGTATGCCAATAAAACGTTTAAGGATATAAACATCTCTTACCATTTCCCAACATAAAAGTTTCTAAATGGTACAATCTGCTTCAAAACTATCAAGGAATTAGCTGGTATTGGGAACATATGACCTTTTTAGGAGTTTGAAATAAGTCAAAAAGGACCAAACCCGTTTGGCAATAAGGCATCACCAATATCATTTGAAGAGGGATACTCGTCTGACTCCACTAGATCACCAGTATGCTGTTGGATTCCTCTATATGATCACTAATATCATCAGGATGATCACCAGTATGCTGTTTTTAATAAAAATATATTTGTTGCCCCTTCTGAAATCTCCATTCTACCCCTCCTGACTCAAATGGTCAGCTACAAACCCCACAAGACGTCATCTTAAGAGGAAAAAAAGAAAAATTGGGAAAATTATGGGAAAGACCTTCTTTTTAGGAGACTTTTCCCTTAAGGTATATACTTCAAACTTAAAAGTCTGCAAGCCTCCTTTTCGTGAAAAATTATGAAAAAGGCCTCACGTGAACAGCATGTGAGCACCCATTTCCATATTTATCCTTATTTGTTTTTATGACATTGTATATGAATATATTTGTATCCTACTATGATTATGCTTGTATCCTCGTATGATTATGCTTGTATCCTACTATGATTATGCTTGTATCCCCGTGTGATTGTGCTTGTATCCCTGACTCCCTGTATGAGTGTGCTTGTATCCTACTATAATTATGCGTGTATCCCGTTTGATCTGGAAATTGGTGCTCACATGTTATTATTCATGTGAGGCCTTTTTTTTTATAAATTTTCACCAAAAGGAAGCCTGTAGACTTCTAAGTTTGAAGTACAGGCCTTAAAGGAAAAGTCTCCTAAAAAGGAGGCCTTTCCCATAATTTTCCCAAAACAAATTGCCCAACACAGCACAAGACGTCATCTTAAGAGAGGGAAAAAAATTCAGAACTTCCTTCTTATCCCTTTAGACTCATCCAATGACTTGATCTGAAGCACTCAATTCATTAAGTGCTTCATTCTCTTCTTATTCTTATCATATTTTTCTTCTTCTTATCATGTTCTTCAAGCAAATGTGATTAGGGTATTTAGGCTTTCTCATTTTATTAGCTTTTCTCATTCTTTTTGGATTTAGGATTCAAAACACTGGTTTTTTTTTTTTTTTTTTTTTTGGGATTATGACTAATGATGATAAAAGATGATTTTGTATGTTGGTTTTATCTATTGGAATTAAGGAATAACTTTTTTAATAGGGTTTTTCGATTAGAATGAATATGAATTTCTTATTAAGGGTTTTTTATTAGAAATAATATTTTTGTTAGTTGGCGTTATTAGTTGACATTTTTTATTAGGGTTTTTTTATTAAGACAAATATACATATATATTTACATCCTAATTAAAAAGCCCTAATAAAAAACCTCATTTATGGGGTTTTGTAGATTAGGATAGAGATTGAGCAATTTTTTTTATTGGGTTTGTAGATTACGATTAAACAATAAGCGAAGTATATTGATTAGGATAAAGACTTAGATTTTCTTTATTTCTTGGGTTTGTTGACTAGGATTAAATAATAAGCAATTTTCAAAGGTTTATTTATTGATTAGTATAAAGAATTCTTAATTTTTTAAATTTATTTTTGGGTTTGTCGATTAGGATTAAACAATAATTCTTTTATTGAAAATACATAATATGACATTTTAAAATTGTAATCCTTTTATTTATTACTAATGATTTTGTTAGCACAATTAGATCTCATTGTAGTTTCTTTTTTTTTTCCTCAATTCGTCAAAATCCCATTAGGTTATATTGGGTACAGTCTTTCTCTCCCTTTTATTTTTTTTCTATTTTCTGAACTCTCAAGAGTCAAAATGCCATTTTTTTTTCTATTGCAGATTCTTTGTGGACCTTGTGGTTATGAATGTGCAGACTCTATTTTCTTTACCAACCTCAGTAAGTATATTTTGTCCTTTTACTTATATTGTATCTCTTATATATTTTTGTTGTTGTAGCTTATGATCTTGAAATCAATTTAGGGATAATATGGAATACAGCTACGCAGTTTTTTTTTGAAATGTTTCACTTTTATTATCAATAGGGAAATGGAAAATTATTTTAAAATACAGTCTATTGTGGGTGATTATCTCAATCTCATGACCAAAATGAATCTAACTCGAAGAAAAGTCGTACGGAGATCGAACTCGGAAATCTTCTTGCGGACCCGGGTTACGACCTTCAATTTAGAGTTATGATCCAAATGATAGAGATTGCATTCAATGAGCATATCTACAAAAAGGTCCTTGTCAGCCTGGCAACCACGATTTTCCACAAATAATTATTGGGAATGTAGCGCGAAAGTTTTAACAAGAATGGTATGAGCAATATCCTAGTTTTTTAAAATATAGTAAGGCAAAAGATGCTGCTTTTTGTCTATACTGTTATCTTTTTAATACAAATATTTCTTCCCAAAGTGGTCACGTGATTCATTTGTTGGTGAATGGTTCAAAAATTGAAAGAAGAAATAAAAGCTTGAAATTCATGTTAGAAAACATAACAGTGTTCACTACCAATGCAAGAAAAAGTCTGAGGACTTATTGAATCATAGACAGAGCATTCATACTATATTTATTAACATGACAGCTAAAGAAAAGATTGCATATCGAACTCTATTGAATGCAGCTGTTGATTGTGCTCGCTTTGTTTTACATCAAGGTCTTGCATAGTTATCCTTCCTCTTGTACTTCTGATCTCCCATAAAAAAAAAAAAAGGACATGCATCACTTGATGCTTATCTCATAACAACACACAAAGACGATTAAAAAAAGGCAAAAAATATAAGAGATGAATGGTTTACACTGTTCAGACAATTAAAAAATCTAAAATCATAGGTGTAAATTAAAGGCTATTGGAGGTGTTTCCAATCAATAGAACTAGAAGACCAAGAGTATATCTTTCTGGACTATTAAGAATTCCTTGCACTTAGAACTATTGCTTAGTTTTTCTCTCTTTCTTACGGATATAACGGAGTCAGCAGTTAAAAACTAAAAAAATAATAAAATGTTAATCAAAATACCTGGTCAGTTAGCACTGTGAATATACTTGAAAATTTCATAATGCCAACTAGAGGTATTATCCTTGATGTGTAGATATCCAAGTCAGATGTATTCAGCTACATCAACATACAAGCTCACAAATCAGTAATGCATGCTTGTATATGTTTCCAAGTGTGTGATATTTAAAACATGGTTAAGGTAATACAGCTCCCCTATGCTTGTTTCTATCCTTTCCAATTGAAAAAGCTTCGCTGCAGAACAAGTGTGAATTGTAATAAGAAATTAGTTAGAATGATTTATAGGCGTAGGTCTATTATGATTTTATGGCATTAAATTATGGTTATAGACCTAAAAGCTTTTTGTTTGTAACATGACTGTGGGGTGCACATTGTCTTGTAAACATAGGCCTAAATGAAACTTAACAAAGTGGTAAAGAGCAAAATAGAAAATATACAGAACACAACAAGATTTATATTATCCAGGCATAACTTGATCAAACAGAAATGATAGATAAATTAGGAGAGTGGTAATCAATTATATTTATCACGATGTTACCAATGGGCCAATGATTAGACAATAAGAAGTTAGCTTTTGCAGGGTTTGTACATGAATGTCATTCTAAAATATCCTAAACAAGAGTAGCACGCACAGAGCCAGTTGAATTCTTTGTTTCACCATTATCATAGTTTTCTTGCTTGTTTCGTTTTCATAATAATATTATGTTAAAACCATACAACCATCTGCTTGTTTTAGGAAACGAAACTCAGACATGTAAGCAAGTATATTTAAAATGCATAAAATGGAATGATTATGTGTCAAATACAGAAAATAAAGAGAGGGAAGAACAACACCAGCATTACTTTGGGGGTTCAACTACCAATACCAGATGTTGAGTCATAAACTAACGAAACATTCAATGACTAAAAATAACTCAAATGGCTGACCCCCGAGGAGAAGTTCTAACAGGTCTTCTTATTTTACAAAAATAAAAAAAAAACCCTTTTTTTTTATGAATGAGGTGACAAAAAATTATCAAAGCAACAAGATAGAAAAAATGCACCCAAAAAAAAAAAAAAGGAAAGAAAGGAAATATAAGATAAGGTCCAAAATTATTCACGAAAAACACAAATACCAACAACATTGGGATCACAGAAAAACACAGGACGCATGCCCATAATTTAACCTAGAATTGGATCCATTGCACCTTCAGAGGTGCATGAGACAAAACCTACAACACTATGATTCAATCTAAAATCAACGCAAACAAATCAAAACATAAACATGCTGATATTAAAAACCAAACCCAACATCAAATACTATTAAATAAAGAGAAAAAAAAGAAAAGAAAAGAAAAGGCTTACCAGATTTGAGACGCGCTATATTCACGCCCTAGATTATGCTCCTACCCTAGCCTTCGCTTATTCTTGTACTTTCCCTCCTCGAACTTGTCTTTCCTTCCTCCTCTATAAATTCAGAATCCTCTGCGACCAGATTTGAGACGCTACAACGTGAGAGAGAAGGTTTCATAGAGAACGAGAAAGAGATGCTATAACAGATTTTCGCAAGAGAATGAGAGAGAGAAAAAGAGGAATAGCAGAGGACTTAAATTGCAAAATTCCTCATTAAATTTGAGAGAAAGGCTGAATGGTAGAAAGATAGAGAAGAGGAAGGAATCACTTATAGCTTCCACACAAAATCATGTTTGTTTCGTAGTGAGAATAGGATTGGGGCTTCGAAGATAATGACTATTACGGATGGTGATGATGAAAGGGCATAGAGGGATGTTGAAGGAGATCATCGATTTCTTTGAAAGGGCATAGGGTTTCCTTGTATGAAAAACTAATATCTATGCATACGAAGATCTCAATCTTTTAAAATAAACATATAAGTTTACTAAAAATTTTATACAACTTAATACAAATAATCCAGAAACTCCATGTAAGAAATAAAATACTTTCCAATAGAAAAAGCATAAACTATTCTCAAAATTGATTTTATTATTTAGAATTATAGCTTGAATATAATATATCTTAAAGAAAACAAAATATAAAATTGGAAAATATAGTTCAACTATGGTATACAAATTAATTTTAATTTTAAAAAATAATAAGCTTTTTTTAGTTTGTCTCTTTAGGTCCATAATAAAAAATTTATATATGACATTTGTCAAATGATAATCATATAAAAAGAATCCCTAGCTACTAATATTTATCCATAAAACAATCTTAAAACAATAGGAAATATTCAAAATTCCATTTAAAATAATAATAATTTAACAAAACAAAAACTGTCTTAAATATTTTTCCTAATTTTACAAATCCAAAATAATAGACATAAATTTTTGAAGCAAAAATTATAAATCTATTAAAAACTATATAAAAATTTTATTACTTAAATCACTTTAATATCCTAAAAATCAATCCCAATAAAAACAATTGAGCATGCATGATAGTTTTAACCTAATAAAAATAATGAGAAACATCTACTTTCTTAAAATAAAAGCAAATAAATCTATTGAAGTTTTTTTTTATAAGTATTTATAAACAATTTTTTGAAAAACTTCACCAAAAAAAATAAACAATTTTTATTTTCAAAAACTAATGTTAATATATAACAATAACAATTTGTAAAAGTTTGCTTTTTCAATTTAATAATTCTAAAAAAAATTGCTTAAAATTAGAGAAAAAAACCATGAAGGTCAAATTTTAACATGCAACACACGTTCACAATTGCTAGTTAAAATGAACATAGGAAGAAAAACAATCCGAACCATTCTAATTCTTTCAATTCGGATTCTTTGATTTTGGGTAGACGCCAAATCAATTGGTACTCTTAAGTCCTAAAATTTTTTCCAAGCCCAAGCCAAATCTCTTACGGTTTATGAACCGCAGCAACCCACACTTGAGTACAGAAGAAAAAGGAAACAGAACCTGAATTGGGAAACATATTCATGAGTCGTTAAGTATTCCCATGGTCCACATCATTATTGTTTCTTTGTCATCTTCGATCAAAATCACACAATACCACCACTCCTGAATCTTAATACTTTCTCATGCGAAAATTGTCGCCCTGTGCTTTATTTTCTTATAATGGGAAGAAAGAACATGAAAAAGAAGGACAAGCTAAAGCCAACCTACTTCGCCAAATCCCAACCACTAAGATATCATCCATGTTGCATGTATTGGTGTCTTTTGACTTCCCTATAACACATCAACTCCTCACAAGCCACAACAGTTTGTACCTTAAACTTCTTTCTTCATTCCTGATCCAAGTCTATTCTTCACATGGAGAAGAAAAACCCATTCAAAGATGAGGTCCTGTTGCAGCATCCCCTTCTCCTCCTCCTGGTTCTAGTTGTGTCCCTACTTTACATGGACCCTTTTCATGCTGGTCCACTAGGAGGCCATGACTACAGACCTGTGAAGCACAATTGGGCACCATACAAGGAGGTCATGGAGAATTGGCCCCATGACAACCGGAGCCGTTTAGCGACCGGAAAATTGGAGTTCGTAGACGAAGTTTATGGCCCCGAATCATTAGAGTTCGATAAGATGGGAAGAGGACCTTACGCAGGGCTGGCCGATGGCCGCGTCGTCCGTTGGATGGGTGAAACTGTTGGATGGGAGACATTTGCACTCGTTACACCGAGTTGGTGAGTTCAAACATGAGTAATAAGAAAAATTAAACATGCACACATGCTATATGGTCTTAACTGATAATACATCCTTATTGTGCAAAAATGATTCTCAAATAGGTCAGCTGATCGGTGTGCGAACGGCATCGAGTCAACCAAGTCTAAGCAATCCAAGCTTGAGCAGAAGTGTGGCCGGCCCCTGGGACTAAGGTTTGACAGGGAGAGTGGTGCCTTGTATATAGCTGACTCTTACCATGGGCTCATGGTTGTTGGGCCAGAAGGAGGAGTTGCTACCCCTTTGGCAACCCATGTTGAAGGGAAGCCTATTCTCTTTGCAAATGACCTTGATATACACAGAAATGGTTCTATTTTCTTCACTGATACTAGCAAGAGATACAACAGATTGTGAGTATTGACTGTTATTAACTTTATTTTATTTTACCTTTCTTCTTGAACTGAGTGGCAAAGTGTTTGTTACAGGAACCATTTCCTCATTTTGTTGGAAGGAGAAGCCACTGGTAGGCTTCTTAGATATGACCCCACTACTAAAAAAACTCATATTGTCTTAGATGGTCTGGCTTTTCCAAATGGAGTCCAGTTATCCAAGAACCAAAGCTTTCTCCTGTTCACAGAGACCACCAATTGCAGGTTCAGTTCTCTTCTCCAGATTCTCTCTCCAGCTTCTTGTTGGTATACATCACCCAAGCTCAATTTTGAGGACTTGTTATACCAAGAACAAAACATTTTTTTAAACCATTTGGAAAATGAACTTTTCAAATACTGATCTTGCAGAGCTTTGTCATTCATGAAATAGCGAAATTAGTTGTATAACATCCAGTGTCCTGTACTTTTATGCATTGATCTCAGTATCTTTTTCTGCAACAATGAATAGAGACACATGCAAAAAAATTATGTATGCACATATGAAAACTCTTTTCCATGGTCTAAATTATGTTTATGACATGTTACAGGGTAATGAGATATTGGCTAGAGGGATCTAAGGCCGGAAAAATGGAAGTTGTGGCAAATCTGCCGGGATTCCCCGACAATGTAAGACTCAATGAGAAAGGCCAGTTCTGGGTTGCGATTGATTGTTGCCGAACAGCAGCTCAAGAAGTCCTCTCTTCCTATCCATGGTTGAAAAGCTTATACTTCCGGCTGCCGCTGCGAATTAATTTCTTGGCAAGGTTGATGGGGATGAAGATGTATACAGTCATTTCCTTATTCAATCAGGAGGGTGAGATCTTGGAAGTTCTTGAAGATCGGAAGGGTGAAGTCATGAAACTCGTGAGCGAAGTGAAAGAGGTGAATGGAAAGCTATGGATTGGAACAGTGGCTCATAACCACATTGCAACTCTGCCTTATCCTTAATTTGGTATGAGATTCCATTGTGCTGTATGGTCTTCTAATTTCCGTGTGCAGTTTTCTGATATTGGGACCGATTACTGACTTGCCATATGCTAATCATATTGCCAAAGAAGGCTAAATCATAAACTAATCCAAACAAGTATGATTATTACTAATAGGTTTATAAGCTTTAATTAGCAATTTTAAAATTTATGATTTAGGATTCAGGCTCTGTTTGGTAACACTTTTGCTTTCTTGCTTTCAAAAGCAAGAAAGCAAAAAAGTATTTTTTTGCTTTTCAGAAGATTTTTTGCTTTTCAGAAGATCTTTTGTTGAAGTAAAGTTGTTTGGTAAACTTTTGCTTTGCTGCTAAAAAGCATGTTTAATAACTACAGTAGCATATAAATTGCTTTTATATATGATTATCATAAACAAATGATGCATTCTACTTAAAAATATACTTGACGTATATTGTAAAGGGTTGAGCAATAATCGGGTTAGTTCAAGTTGAATTTGTTTATTGGTGGGTTGGGAAAACCCAAAACCAAACCCAACTCGCCAATAATTGGGTTCAACCCACCAATCCGATTAAAATTTTTTATTTTTTAATTTTAAAAAATACACCAATAGAAAATAATGTGAATTATTGATATAATTTAGGGTTAAACGAGCCATTATCAAGTTAAATGGGTCATCATCGAGTTAAACAGGTCAGGTTAAACAAGTCATTATCGGGTTAAACAGATCATTATTGGGTTAAACAGGTCATTATTGGGTTAAACAAGCCATTATCAGGTTAAACGGGTTGTTATTGTGTTATCAAGTTAAACAAGTCATTACCAGGTTAAACGAGCCATTATTGTGTTAAACAGATCATTATCGGGTTGAATAAATCATTATCAGGTTAAGTGGGTTGTTATCAGATTAAACGGATCATTATTGTGTTAAACAGGTCATTATCAGGTTAAACAGATCATTATTGAACTAAATTCCAGTTGACCCGAATTCGAATGGATTACTGAATCCCCAACGCGAAGCCAACCCAACTATTACACGGATCAACTCGAACTCGTTTATTCGGGTTAGATTGGATATGATGGGTTAATTTTTTCCCCGCTTCGTCTAGTTTTGTGTCGAGGGTTTTAGAAGCAAAAAAATAAATTTATAGTTAAAGTGAGAAGCAACATTTCTATGCTTCTTCTAAAAAGCAACGAAATTGCTTTTTTGCTTCTTATAAATTGCTTCATATGTGCATAACCAAACGACACTTTTGTTTTCGAAAGTAATTTTTCGCTTTCAAAAACAAAAAAACACTTCTAAAAAGCGTTACCAACGATACCTCAATTTATTTTCTTTTACAAAATCCTAAGGTCTAATCTTATTATGCAAATTGTAGGGTTTTAGATACTTACCAGTAAAAGAATCTAAACCTGAAATATGCAACGGAATCAAAGGATCATGAATCGGATTACACCAATGTCTAGAAAATCTGATAAACAGAGTTTTCTTTGTTTTCCACAATGTAAATCTTTTCTTTTTCTAGTCAATGCATCTCACTATGCAGTTAGTAAAATAAGTCTAATATCTCGGTAAACCAAGCTCATGAAAAATGATAAATCGGTTTGGAGTGTCACCTTCGTAGGCTTCATCAGTCACCCCATTTTCATTTGGATTGAGTGGAAGCGACAGGTTAAGGTCATCATCACCTGAATCAGCATCCTCCGTTTTGAATTTTTCTGCGGCATCATCTTCCTCAATATCTCCCGCTTCTGAAGGAGGAGAGCCATAAATGGAATCAGTGATGAAGTATTCGTCGTATCTTCTGATTCATCCGTCATATCCCTTCTTCAACAAGGAATTCATCTTTGTGTGGGCCTTCAACAAAAAACATTAGTTCTTCTCTACCACGAATTATGTCAGCCATAAGATCTTCCCTATCCGCGCACTCGACTTGAAAGAACCCGGGATCTTCCTCAGTGGAAGATTTGACTTCGCACACATCGTCCCTGCTGAAAAAATAAAAATATCGAAATTTAGAAAGAGAGATAAAGAGAGAAAAAAATTAGCCGAAGTGTCCAGTAATTAAAAGGGAATTTCTTCTTTTGCAAGCCTGGACCGTCAATCATCACAACAATCCTTTTACTCCAGCGATTTCAAGCTGAAGTGCCTGGTGATGAAAGTAGTCACGATATGCTTACCTGGGAATGAATGGCAACTGATAGACTAATTCAAGCGAAAAAATTTCAATCAATCAGCTGGTCTATCAACTTTGAAATCCAAGCTCAGCAAAGTTGCACACTGAAAGCTTGGACGGCCTGGATTATCCACTGAATGAGATGAAGAACTCATTCAGTGGGATTCTTACCTTGGACGGCCTGGATTAGGCCATCTGAATGAGATGACGAACTCAGCAAAAAGGGAATTCCCTCTTTTGTAAGCTTTGAATGAGATGACAAACTCTGTTCAAATTAATCAAAATACATTACAAGAAATGAATACAGTGAGATTCTCTCAAAAATCATAGTTGACAATGTGACTCAAGTAGAAGCAGTATCACTGGCCGCAGCTGCTGCAGCTCTTTTCTTAGCAAAGTACTCTTCAGCACGGGCAAGGTTTTTTGCAACTGCTGCATTGATCCACTTCTTTCGGCCAGGCAATAGTGTGAGCGAACAACCAGCAGCCTCAAGCTTCTCCTTTGCAGATGCTGAAATAGCACGGGCCTTTATGTCTAGTTTCACATTCAATTCTCCATCTCCTAGAATCTGTAAGCAAGTGGTAAATGATCAGCAATATATCCAGAAACACAAACACAAGGATCACTATGTTTCCAGGATTTTAAGTCACAAAAACAGTTATCCAGCTGTCTGTTCTTGCAGTTACAGTGCATCTCTAGTAAACATAAATACAAATTGACCAGTACGTGGCATGTAAGAGCTAAATCCTTCTGCTTAATCTCAAATTCTTTCCGACTGTTTAAATTCATAAAAATAAAGTTATTTGTTAGCAAAGCAAGTTTAACAATCACAGGATCAACCAAATAACCAATATTGAGAATGTCAAAGACAAATCCACCCTGATTCAGGATTTAAGCACCAATGGTTGTACTGCCTATATAGGGTACATTGTCTGAGTGGAGACCAACACAATCCTTTATAAGCACAGGAAGTTTCACAATATGTGCCTTTTCCATTGAATTCCAATGATGTAAGAATATCATAAGCCAAAGGCCACTACTGAGTTTTGCGAATTGTATTTTGATATGATTTGAGAATGTTTTTGCATTGAATGCCATCATATAATTGTAGCAGATACAACATGTCATATTGGTGTTGAAATCTCTACCGTGTTGCTCAACGGTCAAAAAGGAGGGCTAGACCTCCTTCACAAAAAGCAGGTAATATTATTATTGTTCAATGCTTGTTGAATGAATGCATAAATAAGGGTCATCCTACATATGTTAACATATTTCTTATCCATAATTTATACGTGAACAAAATTTTTTAATATCATGCATCAGTTCAATCATTCTCTAATCCTTAACTACTAGGCAAAGTTGCTACACAGGCTAAATTTTGCCTCTGACAACCTCTATTACAATCAACGTAATTAGAATCTTTTTATGCATATTAATCATTTTTGCAATTGTTATTATTATTGTTATTTTTGTAATTTTGCATCACATAGGTGACATTTTAAGCCTTGGTCTTTATAACTATGATTTTTATGACATCCATCTTAGCTGGTTCCAATAAATTTTTTATAATTACAATATTATTTTTAAATTTATAGTCTTATATTTACTTTGAATTTTATTTAGCAATTAAACTTTTAATTTATCCAAGAAACTAAATTGATCATTAAGTAAATATATGCAATCATCAATATGGTTGAAAAGACTAACAGAAGCTTTCAAACATATTCAGTTTTTCTCAAACTTAACCTTGTCCTTCACACCCCTTCCTTCATCCATCTAGCAATCTATATTTACATATATTTCATTTCCATGTAAAACTGGTTCCTTCACAGTATGTCTTATTATTCCACCCAAACAGAGAGAAAAAACAAAAAAGACAACCATTTATGCTATTAGTACTTGTGCTTGCTCTGCTATTCTGCTCAAGCTTGGCTGGAATCAATTAACCGTCACATGGCTGACCGGCAGCTAAAAAGGGAATAAAATTCAATTCCAACAAAAAATTGTATGTCGACTGGGATAATTCTAATTGTTTTTTCCAAAGCTAAGATATCCATGTGGGCAGTTCATCCCTTTCAAATATGTACAACCAAGAGGTGCACCATTCTCTTTCATATGTATGTGTGTGTGCATGTGTATAAACACGTATGGCAAGTGAGTACATTTAATGAGTAAAATAAAGCCATACCTTTAGTGGAAGTCTCCTTTCTCTTCCTGATGGATTGATCAAACCCTTCTTCTTTAAGGACTCCAACGACACCTCTTCTCCATCTTCAAATCCTGCTGCTGCTATGTCTTTTAAATTCACAGGGACAAACTTGGGTAGTCCCGCATGCATTCCTTGTTGAACAAATAAAATGAAAATCAGCATTCATGACTCACAAAATAATGTACGCATTTATCAAATGGCCTGTTATCAATGCATAGTTCTTCAACGTAACACATAAAAAACCATTATGTAGAACTACACAAATATAGGATGCACTTCAAGTTTAAAGAAGGAATCTGCAATTTTTTCTCTGCAAGTAGTTGCAAGATAATTCACTGTCTCACATGTTGTGTTGGTAAATTTTTCCAGCTCAAGAAAGTCTGAATCGTGTAATCCTCATTTTCAAACGGTTGCTTTAAGACACATCCAAAAGGTCTGAAAAAGTATTTATGGGGGTGAGTTTTTGATATTTGCACCCTATCAAATTAAGGAACCATGGCAACAGCCCAAACTGATCATATACAAATTGTATAAATGAAACCAGTATTTCCGTTCTGTCCTGGAAAAAGTAAGCTAAATATTTCTCACAAATCTAACAAATAACAGTATGGTAGACAGACATGAAAGCAAGATCTTAATACACACATATGAGAGATGCCCTTGTAATCTTACCATAAACCAACAATTATTGAATATGCTTATACCATGTTTTTTGAATTCTAGTAACATGATGAGCAATAATATCAAAGTATATCTATTTAAGCATAATAAAGGATATACGGAGCATAAAAAAAATCCAGGAAAGAAAAAACCTTTTTCTTGGTAAAATCTATCAAATTTATCTCAGAGGATCATCATAATACTTAATTGTAGTACTCTTAGAATTTTTTGGTTTATTATGAAAATCAAGCTCCATTTGATAACCATTTATCATTGCCAACCTCATCTCTAAATGGCAAGGCACATATTGTAGGCAATGATTTTTCACATACACACTTAAAAAAATATCAATAAAATGCTGGAAACATACGAATTACAAATAAATCTACATTAAATTGATTTAGGTCTCAATGACATGGAGTATAACCTAACATTCAATTTCCATGTGCCAAGTATATGATGCATGTTCTCCAGAACCAGGTTCATTTCATACAAGTTCTTCTAAAACACATATTATTGTTTAATATTAAGTAGATGCCCTTAAATCAACCAGCATCAACCAAAGCCAATATATGAATGAACCACATAAGAAACTGACTGTCCAATCTATAAACACAATATCGTAAAGAGGAAATCATAGTAATGGAGAAGCAAGAAATAAAGGAAGAGATACCTCCTGCAATCCCTCTCAATTTGGGAATGCGCCGATAAAGAGGCATCTGGCCACCTTCAAACCCTTTGCGAACACCAGGGCCCGACCTCGACTTCTGACCTCTCATACCAAATCCACAACTATTACCTTGACCGGCAGAAATACCCCTTCCCTTCCTCTTACTCCTTTTTCTAGAGCCTGGTTGAGGACCTAGATTGTCGAGCCGAAACCGAACATCAGAAATTGGAGTAGCAACACCAGTAGCCGAATTAGCCTGACTAATAACAACTAGTGGCCCTCCTTTTCGGTTCTTAAGATGAAATTTGACTGATGGAAACTGAGATGAGGTTGTCTTAAGATTCCTCAAATCTCCCTGTAAAGAAGAAGAACAAGAGGAAGATGATAATGATGATAAGGAAATAGAGGGCAATGATTTCACGTTATTTGCTTTGGGTTTCGAGTTTGAGAATATTACCTTGAATAGTGAAGAAGAGTGATGAAGGAATAGTGATCTGGTCGGTGTTACAGTCGGTATGTGAAGGGAGAGAATGGCAGCCATGGTGACCGGAGGCCAAACCAAGCAGAGAACAGAGAGCTCACATGTAACTGATAGAGAAAAATGGATTTACAATTAAGGCCAGTAAATCCAAATAAAGAGGAATACTACTAGGAAGCGCAGGATCTTTTGACCAACCATATTAAAGGTCTGATACGAACCTGGTCATGTTATCAAAGTTTTGTTATGTTTCCTTATAATGGCTTCAATTTTTTGAATTCTCACACTTTTTGAGTTCTTACTATAAATGTGATATGTAAAGTGATAAAGTTTTAGGGTTTGCTAAACCATTTGATCTATATCATTTAGACCTAAGAGCTTGAGCCCTACTCCATTTTTTTTTTCGGTGGTACAATGGATTGAGGCACTGCTAGTGCATAGCCAGGATTTACACACTCTCACACACATTCCACTCAGGGTGGCAACTAGAAGAACTGCCTACCTGAGCCCTACTCTTGATGGCTGCTTTTGCCACTTGTTTTTTGATATGCCAGGTTAGTCCTCTTGTATCAACAAATGCCTGGTAATCATTTTGTTGGTTATCTTTCACTGTTTCATTGCATAGTTAAGCTGATAATTTGTGACTTGAATGTGAACAAACCAAAATCTTATGAGAACAATTTGTAACTTGTAGCCGCAAAGTTAGCACAAAAATTGGGTTACAAGAAGATAGAACTTCAATGTTATTCAAAGTCCTATAGTTACTTCTATGAACAACAATGGGACTATATGGACCTTATGAGAAGGTCTCCACTAAACTTGGTCTATAATTTGCACTATTTTATAGCTGGGAAAGCTATTGCCCCTTTTGAAGTTATCAAAGAAGCAGCAAATTATGGATACAAGTTCATTCATGTTGAAAGAGATTCTCTTCTGAGTACATATATATCAATTAGAGACAAAACAAATCAGGTGTAAAAAAGGAAAAAGAAATGGAAGAATTTTTTAGGTTTACAATAAATCGGTTTTAGCTCTAAAAACGATCTATCATTCCCAAAGTCTAAACTTCCAGACATCTAAAAAAATTAAAGAGAGAGAAAAAAAAATTGTAATCTCGGACAACAGAACAAAAATGTGACATATAACATCAACAACAACCAAACACAAAGCTCGTTCCTACACAAACACATCAAAGAAAGGAAAAACATAGATTTTTCCCACAAAATCGTCTCCAGACCTGGGATCGAACGAAAGAAGCAATAAATAACTAAGAACAAACATACCGAGAAAGGCTTCTTACATCAGCTACCTCCGTAGCTCCTCCAATCTTTAGCTCCTCCAAAGAAGAACCCAAAAAAAGAAAAGAGGGGTGGGGACTGGTCGGGTTTCCTTCCTTATCCTTCCCTGTAGGCTTATCCTTCCTTACTGTTGTTCACGTAAAAGCACACAGACACGGGCCCAATTAACAAAAACGGATCCGGCTACTATCATGCCAAAGGCCGCCACCGAGTTTTGGGAAATACTAGGCTACGCACGTGGAGGGCCTCTGTATTATTAAAAAAGGCAAATTAAAAACTTTTATAAAAAGGTATCAGAATTTGTTAAATTAATTTTCTTAATTGTTGTTACAATTGACTACGGTCGTTATCTTTTTTTTGAGGTTTTGCCCCTCAGGACTCACTCTGGTCTTTCCTTAATGACCATCTGAAAGGTCCTTAAGATTGTTGTTATATGTTGGTTTTTTGTTTCAAGGTGTTTTTGTTTAGATCAAAGGTTCATGTTAACTTTAGTGTTGTAGTCTAGTCTTACTTGCAGAAATTTTTTGGATAGGGCTGCGCTGGATTCTGAGTCACAACCCCATGTGATGGCATGTGTTTACCACCAAGGTTCTGCGTTTCGGTGGGCCGAAACGGCAAAAAAATTAAAAAGGCAAAAAATGGGTAAAAATCGGTTTTTTTTGTGCCGGTGGAAATTTCGTTGGCACGCCGCTCCGTTTTGCATATAAAAAAAAAATTTTTTTTCTGTTTCGTCCGTGCCACTCCGTGCCGGTGACAAATTGTCGAAATTTCGATGAGTCGCCGGCGATGCACCCTGAACGATTTCCCCCGGTGAAACGCATCGCCGGGGGTCCCTGTACCGAAATTTCGGCGGCACGCCGAAATTGTAAACCTTGTTTACCACAGCCAACGGCCTCCCTTGCTAGGGGATTTTCAATCCACTTAGATGTGGACCCTTTTTTAGGCTTTTTCAATGGGCTTTCATTGGGAGGTATTGTTGGGAAAATTTCTTTTCTCTTGTGACAATTGGATGACAAAGTATCATTAATTCTAATTGTTTACACCCATCGTAGTCCGGCGGTAGGATGGAATACTATGTTGCTACAAGTATCCCTCAATTTAGGAAAGTGGGGTCCGTTAAGAAACCCACGATTACGTAGGAGGTTGGCCACAAGATAGGACCCTTTAAAAGAACATGGGAAGTGAGGTCCCCCACTTTCTAATAACGTGGGTGGTTTGTGTAAGGTGGGGTTCAACTTCCTCAGAATGGGTAGTTGGGAGACTTTGTGTTCAAGCCAAACAGTGTATAAATAGGGACCTGCAGACAAGGGAAAGAAATCCTTCGATCAATACACAACTACATTAGCTATTCCGGTCTTCTCAAACTCTTTATTTGGTCTTCTCAAGCCACTATACTCTCATGCTATCCTCATAGCACGAAGTAGTCTATCCTCCTGTTGCTTCCAGTTGCAACAACACATGAAGATCCCCCTTACTCCTAGACAAAGCTAAGAAGATACGCCCTTCTCCATCACGACTAGGTATGATCTCACTTACCCCTTCAAGCAAGGCTAATTAAGGGCAGTCATTATGTGCACCGTGAAACCAGTAATCTTCAAGGCGGTCCTCGATCTCTTCTCTCTATACTACCGATCATAACTATAGGGAAACAGGTAGTAGGTACCAAGATTTTGTTGGTTTTCTTTTTACCTTTTTATTGATTCTCATCACCATCCATCTTTGAAACGGCCATCACCCCACATGGCCCATCCATCCTTGAAACGGCCGTCATCCCACACGGCTCTCAATTTCTGCAGATTTTACATCAAATGGCCACCATCAATGTGGCCGTCGTCAAGATTGTTATAAAATTAAGGGAAGAACCTTGGAGGACAAACCCCAATCCTTTTAGTAATCGCCGGATCAAAAGTCTTCCAATCTACAGGCGGCCGGGTCATATTTGAACCGCAACCTGTCTAGTTTTGTGTACGAATGGCGCCAGGGTCAAAAGTTTCTGACTACTTGCATCGGCACAAATGCTGGTACGCCCGCGCACTTACACGTCCCAGAGCCAAGTCGAAAATGATGGCAATATCTTTTTGATATGCCCGGTGGGACCCTAAAATTGGCAAATGCTTTAGACCGATTCCGAATTCATCGGTAATAAATTGGATCGATACCTACATTTATGGCTGATTTTGCAAAAGTGTCGTTTTGTCTTGTTTGCCAAAACTCCTGGGGGCACGTTGGCGATTTTGCAAAAGTTTTGTTTCGGCCATTTAAGACGCTTTATGGCCATTCGCCCGTAATTCTTAAAAATAAACATTCATGGATTTTTTTGCCACGATTGGTCCAAGATTTTGACCAATTTCACAATCTTGGCCTACCATGATTGGTGAACACTTCATGGCCATTTGGCCATCATCCATAAAGGAGGTATTCATGGCTTTTTTTTTGCCATGATTAGTCAAAGATTTTGACCAAGCCCACAATCTTTTGTGCTTTCCAATTTTTGCAAGCATAGCAATAACGGGTTCTAGCCAATGGTTGATGAGCCCACTGGAAAGCCAGCAATGTCTTGCAATTTCGGTTCTGAACGTCTAAATCTTGATTGTAGATTGGACTACGGGCTCATTTATGACATCGCAAGTCAATTTCGTGGCCACTCGGCCATGATTCATCAAAAGAATTCATGGCCTTTTTGGTCGCGAATACTCAAATAATAAAAAATGGTCATCGGCCGCATGTTTGTTTAAAAAGAAGGCCTCGTCGACCATGATTAATTAAACAATAAAAATCGGCCGCTTGTTTGTTTTAAAAGTATGATTTTTCGGCCGTGATTATCTAAATAATAAAAAAATGGTCATGGCCGCGTGGTTATAGTAAAAGCAGTCCTTTTCAGTTTAAAAAGCACTGTGATTACACAAATAATTAAAAAATGATCGTCAGACCGAATGTTTGATTAAAAACAGGCCTTTTTGACCATGAATAGTCAAATAATTAAAAAAAATAGGCACATGGCCTCACTTTTCGTGAGAAAGGGTGAGACCAGTCATATTTTTTGTACAAAATGGTCATACCGGTAACGCCCTTGCTATTGAATTATTCGGTTGCATGGTCTTGGTCATGATTTTTCATGCCGAATGTACAAAAGGGGTCCATTTGGTTGTAATTTGGCATGGCGAATCCACAATTAGCCATAAAAATGGCTATACTCACCGTTTTATTTCGGTCAAAAATAAATACTCGGATTTTGACCGATTCTTATGTTAACACCTGAAACAAATGAGACCCATCTTAGCCTAATATGGCTAGTCCTCATAACAGGTGTACACTTTCTCATCATGTCTTACTGCAGCGACGTAATGAGAAAGTGAGAAGTGGGGGGGGGGGGGGGGGGCAATGTTTACACCCGCCGTAGCCCGGCAGTAATATGGAATACTATGTGGCTCCAAGTATCCCTCAATTTAGGGGACTGGGGTCCGTTAAGAAACCCACCATTACGTAGGAGGTTGGCCACAAGATAGGACCCTGTAAAAGAACATGGGAAGTGAGGTCCCACATTTTCTAATAACGTGGGTGGTTTTTGTAAGGTGGGGTTCTGTAGACACCCCAAATTGCACAAACAATCATCAAAAATCATTATCTCCTGGAAAGCCAGCACAGAATTTGAAGAAAATAAACTTTTATCTGTATCCGGATACTCAATCCGGATACAAATACCCTTTCCCGTATCCGGATACTCATACCGGATACATGTCGGGCTTAGCGTATCCGGTACCATGTACCGGATATCTTAAAGCCCTTTGTTATCCGGTCTGATATATCGGATACCTTAAGTTTGCTCAAAATTAGGGTTTTCCGAGAGCTTTTCACTTTTACCATCATGTCCCTCATTAAATGAGGGGAAATCGCGGAAATAACCTTAGGGTTTAGGTTGGAGGGGTTCTAGACATTAAGTTGTGTCTACCAATGACCTTAGCCCTTGCCTATAAATAGGAGCCTCCTCCTTGAGCAAAGGGGACTCAACTCTTGTTTTGAATTCTCGCAAAGAAGAACTCCAAGAGAAAGAAGAAAACCGCTGTGGAATCGCCTCCAGAACTCAGGTAAGCCTCAACTTTTCTTTTTATTTTCTGTCTTTACATTCCTAGATCTAGATCTCTTCTTCTACCTTTCTGTAGTGTAAAGCCTTGTTTGTATGTGTGGAAATCCTTCCCCGGCTCAAAGTATCTCAAGACTCCCCTAGCCGTAAAACGTGAAGGTGGATCTAGGAGAAACGAGACTGGGGATTGACCCTAGTGCTAGAACCTATGTAGCATAAGGCCTTTTTGATTGATTGTAAACCGTTCCATATTCAAAGTACCCTTGATTATCTTAAAGAGAACAGAGGGAAACGATAATGGAACGGAACCCTAGGCTATGCTAGAACCTATTTTGTTGAATCTATATGCATGTGTATGGATCTTGCTTGGTTTTTTCACTTTTGCACACATATCACTATTTTGGCGGGATAGGCTCATATTTGGGGTTTATTGCATTTATTGTGATAAATCTCAAATAAATGGCCTCAATCAATTCTGGAATGCCTTTCGGATGATTTTGAAGTATTTGTGTTCATCTTACACGAATTTCATTTTTTATCAATTTTCGGATTTGGTTTTTACTCAAAAATGGCTTAGCTTGACAGCACCTGTACCCTTACTTCGGACGTCCGTAACTTCATCATCTGGATGAATTTTGGGGCGATTCCAGAACCATGGGAAAGGTGAGGCTGTCTAGTTTATGTCCACCAAATTTCATAATTTTCTATCTAGCCGATTTTTGACACCTCTCTGTCGAAGTTAAGTGGACAGTTCAGGTCCAAGTACAGAACTTGTCACTTCGACGGACCGCCATGTGTTCGTTTTAAGTCCGATTCGAGCGGTTTTTATTTCTGAGTACTCCTTTTTGAGTCTATTTTCAAATCCAGTTGGTTTCATAATTTTTGGATTCCATTTGAATTATTGGTAGCCGATTTACTCAGAACTGCTCATTTGCATTTTTCTGGGTAAATCTGTGATCTTCGGGGCCTGTTCGGGAGACCACCCAAGGCACATCCGAAGGGATTTTTGTATGAGGCTAGTTTCTGTTGAAAGATGGCCATACAGAATTCAATCACACCAAATTTCGTGGATTTCTATGTAGTGGATTTTTCTAGACAATTTTCCAAAGTTGCCCACTTACTACTTTTAAAAATCCCCAACAGCAACTTCAAAGGAGCATAACTCCTAGGATTTTTATCGGATTAACTTGAGATTTTGCATGAGCTCCTTATTTATCATAATCTTTTAAATAGAGTTGGTTTGAATCAATTCAGAATTGGATTTGAATGATTTTAAGGCAAATGGCATACTTTTTACCGAATTTTCCGGATTTGATTTAACTTGGTTTTATGCAACCTCTATTTTGATTTCCATCTTTTGAAATACTTCAGAAGTGATATTGACATAAGAGAAGATCTAAAATCCATTTGGATCTTCATGTGAAAATATCATACATTGTTCCTTTTTCAAGGTTTCTCATGATTTTTAGCAAGCTTTCTTACTTTGTTTTTTGCATGAATATACACTTGGCAACCACTTCGTGTGGATGAATGGGGGTGCCTAACACCTTCCCCCGTTCATAATCTAATCCCCTTACCCATCTCTGGATTTGATTTTCAAGTAGGGTTATTTTTATCCTAGAATGTTTCTTTTGGCTATTTTTGCCCACTTTTAAACTTTTGGTGTCCATTCTCACCCCAAAATCATGAATGGTGGCGACTCTCCCAATTTTTGCGTTGAGCCCGTGTGTTGACGGAGGGACGATCACTCCGGTGATTTTTTCCCATGTCTCACAACTGGCGACTCTGCTGGGGACGTGTGGATTTAAGCCATTTTGTTTGTTCATGCTTTTCTATACTTTTGGATGCTTGCTATTTTGATTACTCTATTTGGGCATATTGTTACATTTCAAATCAGATTGGTATGCTTTGGATAATGGCATAAGCATGTTGCTTGATTTTTGTTGAAAAGAAAACCCATATTGTGATATGACTTGGCTATATTATGTGATAGCATGTGTTATTTTGGGGTTTGAAGGCCATGAGCTAAAAAAAAAAAATACAATATTTGAAATCTGGAAATTTTATGTGTATTTTGGGTATTCAAGCATGTTTTGCCATGAATAAAGTTTTTTTGTGCTTAATGTTTGTATGATGCCATGCCTTTGATTTGGGGGTATAGGAAGACTTGATTTGAGCATGAAAGTAAAGGGAAAAAAATCTGGAAATTTAGTGCATATTTTGGGAGTTTTAAAGCATGCTTTTACCATCAAAACTTTTCTCGTATCATGTCAAGTAGTGCTAAATTTTTAGGCATCAACTTGGGGTAGAAATGGTATACTTTGAGCATGAAAAAGAGCATGAAATCTGGGATTTTAGGGAATGCTTTTGAGTTTCAAGCATGCTTACATGAGTTGATTGTTGTTTGCACAAATAACATGTTTTGTATACCACTTTTTGGGCATGTAATATTTTTGTGCATATTTGGTGCTTGCTTGCTTGTATTTAGCTTCATTATTTTGTCATATATGCCTTGGCTTGAAATTGAATGCATGGCTACGAAAAAGAGTGGCAAGGGGCTGGGACGTTGTGAATGATTACCACAATTTTAAAATTGCACTTGAGCACTTGAAACAATTTGCACATCCTACCCTTTACCTATTAGGAAGTTGAACCATGAATGTGTGTAGCTTGGCGCACCGAGGTCGTGACTTCGGAAAGCGAAAGTGAAAACATTTACCTTAGAATTTGAGTCAATGATGTGATGACAATGGGATCTGTGATTCGATTCCGGGCATCACTAGACTTGAGTTCTAAGTTGCCAATTAAGCCAAAACCCAAAAACCATACGCTTGAAGGTGGAGAAACACGTTTTCGGCTAAAAGCACACAATTGCGTTTGGGGAATTGGGTGTAAATGTGGGAAGGCCGTTTGCATGTTTTACAGGCCAAGGTATAATGTGAATACCATATTGAATGAAGGTAATACAAGGTGACAAGGTAAAACCATGTTCTTTTCATGAATTTGGGGATTTTGCAAATATAATGTCCAAGCCCAATTTGGGGCAAGTTTTGAAGGTCAAATTAAGGTGAACATCAATTGGGAATGAAAAAAAATCAAATCTGGTGAAAAAATGAGTCAAAAAGGGCCATTTCGGCAATAACCGGCAACTCAGGCCGGTTAATAACAACCCTGTTCATATCCGGTATATATTTCCGGATAAAAAGGCATATGCGTGAATCCGGTTATGGTAACCGGATACAATAAGGCATATTATTATCCGGAATGTTATACCGGATACGTTCAAAAATGCACAAATTGGCTTTTCAGCCCAAGTTTTCAGAATAAAATGCCTAAAACACTGTGGATAATCCTTAGGCACCCCGAAAAGAACATAAGAACTGTTCCCAAAAATACAAAAAAAAAAAAAAAAGAAAAACAAAAAAAAAGAATAAAATAAAATATTCTTTCAGGATTTAACCTAAGTTTGAAAATCAAAGAGGAAACCAAGGTGTCATATTTTTTGACACCAACTCAACTCAAACATGTGTCAGTCAAACTCTGGAACTTGAAAACTAAGAAAATTCAGCAAATTTGAAGAAAAAAAAACCTTTGGTTGGTTATTTTTATCAATCAAATCAAAAAAAGTGGGACACTTGGAAGCCCTAGAATATTCCATGAAAACCTTGGTTGGTTATTTTTATCAATCACATCAAAAAAAAATAAAAACCTTTGGTTGGTTATTTTTATCAATCAAATCAAAAAAAGTGGGACACTTGGAAGCCCTAGAATATTCCATGAAAACCTTTGGTTGGTTATTTTTATCAATCACATCAAAAAAAAATGAAAACCTTTGGTTGGTTATTTTTATCAATCAAATCAAAACATTTGTGGGATACTTGGATAGAGTAGTCCAAGACACCTTTGGTTGGTTATTTTTATCAATCAAATCAAAACATTTGTGGGATACTTGGATAGAGTAGTCCAAGACACCTTTGATTGGTTATTTTTATCAATCAAATCAAAACATTTGTGGGATACTTGGATAGAGTAGTCCAAGACACCTTTGATTGGTTATTTTTATCAATCAAATCAAAACATTTGTGGGATACTTGGATAGAGTAGTCCAAGACACCTTTGGTTGGTTATTTTTATCAATCAAATCAAAACATTTGTGGGATACTTGGAAGCCCTAGAATATTCCAAGACACCTTTGATTGGTTATTTTTATCAATCAAATCAAAACATTTGTGGGATACTTGGAAGCCCTAGAATATTCCAAGACACCTTTGATTGGTTATTTTTATCAATCAAATCAAAACATTTGTGGGATACTTGGATAGAGTAGTCCAAGACACCTTTGGTTGGTTATTTTTATCAATCAAATCAAAACATTTGTGGGATACTTGGAAGCCCTAGAATATTCCAAGACACCTTTGATTGGTTATTTTTATCAATCAAATCAAAACATTTGTGGGATACTTGGAAGCCCTAGAATATTCCAAGACACCTTTGATTGGTTATTTTTATCAATCAAATCAAAACATTTGTGGGATACTTGGATAGAGTAGTCCAAGACACCTTTGGTTGGTTATTTTTATCAATCAAATCAAAACATTTGTGGGATACTTGGAAGCCCTAGAATATTCCAAGACACCTTTGGTTGGTTATTTTTATCAATCAAATCAAAACATTTGTGGGATACTTGGAAGCCCTAGAATATTCCAAGACACCTTTGGTTGGTTATTTTTATCAATCAAATCAAAACATTTGTGGGATACTTGGATAGAGTAGTCCAAGATACCTTTGGTTGGTTATTTTTATCAATCAAATCAAAACATTTGTGGGATACTTGGATAGAGTAGTCCAAGACACCTTTGGTTGATTATTTTTATCAATAAAATCAAAACATTTGTGGGATACTTGGAAGCCCTAGAATATTCCAAGACACCTTTGGTTGGTTATTTTTATCAATCAAATCAAAACATTTGTGGGATACTTGGATAGAGTAGTCCAAGACACCTTTGGTTGATTATTTTTATCAATCAAATCAAAACATTTGTGGGATACTTGGAAGCCCTAGAATATTCCAAGACACCTTTGGTTGGTTATTTTATCAATCAAATCAAAACATTTGTGGGATACTTGGATAGAGTAGTCCAAGACATCTTTGGTTGGTTATTTTTATCAATCAAATCAAAAAAAAAAATGAAAACCTTGGTTGGTTATTTTTATCAATCAAATCAAAAAAAAATTGGGACCCTTGGAAGCCCTAGAATATTCCAACTCAAAACAAAAAAAAAAACAAAAACAAAAACAAAAAATTTTTTTTCTGGCTGGTGTTCACCTAACCTACTGGTTTACATATATAGGGGTGTGACTCAAGTTAAGTGGAAGCTAACATGTTCTATTCATTTTTTTTCACAGGTACATTTACACTTATTGGCAATCATTGCTCCCGTGACCAGATCCAAAGCAAGAACAATGAATACTGAAGAGAACCAAGCCCAAGCTACCGTCCCTGCTCAGGACTTTACTCAACTGCAGGAGCAAGTGGCCGGTCTGGCCAAAATGCTGGGGGACCTACTGGCGGCTCAGGCCCAACAGGCCCAAGCCCCGAACCAGGCATCTACTTCCCATCAGGCACCACCACCTCAGGCCTACATTCCGCCTCCGGTTCAGCCCATGCCTGAGCCCATTTCTGAACCAGTCCCTGAACCCATTCTGATCAGGGAAAATATGGCGGAGTCTGAGAAAGAGCTGAAGAAAGAAAAGGCCCGAGATGAGATGGAAAAGAAAATGCTGCTGAGGATAGAAAGAATCCAGGCAGAGCTGAAAGAGGTGAAGGGGGGAGGCAGCCATGCAGGCACCACCTTCGAGGACCTGTGCATGTACCCGGACGTCTGTCTACCGGCTAAGTTCAGGTGCCCGGATTTTGACAAGTTTGATGGCACGGGCTGCCCATTAAGCCATCTGAAACTATACTGCGGGGCCCTGTGCCAGTTTGGCCGGGACGATGGAATACTGATCCAGCTCTTCCAGAGGAGTTTGACCGGGTCGGCCCTTCGGTGGTTCGCTACAGTGGACCATGGAAGGATTAGAAGGTGGAAGGACTTGGCCGATGCTTTCTTGGACCAATACAAGTTCAACTCTGAGATCGTGCCGGACCGGTACGACATGATGAGGATGACCAAGGGGAAAGATGAACCGGTACGGCAGTACGCCAAGAGATGGAGAGAGGCCGCCTCCCAGGTCAGGCCACCTATGCAAGAGCCGGAGATGATCTCCACATTTATGGGCACACTGGGGCAGCCCTTTTACAACCATCTGGTGGGTCAGATCACCACCAACTTTGCAGCCCTGGTACAGGTAGCGGACCGGATTGAGGAAGGGGTCAAGTCAGGAAGGCTGATAGACTACTCCACTCTGACTGGGCAGTCTGAGTCCTCGGCCTCCATGGCCCAGAAGAAAGGGACCGGATTCAAAAAGACGGGGGCCCGAAAAGAAGGGGAGGTGAACCTAGTCCAGGCTCCTCCAGCCAAGAAGCCACTTCACGTCAACATCTCGGCACCCCAACAGGCCCAGCAGGCCCAGCAGTCGTACCAAACCCCGATGAATGTCAACTTCTCTCCTTCTGTGCCAGCTAACACAAGGAGGACTTTTTCTAAGGAGGAGCGGGATGCCTGGTTCGCAGCAAGAAAGAACCGGGTTTTCACCCCTCTACCCATATCTCTTTCCCAGCTATTGCCAACCCTGCTAAAGGGTGAATACTTGACTCTGAAAGAGCCTAACCCGAATGCCACCAGAGGGAGAAATTTTGACACATCGGTCACCTGTGACTTCCACATGGGTGCACCGGGGCATTCTACAGATACTTGCTGGGTATTGAAGCATGCGGTCCAGGACCTGTTGGACCAGAAGGCCTTGGTGTTCAACACTGCTGCACCGGCCCCGTCCGGGAATGATATTGGGCAGAACCCTCTGCCTTACCACAATGGGGCAGGCCCATCCAACTCCATCACTGCCATATCCACCACCAGAAGGGCCTTTGACCCATCACAGCTCATAGCCCCTGTGGGGACCACAGTCCAGGTCTGATTCTTCCCCGAGGAGGAAAAAGAGGAGATCAACATGGTCTCCCAAAAAAATAATAATCTTGCTGCTGAGGACATAAGTTCCTCTCTAAACCGGGTCTCTTCACTCATGGCCCAGATGAATACTGCAAGACCCCCATTGGTCTTCAATTGCAGTCCACCCATTTATTCACCATCCAAGCCGTCTAAGGCTCCACTGGTCATCAATCTTGACCCCACCACTGCTTCCATCACTTCTTCTGTCCCCACCAAATCCAAACTTCAACCCCTGGTTGTAAATGTGCAGCCAGCCCATACTATCCTTAAACCGGCCCATACATCCCGGTCCAAACTCCAGCCACTAGTGGTTGACATCCCTAAATTAGCCTATTCAGAGGCCGCTGTACCATGGAACTACAGCGAGGGAATCACGGCTACGGTTCCAGCGGTTAGAAACCCGAACCAGGAGGAGGTAAACCTCATGACGAGGTCAGGGAGATGTGCAGGGGGTGAAGAGAAAGAAAAAGAGACAGAAGTAGAAAAAGAAAAAATAGAAAAAGAAAATGAAGAAAAAAGAAAACAGAAGGGAAAAAATAAAGTGGGAGAAGACACCCCCCAGGGTGCAGAAAATGAGGCAGCAGACCTCATAAAAATCATCAAGAAAAGTGAATTCAATCTTGTGGACCAGCTGAACAAGGTCCCGGCCCAGATTTCAATACTGGGCCTTTTGCTGAATTCCGAAAAGCATAGGGATGCATTGTTAAGGGTGCTGCAGAGTGCACACGTACCCCAGACAATTGATCCAGACCAGCTTGGTAAAATGGTTGGTCAAATCTTGTCACATAATGTGATAAGTTTCTCAGAGGGTGAGATCAGCCCAGGTGGGTGTTATCATGTGGACCCTTTGCACATCACTGTGCTTTGTAAGGGCTGCATGGTTGCACGGGTTTTAATTGACAACGGGTCAGCGTTAAACGTTTGCCCGTTAATCACTTTTACCAAACTGGGTCTGGACCAGTCGAGGATCAAACGGAATGGGCGGATAGTGAGGGCTTTTGATAGCTCCAAGACCCACTCCCTAGGGGAGATTGAACTGCCGGTCACAATTGGGCCGAATATCTTTAACATCACATTTGAAGTGATGGATATACCCGCAGCTTTCAATCTGCTCCTAGGAAGGCCGTGGATACATTCGGCTAGGGCAATACCATCCACGCTCCACCAGAGGGTGAAATACATAAGAGGGCAAAGGGTGATAACAGTCCTAGCCGAAAACTTGGTGCCGCCCATTGTGTCACCTGATGTACCCTTGATCAATGTTGATCTAACTGTCGACAAGATTGCATTCCACTCATTTCAATTTGAGGCGGTAAATTACATACCTGGGGGGTGTGAGAAAAAGAAAGAAAAGGGGACCACTGCAGAAAGGATGGTCAAGAAAGTGATGGAGAAATACCACTTTCACCCAGGGAAAGGCCTGGGGATCAATCTGCAGGGGATGGTGGAGCCAATCACGGCTAAGAAACTGATCCCCAAGGTAGGGTTGGGCTTCAAGCCCAGAGGTTGGAGAAGAATGAAATACGAAGAAGGGGAGAGCAGAAGCAAAGGAAAACTCCTTCATTTAAGGGAAAGTTTCCCTAAACCCGCTTATATAATCCAAATTTCTCCTCCCATGGACCAGTCCAAGCCTCCATACCACAACCTCAACCCATTTCAGAAGCCTGTTGTTTCGGCCCTACAACCCTATAACTCATCTCCAATACTGGGAGCAGTGGATGGGCTTGGACCACAGCCCGAGCAGCAGGTTGACTTTTCTGAAGATGTTGGTGCATTCTTCGCCATGACTGAAGGCGAAAAGACAGGGGCAGACATGGACCTGCCATTTATTGACTGGGCCGCAGTAAAGGTTCCAGACAAGGTCATTTCTGGATTGGGCCCCGCAGCAGAAAAGGGCAGTACCCACCCGGTGATGATGGCATCCGATGCTGGGTTTGAAGAGCAGGCTTTCCCTATTTCCCCTGCTCCCCAAAATTTTGTACTGAACAATTGGGAGGAAACTCCCCTTACCTTTGAAGCAGCGTCTGTGTGGCAAACTGACGCGGCTTCCAAAAAAAAACTCCAATAGTGGAATGCCATTTCCCTGAAGGTTCTAATGGGCCTTCGTCTTCAGGGGAATTATGTTTAGAAGGCCCACAAAAAAACCAAAAAGATTTTTCTATTTTTTCTAGGAAATTTAATTTTTTCAAAAAGGTCCACACCACTTATGAACCATATAATCAGACCGAATTGGACCAGGTTGAATATGACTTCGACCTTGAGCTCGACTTTGATCTCATGGGGGTCGAAGAAGAGACCGAGGTCGAAGAAGAAGACGTTCCAAAAGAAATTGAATACCAATTGGAACGTCATGAAAAGGGGGTCCAACCTAATATTGAGGAGACCATATCCATAAATCTTGGGACCACAGAGGACCCAAAAATTGTGAAAATCGGGTCATGCTTGTCTGATGTGCAGAAAAATGAAATGTCACAATTCTTGGCAGATTACAAGGATGTGTTTGCTTGGTCATATCGGGACATGCCGGGGTTGGACACAGACATGGTGGTGCATAAGTTGCCAATTTTGCCAGGGGTTAAGCCGATTAAGCAGAAGCTGAGAAGATTGAAGCCGGAATGGACCTTGAAGGTCAAGGATGAAGTGGTCAAACAATTTCAAGCCGGATTTTTGGCAGTTTCTACATACCCAGAGTGGCTTGCAAACATAGTGCCAGTACCAAAGAAGGACGGGAAGGTCCGAATGTGCGTGGACTATAGAGACTTGAACAGGGCAAGCCCGAAGGACGATTTCCCGCTTCCACACATCGACATTCTGGTCGATAATACTGCGGTACATAGCTTGTTTTCCTTCATGGATGGTTTCTCAGGATATAATCAGATCAAGATGGCTAAGGAGGATCAAGAGAAAACAGCATTTATCACACCTTGGGGTACGTTTCACTATACAGTCATGCCGTTTGGGCTTAAGAACGCTGGGGCAACATACCAGCGGGCCATGACTGCACTATTTCATGACATGATCCATAAGGAGATGGAGGTCTATGTGGACGATATGATTGCCAAATCATGCAAAGAGGAGGACCACTTGATCAATCTGAAGAAAGTGTTTGATCGGCTCAGGAAGTACAGTCTACGGCTTAACCCAGCTAAATGCGTCTTTGGGGCTACATCAGGGAAGTTACTGGGGTTCATAGTAAGCCGAAGAGGAATTGAAATTGACCCGGCTAAAGCCAAGGCCATAATTGAAATGCCAGCACCCAGAACTGAGAAGGAGGTTCATGGCTTTCTTGGAAGGATTCAATACATAAGCCGGTTCATAGCACAGCTCACTGCTATCTGTGAACCAATTTTCAAACTTTTGAGGAAAGATAACCCGACGGTCTGGAATGAGGACTGCCAGCAGGCATTTGACACAATAAAGAGGTATTTGCTGAACCCACCTGTGCTAGTGCCACCAACTCCAGGAAGACCACTGATACTGTACTTGTCAGTGTTGGAAACGTCAATGGGATGTGTCTTGGGGCAGCATGATGAGACTGGTAGAAAAGAAAGGGCAATTTACTATCTGAGTAAAAAATTCACGGAATATGAAGCCAAATACTCACCATTGGAGAAGACTTGTTGTGCTCTAGTGTGGGCCACTCAGAGGCTAAGGCATTATTTCCTTAGTCACTCCACACTATTAATATCCCGGATGGACCCTCTGAAATATTTATTTGAGAAACCGGCACTGACTGGCAGGACGGCAAAGTGGCAACTGCTACTGTCCGAATTTGACCTCACGTACATCACCCAGAAGGCGATCAAGGGTCAAGCCATAGCTGATCACCTGGCTGCACATCCTTTGCCAGAATATCAACCCTTGAAGACCAACTTCCCAGATGAGGCAATTCTGTACACTGAAGAGGAGGACAGTGAGAGTTCTTGGCAAATGTTCTTCGATGGGGCCGCCAATATGAATGGGAACGGAATAGGGGCAGTCTTGGTTAAACCAGATGGTTCACATATCCCGATTGCAGTAAAACTGAGATTCCAGTGCACCAATAACATAGCAGAATATGAGGCGTGCATAATTGGATTGCAAGCAGCCATGGATCATGGAGTAGAGGAACTTGACGTATATGGGGATTCGAGTCTTATCATCTTCCAAACAACTGGTGAGTGGAAAACCAAGGATCACAAATTGATCCCCTATCACCAGTACTTGGAAGAAATAAGCACAAATTTCACTCGAATTTCCTTCAACTATATGCCAAGGGCCAAGAATCAGTTTGCGGATGCTCTAGCAACATTAGCTTCAATGGTCAGCATACCAGAAGGAGTAGACATCAGACCGCTGGAAATTGAGGTCCGAGATGAACCGGCTTACTGTCTCGTTCTAGAGGGAGCACCAGAAGAAGAAACACCATGGTTTCAAGATATCAAGAATTTCTTGAACAATCGGAGTCTGCCAGAAAATGCCACTGCTACTGAGAAGAGGACAATACAGAGATTGGCTGGTCAATTTCTGCTAAGTGGTGGACATGTGTACAAGAGGTCACATAACGACATTCTGCTCAGATGTGTTGCCAAGGCTGAATCGGAAAGGCTGATTGAGACTGTACATGGAGGAGTCTGTGGGCCCCATATGAGTGGGCACATGCTGGCTAAGAAGATCCTGAGGCTGGGATACTACTGGACGACCATGGAGCGTGACTGCTGTATACATGTCAGGAGGTGCCATCAATGCCAAATCTATGCAGACAACAAGCATGCACCCCCAGGTGAGCTGCACAACATGACATCACCCTGGCCCTTCTCTATGTGGGGCATAGATGTTATTGGCATGATCTCCCCTAAGGCATCGAACGGACACAGATCCATCCTGGTGGCGATTGACTATTTCACTAAGTGGGTGGAAGCAGCCTCATATGCAAATATCACTAGCAACCATGTTATTAAATTTTTGAAGCACAACATTATTTGTCGCTATGGACTGCCAAGTGCCATAGTATCAGACAACGCTTCAAATATTAAGAACAAGGACATGAAGAAAATGTGTGAGCAGTTTCAGATCACCCACCACAAGTCAGCTCCGTACAGGCCAAAGATGAATGGGGCAGTAGAAGCAGCAAACAAAAACATAAAGAAAATCATTCAGAAGATGGTAGTGAGCTACAAGGATTGGCATGAAATGCTGCCACTTGCTCTGCATGCATACAGAACCTCGATCCGGACTTCAACTGGGGCAACCCCATACTCCCTAGTCTATGGGATGGAAGCAGTCTTGCCCGTGGAAGTAGAGATCCCCTCACTCCGAGTGCTCATGGAAGCAGAGCTAGAAGAAGCCGAATGGGTCCAGTCGAGACATGATCAACTTAACCTGATAGAAGAAAAGCGGTTGAAAGCACTTTGCCATGGACAGTTGTACCAGAAGAGAATGGCCCGGGCCTACAATAAGAAGGTGAGGCCCAGAACTTTCCAAGAAGGAAACTTAGTGCTAAAGAAAATCTTACCATTTTTGGAAGACCCTCGTGGTAAGTTCAAACCCAATTGGGAGGGCCCATATGTCGTCAAGAAAGTCCTATCAGGGGGTGCACTCATCTTAGCAGAAATGGATGGGTCAGATTTTCCTGAGCCCATTAACTCTGATGCGGTAAAAATGTATTTTCCTTGAGTGAATATTTCTAGGAAATGATCCGAGGCCATTTTTCTTTATTTCCTTCAAAAATTTTAATCCCTAGTCTAGCCAAGTTGAGCCGGTTCGTTTCTTTGATCAACCTAAACCGGATTTACAGTCAAATTGGGGCAAAATCAATTGGGGCAAAAGTGAGGAAAGAAAAAGAAAAAGAGAGGAAAAGCAATGGAAATGGCAAATGAAAGCCAAGTGTGAAAAATGCAAAAAATGCAATTTGGGGAAAAAGGGTTAAATTCATCATGACTCTAAGTCCGGTTGACCTATTTCCACACTTGAAAATTTTTTGGGCCTTTAATACCCTTTCTTTCATAAACTGAGCCTAGCTTTTATTTCGTCCTATTTTTAAGCCCTCGGTGATCTTAGCTTGTTCATTCAAATGTCAGAGTAAGATGGGTGATGACGGAATTCAGAAGCCGGCCCTAGTGAAAACCGTAACTGGCGCTAGGGGCAATATTGGCAAAAAGGCAAAAAGAAAAAAATAAGAAAAATGAAAGAAAATCAGAGGTTGAGTTGATCATGGGGATCTGAGCTTCAAGCAAAGTCGGCATGAGCAGAATGGGGCAGTTTTGGCAGTTGGGGATGACTCTAAAGGTCCTAAGAGGGACGGTTCTGATCCCTCAGTATTTTGTGGACTACCCTTTTCATTATTTAACCTGGTTTTAATTCCCTTAATTATAGGTGATTAAGTGCATGGACCAAATTTCAAAAAATACAAAAAAAAAATATAAAAAGGAAAAATTATACTTTGGCCAGTGATGAGAAATCAAATACTTTTCATAAAACCTTTGTTTTTACAAGCATCTGAGCATTCTGAGGCCAATAATATAAAAACTTTATTTTGAATTAAATCCTTTGTATTTCCACTATTGGAGTTCAATTTGGTACAAAGGTATGGAAAATGTGCAGGAAATAAAGCTAGTCTCCTAGCCGTTCCTCAAGCTCCCGAATCCGAGCTGCCTGAGCTGCAATGACTCCTGAAGCCCCCTCTGCAGCGGGATCACTCAGGAAGGAAATGACCTCATCTGAAAGGGCCTGCTTGATCCTCATACTCCTGAGGCTAGCCAAAGTAGCTTGGTAATTCTGCCGGATCATACGGACCTCGAAGCAACGGGCCTGCCTTTGCTCCTCCAGCTTCTCTTCCGCGGCAATACGGCGTGAGGTCTGCTCCTCAAGCTGCCTCTCCAGATAAGCACTCTGTATCCTGAGCTCCTGGGCCTCCCGTACCCATATCTGCTGAAGCCGCTTATGAGAAACCCGCTCAGACTCTAGAATGTCCTCATAGGTGGGAGCCAAGACTACAGGAGGATCTTCGGGTACTGGGGCCTGAGTCTGTATCTGTTCCTTGATCCAGAAGAGATAATCCTTCACATGGGCTTCTGAGAAGACGGGACCATGCATAAAGCGGACATAAGACCACTCCTTCATCAACCAGGCATTCAGCTTCATAGAAAGAGGCCCAAGACGATCCTCGTATCCATATGGGATGATAATCCCCTGGGTCGCTCGGAACTGACGAAGAACCCGCAGAGGAAGATAAAGCACTGCATGCCTCAGGCCAGCCAGAATCAGAAAGTTGCGGTCTCGGAAGCTAATCACTGTCTCCGCATTGGGCTGATAAGTACCAGGCCATCTCACCTAGTCATCCTGAAGCGAGCCCAAGAAAGTGAACCAGCCCTGTTTGCCCCCTGGAATATCGGGGCACCCCCTGTTGCTCATCAACAGAGGGACTTTCAGACTCGGGAAGAAGTGTCGATTGATCTCTTCAATCTGGCTCAAATGATCAAGTAGCCAAAGCTGCAAAGGAAAAGAAAGGTGTCAGCACATTGTATATAAATAAAAAAAAAAAATAAAAAAAAAAGAAGAAGCAAAAAAGGCAAAAAGAAAGCCAAAAAGCAAGAAAAAAAGAAAAAAAAAATTTTTTTTACCTGCAGGATCTGGGCACATGCTAGGAAGCGTTTCGACTTCCTATTGTAGCAGTCGGTCAAGGCCTGATATATCCCAGCCAAAATCATAGGGGCCAACCTCTCCCGCTCCCTAACCTGGCATATCACGGAAATCAAGGCCAAGTCCACCTCGTCATCCTCCCGTGGGAAAAGCAACTGGTTGACCACTATCAGGGTCAACGCATTGAATCGGGCCTCCTTATCTTCTCCCCTCAAAAGCTTCTCAGTCAAAAAAGCCTTAGATAGGGTCAAAAGGGTGTCAGAATCCCCCAAGTCCTTCTTCCCTATGCCCAAAAAAGTAGAAGCTTCCTTCTTGTAACTGGGCCTAAGAGGTGGATTCACCACCTTCTCATCAAACCTCAGGCCCAGGATGGTTTCCACCTCTTCAATGGTTGGGGTCATCTCATGGGTCCCAAAACGGAACAAGTTGAGATCAGGAACCCAATGACCAATCATGGCCTCTATAATCTCCCACCTGAAGGGAACCTTGGGAATGAGCAGGGTATGGCCTAGATTGGTAGTACCCCATCTCCTCTCCTCATCTAGGGACATAGAGTTAACCCACCTTGTGTAAAAGGAATCCACAGGGTTGTACCTAGTGAGATTTGGGGGTTTTGATCTAAAAGGCTGTTTTGCAGGGGAGGCAGTGTGGACAGACAATAACGGGGCAGAAGATGATCCGGATTCCATTGGATTTGACGGGAGCAAGCTAGAACTCAAGAGGAGGAAGCAAAAGGCGAAAAAGGGGGTTTCTAAACTCAAAAACTCGTAAAAAAATGCTCAAATCCCGAGGCAGGTTGCATTTATAGCATCTTTTAACATATCCGGTAACTCAGACCGGATACAAAAGCTTTATACATATCCGGATAAGTATACCGGATACAAAGGATTCCATGAATATCCGGTATCACATACCGGATACAAAGACAAATCAATGTATCCGGTATGTTAGACCGGATACCGAGAAAAAAATGCAAAAAAGGAGCTAAGGATGAAAAAATCCGAATTTTTTTACCTGTTTTACCTGCTTACAAGTCATAATTGCATAGAATGGAGAGCAAAAGATGTGCAAGACATGATAGAGTGAATAAAAAGTTTTTTTCATATATATCTGAAAGTTTTTGTACAGGGATGATAAAAATACATGAAAATGAAAAATATAATCCTAATCTACTCCTATGCAGGATCATCCCCGCGTCCTCGGCCGCGTCCACCTCTACGGCGTCTCCCCCAAAGGGCTCGGCCTCTAGAGTATGCAAGAATCCGCTCGGCCGCATGGCGAGGATGCCGACCTACCACCTGCTGAAGATGATACTCCAAGCAATAATCCTCGAGATCTGGGGGAGGAGCAGGAGTAGAATCGGGGGAAGAAGCCTCGGGCTCAGTAGCAACCGGCCCAACTGGGCCCTCATCCAAAGCATCCTCTGCTCCCGCAGCTCCAGAAGGCCCAGCATCAGCAGCAGAGGGGCCAGGATCAGAAGTAGCTGAGTCCACAGAAAAGAGAAAAATCAGGAGACTCAGATATAAGGAAGAGTAAAAGAGGAGAATGAAAAGAAGATCATACCAGGAATGTCTGCAGAAGGAGCAGGGGGATCCGGCTCGTCAGGATCAGCAGCTGGGACATCCACAGGATCAGAGGCCCGAGCAGGAGATGGGTCAGGAATCAGGAAATCATGCTCAAAGAAGGCATCCTGATCATGGACCGGGCCCTGCACAAGTCAAACAAGCATATCAGAATAGCAGAAACAGGAAAATAATGAAAGAAATGAACATATGAGAAGGCCAGATACCTGTCTAGACTGGAGCTCAGCAACTAGGGCCTCCAGCTCCCTGATCCGGGCATCCCGCTGGGCCACGACCGCATCGTGCTCCGCGATCATATCATCGATCGCAGCCCGCTGGCTCTCGAACCGGTCCCGAATGGAGTTCAGCTCGTGTACCTGCCAATAAGAACGGAAGCATGGTCAGAAAGGCATAAGGAAGGAAAAGAGGATAAAAATGGGAAGAGTACAAGGCTTACCGTGTCCTCATGGATCCGGATACGGATCCCGCAAATCTCTGTCACCCCGGCACGAGTGGGTCGATCCATCAAGCATCCAATAGACACCCTCTGGAACCACTCGTCATAATCTCCGGCTGCTGTGAGCCCCTCGGCATCCAGGAAGTGATCAAACTGATCCACATCGAAGCCAGGAAGGAGAGTATCGGGACCCACAGCAGGAGGAGGGACGGGGATGCGAAGTGCGCCAGTGTGCTGGTAGTACAGGCGCTCTCCCAAGTACATCACCCTACCAAGCCTCCCAAGGAAGCACTGGTAAGGCTGACGTCGGAGATCTCTCTCAAAAGCATCCTGTACTGCCATCTCACGGGCAACTCCGACATCCACGTCATCTGGACGGGATAGAATGAGCTGCAAAGAAGCAAAGTGGTCAGATACAGTCAAGATACAGGAAAGAAAATAAAAGAAAAAATAGAGGACTTACATCAGATCGGCGTGCACGGTCTAAGTGCACCCGAGCGGTATGAGGCTGGCTCCTATCGGCATCTCGAACCTGGGCCGACCATCGCAGGGCCACAGGGAAATCCGCAACCTCAGGAACCGGGGAGGGGCGGAAGAAGGTCATATAGGTGTACATGAACACCTAGCAAAAGAAAAATCAGTCAAGAAAAGATAAAGCCTAAAGAATTAAGCCAGACAGATGAATGCAATACCTGTAAAATCTGCCAGAAGAACCGGCTGCTGACTCCATCACCTCTAGGAGATGCTAAGCCTCGAACCGCTCGGCACAGCCCGGCCAAGATGGTCCCATAGATCAGCCGACCCCATGCTAGCTGGCGGGTCTGATAGAAATCTCTCAAGGCGTCCAAAAAGAGCGGACTGACACCGGTAGTATCCTCCGGGAAGAAGCAGCTCCCCAACATCAGCAGGAATACATGTCGGAAAATCGGCGCAAAGGCTGCATCCTCCACAGAAACGGTCTCGTGCCTCCTCTCAAAATGGCGAGCCAGACTCTCCCGCAGCCAGCTAATGGAGAGCCGGCCACTCCTCCCATCCCAGGCAGTAGGTGGCAGGGCCTGATACCCCAAAAGGAGGCCAATATCCTCCGAAGAAGGCCGCTCCAAGACAATGGTCCGCCCCGTCAGAGGAATGCCCGTAATCATCACAAAATCAGAGGGGCGGATCCCCAGCTCCACGTCTGGCAGATGGAATGACTGCGTCTCGGGGAAATATCTCTCCATCATGGCAAAAATAAGCGGACGGTCGGCTCTGAACGATGGAATACTGAGGAAGTGATCCAGGTGGCACCTCCCAAACTCCCGCCTGAGTGCCGGAGAAAGTGACCGTGCCAACTCGTTGAATCTCCCCCAGCTGCCGCGCAAGTGAGAAGAGTAGTAGGGAAGCGGCACATCCGCCCTGATGCACATGGAAGGATGGCTATCCAAGTCATGGAGAAGCTCTGTATCCTGAACAGAGGCCCTCAACTCCTCAGAGACCCCGGCCAGAGCCACAGCAACCCCCTCCGGAGCCGTATCTCTGGCTCTGCCTCGGCCTCTGCCACGGCCTCTCTCGCCCTCAGGGGCCTGATCCTGAACTCTGCCTCTGCCTCGGCCTCGACCCCGAGCCGGTGCAACCACGGGCTAAAATTCAAGAGAAAGGTGTGAAGGTTGTGTGGGAAAGAAGGATAGAAGAAAGAAAGAAAAATTTTTGGAAGCCTACCTCAGCGGAACTCTCTCTGGAGACATCTAGCGGCTCCGACAGAGTGGCGCTGGAACTCGCCTCTGTCCGAGCCCGCGAACTGGAGGGCTGATCAGCAGGGTCAACCTCCTCTCTAACTCGAGAACGACTCCTAGCCATCTACACAGGGAAGTGTTTTATGAATTTCAGTTTAAATTTATAAAATCTGGCTTTGCTTATAATTCGCGTTCAGATTACATAATTTTTCCAGATTATCGTGAATCATGTCTCGAGGGCATTTTATCGGTTTCAGTACAAGGTTTTCAAAAAAGTGTTTGGTATTTCTGATTAATTAATAATCTTGTGCCAAGTTACTTATCAGAAACTTTACCTTACTTTTGTCTAGGTTCACAGGATTTCTATTATGTCTCGAAGGGAGACACTCATGGAGACAGGATAAAAGCAGAAGTGAAAATTGACAAACTGGGTCAAGAAGAAAGGGAAAAGATTTTGACCAAGCCCACAATCTTTTGTGCTTTCCAATTTTTGCAAGCATAGCAATAACGGGTTCTAGCCAATGGTTGATGAGCCCACTGGAAAGCCAGCAATGTCTTGCAATTTCGGTTCTGAACGTCTAAATCTTGATTGTAGATTGGACTACGGGCTCATTTATGACATCGCAAGTCAATTTCGTGGCCACTCGGCCATGATTCATCAAAAGAATTCATGGCCTTTTTGGTCGCGAATACTCAAATAATAAAAAATGGTCATCGGCCGCATGTTTGTTTAAAAAGAAGGCCTCGTCGACCATGATTAATTAAACAATAAAAATCGGCCGCTTGTTTGTTTTAAAAGTATGATTTTTCGGCCGTGATTATCTAAATAATAAAAAAATGGTCATGGCCGCGTGGTTATAGTAAAAGCAGTCCTTTTCAGTTTAAAAAGCACTGTGATTACACAAATAATTAAAAAATGATCGTCAGACCGAATGTTTGATTAAAAACAGGCCTTTTTGACCATGAATAGTCAAATAATTAAAAAAAATAGGCACATGGCCTCACTTTTCGTGAGAAAGGGTGAGACCAGTCATATTTTTTGTACAAAATGGTCATACCGGTAACGCCCTTGCTATTGAATTATTCGGTTGCATGGTCTTGGTCATGATTTTTCATGCCGAATGTACAAAAGGGGTCCATTTGGTTGTAATTTGGCATGGCGAATCCACAATTAGCCATAAAAATGGCTATACTCACCGTTTTATTTCGGTCAAAAATAAATACTCGGATTTTGACCGATTCTTATGTTAACACCTGAAACAAATGAGACCCATCTTAGCCTAATATGGCTAGTCCTCATAACAGGTGTACACTTTCTCATCATGTCTTACTGCAGCGACGTAATGAGAAAGTGAGAAGTGGGGGGGGGGGGGGGGCAATGTTTACACCCGCCGTAGCCCGGCAGTAATATGGAATACTATGTGGCTCCAAGTATCCCTCAATTTAGGGGACTGGGGTCCGTTAAGAAACCCACCATTACGTAGGAGGTTGGCCACAAGATAGGACCCTGTAAAAGAACATGGGAAGTGAGGTCCCACATTTTCTAATAACGTGGGTGGTTTTTGTAAGGTGGGGTTCTGTAGACACCCCAAATTGCACAAACAATCATCAAAAATCATTATCTCCTGGAAAGCCAGCACAGAATTTGAAGAAAATAAACTTTTATCTGTATCCGGATACTCAATCCGGATACAAATACCCTTTCCCGTATCCGGATACTCATACCGGATACATGTCGGGCTTAGCGTATCCGGTACCATGTACCGGATATCTTAAAGCCCTTTGTTATCCGGTCTGATATATCGGATACCTTAAGTTTGCTCAAAATTAGGGTTTTCCGAGAGCTTTTCACTTTTACCATCATGTCCCTCATTAAATGAGGGGAAATCGCGGAAATAACCTTAGGGTTTAGGTTGGAGGGGTTCTAGACATTAAGTTGTGTCTACCAATGACCTTAGCCCTTGCCTATAAATAGGAGCCTCCTCCTTGAGCAAAGGGGACTCAACTCTTGTTTTGAATTCTCGCAAAGAAGAACTCCAAGAGAAAGAAGAAAACCGCTGTGGAATCGCCTCCAGAACTCAGGTAAGCCTCAACTTTTCTTTTTATTTTCTGTCTTTACATTCCTAGATCTAGATCTCTTCTTCTACCTTTCTGTAGTGTAAAGCCTTGTTTGTATGTGTGGAAATCCTTCCCCGGCTCAAAGTATCTCAAGACTCCCCTAGCCGTAAAACGTGAAGGTGGATCTAGGAGAAACGAGACTGGGGATTGACCCTAGTGCTAGAACCTATGTAGCATAAGGCCTTTTTGATTGATTGTAAACCGTTCCATATTCAAAGTACCCTTGATTATCTTAAAGAGAACAGAGGGAAACGATAATGGAACGGAACCCTAGGCTATGCTAGAACCTATTTTGTTGAATCTATATGCATGTGTATGGATCTTGCTTGGTTTTTTCACTTTTGCACACATATCACTATTTTGGCGGGATAGGCTCATATTTGGGGTTTATTGCATTTATTGTGATAAATCTCAAATAAATGGCCTCAATCAATTCTGGAATGCCTTTCGGATGATTTTGAAGTATTTGTGTTCATCTTACACGAATTTCATTTTTTATCAATTTTCGGATTTGGTTTTTACTCAAAAATGGCTTAGCTTGACAGCACCTGTACCCTTACTTCGGACGTCCGTAACTTCATCATCTGGATGAATTTTGGGGCGATTCCAGAACCATGGGAAAGGTGAGGCTGTCTAGTTTATGTCCACCAAATTTCATAATTTTCTATCTAGCCGATTTTTGACACCTCTCTGTCGAAGTTAAGTGGACAGTTCAGGTCCAAGTACAGAACTTGTCACTTCGACGGACCGCCATGTGTTCGTTTTAAGTCCGATTCGAGCGGTTTTTATTTCTGAGTACTCCTTTTTGAGTCTATTTTCAAATCCAGTTGGTTTCATAATTTTTGGATTCCATTTGAATTATTGGTAGCCGATTTACTCAGAACTGCTCATTTGCATTTTTCTGGGTAAATCTGTGATCTTCGGGGCCTGTTCGGGAGACCACCCAAGGCACATCCGAAGGGATTTTTGTATGAGGCTAGTTTCTGTTGAAAGATGGCCATACAGAATTCAATCACACCAAATTTCGTGGATTTCTATGTAGTGGATTTTTCTAGACAATTTTCCAAAGTTGCCCACTTACTACTTTTAAAAATCCCCAACAGCAACTTCAAAGGAGCATAACTCCTAGGATTTTTATCGGATTAACTTGAGATTTTGCATGAGCTCCTTATTTATCATAATCTTTTAAATAGAGTTGGTTTGAATCAATTCAGAATTGGATTTGAATGATTTTAAGGCAAATGGCATACTTTTTACCGAATTTTCCGGATTTGATTTAACTTGGTTTTATGCAACCTCTATTTTGATTTCCATCTTTTGAAATACTTCAGAAGTGATATTGACATAAGAGAAGATCTAAAATCCATTTGGATCTTCATGTGAAAATATCATACATTGTTCCTTTTTCAAGGTTTCTCATGATTTTTAGCAAGCTTTCTTACTTTGTTTTTTGCATGAATATACACTTGGCAACCACTTCGTGTGGATGAATGGGGGTGCCTAACACCTTCCCCCGTTCATAATCTAATCCCCTTACCCATCTCTGGATTTGATTTTCAAGTAGGGTTATTTTTATCCTAGAATGTTTCTTTTGGCTATTTTTGCCCACTTTTAAACTTTTGGTGTCCATTCTCACCCCAAAATCATGAATGGTGGCGACTCTCCCAATTTTTGCGTTGAGCCCGTGTGTTGACGGAGGGACGATCACTCCGGTGATTTTTTCCCATGTCTCACAACTGGCGACTCTGCTGGGGACGTGTGGATTTAAGCCATTTTGTTTGTTCATGCTTTTCTATACTTTTGGATGCTTGCTATTTTGATTACTCTATTTGGGCATATTGTTACATTTCAAATCAGATTGGTATGCTTTGGATAATGGCATAAGCATGTTGCTTGATTTTTGTTGAAAAGAAAACCCATATTGTGATATGACTTGGCTATATTATGTGATAGCATGTGTTATTTTGGGGTTTGAAGGCCATGAGCTAAAAAAAAAAAATACAATATTTGAAATCTGGAAATTTTATGTGTATTTTGGGTATTCAAGCATGTTTTGCCATGAATAAAGTTTTTTTGTGCTTAATGTTTGTATGATGCCATGCCTTTGATTTGGGGGTATAGGAAGACTTGATTTGAGCATGAAAGTAAAGGGAAAAAAATCTGGAAATTTAGTGCATATTTTGGGAGTTTTAAAGCATGCTTTTACCATCAAAACTTTTCTCGTATCATGTCAAGTAGTGCTAAATTTTTAGGCATCAACTTGGGGTAGAAATGGTATACTTTGAGCATGAAAAAGAGCATGAAATCTGGGATTTTAGGGAATGCTTTTGAGTTTCAAGCATGCTTACATGAGTTGATTGTTGTTTGCACAAATAACATGTTTTGTATACCACTTTTTGGGCATGTAATATTTTTGTGCATATTTGGTGCTTGCTTGCTTGTATTTAGCTTCATTATTTTGTCATATATGCCTTGGCTTGAAATTGAATGCATGGCTACGAAAAAGAGTGGCAAGGGGCTGGGACGTTGTGAATGATTACCACAATTTTAAAATTGCACTTGAGCACTTGAAACAATTTGCACATCCTACCCTTTACCTATTAGGAAGTTGAACCATGAATGTGTGTAGCTTGGCGCACCGAGGTCGTGACTTCGGAAAGCGAAAGTGAAAACATTTACCTTAGAATTTGAGTCAATGATGTGATGACAATGGGATCTGTGATTCGATTCCGGGCATCACTAGACTTGAGTTCTAAGTTGCCAATTAAGCCAAAACCCAAAAACCATACGCTTGAAGGTGGAGAAACACGTTTTCGGCTAAAAGCACACAATTGCGTTTGGGGAATTGGGTGTAAATGTGGGAAGGCCGTTTGCATGTTTTACAGGCCAAGGTATAATGTGAATACCATATTGAATGAAGGTAATACAAGGTGACAAGGTAAAACCATGTTCTTTTCATGAATTTGGGGATTTTGCAAATATAATGTCCAAGCCCAATTTGGGGCAAGTTTTGAAGGTCAAATTAAGGTGAACATCAATTGGGAATGAAAAAAAATCAAATCTGGTGAAAAAATGAGTCAAAAAGGGCCATTTCGGCAATAACCGGCAACTCAGGCCGGTTAATAACAACCCTGTTCATATCCGGTATATATTTCCGGATAAAAAGGCATATGCGTGAATCCGGTTATGGTAACCGGATACAATAAGGCATATTATTATCCGGAATGTTATACCGGATACGTTCAAAAATGCACAAATTGGCTTTTCAGCCCAAGTTTTCAGAATAAAATGCCTAAAACACTGTGGATAATCCTTAGGCACCCCGAAAAGAACATAAGAACTGTTCCCAAAAATACAAAAAAAAAAAAAAAAGAAAAACAAAAAAAAAGAATAAAATAAAATATTCTTTCAGGATTTAACCTAAGTTTGAAAATCAAAGAGGAAACCAAGGTGTCATATTTTTTGACACCAACTCAACTCAAACATGTGTCAGTCAAACTCTGGAACTTGAAAACTAAGAAAATTCAGCAAATTTGAAGAAAAAAAAACCTTTGGTTGGTTATTTTTATCAATCAAATCAAAAAAAGTGGGACACTTGGAAGCCCTAGAATATTCCATGAAAACCTTGGTTGGTTATTTTTATCAATCACATCAAAAAAAAATAAAAACCTTTGGTTGGTTATTTTTATCAATCAAATCAAAAAAAGTGGGACACTTGGAAGCCCTAGAATATTCCATGAAAACCTTTGGTTGGTTATTTTTATCAATCACATCAAAAAAAAATGAAAACCTTTGGTTGGTTATTTTTATCAATCAAATCAAAACATTTGTGGGATACTTGGATAGAGTAGTCCAAGACACCTTTGGTTGGTTATTTTTATCAATCAAATCAAAACATTTGTGGGATACTTGGATAGAGTAGTCCAAGACACCTTTGATTGGTTATTTTTATCAATCAAATCAAAACATTTGTGGGATACTTGGATAGAGTAGTCCAAGACACCTTTGATTGGTTATTTTTATCAATCAAATCAAAACATTTGTGGGATACTTGGATAGAGTAGTCCAAGACACCTTTGGTTGGTTATTTTTATCAATCAAATCAAAACATTTGTGGGATACTTGGAAGCCCTAGAATATTCCAAGACACCTTTGATTGGTTATTTTTATCAATCAAATCAAAACATTTGTGGGATACTTGGAAGCCCTAGAATATTCCAAGACACCTTTGATTGGTTATTTTTATCAATCAAATCAAAACATTTGTGGGATACTTGGATAGAGTAGTCCAAGACACCTTTGGTTGGTTATTTTTATCAATCAAATCAAAACATTTGTGGGATACTTGGAAGCCCTAGAATATTCCAAGACACCTTTGATTGGTTATTTTTATCAATCAAATCAAAACATTTGTGGGATACTTGGAAGCCCTAGAATATTCCAAGACACCTTTGATTGGTTATTTTTATCAATCAAATCAAAACATTTGTGGGATACTTGGATAGAGTAGTCCAAGACACCTTTGGTTGGTTATTTTTATCAATCAAATCAAAACATTTGTGGGATACTTGGAAGCCCTAGAATATTCCAAGACACCTTTGGTTGGTTATTTTTATCAATCAAATCAAAACATTTGTGGGATACTTGGAAGCCCTAGAATATTCCAAGACACCTTTGGTTGGTTATTTTTATCAATCAAATCAAAACATTTGTGGGATACTTGGATAGAGTAGTCCAAGATACCTTTGGTTGGTTATTTTTATCAATCAAATCAAAACATTTGTGGGATACTTGGATAGAGTAGTCCAAGACACCTTTGGTTGATTATTTTTATCAATAAAATCAAAACATTTGTGGGATACTTGGAAGCCCTAGAATATTCCAAGACACCTTTGGTTGGTTATTTTTATCAATCAAATCAAAACATTTGTGGGATACTTGGATAGAGTAGTCCAAGACACCTTTGGTTGATTATTTTTATCAATCAAATCAAAACATTTGTGGGATACTTGGAAGCCCTAGAATATTCCAAGACACCTTTGGTTGGTTATTTTATCAATCAAATCAAAACATTTGTGGGATACTTGGATAGAGTAGTCCAAGACATCTTTGGTTGGTTATTTTTATCAATCAAATCAAAAAAAAAAATGAAAACCTTGGTTGGTTATTTTTATCAATCAAATCAAAAAAAAATTGGGACCCTTGGAAGCCCTAGAATATTCCAACTCAAAACAAAAAAAAAAACAAAAACAAAAACAAAAAATTTTTTTTCTGGCTGGTGTTCACCTAACCTACTGGTTTACATATATAGGGGTGTGACTCAAGTTAAGTGGAAGCTAACATGTTCTATTCATTTTTTTTCACAGGTACATTTACACTTATTGGCAATCATTGCTCCCGTGACCAGATCCAAAGCAAGAACAATGAATACTGAAGAGAACCAAGCCCAAGCTACCGTCCCTGCTCAGGACTTTACTCAACTGCAGGAGCAAGTGGCCGGTCTGGCCAAAATGCTGGGGGACCTACTGGCGGCTCAGGCCCAACAGGCCCAAGCCCCGAACCAGGCATCTACTTCCCATCAGGCACCACCACCTCAGGCCTACATTCCGCCTCCGGTTCAGCCCATGCCTGAGCCCATTTCTGAACCAGTCCCTGAACCCATTCTGATCAGGGAAAATATGGCGGAGTCTGAGAAAGAGCTGAAGAAAGAAAAGGCCCGAGATGAGATGGAAAAGAAAATGCTGCTGAGGATAGAAAGAATCCAGGCAGAGCTGAAAGAGGTGAAGGGGGGAGGCAGCCATGCAGGCACCACCTTCGAGGACCTGTGCATGTACCCGGACGTCTGTCTACCGGCTAAGTTCAGGTGCCCGGATTTTGACAAGTTTGATGGCACGGGCTGCCCATTAAGCCATCTGAAACTATACTGCGGGGCCCTGTGCCAGTTTGGCCGGGACGATGGAATACTGATCCAGCTCTTCCAGAGGAGTTTGACCGGGTCGGCCCTTCGGTGGTTCGCTACAGTGGACCATGGAAGGATTAGAAGGTGGAAGGACTTGGCCGATGCTTTCTTGGACCAATACAAGTTCAACTCTGAGATCGTGCCGGACCGGTACGACATGATGAGGATGACCAAGGGGAAAGATGAACCGGTACGGCAGTACGCCAAGAGATGGAGAGAGGCCGCCTCCCAGGTCAGGCCACCTATGCAAGAGCCGGAGATGATCTCCACATTTATGGGCACACTGGGGCAGCCCTTTTACAACCATCTGGTGGGTCAGATCACCACCAACTTTGCAGCCCTGGTACAGGTAGCGGACCGGATTGAGGAAGGGGTCAAGTCAGGAAGGCTGATAGACTACTCCACTCTGACTGGGCAGTCTGAGTCCTCGGCCTCCATGGCCCAGAAGAAAGGGACCGGATTCAAAAAGACGGGGGCCCGAAAAGAAGGGGAGGTGAACCTAGTCCAGGCTCCTCCAGCCAAGAAGCCACTTCACGTCAACATCTCGGCACCCCAACAGGCCCAGCAGGCCCAGCAGTCGTACCAAACCCCGATGAATGTCAACTTCTCTCCTTCTGTGCCAGCTAACACAAGGAGGACTTTTTCTAAGGAGGAGCGGGATGCCTGGTTCGCAGCAAGAAAGAACCGGGTTTTCACCCCTCTACCCATATCTCTTTCCCAGCTATTGCCAACCCTGCTAAAGGGTGAATACTTGACTCTGAAAGAGCCTAACCCGAATGCCACCAGAGGGAGAAATTTTGACACATCGGTCACCTGTGACTTCCACATGGGTGCACCGGGGCATTCTACAGATACTTGCTGGGTATTGAAGCATGCGGTCCAGGACCTGTTGGACCAGAAGGCCTTGGTGTTCAACACTGCTGCACCGGCCCCGTCCGGGAATGATATTGGGCAGAACCCTCTGCCTTACCACAATGGGGCAGGCCCATCCAACTCCATCACTGCCATATCCACCACCAGAAGGGCCTTTGACCCATCACAGCTCATAGCCCCTGTGGGGACCACAGTCCAGGTCTGATTCTTCCCCGAGGAGGAAAAAGAGGAGATCAACATGGTCTCCCAAAAAAATAATAATCTTGCTGCTGAGGACATAAGTTCCTCTCTAAACCGGGTCTCTTCACTCATGGCCCAGATGAATACTGCAAGACCCCCATTGGTCTTCAATTGCAGTCCACCCATTTATTCACCATCCAAGCCGTCTAAGGCTCCACTGGTCATCAATCTTGACCCCACCACTGCTTCCATCACTTCTTCTGTCCCCACCAAATCCAAACTTCAACCCCTGGTTGTAAATGTGCAGCCAGCCCATACTATCCTTAAACCGGCCCATACATCCCGGTCCAAACTCCAGCCACTAGTGGTTGACATCCCTAAATTAGCCTATTCAGAGGCCGCTGTACCATGGAACTACAGCGAGGGAATCACGGCTACGGTTCCAGCGGTTAGAAACCCGAACCAGGAGGAGGTAAACCTCATGACGAGGTCAGGGAGATGTGCAGGGGGTGAAGAGAAAGAAAAAGAGACAGAAGTAGAAAAAGAAAAAATAGAAAAAGAAAATGAAGAAAAAAGAAAACAGAAGGGAAAAAATAAAGTGGGAGAAGACACCCCCCAGGGTGCAGAAAATGAGGCAGCAGACCTCATAAAAATCATCAAGAAAAGTGAATTCAATCTTGTGGACCAGCTGAACAAGGTCCCGGCCCAGATTTCAATACTGGGCCTTTTGCTGAATTCCGAAAAGCATAGGGATGCATTGTTAAGGGTGCTGCAGAGTGCACACGTACCCCAGACAATTGATCCAGACCAGCTTGGTAAAATGGTTGGTCAAATCTTGTCACATAATGTGATAAGTTTCTCAGAGGGTGAGATCAGCCCAGGTGGGTGTTATCATGTGGACCCTTTGCACATCACTGTGCTTTGTAAGGGCTGCATGGTTGCACGGGTTTTAATTGACAACGGGTCAGCGTTAAACGTTTGCCCGTTAATCACTTTTACCAAACTGGGTCTGGACCAGTCGAGGATCAAACGGAATGGGCGGATAGTGAGGGCTTTTGATAGCTCCAAGACCCACTCCCTAGGGGAGATTGAACTGCCGGTCACAATTGGGCCGAATATCTTTAACATCACATTTGAAGTGATGGATATACCCGCAGCTTTCAATCTGCTCCTAGGAAGGCCGTGGATACATTCGGCTAGGGCAATACCATCCACGCTCCACCAGAGGGTGAAATACATAAGAGGGCAAAGGGTGATAACAGTCCTAGCCGAAAACTTGGTGCCGCCCATTGTGTCACCTGATGTACCCTTGATCAATGTTGATCTAACTGTCGACAAGATTGCATTCCACTCATTTCAATTTGAGGCGGTAAATTACATACCTGGGGGGTGTGAGAAAAAGAAAGAAAAGGGGACCACTGCAGAAAGGATGGTCAAGAAAGTGATGGAGAAATACCACTTTCACCCAGGGAAAGGCCTGGGGATCAATCTGCAGGGGATGGTGGAGCCAATCACGGCTAAGAAACTGATCCCCAAGGTAGGGTTGGGCTTCAAGCCCAGAGGTTGGAGAAGAATGAAATACGAAGAAGGGGAGAGCAGAAGCAAAGGAAAACTCCTTCATTTAAGGGAAAGTTTCCCTAAACCCGCTTATATAATCCAAATTTCTCCTCCCATGGACCAGTCCAAGCCTCCATACCACAACCTCAACCCATTTCAGAAGCCTGTTGTTTCGGCCCTACAACCCTATAACTCATCTCCAATACTGGGAGCAGTGGATGGGCTTGGACCACAGCCCGAGCAGCAGGTTGACTTTTCTGAAGATGTTGGTGCATTCTTCGCCATGACTGAAGGCGAAAAGACAGGGGCAGACATGGACCTGCCATTTATTGACTGGGCCGCAGTAAAGGTTCCAGACAAGGTCATTTCTGGATTGGGCCCCGCAGCAGAAAAGGGCAGTACCCACCCGGTGATGATGGCATCCGATGCTGGGTTTGAAGAGCAGGCTTTCCCTATTTCCCCTGCTCCCCAAAATTTTGTACTGAACAATTGGGAGGAAACTCCCCTTACCTTTGAAGCAGCGTCTGTGTGGCAAACTGACGCGGCTTCCAAAAAAAAACTCCAATAGTGGAATGCCATTTCCCTGAAGGTTCTAATGGGCCTTCGTCTTCAGGGGAATTATGTTTAGAAGGCCCACAAAAAAACCAAAAAGATTTTTCTATTTTTTCTAGGAAATTTAATTTTTTCAAAAAGGTCCACACCACTTATGAACCATATAATCAGACCGAATTGGACCAGGTTGAATATGACTTCGACCTTGAGCTCGACTTTGATCTCATGGGGGTCGAAGAAGAGACCGAGGTCGAAGAAGAAGACGTTCCAAAAGAAATTGAATACCAATTGGAACGTCATGAAAAGGGGGTCCAACCTAATATTGAGGAGACCATATCCATAAATCTTGGGACCACAGAGGACCCAAAAATTGTGAAAATCGGGTCATGCTTGTCTGATGTGCAGAAAAATGAAATGTCACAATTCTTGGCAGATTACAAGGATGTGTTTGCTTGGTCATATCGGGACATGCCGGGGTTGGACACAGACATGGTGGTGCATAAGTTGCCAATTTTGCCAGGGGTTAAGCCGATTAAGCAGAAGCTGAGAAGATTGAAGCCGGAATGGACCTTGAAGGTCAAGGATGAAGTGGTCAAACAATTTCAAGCCGGATTTTTGGCAGTTTCTACATACCCAGAGTGGCTTGCAAACATAGTGCCAGTACCAAAGAAGGACGGGAAGGTCCGAATGTGCGTGGACTATAGAGACTTGAACAGGGCAAGCCCGAAGGACGATTTCCCGCTTCCACACATCGACATTCTGGTCGATAATACTGCGGTACATAGCTTGTTTTCCTTCATGGATGGTTTCTCAGGATATAATCAGATCAAGATGGCTAAGGAGGATCAAGAGAAAACAGCATTTATCACACCTTGGGGTACGTTTCACTATACAGTCATGCCGTTTGGGCTTAAGAACGCTGGGGCAACATACCAGCGGGCCATGACTGCACTATTTCATGACATGATCCATAAGGAGATGGAGGTCTATGTGGACGATATGATTGCCAAATCATGCAAAGAGGAGGACCACTTGATCAATCTGAAGAAAGTGTTTGATCGGCTCAGGAAGTACAGTCTACGGCTTAACCCAGCTAAATGCGTCTTTGGGGCTACATCAGGGAAGTTACTGGGGTTCATAGTAAGCCGAAGAGGAATTGAAATTGACCCGGCTAAAGCCAAGGCCATAATTGAAATGCCAGCACCCAGAACTGAGAAGGAGGTTCATGGCTTTCTTGGAAGGATTCAATACATAAGCCGGTTCATAGCACAGCTCACTGCTATCTGTGAACCAATTTTCAAACTTTTGAGGAAAGATAACCCGACGGTCTGGAATGAGGACTGCCAGCAGGCATTTGACACAATAAAGAGGTATTTGCTGAACCCACCTGTGCTAGTGCCACCAACTCCAGGAAGACCACTGATACTGTACTTGTCAGTGTTGGAAACGTCAATGGGATGTGTCTTGGGGCAGCATGATGAGACTGGTAGAAAAGAAAGGGCAATTTACTATCTGAGTAAAAAATTCACGGAATATGAAGCCAAATACTCACCATTGGAGAAGACTTGTTGTGCTCTAGTGTGGGCCACTCAGAGGCTAAGGCATTATTTCCTTAGTCACTCCACACTATTAATATCCCGGATGGACCCTCTGAAATATTTATTTGAGAAACCGGCACTGACTGGCAGGACGGCAAAGTGGCAACTGCTACTGTCCGAATTTGACCTCACGTACATCACCCAGAAGGCGATCAAGGGTCAAGCCATAGCTGATCACCTGGCTGCACATCCTTTGCCAGAATATCAACCCTTGAAGACCAACTTCCCAGATGAGGCAATTCTGTACACTGAAGAGGAGGACAGTGAGAGTTCTTGGCAAATGTTCTTCGATGGGGCCGCCAATATGAATGGGAACGGAATAGGGGCAGTCTTGGTTAAACCAGATGGTTCACATATCCCGATTGCAGTAAAACTGAGATTCCAGTGCACCAATAACATAGCAGAATATGAGGCGTGCATAATTGGATTGCAAGCAGCCATGGATCATGGAGTAGAGGAACTTGACGTATATGGGGATTCGAGTCTTATCATCTTCCAAACAACTGGTGAGTGGAAAACCAAGGATCACAAATTGATCCCCTATCACCAGTACTTGGAAGAAATAAGCACAAATTTCACTCGAATTTCCTTCAACTATATGCCAAGGGCCAAGAATCAGTTTGCGGATGCTCTAGCAACATTAGCTTCAATGGTCAGCATACCAGAAGGAGTAGACATCAGACCGCTGGAAATTGAGGTCCGAGATGAACCGGCTTACTGTCTCGTTCTAGAGGGAGCACCAGAAGAAGAAACACCATGGTTTCAAGATATCAAGAATTTCTTGAACAATCGGAGTCTGCCAGAAAATGCCACTGCTACTGAGAAGAGGACAATACAGAGATTGGCTGGTCAATTTCTGCTAAGTGGTGGACATGTGTACAAGAGGTCACATAACGACATTCTGCTCAGATGTGTTGCCAAGGCTGAATCGGAAAGGCTGATTGAGACTGTACATGGAGGAGTCTGTGGGCCCCATATGAGTGGGCACATGCTGGCTAAGAAGATCCTGAGGCTGGGATACTACTGGACGACCATGGAGCGTGACTGCTGTATACATGTCAGGAGGTGCCATCAATGCCAAATCTATGCAGACAACAAGCATGCACCCCCAGGTGAGCTGCACAACATGACATCACCCTGGCCCTTCTCTATGTGGGGCATAGATGTTATTGGCATGATCTCCCCTAAGGCATCGAACGGACACAGATCCATCCTGGTGGCGATTGACTATTTCACTAAGTGGGTGGAAGCAGCCTCATATGCAAATATCACTAGCAACCATGTTATTAAATTTTTGAAGCACAACATTATTTGTCGCTATGGACTGCCAAGTGCCATAGTATCAGACAACGCTTCAAATATTAAGAACAAGGACATGAAGAAAATGTGTGAGCAGTTTCAGATCACCCACCACAAGTCAGCTCCGTACAGGCCAAAGATGAATGGGGCAGTAGAAGCAGCAAACAAAAACATAAAGAAAATCATTCAGAAGATGGTAGTGAGCTACAAGGATTGGCATGAAATGCTGCCACTTGCTCTGCATGCATACAGAACCTCGATCCGGACTTCAACTGGGGCAACCCCATACTCCCTAGTCTATGGGATGGAAGCAGTCTTGCCCGTGGAAGTAGAGATCCCCTCACTCCGAGTGCTCATGGAAGCAGAGCTAGAAGAAGCCGAATGGGTCCAGTCGAGACATGATCAACTTAACCTGATAGAAGAAAAGCGGTTGAAAGCACTTTGCCATGGACAGTTGTACCAGAAGAGAATGGCCCGGGCCTACAATAAGAAGGTGAGGCCCAGAACTTTCCAAGAAGGAAACTTAGTGCTAAAGAAAATCTTACCATTTTTGGAAGACCCTCGTGGTAAGTTCAAACCCAATTGGGAGGGCCCATATGTCGTCAAGAAAGTCCTATCAGGGGGTGCACTCATCTTAGCAGAAATGGATGGGTCAGATTTTCCTGAGCCCATTAACTCTGATGCGGTAAAAATGTATTTTCCTTGAGTGAATATTTCTAGGAAATGATCCGAGGCCATTTTTCTTTATTTCCTTCAAAAATTTTAATCCCTAGTCTAGCCAAGTTGAGCCGGTTCGTTTCTTTGATCAACCTAAACCGGATTTACAGTCAAATTGGGGCAAAATCAATTGGGGCAAAAGTGAGGAAAGAAAAAGAAAAAGAGAGGAAAAGCAATGGAAATGGCAAATGAAAGCCAAGTGTGAAAAATGCAAAAAATGCAATTTGGGGAAAAAGGGTTAAATTCATCATGACTCTAAGTCCGGTTGACCTATTTCCACACTTGAAAATTTTTTGGGCCTTTAATACCCTTTCTTTCATAAACTGAGCCTAGCTTTTATTTCGTCCTATTTTTAAGCCCTCGGTGATCTTAGCTTGTTCATTCAAATGTCAGAGTAAGATGGGTGATGACGGAATTCAGAAGCCGGCCCTAGTGAAAACCGTAACTGGCGCTAGGGGCAATATTGGCAAAAAGGCAAAAAGAAAAAAATAAGAAAAATGAAAGAAAATCAGAGGTTGAGTTGATCATGGGGATCTGAGCTTCAAGCAAAGTCGGCATGAGCAGAATGGGGCAGTTTTGGCAGTTGGGGATGACTCTAAAGGTCCTAAGAGGGACGGTTCTGATCCCTCAGTATTTTGTGGACTACCCTTTTCATTATTTAACCTGGTTTTAATTCCCTTAATTATAGGTGATTAAGTGCATGGACCAAATTTCAAAAAATACAAAAAAAAAATATAAAAAGGAAAAATTATACTTTGGCCAGTGATGAGAAATCAAATACTTTTCATAAAACCTTTGTTTTTACAAGCATCTGAGCATTCTGAGGCCAATAATATAAAAACTTTATTTTGAATTAAATCCTTTGTATTTCCACTATTGGAGTTCAATTTGGTACAAAGGTATGGAAAATGTGCAGGAAATAAAGCTAGTCTCCTAGCCGTTCCTCAAGCTCCCGAATCCGAGCTGCCTGAGCTGCAATGACTCCTGAAGCCCCCTCTGCAGCGGGATCACTCAGGAAGGAAATGACCTCATCTGAAAGGGCCTGCTTGATCCTCATACTCCTGAGGCTAGCCAAAGTAGCTTGGTAATTCTGCCGGATCATACGGACCTCGAAGCAACGGGCCTGCCTTTGCTCCTCCAGCTTCTCTTCCGCGGCAATACGGCGTGAGGTCTGCTCCTCAAGCTGCCTCTCCAGATAAGCACTCTGTATCCTGAGCTCCTGGGCCTCCCGTACCCATATCTGCTGAAGCCGCTTATGAGAAACCCGCTCAGACTCTAGAATGTCCTCATAGGTGGGAGCCAAGACTACAGGAGGATCTTCGGGTACTGGGGCCTGAGTCTGTATCTGTTCCTTGATCCAGAAGAGATAATCCTTCACATGGGCTTCTGAGAAGACGGGACCATGCATAAAGCGGACATAAGACCACTCCTTCATCAACCAGGCATTCAGCTTCATAGAAAGAGGCCCAAGACGATCCTCGTATCCATATGGGATGATAATCCCCTGGGTCGCTCGGAACTGACGAAGAACCCGCAGAGGAAGATAAAGCACTGCATGCCTCAGGCCAGCCAGAATCAGAAAGTTGCGGTCTCGGAAGCTAATCACTGTCTCCGCATTGGGCTGATAAGTACCAGGCCATCTCACCTAGTCATCCTGAAGCGAGCCCAAGAAAGTGAACCAGCCCTGTTTGCCCCCTGGAATATCGGGGCACCCCCTGTTGCTCATCAACAGAGGGACTTTCAGACTCGGGAAGAAGTGTCGATTGATCTCTTCAATCTGGCTCAAATGATCAAGTAGCCAAAGCTGCAAAGGAAAAGAAAGGTGTCAGCACATTGTATATAAATAAAAAAAAAAAATAAAAAAAAAAGAAGAAGCAAAAAAGGCAAAAAGAAAGCCAAAAAGCAAGAAAAAAAGAAAAAAAAAATTTTTTTTACCTGCAGGATCTGGGCACATGCTAGGAAGCGTTTCGACTTCCTATTGTAGCAGTCGGTCAAGGCCTGATATATCCCAGCCAAAATCATAGGGGCCAACCTCTCCCGCTCCCTAACCTGGCATATCACGGAAATCAAGGCCAAGTCCACCTCGTCATCCTCCCGTGGGAAAAGCAACTGGTTGACCACTATCAGGGTCAACGCATTGAATCGGGCCTCCTTATCTTCTCCCCTCAAAAGCTTCTCAGTCAAAAAAGCCTTAGATAGGGTCAAAAGGGTGTCAGAATCCCCCAAGTCCTTCTTCCCTATGCCCAAAAAAGTAGAAGCTTCCTTCTTGTAACTGGGCCTAAGAGGTGGATTCACCACCTTCTCATCAAACCTCAGGCCCAGGATGGTTTCCACCTCTTCAATGGTTGGGGTCATCTCATGGGTCCCAAAACGGAACAAGTTGAGATCAGGAACCCAATGACCAATCATGGCCTCTATAATCTCCCACCTGAAGGGAACCTTGGGAATGAGCAGGGTATGGCCTAGATTGGTAGTACCCCATCTCCTCTCCTCATCTAGGGACATAGAGTTAACCCACCTTGTGTAAAAGGAATCCACAGGGTTGTACCTAGTGAGATTTGGGGGTTTTGATCTAAAAGGCTGTTTTGCAGGGGAGGCAGTGTGGACAGACAATAACGGGGCAGAAGATGATCCGGATTCCATTGGATTTGACGGGAGCAAGCTAGAACTCAAGAGGAGGAAGCAAAAGGCGAAAAAGGGGGTTTCTAAACTCAAAAACTCGTAAAAAAATGCTCAAATCCCGAGGCAGGTTGCATTTATAGCATCTTTTAACATATCCGGTAACTCAGACCGGATACAAAAGCTTTATACATATCCGGATAAGTATACCGGATACAAAGGATTCCATGAATATCCGGTATCACATACCGGATACAAAGACAAATCAATGTATCCGGTATGTTAGACCGGATACCGAGAAAAAAATGCAAAAAAGGAGCTAAGGATGAAAAAATCCGAATTTTTTTACCTGTTTTACCTGCTTACAAGTCATAATTGCATAGAATGGAGAGCAAAAGATGTGCAAGACATGATAGAGTGAATAAAAAGTTTTTTTCATATATATCTGAAAGTTTTTGTACAGGGATGATAAAAATACATGAAAATGAAAAATATAATCCTAATCTACTCCTATGCAGGATCATCCCCGCGTCCTCGGCCGCGTCCACCTCTACGGCGTCTCCCCCAAAGGGCTCGGCCTCTAGAGTATGCAAGAATCCGCTCGGCCGCATGGCGAGGATGCCGACCTACCACCTGCTGAAGATGATACTCCAAGCAATAATCCTCGAGATCTGGGGGAGGAGCAGGAGTAGAATCGGGGGAAGAAGCCTCGGGCTCAGTAGCAACCGGCCCAACTGGGCCCTCATCCAAAGCATCCTCTGCTCCCGCAGCTCCAGAAGGCCCAGCATCAGCAGCAGAGGGGCCAGGATCAGAAGTAGCTGAGTCCACAGAAAAGAGAAAAATCAGGAGACTCAGATATAAGGAAGAGTAAAAGAGGAGAATGAAAAGAAGATCATACCAGGAATGTCTGCAGAAGGAGCAGGGGGATCCGGCTCGTCAGGATCAGCAGCTGGGACATCCACAGGATCAGAGGCCCGAGCAGGAGATGGGTCAGGAATCAGGAAATCATGCTCAAAGAAGGCATCCTGATCATGGACCGGGCCCTGCACAAGTCAAACAAGCATATCAGAATAGCAGAAACAGGAAAATAATGAAAGAAATGAACATATGAGAAGGCCAGATACCTGTCTAGACTGGAGCTCAGCAACTAGGGCCTCCAGCTCCCTGATCCGGGCATCCCGCTGGGCCACGACCGCATCGTGCTCCGCGATCATATCATCGATCGCAGCCCGCTGGCTCTCGAACCGGTCCCGAATGGAGTTCAGCTCGTGTACCTGCCAATAAGAACGGAAGCATGGTCAGAAAGGCATAAGGAAGGAAAAGAGGATAAAAATGGGAAGAGTACAAGGCTTACCGTGTCCTCATGGATCCGGATACGGATCCCGCAAATCTCTGTCACCCCGGCACGAGTGGGTCGATCCATCAAGCATCCAATAGACACCCTCTGGAACCACTCGTCATAATCTCCGGCTGCTGTGAGCCCCTCGGCATCCAGGAAGTGATCAAACTGATCCACATCGAAGCCAGGAAGGAGAGTATCGGGACCCACAGCAGGAGGAGGGACGGGGATGCGAAGTGCGCCAGTGTGCTGGTAGTACAGGCGCTCTCCCAAGTACATCACCCTACCAAGCCTCCCAAGGAAGCACTGGTAAGGCTGACGTCGGAGATCTCTCTCAAAAGCATCCTGTACTGCCATCTCACGGGCAACTCCGACATCCACGTCATCTGGACGGGATAGAATGAGCTGCAAAGAAGCAAAGTGGTCAGATACAGTCAAGATACAGGAAAGAAAATAAAAGAAAAAATAGAGGACTTACATCAGATCGGCGTGCACGGTCTAAGTGCACCCGAGCGGTATGAGGCTGGCTCCTATCGGCATCTCGAACCTGGGCCGACCATCGCAGGGCCACAGGGAAATCCGCAACCTCAGGAACCGGGGAGGGGCGGAAGAAGGTCATATAGGTGTACATGAACACCTAGCAAAAGAAAAATCAGTCAAGAAAAGATAAAGCCTAAAGAATTAAGCCAGACAGATGAATGCAATACCTGTAAAATCTGCCAGAAGAACCGGCTGCTGACTCCATCACCTCTAGGAGATGCTAAGCCTCGAACCGCTCGGCACAGCCCGGCCAAGATGGTCCCATAGATCAGCCGACCCCATGCTAGCTGGCGGGTCTGATAGAAATCTCTCAAGGCGTCCAAAAAGAGCGGACTGACACCGGTAGTATCCTCCGGGAAGAAGCAGCTCCCCAACATCAGCAGGAATACATGTCGGAAAATCGGCGCAAAGGCTGCATCCTCCACAGAAACGGTCTCGTGCCTCCTCTCAAAATGGCGAGCCAGACTCTCCCGCAGCCAGCTAATGGAGAGCCGGCCACTCCTCCCATCCCAGGCAGTAGGTGGCAGGGCCTGATATCCCAAAAGGAGGCCAATATCCTCCGAAGAAGGCCGCTCCAAGACAATGGTCCGCCCCGTCAGAGGAATGCCCGTAATCATCACAAAATCAGAGGGGCGGATCCCCAGCTCCACGTCTGGCAGATGGAATGACTGCGTCTCGGGGAAATATCTCTCCATCATGGCAAAAATAAGCGGACGGTCGGCTCTGAACGATGGAATACTGAGGAAGTGATCCAGGTGGCACCTCCCAAACTCCCGCCTGAGTGCCGGAGAAAGTGACCGTGCCAACTCGTTGAATCTCCCCCAGCTGCCGCGCAAGTGAGAAGAGTAGTAGGGAAGCGGCACATCCGCCCTGATGCACATGGAAGGATGGCTATCCAAGTCATGGAGAAGCTCTGTATCCTGAACAGAGGCCCTCAACTCCTCAGAGACCCCGGCCAGAGCCACAGCAACCCCCTCCGGAGCCGTATCTCTGGCTCTGCCTCGGCCTCTGCCACGGCCTCTCTCGCCCTCAGGGGCCTGATCCTGAACTCTGCCTCTGCCTCGGCCTCGACCCCGAGCCGGTGCAACCACGGGCTAAAATTCAAGAGAAAGGTGTGAAGGTTGTGTGGGAAAGAAGGATAGAAGAAAGAAAGAAAAATTTTTGGAAGCCTACCTCAGCGGAACTCTCTCTGGAGACATCTAGCGGCTCCGACAGAGTGGCGCTGGAACTCGCCTCTGTCCGAGCCCGCGAACTGGAGGGCTGATCAGCAGGGTCAACCTCCTCTCTAACTCGAGAACGACTCCTAGCCATCTACACAGGGAAGTGTTTTATGAATTTCAGTTTAAATTTATAAAATCTGGCTTTGCTTATAATTCGCGTTCAGATTACATAATTTTTCCAGATTATCGTGAATCATGTCTCGAGGGCATTTTATCGGTTTCAGTACAAGGTTTTCAAAAAAGTGTTTGGTATTTCTGATTAATTAATAATCTTGTGCCAAGTTACTTATCAGAAACTTTACCTTACTTTTGTCTAGGTTCACAGGATTTCTATTATGTCTCGAAGGGAGACACTCATGGAGACAGGATAAAAGCAGAAGTGAAAATTGACAAACTGGGTCAAGAAGAAAGGGAAAATTTACAGCAGGGTATGGTGATGAACAATTCTAAATCAACTATGGGCAAAATCCGAAAGTCATGCCAATGAGGCATAAAGCAAAAGATGTGATTTTGGGTAAACCATCCGAAAGTGTCGGATAATGCCATTCAAGAATTCAGAAGTAAAATTGCTACTAAATGATCAATATTGTGGAATTACTGGTCATGGATAAAGAAAAACAATAACAATATGACATATGAGGATTCACTTATCATGGAAGATCATGAAGTTGTTAAAAAGCAGCAATTCAGCAATCAAGCTATGCAGTGTTATCAACTACTACGAATTGAAGATCCTGTTTGCAAGCAGCAAAGCATCATGCAGTACAGAGCAATATGCCAAATTAAAGCAAGTTACATGGCATGGCCTTAAGACTAAAAATTCGGCATCTACCAGGCCAAAGACAGTTCAGCCAAGGATTCATTCACAAAGAAACATCCTGAAAATTGTAAGGTTATTCACTAAATCTTGCTTACATGGGGAATTAAGCAATCAACCACATCCAAGGCCAATCACAGAATTATCAGCAATCGGACAATCAAGATAAACAAGGAAATATTGAAGCTGCTGATTACTGGTTGGCTAAGCAATGAAGAAAAAACCTGATTGCAGGTAAAAGATCCGGTGTAGAACCGCCGGAAAATGATTGGAGAGTCGCCGGAATTAGGGAGCAATCCCCAAAGGTTGGAACGTCCAATGCCAAGCTGAGAAATCGCAAGGAGACAGGAGAAATCGAGCTAGGGCTCGACTACTGCTATAAATGGGCAAATAGTGAAAGTGGCCGGAGCAAGGAGCAACCGCCGGCAGCAATAGAAGTCGCCGGAGCTACTGGAGATCGCCGGAAAAGCAAGACGAGTCGTCGGGGACGAGGACGAGAGCTTGGGGCCGGTCTGAGTAATCGGAGCAAGAAGAAAGAAGAGGAAAAGTCGCGGTCGCGCGCGACTTAAGTAAACCTGCGGGATCCGGATACTCAGGCCGGATACCCGTAGACCCTTGATTATCCGGATACACTTACCGGATACCAAAGAAAAAAATAGAAAAAAATAGAGAAAAAAACAGGGAAAAATAGAAAAAAAGAAGAAAAGAAAAAGAAAAGAAAAAAAAGAGAAAAAAAAAAGAAAAAAAGAAAAAAAGAAAAAAAGAGAGAAAAGAAAAAAGAGAGAAAAGAAAAAAAGAAGAAGAAAAAAAAAAGAAGAAGCAAACTTGTGCTATAATTCTTACTATTTTCTCAAAATCCTATTTTTGTTTTGAAATCCACCTCACAGCCACGAGAGCTCTGTGGAATTTAGGACAACCTTGGGAAATGTGCTGGTCAAAAGGATGATATCCACTCAATCTTCAACTTGGTTTGATAAAAAATCAGTTTTTCAAAAAATCCTATTTTTGGGCTTAAAATCCACTTCACAGCCACAAAGGGCTCAGTGGAATTTAAGAACTCTTGGAGAGATGCCCCCTTAAAGTGAGGGCCTTTTTGGCAAATCTCCACTCAAAAATGGTTTTCTACAGAAATTGAATTAAACCGAGCAAATCATGCTCAAGGGAATGCAATTTGGGCTTGTCTACTCTTTGCAGCTCACTGCTTCGCAGCTCCCGCAAAGAGGGGCAGTTGTAGACACCCCAAATTGCACAAACAATCATCAAAAATCATTATCTCCTGGAAAGCCAGCACAGAATTTGAAGAAAATAAACTTTTATCTGTATCCGGATACTCAATCCGGATACAAATACCCTTTCCCGTATCCGGATACTCATACCGGATACATGTCGGGCTTAGCGTATCCGGTACCATGTACCGGATATCTTAAAGCCCTTTGTTATCCGGTCTGATATACCGGATACCTTAAGTTTGCTCAAAATTAGGGTTTTCCGAGAGCTTTTCACTTTTACCATCATGTCCCTCATTAAATGAGGGGAAATCGCGGAAATAACCGTAGGGTTTAGGTTGGAGGGGTTCTAGACATTAAGTTGTGTCTACCAATGACCTTAGCCCTTGCCTATAAATAGGAGCCTCCTCCTTGAGCAAAGGGGACTCAACTCTTGTTTTGAATTCTCGCAAAGAAGAACTCCAAGAGAAAGAAGAAAACCGCTGTGGAATCGCCTCCAGAACTCAGGTAAGCCTCAACTTTTCTTTTTATTTTCTGTCTTTACATTCCTAGATCTAGATCTCTTCTTCTACCTTTCTGTAGTGTAAAGCCTTGTTTGTATGTGTGGAAATCCTTCCCCGGCTCAAAGTATCTCAAGACTCCCCTAGCCGTAAAACGTGAAGGTGGATCTAGGAGAAACGAGACTGGGGATTGACCCTAGTGCTAGAACCTATGTAGCATAAGGCCTTTTTGATTGATTGTAAACCGTTCCATATTCAAAGTACCCTTGATTATCTTAAAGAGAACAGAGGGAAACGATAATGGAACGGAACCCTAGGCTATGCTAGAACCTATTTTGTTGAATCTATATGCATGTGTATGGATCTTGCTTGGTTTTTTCACTTTTGCACACATATCACTATTTTGGCGGGATAGGCTCATATTTGGGGTTTATTGCATTTATTGTGATAAATCTCAAATAAATGGCCTCAATCAATTCTGGAATGCCTTTCGGATGATTTTGAAGTATTTGTGTTCATCTTACACGAATTTCATTTTTTATCAATTTTCGGATTTGGTTTTTACTCAAAAATGGCTTAGCTTGACAGCACCTGTACCCTTACTTCGGACGTCCGTAACTTCATCATCCGGATGAATTTTGGGGCAATTCCAGAACCATGGGAAAGGTGAGGCTGTCTAGTTTATGTCCACCAAATTTCATGATTTTCTATCTAGCCGATTTTTGACACCTCTCTGTCGAAGTTAAGTGGACAGTTCAGGTCCAAGTACAGAACTTGTCACTTCGACGGACCGCCATGTGTTCGTTTTAAGTCCGATTCGAGCGGTTTTTATTTCTGAGTACTCCTTTTTGAGTCTATTTTCAAATCCAGTTGGTTTCATAATTTTTGGATTCCATTTGAATTATTGGTAGCCGATTTACTCAGAACTGCTCATTTGCATTTTTCTGGGTAAATCTGTGATCTTCGGGGCCTGTTCGGGAGACCACCCAAGGCACATCCGAAGGGATTTTTGTATGAGGCTAGTTTCTGTTGAAAGATGGCCATACAGACTTCAATCACACCAAATTTCGTGGATTTCTATATAGTGGATTTTTCTAGACAATTTTCCAAAGTTGCCCACTTACTACTTTTAAAAATCCCCAACAGCAACTTCAAAGGAGCATAACTCCTAGGATTTTTATCGGATTAACTTGAGATTTTGCATGAGCTCCTTATTTATCATAATCTTTTAAATAGAGTTGGTTTGAATCAATTCAGAATTGGATTTGAATGATTTTAAGGCAAATGGCATACTTTTTACCGAATTTTCCGGATTTGATTTAACTTGGTTTTATGCAACCTCTATTTTGATTTCCATCTTTTGAAATACTTCAGAAGTGATATTGACATAAGAGAAGATCTAAAATCCATTTGGATCTTCATGTGAAAATATCATACATTGTTCCTTTTTCAAGGTTTCTCATGATTTTTAGCAAGCTTTCTTACTTTGTTTTTTGCATGAATATACACTTGGCAACCACTTCGTGTGGATGAATGGGGGTGCCTAACACCTTCCCCCGTTCATAATCTAATCCCCTTACCCATCTCTGGATTTGATTTTCAAGTAGGGTTATTTTTATCCTAGAATGTTTCTTTTGGCTATTTTTGCCCACTTTTAAACTTTTGGTGTCCATTCTCACCCCAAAATCATGAATGGTGGCGACTCTCCCAATTTTTGCGTTGAGCCCGTGTGTTGACGGAGGGACGATCACTCCGGTGATTTTTTCCCATGTCTCACAGGTTCAACTTCCTCAGAGTGGGTAGTTGGGAGACTTTGTGTTCAAGCCAAATAGTGTATAAATAGGGACCTGCAGACAAGGGAAAGAGATCTTTCGATCAATACACAACTACATTAGCTATTCCGGTCTCCTCAAACCCTTTATTCGGTCTTCTTAGGCCACTATACTCTCATGCTATCCTCATAGCATGAAGTAGTCTATCCTCCTGTTGCTTCCAGTCGCAACAACACATGAAGATCCCCCTTACTCCTAGACAAGGCTAAGAAGATACGCCCTTCTCCATCACGACTAGGTACGATCTCACTTACCCCTTCAAGCAAGGCTAATTAAGGGCAGTCATTATGTGCACCGTGAAACCAGTAATCTTCAAGGCGGCCCTCGATCTCTTCTCTCTATACTACCGATCACAACTATAGGGAAACAGGTAGTAGGTACCGAGATTTTGTTGGTTTTCTTTTTACCTTTTTATTGATTCTCATCACCATCCATCTTTGAAACGGCCATCACCCCACACGGCCCATCCATCCTTGAAACGGCCGTCATCCCACACGGCCCTCAATTTCTGCAGATTTTACATCAAATGGCCACCATCAATGTGGTCGTCGCCAAGATTGTCATAAAATTGGGGGAAGAACCTTGGAGGACAAACCCCAATCCTTTTAGTAATCTCCGGATCAGAAGTCTTCCAATCTATAGGTGACGGGGTCGTATCTGAACTGCAACCCGTCTAGTTTTGTGTATGAACGACGCCGGGGTCAAAAGTTTCCAACTCCTTGCATCGGCATAGATGTTGGCATGCTCACGCACTCACATGTCCTGGAGCCGAGCCGGAAATGATGGCAAAACTAATAAAACTCTTTTAAGTGTTAGTTGCTGGTAAGAGATGAAAAGATTCTTGAATTGGTTAAGTAAAGTCTGTACATGATGTTGTTTCTAGTTTGCTACTAACATGTTTAACAGTAACCTGTTGTAGCTGCAACTCTAACAGAATCCTTAGTTGAATACGAACTCTGTTAGAATTCTGTTAGGTTGTTAAAGTGGTTGTTGAGTTTGGTTCTCAGGTAGTTACGAGGTTGGTGGATCCCTGATATAAAAGTGGATCTGGAGGATTCTAGAAGGGGATTGAACTAGTAAGTCTTTGGGAAGAAGAGGAGCTAGGAGATCTGGAAACAAGGGAGTTGCTGTGGAGTTCTTCAAGGCTTGGAGAAAGACTTGAAGATATGAAAATTCAGATTTGGAGTAGATCTGAATTGGCATCCTAGACACACTCAAAAGGTGGTCGTGCAGTCTTAGAGCAGCCAAGATGGTTGGAGGATCAAGGGCTATAGATAGAGTGGTTGTGGAATCAACCTAGAGTGAGATTTACTTTTGATGTGAATTCTTGTAAATCTGAATTCTCTTGTATGATTCTTTTCATAGTAATTTGATTTTTCAGGCGTGGTCTCCCTGAAAAAGGACTTGAGGTTTTACCTAGATGGAAATCTAGGGTTTCTTCTTAAAAATTGTGTGTCTCTCTACTGTTGTATTCTTTATTGCTGTGTTCATTGCTTGGTTACTAGTTTCATAGAGAAAAGGGGCCTGAAATTTAGAAATCTCAGGTATGGATTCGTCCATTTGTCTAAAATTTTTCTTTTAAGAAAGCTTTTGCAAGTATGCTTTGGGGTATGGCATTCATGGTGCTTTGCTTGTTAATAAAGTATGACAATGTTTTGGATGTTCTTCAGCTTAGCTGGGTTGTAATCGAACTGAATGTACTTGTGTTTCTGACATCGGACAGAATAGCAATTATTCTGCAGGCTAGTTTGAATAGATGATGAACAGGGAAGAACACAAATAGTTTGCCCAAAAACATAGAGAAAACTTCTCTGAGATTCAACTGAATATTAATTAATTAAGTAATACTAAAATTAGTCCACAAGTCGGACTTTATAGCCAAAAATCGTCTATACTAGTAAGTTACTACAAACGGCAAAATCCCCTAAAGCATGCCTAAATGAAATATAGAATAAAATAAGCAACCTGTGAAAAATCTAGCCCAAATTGGGTTTAAAATCATTTCCTAATTGAAAAATGAAGTATTACCAGAAATAGCAACAAATAACTAAGAATAGTGATTTGGAGGAGAAAACAGCGGAATTTGAGGTCGAAAAAGATGCACATGGACTTCAGTCATGTACCACGGCGTGCGTGCCAGAAATATCTTTCCGAATTGGGGTCATATGTGCGATTCTGATAGCCGCAGCCAAAGTTATGGCCAAAATACTAAAACGCACTCAAAATTGCCCCAATTAGAAAGATATCACCATCACTTCCTGCCTTTGCAATGATCTGCCAACCCAAGGTATTCCAGTGCCATCAATGTACAATCTGACAACTCAGCATCATCTGTCTCGGATCCCCCTGCATCATTAACTTTGTGTTTAAGTTGTATAGTGCTACAATTTTGATCAAGGAGATGTCGTAAAGTAAACCATTGTCCTATTTGCCATCCAAGAGAAGGCCATCAATTAAACATATTGAGTGTAACAAAAGTTACAAACTTCGGGACCTACAAACTTTTGTTTCAAACAGATGATCATAGAGGTTAATGAACTTAATTTTATTCATATAAGTCTTACACAATGAAACAAAGTATGCAGACTTTCAAGGATCAGATTGTCAAACCTCAACCTGCGTTGCAGTGACTGCACATAGTTGTTATTCTCATCAAGCATCACTGCCCTTCCAATAATTTATAAGAATAATTAGACCAGCACTATCCTAAAGTGAAATCAGGACAACCGATATCAGAATATATATATATACATATTTTTTATGAAAAAAGGGAAAAGTAGAAGACAAGCTCATATGATAGTAAGGTGTCATCAGTAATACGTAGTTACTGCAATCAAATTTTATATAATACTAGAAGAAGTCCTTGGTTGATTTACAGGTACAATTTTTTAACATGATATAATTTTTGGCTTCGCACATCTCATCCAAAACTTGCATCTTTATTTGTGTCAATGGATACACTAAAGTGACCTAATTTTTATTGATGACTGGAGCCCAAAAAAAACAAAAAACAAAATATTAACAGATAATGGAAGTTGCACATTGCAGAAAGGGAAATAATAATTAGTTATTTGATGATAATGGAAGATCTTCGAGGCTGCATTTTATGAGATCATTTATGAAAGTTTGATTCTACAGGTTGCTTTGTAAATTGCTTCATGGGACACCTGTTGCTCCGTAATTGCATTAAAAAACTTCTTGAATTAAATAATTAAACTTCTTCACAAACTGAGTTTTTGCATCCTGTAAATTGTAAGCAACAAAGATGTGGTCGTGGATCCCACTCCTGCTCTTGAAAGGAACTGTTTCGACCTAATTGGAATGGCATTACTCAAGCACTCTGTCACATAGAGACTTGTAGTCATTTTAATCTGTAGCAGCTAATGAAAATTGACAAACATGAATTATATAAGCAACAGACAGAATGCGGGGGATACATGTATCCTCTAATCGGAGTAGTGAAAAGCAGTAGGATGCTCTCCTGATTATCAATGGCAAATGCTATATTGAACATATCTACAATCACCACAATAAAAAATTTCAGCAGAGTAATTAATACCAGAAAAAATGTCCAATTGAGTAGATGTTTTCGATTAAATAATAAAGCAGCATTGGTTGTTTCTATAAGCAGCCATAGTGATTAATAGGACCTACTTGCTATCAAAATGGTCAATTTCCACTAACCATTGGTAAAAAAATCCTTTAAAACACACTGAACTTCAATGGTGGCATTGTTGGCAGCACAATAAATAGAGCTAGGTATAGCCGAGAGTTTTGCATCAAGAACTGATTTTTGTAAGCCAAGATTATACAAACCAAAATGCTTTGAATAGAGAACAGGTAATCAAATATAGACCAATATATCAATACAAATAGGAAAAATTTTATGTAATGCCACATTTAGAACAAAAATATTTTTTTTGAACCATAATAAATTCTCTGCCTTTTTTCTAGTTTAGACAATGAATAAGTTGTGAAAACCCAAACGAAATACCTAAAGAATACAAGGAGAAGAACAAGCTTACATCCTAAAAATTTAGGCAAATTTTGTGAGAAAAAGAAGCAAGGCAGCATTGGAGTAATTCTAACATACAGGTAACATTGGAGCTCAGATTTTACCAAAAACTCTAGCTAATAGTGGAAGAAATGGAACTCCTCCAAAATCTAGTGTCCATATGAAGCAAGAGCTACCAAAACAAATGGTTGATATAGACTCCAATGAGAAAACCTGCAACACATTTTTGACATGGAAATGAGTAGGGATGGCAATGGTTTGATTTTGATTTGATGTTGAAGAAAACCAATACATGAAAACTGAAACCGAAGATATTATACAACATAAGAAAGTAAACAGATGTTGCGGCCAGAATGTTGGAGTAGGACAAAAAAAATACTAAAAATATAGTCAAATAATGACCCAAGAGTGCCAAGAACTTTCAAAACACCCAGTAAACCAAATATTGCCGAGAAAGACAAGTTGATCGAAGTGATTAACGGGGATTTGGTTATTGATATGAGTGCCAATAGTAACATGTCTTTTCCAACAGCAGGGGTCTCATAACCCATATATGGAATAACACTACATATTAAATTCACTAAACAAAAACATACTTTCTGAACGAAAACATACTTTCTCAACATGATAAAGTATAAATCATGCTGAGAAAGTATAAATTGTATAATACAAGAACATGTCTTTTCTTAACCAAGTTATTATGGAGGAAACATAGCTTCGTTTAACAATGCGGATATGAGTTTTGAAAATAGCTTTGTATTATACAATTTATAATAGAATGATCGTATGCATCCTAATTAGTGATTTCGTTTGAGAGAATGATTCAAGGACATATATGGGAAGTATTATGGTGTCAATCATTCTCAGCCACACCAACTTTCTCAATACTGAACATGCTTTTCAAATTCACTAATGTGCACTAAAAATATGCCATATTCTATGTCATATATTCATGGTATACATGTTAAAGTAACGTATTAAAAATAAATAAAACTACGCAATCACTTACTACTAGAAGGTCGTTTCGATAATGACCAACAGGAGGCCGTAACCCTCTTGTCCCAAGTGGATTATGTGATGCCCTATTTTCTTAAATGATAGTGTCAAGAATAGTCGGTTAGATGGAATCTCATGCCATAATAAAAGATATGAACTTCAAGAATGCAAAATATTATTAAAATTGTCAGGTATACGAATCGAAGCGTGTCTGAATGCTCGACATTGCATGGGGAGCACCATAATTGATCTGGGTAGAACTAAAGCCGAAACAGTGGCAAGCGTGTAGAGCAGAGGCTCAGAATTCTGCACAAAACAGCACCCAATTCATCACTCAGAATCTTAAGCTACCGACATGACTATCAACCGTGGAAATTGTAAAGCAACATTGCAGGATGCAAGCATTCAACATAAATTGAAGTGCATATATAGTGGACAGTGGTTATGCATAGACAGGAAGGATGTACCTAGTTCTATAAAGTACACCATAATGTGACCATCGCTCACAGTGGACAGTAGTGTGCATCGTAATGTGAGACTCACCAAAGATAGAATAGAATAAGATACCATCTATAATGTACGTAGCTGTAAGGTGTTGCTATGGTGTATGGCATTAAGAAAATGGTTTGCAGCTTTGAGTCTTATTAATTTGGAACCTTGAATTACAGTAGTTTATGTCGTTTAAATAAGAGCCTTTTGCGGTTTTGTTCCAAAGGCCTATGGAAGGGGACAGCTATTGATAGTAGACATAGCTTATTCCATAAGACATCACTAAATCTATGTTGACATTATGTGTTATTTTATTTTCCCTGTACCAATTTAGGTAATATATTTTCATGTCAGTTAACCACTTACGTGAATTAACCATTTATGATCATGCAACCTCGTTTAGTGAGTTTGGAGCCAATCTAAGGTCATTGACCACCTAACTTTTAATGCAAAGATTGCACCATTCTCGTATCTTCATTGTAAACCAAAGGTGCACAGGCAAAATGCAATAGTAGCACTATCAGAACTACAATGTTCATGTATAGTAAATGGATCTAACAAAATCTCTATAGGATCAGAAATTGATCATGCACAAAAATAAAGTATAGGAAACAAATTGTGACCACTACGAAGGCATTCCATATTAATATTAGCATGTGTGATGTAATTGCCTGTTTCAGGTCGCAGGAATTGGATCTTTAGCAGCAACAAGGAAGATAAATCGTAAAACCCTGGTTTTTCCTAAAATAAAATAAATAAATAATTTAATAAGTAAGGAATAAATTAGAGAGATTTAGCTGTAAAGGCAAATAGAAAGGAAATTAAATAGAAGGGTAGTTTGGTCATTTTCAATTAGTTAAATTCATGAAAGAAATAAAATAATTATTTATTAAGTTAATAAACTAAACTAGACCAAATTCTAGTTTAGTTGAATGTAAAATAAGAAATTTAAGGTTTAAGAGAAGGAATAAGGGCCTAATGGTAATTATATTATTTAGGGTCCTTAATTTTTGTAATATGGGAGGATAATAAGTGTCTAATTAAAATTAAAAATTTAGGATGAGAATTAGTACGAAATTAATTAGAAATTTCATTAAAAGAAAAGTTTAATGGAAATAATTTAGGAAGAAGGGTAAAGGAGGAAATAGTTGTAGAAATTAAAGTAAGGCTAACCTAATTAGAGTTGCTTATTAGTGAGACTATAAAAGAGAGTTTTAGAGGAGTTTAGGGTTTTGAAAATAGACCAAAATGAGGGGAAAAGAGAAGGGAAATTCGTGCCTAGGTTGGAGAAAAATAGGGGGAAGAAGAGAGAAAAGAAAAATATGGTTTTAAGAAGGAGTACTGCTAATGGCCGACCAGCCAAGTTCAAACGAAGATTTAGGAAGATCCAGCCGTTGGATCGACCTGAAATTTTTAGGTTTTGATCTACACCTAAGGGACTTCAATCTGAATGGTGGAGATTGGATTTGGAGAAGCCTAAGGGGGTGCGATCGAGCTCATAAAATGGGTGCATAGTCAGGAGTTTCGGCAGAATTGAGTTCATACAAAGAGGCAAGTAGCAAACCCTTTTGAAAACTAGAGATTGCATGATTTTTGTATGACTTTGATGATTAATCGTGTTATAATTGATTCAGAATTCGTTTTGCAAAATTTGGGAATTTATAAGTTGAGTTTGTTTACTTTTTCTTTAAAGAATTTGGAAAAGTGTTGAATATAAAGGATTAAATTTAATGAGAAAAACTTAGATATATGCATAGTCATTGGGATTAGCTTAGGGTTGTCTTAGAAGTATTTTAGCATGAAACTCATATGTTTAGAAACAATTTAAAATCATAGAAAATCAAGAAATTTTGAAAATATGTAAAATCCAGCAAAACAGTGTAATTGGTCGAGTGCTCGAGTGACCGCTCGAGCGTAGGTACAAGCACCCCGCCTGTGTATTTGAAACATAACATAGAAAGCCAATGTTCGTTAGGTCGCTCAAGCGCTCATTTGAGCGACCTATATCAGCATTTCCAAATTTTGGGATTCGAGCCCAGATCTAATTTTTAATGAATTTTCTTGGAATTTTAAGATTGTAACACCTGTAATTAGGGTAATGTGAGATGTAGGAAATGACGGAATTAAATTTGGATTAAAGGATAGTAATTTAGGACGATGATTGTAAAGAAGAAAGTTTTGGAGAGGTTATGAGTAGAAAGAAGTCACAATCCATTTAGATCAAAATTTGGGTAGTTTCACCTATTCCTAAACTTCACCAAAGACCTAGATATACCTCTGGAAGGGTCACACATCAAAGTTAATAAATTTTGACACCTTGTGAGACATGGGAAAAATCAGATTCAATGAACTGACTTCCTCTATCATCACGCGAGATTGAATAAAACAAATAGTCACCACCATTCTATTTAGGTGTGAATGGACACCAAAATATCAAATAAGCTCAAAAAGGCAATTTTAGGGTAAAAATAACCCTCTTTAAAAAAACAACCAGAGATGGGTAAGGGGATTAGGTTATGAACAGGGGAAGGTGTTAGGCACCCCTATTCATCCACACAAGGTGGTTGCCAGGTATTGTTCATGTTTAAATAAAGGAAAAAAGGCTTGCTATAAAATTCATGAAAAATCACAAAAAAGACAAAAATGTATGGTTTTTTCATACGAATAGCCTGATTGATCCAGAACTTTCAAATATGATCATACCATTCCTAGGGTTTCATGATTAAAACAAAATTGAGATAAAATCAAATAACATCAATTTAAAGTGAAAACTTCAAAAATCTGGCTTCAAGTTAAATTCTAGAAATCTAGAAAAATATGATTTTTATAAAATATTTCAAAATTGAACTTGAACAGTCCAGGACATAGATATAGCCCAAATTTCACATTAAATCAAAAAATAAAAACCAAAAATACCCACGTTGATGAAAAACATCAAAAGGGGAGAATTTAGACCGTAGGGTCTTCTCTCAATAATGAAAAACGATTCAAAAACCACATCATGAAACCCTAGAAGTTATTTTTAGGCTTCTGGATCCAGATCTACCATATTGATCATGATAGATCCAGGATCCTAGCCTAAAATCACAAAAATCACGAAAACAGTGCTGTAGGTGCAAAAGTGGTGAAAATCCAAATTTTAGCAAAAAGTGGGGATCTCATGTTATAAACATCATGGATTCATAGATTCATCCAGATTCAATATAAAAACCATTAAGACATGATCAGGATATCCAAAGCAGCCACATCTCACAGATTAGAGCACATGGGGGTCTACCCTACGAATCCACCTGTTTTCTTTTCCCCTAACTCTCTCTTCACGTTTTACGTCTAGAGAGGATTCTTGAGGTACTTGGAGATAGGTTTGGGTATACAAACACAATCAGAAGCCTTATTCTAGAAAAAGGAGAAAAACAGATATGGGGTTCTATTCTAGGGACCCACCTGTTCTCTTTTCCCCTAGCTCTCTCTTCACGTTTTACGGCTAAAGAGACTCTTGAGGTACTTAGAGACAAGTTTAGGAATACAAAATAAAATATGGCCTTATTCTACAGCAATGGAGAAAATCCTATTACTTCTAGAATTGAAGACAGAAAATAAAAGGGAAAAGAAACTTACCTGGATTGAGCAAATAGAGCAGCAGGGATTCCTTTCTTTTCTTGGAGCTTCTTAGACTTCAAATTTTCTTGGCCCTTTGCTTGAGGAAAGGCTCTCTATTTATAGGCAACCTCAGGGGTATGGTTGGTGTTAGCACCTGATTTTTGCACCCCCAAAATAAAGAAAAATGAAAAGTCAAACAAAAAGTCAAACCCTGAGGGGGTCAAAAATTGACTTTTTTATTTAAGTAAATTTGGCCATCAAACTTCATCTCATTGAAAAGAGCATTTCGACACGATTCCAACGCAACTGAATTTGCTGGAATCAGAGTCCAGATGAGCAAGATATGAGTTGGTCAAACTTTTGGGGAGCGAAAAGTTGACTTTTTGCTCGACCCCAATTCAACTACCAAACTTGATCTCAGTAGATAGGTGGTTCCGAGCCGGTTCCAACGACACTAAGTTTGCTGAAATCGGACACCAGACGAAAACGTTATGAGCAGTTGAAGTTTCAGAAAAACTGCCCATGTGGCAAAAAGGCAGCAAAAAATGGAATAAACCAATAAAATAAATGAGATAAATGTGTTTAATAATATTTTAATAAAAGGAATCTCGCTTTTCAATAAAATAATTAAAGAAATCGGACGAAATCTTGCAATAAACCAAATTGAATAAAGGTTTGAAATCCAAGCATTTTAAAAACGTGCTGGACCGTATTTCAATTACGGGCAGGGCATGCCCGTATTTGAAATACGGGCAAGCTTCTGGAAGAATACACGCGTCGCTATACGGCGGGACACACGTCCCGTACAGCCGATTCGCGAGATTCGCACATGTGCGTTTTTCGCCCGTACTTGAAGTACGGGCAAGGCATGCCCGTACTTCAAATACGGGCACGCCCCTTTTTGCCTATAAATAGAGAGGCCTCCCCATCATTTTGGACAAGCCTTCTTCCTGGCCGAAACTCTCCTCCTCCTAGAACCTTCCACAGCCAAACTCTGCCCAATTGCTACCCCTCCAAAACCTAGACCCTTTTTTACATATACCCAAATTACCCCTATGCTCTAAGACTACTCCAACATCATACCCAAGAATCCCATTTACTATCCATTGATCAAAGCCATTTAACCCAGCCTAACCAAGCCCTTCCCAATTCATCCCAGCAAACCTTGGAGGACGCGGAAGCGCTGCCGAATTTGCCGGAGGAATCACCATTATTGAGTAATCATATTGTGAGTACATTCCCTTTCCTAATATGATTATCATTTCCAATGTCTTTTCAAGTTTCTTTTGGATATTTTGGTTTTAATGTTACTAATCAATTTGCTGTTTTCTAAGTCATGGGAAGTTGAAATAAAGGAGGAAGTTATATAAAAATAAAAGAAAGAGTAGTGGGAAGAGAAAGGCTTAAAAGGACCCTTGAATAAACTAACCAATGCCTTTTTTATGCCTTGATGAAAAAGAAGTTTAAGGCCACCTTTTGATGCTAGAGTCACCCCTGTAAATACCCCCTACTCCCCCCTGAAAATTGGCCATGGGCAGCTAATGAAGAGCTGGTTTTCCAGCAAAGGAATCAAAGAAGGAATAAATGGCCATTTAGGCCAAATGGGGAATATGAAGCATTTCGAATGACCTGAGATCGTTACTGAAGTCACCAGAGTACCTGAGAAGGCCACGGAATACATCCCAAGCAGAATTGGCAGCAAAAATGAAAAATCAGCTGTGCCCGTAAACTCAGAGCGGTCCGGTCGGGACCGTATTTGCTTCACGGACGAGCCCAACCGGAGTTTGTCCACGGGCAAGGGCGGACCACATAACAAATACGGGCTAATGTAAAAGTAATATAAAAAATGTAATTTTTCGGCCTGGTTGGATCTATTCCAACCTGAACCGGCCCCTTTAACAACTTGGGCTATCTTGAGCCCATTTTTTTGAATGTGGGCCCAAATGGGCCCACCAAGACCTCCTTTTGGCCCACATGAGCGGTCCACTTTAGACCGGCCCAAACCAAGCCTGTTTTCAATAAACAAGCCCAGGCTCTTTGACCCTTGGCTAATGGGCCAAATCCAAGCCCAATAAGCCCATGGCATGTGTAAATAGTTTAAGTAAATAACCAAATGGGTTACCCAATAACCCAATTGGGCCCAAGGCCCAACCATGGCAACCCACAGGTCTTCCAACGGGACCCGGGTCCGACCCACTTCACTTAAATAAATGAAAAGATAAAATCAAATAAAAAGGGACCCACTGTAACGCCCCGAACCCGGGTCAGTGCAAACCGGCACCCAACCCGAACCCGGTTCGCTACTGTAACAACCCAAGTCCGATTCAACAATCAAACTCGAGATGTTACCACGAAGCTGGGGTCAGATACATACCAAGATTCACAATAATTTTAAAATTTATAAATCAATTACATCAGAGTTATGGTGGCCAAATAAAATAAACAATTCTTTAATCAATATATTCAATTCAATTTACAATTAAGTTTATCTAATCAACATGTGACATTAATACCAATTATAATTCTACCCATCAAATTAAAACCCCATCTTCGCGATCTCTCCAAGCAACCTGAAAAATATAGGGGAAAACGGAGTGAGATTTACATCTCAGCAAGTAGCAGGTGCATGCAATAAGAAACAGTCCAATGTAAGCAATAGTCATGAGGTATTCGATTAATTCACGATAAGACGAGAAATCCAAGTTATCCATGGTAATTCCAAATAAGGCGATGAAACATATGATCATGTATAAATACCAGTAACTTGATGTTAACGAGGTAAAACCGACAAAAGCGACAAAACACGTGCCATTGCAGGACTCACAAAGATGATAAGTATTTGAGATGACACTCAACTAAATGCTGTTCCACCGTGCGGCTTAGGGGCAGTGCTACTTGATGATACTCAAGCCCCATGCAGCGCAGCTTAGGCAAGAGCCGTAGTCACCGACTTATTGCGCACGAACCCCGCAGAGTTGGACGTACCACCAGCATGCAGCACCAGAATCAATACATGGAGTGTGGTCGCTTATCCACATGTACAGGGAATCACCAGCGGCTCACCGGGGTGTCCCTCCAGACATAGGACCCTCCCAGAGCAAACTAACTTGCAAAGGGAAGCGCGCTCGCAATATAGGAGTAAATCAACCCAAACTAAATACCACTTAGCTAACCAGCCAAAACTATGGATCCATATACAGCTAAGCCCACTGACACAAACCACGACAAAACCACATACGGGAGGACACGCTAATGTAGGAGGCATACACACTTTTACCGGTAAAGGATTACACATCTCTACACAGAGGATTACCCATCTCTGCCGTAAAAGATAGTATCAAACTCTACCACAGAAGCCGTATCACCCAACCGTAAAATTAAAGAGAACAATATCATACCACATACCAATCCATACCAAAGTATTCCATTCCATGTGAAAATCATGATTCAATCATAACAAATCCAATTATAGGCATTTTCAGAATAACATATGCAATTCTTCCAATTATATTCAAAATAAAACTCAAGTATCATAAATCCGATAAAATCTGAGTTTATGCAATTCCAGTAGCCAATATTCCTATTTAAAGCTCAGAATAAAGTAAATCAAATCATGCTTGAATTTTTCCTTCTTAATCCCTTTATTAGAATCCAATTTCCTACCTTAGCACCTAAGCTAGTTTCTATTTGAATTTTCTGTATTTTATTTTTCCAGCATGTTCTACAGACCTAGAATGAAGTTTAAAAGATGTTTGTAAGCTATAAATTTCAGTAGTATTATTTCTAGCAATATCCTTACCCTTTGACTCTTTTATAACAATCCTTTCATTATAACCTTCTATTTATTGCTTAATCTTTCCCAATTTAATTTTATAATTTTTATAGCTTAATTAGGTCCTTATAAAGATGCTAACATGCTTAACTAATCATAAGAATTTTTAGATATTTATTCGAATTACAAAATCCCCAAAATCTACAAATTTTACTTAGAGCGCCTACCTCTACTGTGCTGGGCGATCCTAGGCGATCCTAGGCGCTCGTGCAATTTTTAATAGAATTTTCCAGATTTTACAATTTCGGATTCTTATGCCTTTGCTTTATGTTTTCTTGGTCTAAATTGATCTAATAACATTCTAAAACATTCCTAAAGCCTTCTAGATCAATTCTTATTAATTAAATACCATCCTATAATTTATTTCATAATCAAACCAAGTTTCTTCCTTACTTTAGCAAATTCTTCAAGAACACAAAACCCTAAAATATAAACAATTTGATTCCATGTAAATACTGTTTCGACTAATCCATTCAACCATATGAAATCACAGAAAACCAAATCATGCAATTCCTCACGTTTTCCAAGGGTTACTACTTGCCTTATACGCTAAATCCTTCTTCCATTACACCTTCTAATTCTGGACCAGAATGTTGCTCCCAACCGCACCAAGCTAGACTCTTCCAATTCAAATCTCCACCGTTCATAATGTAGTTTTATCAGTCACGAACAAAACCTCCAAATTTGAAGGCGATCCACCGCACGGATTTTCCCCGATCGTGTTTTGATGGTGGCTGGTCAGACACCTCCATTAGAGACCTCCTTCCTTTCTCTCCCTCTTTTCTCTCCATAAGAAACCCACGAAAATTCCCTCTTGTCTACCCTTAGTCTCCTATTTATACTAGGCTTTAGAAATCCTAAACAAACCCTAATTGGCTAACTTAATTTGGGCTAACCCAACCATGGTCTAGTTAATGTCTAATCTTTTCTAATTTAATTCCTACTTTTTCTCCACCTTCTATTTTTCTACTTAAACTATACTAATTAAGTTTCTTATTATCTAAACTCATGAAAATAAACTATTTTCGTGCAAAATATTTAATTAAACATTATTATCACCTAAAACCTTATTTTCTCCAAATTAAGACGTGAAATCTCCTAATTACCCTTTTTCCCACTTTTAGGCTTTTATTAATTTCTTTTAATTTCTAACTTGTCAAAATAATTTGTTTTCTTCTATTTTCTAATTCTAGCTATTACTTGATGATCTATTTACTAATTACCCTTTTCTGGAAATTACCAAAATACCCTTTTTATTCTTTTAGGCTAATTTCATTAAAATTCTTTCTTTATTTTCAACTTAGGACTTATTTGAATTAATTATCCTCTAAATCTTCACTTTTTATTTTAACTAGGACTTAACTCATATTTTATTTTATTTATTTATTATTTATTTATTAGGTGAAAAATCGGGGTTTTACACCCACACCTCCAGAGGGCCCCGCCAGACCTAACAAGGTAGCATATCGGTCTAGGAAAAGGGTGATTTTGACTCAAAAACCAGGGAGACCCGAGTGACCCGTCAAACCGACGGGGCGGGCCGGGGTGTCTTAGGGCTTCCCCGAACGTAACCAAGGACTTAGCTAGAACTCTGAAAAAGCCGCAGACCAGACTTAGACCCAAAACCGTGTCTGCCTGCACCTCTCAGGCAGTGGCGACTCCGAATGTTCCGAGGCACGCACAGAAAGTGCACCCGGTGTGCGATCTAGGTCAAATTTAGGTGCGCACAGCTTGGCGACTCTGCTGGGGACCCTCAACCCAGTCGGACCCTGGTTATCAAATGAGTCAACTTAGGTGGATATAAGCAGATTTAGGAAGTACTTATTGTCCAACCTTAGTGATTTATGGAACTTATGCAATTACATGATATTGGGGGATCCTGTCACAAGGACGAGATAATTGCCTAAGGAAAGTGGAATTTAAGCGGTTCCCTATGACCCTCCACTTACCTGGGGATCCACCCAAACATTGTATTACATACTGTTCTGTATTCTCACTATAAAAGTGACATTAAGGAACCCTTAATCAGCCCATTATCCGAGAATCACCCGAGCAGACACAGCACTTGGCTCCACTGCACATACAAGCACCTCACTACACCGTGAATGAACTTTTAACTGCATAGGGTGACATGCACGAGGGAGTCTGCATGGATGATCCGGACTGAATGCTGTCGGCACCATGTGAATGCTCTTCTCAACCAAAACCTAGATCTCTCTAGCAGCCACCCTTCTTCAATCGAGAAACTTACTTTTGGGATGGTATTAGCCCTACGCTCCCGTGGCTTGCCGGGGAAAGCAGGGTAAACCCATCTCCCCAGGTTTCTAGATTCTTCAAGCGCCATTGGTTTCTTGCCATGGTACGCGAAGGGTCTAGTACTTGGCTCAGACCCTTGAAGGCAGGCGCCTTGGGCTGGGTATCCTTCCCCACCTATTATTTCTGATAAACCCTGATGTGAGCATGAACATGAATGAACAAATAGGGGTAAAATCAATATGGGGCATTAACCCCCGCCTTTGTAGGTCTTAACCCTAATTTAAGGAAATTAACTTGATTTAATCCGTGCATTCAAGTCGAAAGCCGGCCAGATCAGACAGAAATGGGTCAGAACAGGGGCAGAATAACCCTAGAGGTAGGATTTCAGCCCACCTGCCGAATGGCAAATTTGTACCCTCCTTTTGGGTTCTCAACAACCCTAAAGGTGATTCTCTTTCCAGATTTATTTTTGTAAATTTCGCCCTCGAAGGCAAGTTGTAAATATTGTTTTCAGTCCGACACTAGGGGCAGATGAAAGAGCAGATGAAAGAGCAGATGAAAGAAAAGGCCGGCTAAGACCTGAATGTGTTCTCCAAACATTTAAAGGACATAGCCCTTAAAACCCCATAACTTGAGTGCTTGGATTTGGTTCTTGTGATTGATAACTGCATAAACTGCTTAGGCATTAATTTAATTTTTGCATCTCTTGCTGCATGCCTTAGACTAATTTAGAGTTTTTGGTGGAAAACCCTAAATTGACTTAGAATTTCAATCGGATAGTCGGCATGGCATCTTCATCCTCGACTGAGAGAATTCGCTTCCCCAGGATAGAGAAGTGTGCCTTTGATACTCCTTGGATCCGTTCTTGGACAAAGCAATTGCAAGGAGATGAACAAATTCAATGGGAACAGAAATACCATATGGGACAAACTCTATCCCTGTTAAATGTGCTCATTAATTGGGACATGATTCAGGTGGCCCTACCTTTCTGGGATCCCCAACTTTCACTCTTTAGGTTTGGAACTAATGAGTTGACTCCCACAATTGAGGAATTTGAACTATTCCTCCGATTCCGTGACCATGGAGAACCAGCAAGGCCAAACCTCAAAGATAGCTACAAGAATGAAGCTTGTACCTTCTTTGGCCTACCTAGAGGGGAATTCCAGACTTTAGGAGGTGATCAAGCATTCATGCGGGTCTCCAAAATCTTCCTTGCTAAAAAGATAAAGGACAAAAAGCAAGAAAGACCCCGTGTTTGGTGGGACACCTTCACCCTTGTGGTTCTATCACAGCTATTCTTTCCTACTGGGGGAGACACCATTAATTTAGCCCTCATGGAAATTGTAGACCAACTCCAAGTGAAATTCCGAATTACACCACTGATCCTTGCTCAGCTATACCATGCCTTGACCATGACCAAGAACGGAACTAGGAGGTTTCAGGGATGCGCTCCTCTCCTACACATTTGGCTCCAAGATCACCTGATGGTTGCTGAACCTGTCAGCCCACGTTATGGGTACGTCCGTGACAATGTCACATTGATGGCCCGAAGAAAGATTAGACCAGACTTACCCTCCAGAGAGGACTGGTTTGACCACTTTCTCCAACTAAAAGGAGAAACGGGTATAAGATGGGGAGGCACATTTGACCAAACATATACTCCCGTCATAGCTTTCAGGAAGAGACATTGCCTAGCCTTGATAGGCTTGACTCATGCCATGCCATACTATCCGGTTCGAATTCTGAGACAGTTTGGGAAGTCTCAGGGAATACCAATCAAGGATGAGGCGGAAGGATTAACTGGCCCACTTACATGGGAATTGAAGAAAAAATTGGTGAAGGAATGGCAACACGTGCACATACTCCAAGAGGACATTTTCACTGCATCCGACGTTCGTAATTACGAACAATGGATTGCTCGAGAAACTGGCCTAAACAGCCCACCTCCTCTCCATATCGTCACCTCTGACGATATCCCAGTTCCGCCCCCTGACACATACAGGGATAGGGTGGCCGAACTGCAGGAATCTCATTCTCGAATCCACCGTGCATACGTGGATTCCGAGCGTAAAAACAAGCAGGCCAATGAGGCCCTTCAGCAACAGCTTGACACCATGCGCAGACGCGCAAAAGAGGACTGACGTCTGCGGAATAAACTTCTGCGTGCCTTGAAAAGGCGAGACGTGTCCTCTCATTTTGATGATGACCAACCTAGCTAGACTCTGGGTTTGTTTGTTTTGTTTAATCTTGTAATTGCTTGTTCTAAATTTTGGCATTGTACTTTTTTTTTTCATGAAGAATTTTGTGTTAAATTTAATAAAGTCAATTAAGACATCCTTAAATTCCTTTTTCAAACAGTCTGGCCCTAATCCTTCAACTTCAAAACTTTCAGGCGATCTGAATAAAGAACTCGCCAAATCCTTAAACCCAAGGGTTCTGAATAAAGAACACCCAATTCTTACCAACTTCCCCATATTCAGAAATTATCAATTTCAAATTTGAGTCTTAAATCTTTAAGGGTTCTGAATAAAGAATACCCAATTCAAAATTTTCAGGCGATCTGAGTAAAGAACTCGCCAAATTGTTTAAATCCTTAAAGCAAAGGGTTCTGAATAAAGAACACCCAATTCAAAATTTTCAGGCGATCTGAGTAAGGAACTCGCCAAATTCTTTTAAATCTTTAAACTAAAGTGTTCTAAATAAAGAACACCCCATTTTCCTTAAAACTTTCAGGCAATTTGAATAAAGAACTTGCCAAAGGCATTTTTAAACCCAAGGGGTTCTGAGTAAAGAACACCCCATCCTTATCAATTCCCAAGCTTTCAAGTTTCAAGTTTAAGCCTTAAAACCCCAGGGTTCTGAATAAAGAACACCCAATCCCTGAGCTCAGATCACACCCGTTTGATTTATAAGATCACACGGTCAGCCTATGGGGCACTGATGCCACTGGTAATTAAACCAGAAAATTGGCAGAGGATCGTCCTGGCATAGCATACCCCGTTGTGTGGCACCATGGTCAAGCAACTAAGCTAACGACTAAGGTACGCTTGGGTATCCCTAGCCGAACTCTTAGGGCACTGAAACCATTGGTGCTTAAACCAGAAAATTGGTGGAAGATCGTCCTGGCATAGCCTTCCCCGTTGTGAGGAGTCAAAGTCAATGGTGATTAAACCAACGACTAGCTAAGACACGCCCGGGAACTACTAGCCGAAGTTAGGTGCTGAAACCATCAGAGATTAAACTGAAAATTGGTTGAGGTACACCTGGATGTTGCTGTTTAGCTCATCCCCTGCGGAGACTTAACATAGTTCAACCTCGTGATACTGAGCTCAAACCAACCTTTTAAACCGGGTTCTCTCCCCCAGCCGTTTGGCTAAAACAGACCAATCTAAAACGGGTTCCCTTTCCCAGCTGTTTGGCTAAAACAAACCAGTCTAAAACGGATTCCCTTTCCCAGCCGTTTGGCTAAAACATACCAGTCTAAACCGGGTTCTCTCCCCCAGCCGTTTGGCTAAAACAGATCAGTCTAGGAGTCCCTATCGTTTTCAAAATACTTCAAATAAATTAATCCTTAACCCTTTTTTACAGTTGGAATACATCAATAATCATGTATTATGCCTTTAATATAAGTTGCACTAATATCCGCTGGTTGCCCTTCCCAGGTACCAAAATTGCTTCTCGAAGCCCTTACCTGTTAAGATCCAGAAGAAGACTTGAGATGGAGCAGCCAAGAGAACAGACCTCGCCAGGACAGGACCAGGCAGAGTCCAGCCAGGCACAGACAGTGACTGATCTGCAACAGAGGATTGACAGTATGGGGACTATTATTCAAGAGTTAATGGCAGAACTAAGAGAACTCAGGATGGCTCCCCCAGCTACACCAGTGACTTTGCAACAACCAATTGCTCCGCCGCAGATGGATGCTCCACCACCATACCCTGCGTACCCAGCTCCGTTGGTACCACCTCCACCTCCTCAAGCCGTGCCTCTTCCACAGATTATTGCACCTGCCCAACTGGGGCAAGAAGAGGAAGATTGGTATAGAACACAGCAGGCCCAGTTTGATGAAAAGATGGCAGCCACTAAGTCAGAGATAGATGCTTTGCGTGAAGAGCTGAAAAGCCTACGACCCAGTGCGGTCCCCATGGAGGCTACTTTGGAAAGCCTCTGCTTCTTCTCCGATGTTCAACTTCCACCAAAATTCAAGTGCCCTGACTTGCATCAGTTTGACAGCACCGGGTGTCCGTTAAACCACCTAAGGTCATACTCTGGAGATATGTGTCAATATGCCAAAGATGAAAAAATTATGATACAGTTCTTTCAGAGGTCGTTGACAGGAGCAGCATACACTTGGTTTTTGGGTTTGGATAAGGCTAAGATCAAGAGTTGGAACGATTTAGCTGCCAAGTTCATTCAGCAGTACCGTTTGAACAGTCAGATTGTGCAAACTAGGGCTGAACTACAAAGGTTGACAAAGAAGAATCAAGAATCTGTACGAGAATATGCCAAGAGGTGGAAAGAATTGGCGACCCTAGTCCAACCCCCACTACTTGAACAGGAGATGACCTCCTTGTTCATTACATCACTTGGACAGCCATTCTTTTCCCTGCTACTGGGACAAAGTACTTCTAACTTCAATGACTTGATTCTGACGGCAAATAGAATCGAAGATGCAGTCAGGGCTGGAAAGATAGATGGCAGTGGCCAGGGCCCTACACAGAGAAGGGCAGCAACAGGACAGAGCGGTAGAAACCAGGGGCAAGAGCCTAGGAGGCAGGAAACTCAGGCAGTTAATTATGTACAGCCAGCACAACCTTATCACATTGCCCAGAGGAATGAAAGTCAAGGGCAACCTCTGAGAAGAACCAGAGAAGAGGCAGAGGAAAGGATGAAGAGGGTGTTTACCCCCTTACCTTATGCACCGGCCGAGTTGTTGGCCACACTGCTGAAGAATGGGTACCTTCAAATCAAGCCTCCCAACCCTAGAATGATCAACTCACGAAATTATAATGCAGTAGAGAAATGCGAGTATCATTCTGGAGCTTCCGGGCATTCAACAAATCGATGTTGGGATTTGAGGCATGACATACAGGATCTGATAGACAGTAAGAAGATCTCTGTAGATCCCCCAGCACCAGCAGCACCCACTCCTCCTACTGGTACAGCCACTAACCCCCTCCCAGACCATAATAAGGCTTCTGGCAGCGGAACAGTACATCAGATCATCAGTGATCAAGGCAGTGAACTACAGGTTGACCCGTCCCTGCTAATTGGACGACCGGGGCAAGTTGTCAAGATTCATCTCCAAGAAGGGACAATCTATCAACAGATACATGTCATTAACGAAGAAGAAAATGAAGAAACCTTTATGGGACTCCCTCTGGTGCATTTCAACTTTCCCGAACCAGAACCTTTCTATCCTCCACCTGTCCCAAACTCACCCCCACTAAATATCTTCGATATGATGAACCCATTCAATGAGCCTGTGGACTTCCTACTGGAACCGCCCACCCTCAACTTACACCAACTTCACCTTAACCCAACCTACTCCGTTGTGGCTCCACCTTACCAATTCCTACCCATGTACCATGATTCTACTATCACTTCCACTGAAAGAGAAGTCGATCGGATCACCCGTTCTGGTCGATACATAAATCCTAACCCTCCACCTACACCAGAGGGAGAGACTAGTGAAGAAAGGACAAGGAAAGAGAAAGGGAAGGATGTGGCTACTGAATTGCCACAGACCCATAAGAAGAAAGGGAAGGCCCCAGAAGAGGAGATTGAAAAACTCCACTATAGTGCCTTCAGTCCGGAGTATGACCTAGTGCAGCAGTTGAATAAGACACCAGCCCAGATATCCATTATGCGTCTCTTATTAGATTCTGACAAATATAAGGACGTACTTATGAAAATACTGGGCGATACTCATGTGCCTGACGACATCAGCCTTGAGCAGCTAGAGACAGTAATGTCTATAATTGCTACGCCAGAAGCAATCTCCTTTTCCTCAACAGACTTGCCCCTTGAAGGTTATAATCATACGGAGCCTCTGTTTATCACTGTGAGGTGTTCCGACTTAATGGTGAGACGAGTCATGATCGATAACGGGTCAGCTCTAAATATCTGCCCAGTCAGGACCTTCCACAGTCTACAGCTGAACGCTGATTTGATCAAGCCTAGCTCCAATAATGTCCGCGGGTTTGACAATGCTAAGAAGGATTCCCTTGGGGAAGTTAATTGGGAAGTTACAATTGCTGAGAGGGCCTTCTTCATTACCTTTGAGTTGATGGACATCAATGCCTCCTTTAATTTGCTGATTGGAAGACCTTGGCTACATCAAGCAGGGGCAGTCCGTCCACCTTACATCGAATGATCCGATTCATCTCAAGAAATCAATTGATCACGGTGCATGCAGAAAATCACAGAGAATTTGAACAAGGAGGGGTACCCGTGATTGATTATGAGCTGCCTACTTCCCTGAACTTCCAAGCCATAGAAATGGTGCAAGTAAACAGCATTCCTACTCCTCTGCAATCAGACTTATCCCACAGAAGGAAAAGGAAGAGCATGTTCGGTGCTGCTGAATGCGCCGACTGGGGCCTCCGAGTAGGAGAAGGTTTAGGCAAATACAAGCAAGGCATCAAGTCTGCAATCCAGCCATGTGACAAATCTGTGGGCTTTGGACTAGGGTTTGTTCCTGAACCTGAAGACTATGCCAGGCTATTTGGCAGGAAAGCTGAAAGAAAGAGGGCACGAGCAGAAGGAAGGGACCCAAATTGGCCCATCTGTGTACATGGCCAATTATACCATCACTTTACCAATATGGAGAGGGAAGCTGCACAGGCCATTCAGAATATAGTCTCCCAGGGGTGGGGCGATGAGTTCAATGATCCAGCGGAGCAAGCGGAAGTTAATTATCTACAAAGGTTATGGGATGAACCTCCCTTGCCCCAGGAGACAGTTACAGAAGAGAACTCAGAGGCTCTCAGTGGGTTGATGGAAGAACTGTCTGCTCTATTCTCTTGGCAATCAGTTGACACTGAAAAACCAGCTATCCCAGAAGAAGCATTTACCTACCCATCAGATGATGTCGAGGCACCGCCAACTGAGACTGAAGAAGAAGAGCCAGCTCAGTACATCTACATGATGGAAAGCCAGGACAGCTCAGGAGAACCCACTCCAAGGCAAAGGTCTCCCCCACCTCCTATCTGCATTGTACACCCAAGTACCAGGGATGGTCTGGGTCAGATGTTCCAGAATATGCCCCAAGTACTAGGACTGCCTACTGAGCTGGCTTATCATGAAACTTATGGTAACTGGGCCCCTGATGAACATTCTTCCAGCAGAAGGGATGAATCTTCAAAAAAATCTGTAACCAAGGCATTGCCTAAGGTGGAACCACCCAACGAAGTCACTATTCGGGTACCAGGGACTGTCATCCGCCGCGGGGTATGGATCAGTGTATCATCAGAAGATTCAAGTCAGAATCAACCAAAGAAGGGCACAGCTTATGACCCCATCTACATCTCCTCTGACAGCAGCATCAGCATGATACAGACTGGGAAGGTGAACACAGTGACTGCTGTAACCAAGGACAAGCACGCATTGCAGAACTGGAGTTCGACGCCACTTGCCACTCGCAAAGCCGAACTACCACAGGGAGTTTCTTCCACTTCTGAAATTCCCCCTGTAGAAATTGCTGCACTTTTTAATAAATGCGTGAAGTCTTTTGATTATTTTTCTACTTCTGTGAATAATTCTGCAAATAAGCAAACTCAAAATCGCGACCTTAGTATCAATCTCGACGCACACCCGAAAAATTCGGAGCACGAGATAGATAATCAGGCTGCCACAATCAAACAAAAACAAAAAGAACAAAAAATCCATAGTGTTGAACAAGAATCAGATAATGACACTTACTCGTCACAACCCGATGATTCAGAAATTATCCCCCGTAATCCTTGTGAACTTGAGGATAATAATGAATCATGGGAAACCCCACTTGAAATCCAATTTGCCTTGGACAGACATGAAAAGGGTCTCCAGGATAATATTGAGGAAACTGAACCTATTAACATAGGTGACACAGCACAACCAAGGATTCTTCAAGTTGGTAAAAAGCTGGCATTATTACAGAAAACACAGATAACTGATTTTCTGAAAACCTACACTGATGTGTTTGCATGGTCATATGAGGATATGCCTGGGTTAGACACGGATTTAGTTGTGCACCGGTTACCTATAAAATCTGAGGCCACACCAGTGAAGCAAAAACTCAGACGCATGAAACCAGAATGGGCCCTAAAGATCAAGGAAGAAGTTGCCAAGCAGTTAAAAGCTGGGTTCTTGAAAGTTACCGATTACCCAGAGTGGTTAGCAAACATCGTGTCAGTCCCCAAGAAAGATGGAAAGGTCAGGATGTGTGTTGACTACAGGGATCTGAACAAGGCAAGCCCAAAAGATGACTTCCCGTTGCCACACATTGATATATTGGTTGACAATACTGCAACTCATTCCATGTTCTCCTTTATGGATGGATTCTGTGGGTACAATCAGATACGAATGGCACCTGAAGACATGGAAAAGACTTCCTTCATCACGCATTGGGGCACATACTGCTACAAAGTAATGCCATTTGGGTTGAAAAATGCAGGCGCCACATACCAGCGGGCAATGACTTTGCTATTCCACGACCTGATACACAAGGAAATGGAAGTATACGTGGATGACATGATTGCAAAGTCAAAAGAAGAGGAAAATCATTTGGTGAACCTTGGAAGGGTGTTTGACAAGCTCAGGGAATGCAAGCTCAGGCTGAACCCGAATAAGTGTATATTCGGAGTTACTTCAGGGAAGCTACTCGGATTCATCGTTGGGAAACGAGGAATTGAGGTAGACCCTGTCAAAGTGAAGGCAATTCTGGAGATGCCTCCCCCATCCACAGAGAAAGAAGTAAGAGGTTTCCTTGGCAGATTACAGTACATTAGTCGGTTCATAGCACAGATGACTCCCGTGTGCGAACCGATATTTAAGTTGCTAAAGAAGGATAACCCAGTGGTTTGGAATGAAGATTGCCAAGAAGCGTTTGACAAAATCAAGGCTTATTTGATGAATCCACCAACCTTGGTTCCCCCTGTACCTGGACGACCTCTAATCATGTACTTGTCAGTCACAGAAACGGCAGCCGGATGTGTGCTGGGGCAACATGATGAAACAGGAAGAAAGGAGCAAGCAATTTATTATCTGAGCAAGAAATTTACCAATTATGAAGTAAGATACACATTGCTTGAGAAGACCTGTAGTGCATTGGTATGGGCAGCTCAAAAGCTCCGGCACTATCTCCTCAGTCATACTGTCTTTTTGATCTTAGATACGGATCCCCTGAAGTACATTTTTGAAAAGCCGATCTCCACGGGAAGGATAGCCAAATGGCAGGTTATCTTATCTCAGTATGATATTGTCTACACCACGAGAAAGGCAATAAAGGGACAAGCAGTGGCAGATCACCTGGCAGAACACCCTGTGCCCGACTATCAACCACTTCTCACCGGACTGCCAGATGATGAAATTATGTATGCCGAGTCAGTTGAAAAGGAAACCAGATGGCAAATGTTCTTTGATGGGGCCGTCAACATTAATGAGAAAGGGATTGGAGCAGTAATCATTTCCCCAGAAGGAATCCATCATCCAATAGCAGCAAAACTCTTGTTCGATTGCACTAACAACATGGCAGAATATGAAGCATGTGTGTTAGGCTTGCAAGCCGCAGTTGAAATGAATGTTCAAGAGTTAAAAGTTTATGGTGATTCCTGTCTAATCATCTACCAAGTAATGGGGGATTGGCGGACTAAGGATCCAAAGTTGGTGCCATATCAGGAACTGATTAAGGAATTGGAAGGGCAATTCAAAAGCGTGACATTTGATTATATGCCACGAGATAGGAATCAGTTTGCAGATGCCCTGGCAACACTGGCATCTATGGCAACCATCACTGGTGACACTTGGGTACAACCGTTGGAGATAGAGGTGCGGCGTTCTCCTATCTACTACTTTCGTGTTGAGAAGAGCACACCAAAAGGGGAAGCTTGGTATGAAGACATAATGAGGTACCTGAGAAATAGAACTTTGCCAAAGAATGCCACAGCATCTGAGAGGCGTACGATTCAGAAACTGGCAGGACAGTTCTTCCTCAGTGGAGATAAGCTATACAAGAAGTCCTATAATGATTCACTGCTGCTATATGTAACAGAAGAAGAAGCACAACAACTGGTTGATGAAGTCCATGGGGGACAATGTGGCGCCCATATGAACGGGCATATGCTAGCCAGAAAAATCTTGAGAATGGGCTATTACTGGTTAACTATGGAACATGATTGTCACATCCACGTAAGGAAGTGCCGGTTATGCCAAGTTTATGCTGACAACATTCATGCACCGCCCAACACTTTGTACTCAATGACTTCTCCTTGGCCCTTCGCCATCTGGGGAATTGACATGATTGGAGAAATCCATCCGAAGGCATCAAATGGGCATCGATTCGTCTTGGTTGCAATAGACTATTTTACCAAGTGGGTAGAGGCCGTGTCCTTTGCAGATGTCAAGGGGTCACATGTACTGAAATTCATCAGAAACAATATTGTCTGTCGCTACGGTGTGCCGGAAGCACTCATCACAGACAATGCCAAAAATTTGAATAACAAGGACATGGACAAGATGTGCGAAGATTTGAAGATCAGGCATTTAAACTCCACAGCATACAGACCCAAGATGAATGGAGCAGTAGAGGCTGCCAACAAAAATCTGAAGAAGATATTAGAAAAGATGGTAGTCACCTACAGAGACTGGCATGAGAAGCTGCCATATGCTTTGCATGCATACCGAACCTCAATCAGGGTCTCAACCGGAGCAACTCCTTTCTCTCTTGTATATAGAATGGAAGCAGTCCTTCCCGTGGAAGTGCAGATCCCTTCACTCAGAATCCTGAAGGAAGTAGAGGTCGATGATGTTGAATGGAAAGAATCAAGGTTTGACCAGTTGCAGTTGCTTGATGAGAAAAGAGTTAAGGCTTTATGCCATGGGCAACTCTACCAGCAGAGAGCAGCTCGGACTTATAACAAGAAAGTAATACCACGACACTTCAAGGTGGGCAACATTGTTATGAAAAAGATATCCCCCCACCAAGAAGACAATAGAGGGAAATTCAAGCCAAACTATGAAGGACCATTCATAGTGCACAAAGTTCTGTCCAGAGGAGCTTTGATCCTACAAGAGATGGACGGAACTATTTTTCCTGAGCCAATAAATGCAGATGCAGTCAAACTGTATTACCCTTGAGATCGTTCCAATTGGGAAATGAAGAGAGACCATCCTTGACTCTCTCCTAAGACTATAAATCCTTCCAAACACCCCAAAAGTTTCCCCTAGTTAAACACTTTTGGGCCTGAAAATTTCTTTTCTAACCTAGTACAGGTCTCACATCAAAATGGGCATTCCTGGCCCTAAACCAAAAAAAAAGAAAAAAGAGCAATTGCGAAGAAAATCAAGAAAAAGAAGAAAAGAAAAGAGTTGTGAAAAACAAGTACAAAGTAAGATGGGGAAAATATGAACCCCACACCAAAGAACTAAGCCAGGATGTAAGCTCCAACAATAAAAGAAGCACTGTACAGACCTATAAAATCACAGCCTTCTTGGGCCACTTATCTTTCTTTCAAAACCCCGGCCTAGCCTACATTTCGTCCTATCTTAAAGACCTCTCGGATCCCAAAGTGAATGAGCTTGAGCAAAACAGTCAAATCTGCGTTTTCTGGTAATGACAGAATTGGATTCTCCCTGAAAGGACCAGACATGGTGAAAACCCAAAAAGGGCGCTGTGTGCAAAAAGGGTCAGTCGTGGTTCAAAAAAAAAAACTGGTCATACCTTGAAGCAAAGGGGGCTACAGAAAAAACAGAGACAGAATGGACAGTGCACTGAATAGGAAAAACCAAATGATCTAAAGGGCCCAAATTAGCAGACTGTGTTTGGGTCAAAGCTTCATAATGGCATATGATGACAAGGCTAAAGATACCAAGCACTCTAATCTGTGTCTAACTTAAGGATTGACTTTTATGATAATTGCAGGCAAAAGCACACACTAACATGTCTGTGTTTTTCTGTAATTATTCTGCTTAACTATTCTTGGAATTTCCCCAGCTGTGCTGCTAACCCGTGAAGAAGGGTTCATTGCCTTAATCAATAGCCGTTTTTGATTGTGATGAATCAAAGGCTTAGAATAAACCAACCCTGCATATCCCCAATAGAGCAGAACAAGCACTGACATTGTGTTCCTTGTACAGGCACAAAGAAGGAAGAAAGATGCAAAAATTAACATGAAGACGATACTTTGATCCTTCATTCCCCAGCAGAGGCTTCTTCCCTTTCATCCCCAGCGGAGCTCAGAAGAAAGAAGATCGTCAAGATCCTCAGACCCTCCAACAAAACTTCAAGAGCAAAGAGAGACATCACAATAATCCCCAGAGAGTCATCTAGACAGATCATACTCCCACCAAATCCCCAGTGGAGTAACTCTTGAATGGGAAAGAAGCTTTAAATGCCTCGACAAGAGAAAGAACCTGGCAAGGAGAAGCAACAAGGAAGAGCAATAATGGGCCAATTCGCCCTTTCTTGTAAATTTTGAGTCTCACTTTTGTAAATAGTATAGGCTAGAATATGTGTGTGGTCTCCGAGATGATGGACAGCAGTGCGAAAGGTTCCTCCCATCCTCCCACCGGCATTCCCAAACCCATACCTTGGCCTATCTTTAAAAAAAAAACTGAAGTCACTAAAAGCATTAAATGGAACAAACAAGAAGAAAAGAACATTGTTAAGTACCTTGCATCAACGCCAAAACAGGCTGATGAGCTCAGATTTAATCCTATCTTTCTTTTTCAAAAAAAAAAAAAGAAAAAAAAAAGAAAAAGAAAAAAGAACTAAGGAACAACCCTATTCAAACCCGAGAGAGGGTATAGGGATTCCAAAGTCAGGAAGTGATACCAGACATCTGACACTTCCCTTTTCATTAAAATCAAATCAGTAATTGAGCTCGTCGACCATGTCGACAGAAATGCAAGGCACAAAAATAAGGTTCTTTTTCTTCTTTGCCGTTCATCCCCTAAGGTGACTCCAGCAAAGAGGGGCAGCTGTTAGCACCTAATTTTTGCACCCCCAAAATAAAGAAAAATGAAAAGTCAAACAAAAAGTCAAACCCTGAGGGGGTCAAAAATTTGACTTTTTGATTTAAGTAAATTTGGCCATCAAACTTCATCTCATTGAAAAGAGGATTTCGACACGATTCCAACGCAACTGAATTTGCTGGAATCAGAGTCCAGATGAGCAAGATATGAGTTGGTCAAACTTTTGGGGAGCGAAAAGTCGACTTTTTGCTCGACCCCAATTCAACTACCAAACTTGATCCCAGTAGATAGGTGGTTCCGAGCCGGTTCCAACGACACTAAGTTTGCTGAAATCGGACACCAGACGAAAAAGTTATGAGCAGTTGAAGTTTCAGAAAAACTGCCCATGTGGCAAAAAGGCAGCAAAAAATGGAATAAACCAATAAAATAAATGAGATAAATGTGTTTAATAATATTTTAATAAAAGGAATCTCGCTTTTCAATAAAATAATTAAAGAAATCGGACGAAATCTTGCAATAAACCAAATTGAATAAAGGTTTGAAATCCAAGCATTTTAAAAACGTGCTGGACCGTATTTCAATTACGGGTAGGGCATGCCCGTATTTGAAATACGGGCAAGCTTCTGGAAGAATACACGCGTCGCTGTACGGCGGGACACGCGTCCCGTACGGCCGATTCGCGAGATTCGCACATGTGCGTTTTTCGCCCGTACTTGAAGTACGGGCAAGGCACGCCCGTACTTGAAGTACGGGCAAGGCACGCCCGTACTTGAAGTACGGGCACGCCCCTTTTTGCCTATAAATAGAGAGGCCTCCCCCTCATTTCGGACAAGCCTTCTTCCTGGCCGAAACTCTCCTCCTCCTAGCACCTTCCACAGCCAAACTCTGCCCAATTGCTATCCTTCCAAAACCTAGACCCTTTTTTACATATACCCAAATTACCCCTATGCTCTAAGACTACTCCAACATCATACCCAAGAATCCCATTTACTATCCATTGATCAAAGCCATTTAACCCAGCCTAACCAAGCCCTTCCCAATTCATCCCAGCAAACCTTGGAGGACGCGGAAGCGCTGCCGAATTTGCCGGAGGAATCACCATTATTGAGTAATCATATTGTGAGTATATTCCCTTTCCTAATATGATTATCATTTCCAATGTCTTTTCAAGTTTCTTTTGGATATTTTGGTTTTAATGTTACTAATCAATTTGTTGTTTTCTAAGTCATGGGAAGTTGAAATAAAGGAGGAAGTTATATAAAAATAAAAGAAAGAGTAGTGGGAAGAGAAAGGCTTAAAAGGACCCTTGAATAAACTAACCAATGCCTTTTTTATGCCTTGATGAAAAAGAAGTTTAAGGCCACCTTTTGATGCTAGAGTCACCCCTGTAAATACCCCCTACTCCCCCCTGAAAATTGGCCATGGGCAGCTAATGAAGAGCTGGTTTTCCAGCAAAGGAATCAAAGAAGGAAGAAATGGCCATTTAGGCCAAATGGGGAATATGAAGCATTTCGAATGACCTGAGATCGTTACTGAAGTCACCAGAGTACCTGAGAAGGCCACAGAATACATCCCAAGCAGAATTGGCAGCAAAAATGAAAAATTAGCTGTGCCCGTAAACTCAGAGCGGTTCGGTCGGGACCGTATTTGCTTCACGGACGAGCCCAACCGGAGTTTGTCCACAGGCAAGGGCGGACCGCATAACAAATACGGGCTAATGTAAAAGTCATATAAAAAATGTAATTTTTCGGCCTGGTTGGATCTATTCCAACCTGAACCGGCCCCTTTAACAACTTGGGCTATCTTGAGCCCATTTTTTGACTGTGGGCCCAAATGGGCCCACCAAGACCTCCTTTTGGCCCACATGAGCGGTCCACTTTAGACCGGCCCAAACCAAGCCTGTTTTCAATAAACAGGCCCAGGCTCTTTGACCCTTGGCTAATGGGCCAAATCCAAGCCCAATAAGCCCATGGCATGTGTAAATAGTTTAAGTAAATAACCAAATGGGTTACCCAATAACCCAATTGGGCCCAAGGCCCAACCATGGCAACCCACAGGTCTTCCAACGGGACCCGGGTCTGACCCACTTCACTTAAATAAATAAAAAGATAAAATCAAATAAAAAGGGACCCACACCTCCAGAGGGCCCCGCCAGACCTAACAAGGTAGCATATCAGTCTAGGAAAAGGGTGATTTTGACTCAAAAACCAGGGAGACCCGAGGGACCCATCAAACCGACGGGGCGGGCCGGGGTGTCTTAGGGCTTCCCCGGACGTAACCGAGGACTTAGCTAGAACTCTGAAAAAGCCGCAGACCAGACTTAGACCCAAAACCGTGTCTGCCTGCACCTCTCAGGCAGTGGCGACTCCGAATGTCCCGAGGCACGCACAGAAAGTGCACCCGGTGTGCGATCTAGGTCAAATTTAGGTGCGCACAGTTGGTCCAAGGTTTGGCAAGATAGAGTTTCAGTTTGAGTTAAACACAAGATAATGCCAATCCTTTATCAACAAAGATATTTCGAACGAATAAAAGAGATAATTCGCTCATTTAAAGGGATATTGGACTAAAGATAAGGCTCAGAAATCGAGAGAAGAATAAAACTCGCACGAGTCTAATGAGCCCGTAAATGATTTACGGTCCAGTGGGGTCCGTATATGTATTACGGGCGCTGCATGTCCATGTGTAAAATTCGGGCGCGCTTAGCCCGTAGATACAATACGGTCAAGGCTTGAATTATTGATTTTCAAGCATTTTTGGCCTGTTTTAAATTCCAATTAATGTTTTCATTATTTTCTCATTTTGTAGTGCAATTTGGGGTGTCTACACACCTTAGGTTCTTAAAAAGGGGAACCTTGGGTATTCTTTTGTAAGTTCCCGAATTTTGGTTAATATTAATATCGAGAATTAATAAAAGAATTCTTTTATTGATTAGAGTTAATTCTGGAATTTCAGATAACTTAAGAACAAGGGCAGATTCGGAATTTCTGGAAATAAAGGAGCAAAACTATATCTTAAGGTATGCGATGGCTATAACTTAAAGTGAATAGATAATTAGATTATGGAAATTAATTTAGATTGGCTTGGATGTTAGATTATTATGGCTGGAGCGGCAAAGTATCTAATCAAGGGACAAGAAGTGTTGGTGTAGAGTAGCTATCATGGGTGAGCACTCAGCGAAGCAAGGGGTAGTTTGAGCATCAACTGAGATTATAAATAGACTGAATATTTCAAGCGGTATTTCGTTTGTTTGATCGGAGAAAAGTTGGAGAGCTGAGCAGTGGAGTCGACTGTATTTTGGAAGGCTAGTTAGAGTGAGAGTGTTGGAGATCATCAGAGGAGAATTACTTGCTGATTGGAGATCTCAGCGACTGCAAATTTGTGAAGTGCAATCAAATCCTGGTTGCAGATATTTAGAAAATCAGGTAAGTGAATTTATTGGGGATTTAGGGTGAAATTGAGCTATTAAAGGAAGATCGAACTCAGATCTGATCATTTTTGGTCGTTCATGTGAAATAGAAGCAAACGGCTATTCAACCTGGCCTGCTGCAACTCCTACTGCAATCTCACACATACAGTAGAATATAAGGCACATACACAACAATTACAACAAAATACTTGAATAATTCAGAGATAAGGTCACCTCACCTACTGACTTCCTTAGTTTCTTTGACTTGCGATCTTCCTCTGTAGGCGAGCGACATTCAATGCAACAATTAGAACAAGCCTATCTTTCAAGTCTTCAAAAAATCGAAAATACACATGTCTCCAGGACCTTTTCATCAACAATGTGCCACAGACCCCCCAAAACCCTACCACAAATCCAACAGCCATGCTTACGTAGAACCATAACATCTTGGGCGTACCACCGTCATCATCTTTGTTGCCTTCTTCACCAAGACTACCTGTCAATGCTGGATCTTGGTCTTTTTCATGATCACCTAGGCATTTTGCAAGTGGCTGTCCACAGAGTGATGGGTTTCCCATGTAAACAGATGCATTGTTGATCGTCTGGAGCTGATTACCCGATGGAATTCTTTCGGACAAGTTGTTGTATGATAGGTTAAGGAAGCTCAAGGAAGTCAAAGAAGACATGGTTTGAGGAATTGGGCCAGAGAGATGGTTTCTCGAGAGGTCAAGTGATTCTAATTTTCGCATGCTTCCGATCTTGTGAGACATGGAAAAATCACCGGGATGATTTCCCCTCCGTCAACACACGGGCTCATCTTAAAATGTGAGAGTCGCCACCATTCAAATTTTTTGAGGTGAGAATGGACACCAAAGGATTCAAAAATAAGCAAAAAGAGCTAAAAGGCAAATACTAGAGTAAAAATAACTCTACTTGAAAATCCAATCCAGAGATGGGTAAGGGGATTAGATTATGAACGGGGGAAGGTGTTAGGCACCCCCATCCACCCACACAAGGTGGTTGCCAAGTGTTGTTCATGCTAAAAAAAAAAAAGAAAGCTTGCTAAAATCATTAACAACCTTGAAAAAGGATTAAACAAATATGTGATATTTTCACATGAGAAATCCAAATGAATTATAGATCCTCTTTTATGTCAATATCACTTATGGAATATCACCAATAGATGGAAATCAAAGTAAAAATTGCACAAAACCCAAGTTGAGTCAAATCCGAAAAATTCGGTAAAAGATAATACCATTTGTCTTGAAATCCTTCAAATCCAATTTAAATTAAACCAAACCAAATCCATTTGAAAGATTATGGTAAATAGAAGACACATGAAAAATTCCAATTAAATCCGGTTGAAATCCTAGGAGTTATGCTTCTTTTAAAAGTGCTGTTGGAGGTAGTAAAAAGTGGCAAGTGGGCAAGTTTGGAAAATTATCTAGAAAAATCGGCTCCATATAAATTCATGAAATTTGGTGTGAATGAAGTATGTATGGCCATCTTTCAAATGAAACTAGCCTCATACAAAAATTCATTCGGATGTGCCTTGGGTGGTCTCCCGAACAGGCCCCGAAGATCACAGATTTACCCAGAAAAGTGCTGTTGAGCAGTTCTGAGTAAATCTGCTACCCACGACATAAATGGAGTCAAAAAATTATGAAACCAACTGGATTTGAAACTAGACTCCCAAAGAAAAACACAAAAACAAGAATCACTCAAATCGGACTTAAAACGAACACATGGCGCTCAGTCGAAGTGACAGGTTCTGTAATCAGACCTAAACTGACCTATCAACTTCAACAGAGAGGTGTCAAAAATATGCTTGATAGAAATTAATGAAATTTTACAGGCATAAACTAGACAGCCTCACCTTTCCCATGGCTTTGGAATCACTCCAAAATTCATCCGGACGATGAAGTTACGAGTATCCGAAGTTGGGGTACAGTTGCTGTCAAGTTAAGCCCTTTTTGAGTAAAATCAATTTAAAACAGTGATCCAGTATATGGAATCCGTGCAAGATGAATCAAAATCACTTGAAAAAGTGTTGAAGAACCTCTAGAAATAATAGAGTACAAGCTTGGCTCACCATTCTCTCCGATTGGAGAGAATATGTCAAAAAGACCCAATATTGAGCAAAAGTGCCCAAAAACCGAGAGGTTGGACCTAGAGGCCTTCAATACTCAACAAAACTTGCTTGAAATCAATTCGAAAATCAATAGGAAATATCCCAGAATTGTTTGGGGCTATTTATTCCACATCTACCACAATGACGGCAATAGATCCAAAATACAAGCCAAATCCGACAAAACAAGTGCTATGTGTGTATGTGTATAAAAATCCATTCAAGAACAATATAACAACATATAGCATGCATTCATATAAAAAAAAAGGGTTCTATAACAACCTAGGGTTCCGTTCCATTATCGTTTCCCTTAGTTCTCTCTCCCCGTTAAACACGGTTCTTCAAGATAATCTTGGGATACTTTGAATATGAAACGGTTTTCATAGATTCAAAAGGCTTATTCAAATAGGTTCTAACACTAGGATCAATCCCCAGTCTCGTTTCCCCTAGATCCCACCTTCACGTTTTACGGCTAGGGGGAGTCTCGAGGTACTTTGAGTAGGGGAAGGGTTTTCACACACATAGAGGAGGCCTTATTCTACAGAAAGGTAGAAGAAGAGATCTAGATCTAGAATGTAAAAACAGAAAAATAAAGGGAGGTTTGAGGCTTACTTGGGCTTCTGGAAGCAAGACTGCAGCGGTTCCCCTCTTCACTTGGAGCTCTTTGATCTCCAACTTCTTGGAAAAAGTTCTTGGCAAAAGTTAATGGCCATTTGCTTAAGGAGGAGCCTCCTATTTATAGGCAAAGGCTAGGGTTAGGGTTGGTGGGATGGTAGACACAACATAATGTCTAGAGCCCACCAACCTTAACCCTAAGGCTATTTCCAAGATTTCCACTCATTTAATGAAGGATATGATGGTAAAAAGTGAAAACTCTCAGAAAACCCTAATTTGGAGCAAAAATCATGTATCCGACATATCAGGCCGGATACATAAGCATCTATATGTATCCGACATATGATGTCGGATACATTAAGGTTTGCTTGTATCCGACAACTTATGTTGGATACAAAGGGTTATGCTTGTATCCGACCTGAGTTGTCGGATACAAGGAAAAATGCTTATTTTCTCAAATTTTGTGCTGGTTTCAAAGGAAATAATGATTTTTGCCAATTATTCTTCATTTTTACTGTGCAATTTGGGGTGTCTACAGATCTTCTATGGGATCTTTCCAATCAGATGATTCATGGATAAATTCAATGAATTCAACCCAATGAGTCTTGTAATCACCATCGGAATTTCTCCCCATAGATTATTTTTTGAAAGATCCAGAAACTTTCCATAATGAAGAGGGTCACCGATGTATGGGCGTTTAGTTCCTTTCGTAACCACTAGCATCTGATCGCCACCAAATGTTGTTTCTATGGAAGTGGAAACCATACCAGTCAAGTTCCCCAAACACTGCGGAATAACTCCTAATAGATTATTATCGGCAAGGTCCAAGAGGTGAAGCTTGGAGAGTAAACACAGTTGTTGAGGAATATTTCCAATGAGAAAGTTAGATCTTAGGCCTAGTTTTTCCAGATTGGAAAAGCTACCTCCTATCCATGTTGGTAAGTTTCCAAAGATTTTATTCTCAGAGACATCAAGAGTAAGTAACTGGTTGCAATTTTTCAAAGAAGGGAGTTCCCCGTCAAAATTATTGCTCCTCAGCATCAAAATTCGGAGTGAAGTTAGAAATCTCATAGAGCTTGGAATTTGACTTGATAGGTTGTTGTTCGAGAGGTCAACAAAATACAAGGACTGCAGACCGCTCCAGTTCCGAGAGAGTTCCCCGAACAAATGATTGTTTGAGAGAATGAGATATGATAAAAACTTTAGCTTGCCTATGGATGAAGGTATATTTCCATCGAGATGATTTCCAAGGAGATCTAGATAATTCAAACGTGGCATTAACTCCCCTATGTTTTGGGGAATGGATCCTAAAAGCACGTTATTCCCAAGAGACAACGAGAGATTACTCAACATGGGCCACGCTGGAATTGGACCCTCAAACTTGTTGTCACTCAAATCTATAGTAATACGTCCTTGAGCAAAAAATTTTAATGATTCTGGCAGCTTCCCACTGATTTGGTTATTTGAAAGATCCAAGCCATTCATTTGTGGGAATGACTTCCAGAACCAATCTGGTATTGTGTCTGAAATCCCAACATTATTGAGCTGAATATAGCGAAGTTCATTCTGAGTCCGAAGCCAGGCAGGAATATTCGAGCCCAAATGAATGTTCTTCAACTATATAACTTGAAGACTAAAAGGAGGAATCCAATCATTGCTCACTTGGAATCTCAAGGTTATGGGTGCTTCAAGAAATATCATATGTATGGTTTTCAGCTTCGTGAGATTCTGAAAATGAGCTTCAGTGATAACACAATCCCAATTAGTATTGTAAGAGAGATCCAGGGTATCCAATTGTGAGAGTTGCCCGATACTTTTTGGAATGGTCCCATTCATGTTAGTGCTAGACAGATCCAATACCTATAGGGATGACAAGTCTTTGATGGATTCAGGTAGATGCCCACTGAGTACATTGAATGAAAGGTCAAGCACCTGTAGTTGGCTCTTCTTGCATCTAGACAAACCATCCACGAACTCGGTTATTATCCCATTGATGCCGGAGGACGCTAGATGGAGGACAGAAAGTGTACTAATATTCGACATCCAGTACGGTATGGAAGAATTAAAATAGTTCTCAGTGAGGTCAAGAACTACTAGTGAAGTAAAATTGACAGAACTCAAGGAGGGAGGTAGGTTGACAAGTCCACAAAAACTTAAGTGTAGCTCTGATATAGAAGGAAGCTTATTAACGGCTTCAAGCCAATCAAGAGCTGCATTACTAAGGTTCACGTATCCCATGTCAAGATACTTCAAAGACGAAAGACCAGGTAGCTAGTGGAGGTTGTTTACTTTTGCAGCCCCAAAATTGAGATCAAGATAACGTAGGCTAGAAAGGTTTCCAAGATGAGAAGGAACTTCTCCGCGGAAGCCTGCACTGGAGAGATTTAGATACCTCAACTTCTTGAGGGAACCCATGAATTTTGGGATTGGGGCTCTTTTGAAATTGTTGTAACTAAGGTCCAAGTAAATCAAATGCTTCAAATCTAGCAAGGAAGGACTGATTTGACCACTTAAAGACAACATGTCATTGCCGAGTGAATATGGAGATAAATTTTGCAGTTTGAGCTTGAGCACATGTCCTGTCTTGTTGTTGCACTTCACACCTTTCCATCTACAATAGTCTTCACCTACCCAAGAAGAGAGCTGACCTAAAGGATCGACGAGACCTGCTTTCAACTTAACAAGTGCTTTCCTCTCGATCTTTATGCATCCAACGTTGAAATCACTATTGCAGGAACCAAGATTAATCATTTCGAGGAACAAAAAAACAGATAAAAGAAGAATAAGAGGAAGAAAGCATGTCTTTGCTCTGCCAACCATAGTTGAAAGAAAGAGACGATGTGCCCGTCGCGAGTGGGAAGAGAAGTTGAATAAGAGACACAATTCGACACACAGATACATCATCCGCAAAACCATTAAATAAACCTAGCGGGGAAGAAAGTCAAGCAAGAGATTCTTCAATGGTCCCAACATACACTTTGCATATGCACCACTTTTCAATTATTACAACGACCGGGGCTGAAAGTCTTACACGTTAGACGACTATTACGGATGGTATGACTATCAGGTCTAGGCTTTTTGTACCGTGTCCAAAGGGCTAAGGCCTTTGAGAAAAATATTCACATTATTATTAAGCCAACTAAAAGAGTATTCTAAGATTTTATCATATTGTGCTTTATAAATAGATGCTAAGGCGGCCGTCCCACTACAAATTAGCAAGACAAGCAGCAATTAACGCTAGCAGACCAACCAACGTGTTGATGCGTGTTCAATTTGTTGGTAAAAAAACCACTGATCTGTTGTTATTGCTTTGGTTCCGTGCTACATTGCGTGCTTCTGATGGAAATCAGCATCAGAACATGGTCACTGGACAAAATTCTTCGACCACAAGAGTATGGAAGAGGGGAAAACACTAAATATGTTACCATGTACTTGTTCTGAGTACAAGCACAACTTTGTTTCTCCATTGTATCTCAAATATGGTGGATTAGAAGCATATGGTGGAGAAATTTTCTGTGAGTTCAACTAGGTTAACTGTTTATCCAGATGAAATGTCCTACACCAGGTATAGATTCAGCCAAAAAAATTTTTGTTTTGTTTTGGGTCGTTAAAAAGTGGTCTATTGATGAACAGAATATACAAGGTATGGACTATATTAATGGTCTCAATGAGGGACTGATATTACACAGGACACCCCACCTCTTTACAAACAAAATAAACGAGCAAGTCTTGTGCAACACCCTGCAGGTTGGGTAACCTTGGGACAATAATTTGTAATTTTAGTGATGCAAAAAATACTTTATCATTTAACCAGGTTCAGGAGAAAATATATATTCCTTGAATAAGTATTCTAATGTATATCATATCCGAACAACAAAATTACAGTTTGTAGCTTACTGTTCTATTAATGCATGAAATTCCTGATAAACTCTCCCTCTTATTTAAGTCATTGAGGTACAATTTTCCTTTTGAACCAAGACTCTAGCAAAAATATGTATGTCCAGCACAGATTTGCTCTTGAAAGAACATATCACTTTCAACACTAATATACAAATAAGCTAAAGAGCACTCAAACTCTGTTTTGTAATAGGAGCTTGCTTGGGTGAAAACAAAGCGAGTGAAGAATGCTACACAGTCACAGTACATGTGCTCCAAACAACTTTTGAGGAGCATCCATGGTGGAGAAATGAAGATCGAGAGTGATGAAAGAAAGAGGGAATGTTGGAAACGGTGATTCATATTCTGGGTCTAATGACCAAGCATGAAAGTCTTGTGGATCACTTCCTGTGGTGGCTTTATCTGCAGCCCTTAAGTGGAGCCTCCATAGGATGCAAACACATGTCCTATGGCTGAAAACTGTTAGTTGCGTGTTTGCATCCATAGGACACGTGTTTGCATCCTGTGGAGGCTTCACTTAAGGGCTACAGATAGAGCCACCACAGGAAGTGAATTGAAAGTCTTGTCCCGTTAAATGACTATTATGGATGGGATGACTATGAAGTCTCCGCTTTATGTGTCGTGTCCAAAAGGGCTAAGGAACAAAGTCAAGCAAGAGAATTTTCCTCATCAGATATTTTCTACCTCGCAACATAAGCGGTGCGTATACACCACTTTTCAATTATTCCAACAACCGGACACTGAGGTCTTTGTCACATTAAATGACTATTACGGATGGGATGACTATGAAGTCTCCGCTTTATGTGCCGTGTCCAAAAGAGCTGAGGAAGAAAGTCAAGCAAGAGAATATTCCTCTTCAGATATTTTCTACCTCCCAACATAAGCGGTGCGTAATCGCAACTTTTCAATTATTCCAACAACTGGACACTGAAATCTATGTCACATTAAATGACTATTACGGATGGGATGACTATGAAGTCTACTGGGGATGAGGGCTTTTAGAAAAATATCTACACCATTATTAAGTGAACTAAAAGAATATTCTAAGACCTTTTAGTTATATGCCTACGTGGGCTAAAATCGACTTCACCATACCTTACAGCATCTATGGGCTGCTACACGTCCAGCATCTCATAGCTGTTGTTCATTTCACATTCTCTAATGTGAATAAATGTGCTAGCAGACCAAACACCGTGTAGATGCGGGTTCAATTTGTTGGTCAAAAACCACTTTCCTATTCATTCTTTGGTTCAATGGCTCATTCAGTACATGGTGGAAGGATTGGCAGCCTTGGAAGGTATTAGAATGGCTCAAAAATTAGGATTCTCATACATCATATTGGAAGGTGACTCTCAGCTGGTGATTCAGTTTCTAAAAAAAGCGCAACCTCAACATCCGTGTTACCTCTCACCTATCATCTCAAAAATTCGATTGGACCTGGGACGCTGCAGCGCCCCTGAGACACTGGCGCTGCGTCAGGAAAGATCAGGGAGGCTCAGGGTTTGAAAGAGGCGTCCTCCTCTCCAATGGCAGTCAACCTACAGGGTGGCTTCTCCTCGGTCCCTCCTGAGAGAAGATCGTTTGCTTCTGTTGTAGCAAGTTTCCCGCTGGAAGTTGAAGAGATTTCAATCCCACGAAAAGCAGTGACAAGTTTCCATGGCTACCCATTAGTGGAGTTCTCAGACGTTGAAATCAAGAAGTCCATTAACCCTTTTGTTCACTCATTGGTAGCTAAGTTTATCAATGGCAGACCTTCGGTGGATGTGGTTCGTGAAACCATCCAAAAATCTTGGGGCTTACAAGACAGATTTCATGTTGGAGTGCTGGATAACTGGCATCTGTTACTTCGTTTCAAAGAGGAGAAAGATTTCATTCGAACATGGACAAGAGAGAACCTATCTATCAAGGGGATTCAGTTTCGTTTATTTCAATGGAACATGAGATTTGATCCTTCTAAAGAGTCTTCATTAGTGCCGGTTTGGATATCTTTGCCCAACCTTCCAATAAATTTATTCTCTGAATCCTTTATCTTCTCCATTGCAGGAGCTGTTGGTAAACCTCTAGCAGTTGATGGCCCAACAAGAAGCTTAACTAGACCAAGCTTAGCAAGAGTATGTGTCTTATTGGATCTGTTAAAGGAGCACCCAACCAAAATCTGGATTCGGATGGGATCTGAGTATGGTAGATGGCAGCATATACTCTACGAGAAGGTTCCTCCTTATTGCACAGTTTGTTCTCATCGTGGTCACGATGCTTCAAGTTGTAGAACGGCATTGAAGAAAAAACCAACAGAATTTCCACAGCAGCAGCTTAGGCGTGTTGGGGTACTGGAAACACGTCCTACATTAGAAGATGCCCTTGAACTTCCTCAGCAGCAATATAGGCGTATTGGGGTCTTTGATAAATGGCCTTCTTTAGAGGATTCCCATGAGATCACCACATCTGGGAAAGAAGTTGTTGTGAACCAGCAAGAAAGTCCACCATCTGATTCAATGGAGAAGAATTCGCAGCAGCCAAACCCAACACTTTATGGCCCTAGTGGTACCGACCAGATTTCAGAAGGAATCCATGAGGAGCAGATAATAAATCTTGAGAATGGTTTATTGGAACAATCCCACAAGGAAGGTGAAAAGGCTACAGAAACAACGCCAAATGTTGAAGAAGGAAGTTGTTCAAAGCAAAAAGGAGAGTTGGCCGAAGAAGGGAAGGAGGAATATACAAGTAGCAGGGAACAAAAAGGAAACTCCAAAATGAAGAAGCATTCAAACATATTAGAAGCAAATCTTATTGTGGATCTCTCGCAGTATGCATCTTCAGATTCTTTAATCCAAGCTCTTACTTTGGACTCGGTCAAGGCAAATTCTGTTAAGGGACCTTTATCCTTGAATGGAGCAAAGCTATCCTTATTAAGGGACCAAGTTGCCTTGTCAAAACGAGTGGATCTTGCCTTCAATTCTCTGGATCGTAATTTCAGAATTTCTCAAAGAGATAACAATCATTTGGCCCCACCGATTCAGACTCCAAAGAAAAATCATAGTACATCTGCATCAGGCATTACCACAAGGTCCAAGGTAAAGACCTCCTCTTCTAATTTTATCAAATCGATTTAATGATTGACACAATGATATGGAATATAAGAGGGGTGGCAAACACAGATTCTATAAACATGTTAAAGTCTCATGTAGTCTCAAACAAAATTCAGCTTCTAGAAATTCTTGAGCCCATGTGTAAAACTGACAGGTGCAAAAAGGTAGCAAAGAAGATTAAAATGAAGAACTATTTTTGTAGTCAAGATCATGTTAGCAAAATCTGGATTTTCTGGTCTGATATCTTGAATTTGGATTTCATAACTGTTTCTGAACAATTCATTACTGCTCTTGTAAGTCCAGGGAACAACGTTTCTTTCTCTCCTTATTTAATATCCTTCATCTATGCTAAATGTGATGTGTTGGAGAGAAGACAACTTTGGCAAGAGATTCTGAGTTTCTCAAGTTCTGTGAGCCTCCCTTGGGTTCTTGGGGGAGATTTCAATGCAATTCTATCTGTGGACGATAAAAAAGGTGGGAGAAATCCAGAAAATAGATCGATGCAAAAGTTTCAAGACTTCATTCAATGTGCAGGATTAAAGGATATGGGTTTCCATGGGGATAAATATACTTGGTGTAATGAGCAGGCTGGTCAAAGAAGAATTTGGGCTCGGTTAGACAGATTTTTGATCAATCATCAGGGTCTTCATTTATTGGATTCTCTTAAGGTAATGCATCTTCCTCGGGTTTGCTCTGATCACAGCCCAATTCTTCTAACTGTTGCTCATGCTTCTGGGACTCAAGGACATTCTACGTTCAAATTCCAGAAGATTTGGATTTCTCACCATGATTTCTCAGATTTTGTGAAGTCCAATTGGCATGCTAATATTATGGGTTCTCCAATGCTTGTATTCTCAAGAAAACTGAAGCAGTTGAGAGCAGCTCTCTGGAAGTGGAATTGGGAAGTATTTGGAGACGTTCATACAAGAATAAAGAATCTTTCTTTGAAAATTTCTGAGCTGGAAAATATCTTACAGATACAATGGAATCAGCAAAGTGCAGACTCTCTTCAACTCAATAAGAAAGATTTCATCAAAAGCATATCCCAACAAGAGATCCTTTATAGACAGCAATCCAGAGTTAAATGGTTACAAGACGGGGATAGGAACTCAAAATTTTTCCATGCCTCTCTTCAGATTCGGAAGCATAAACAGAGGATGAATGGTAGTGAGTGGTTTAATGACAACCCGAATATCAAAGATGAAGCAATCTCCTTTTTCTCTAACTGTTTCACCTCGTCTCCCCATTGCCTAAATGACAGTTTGGGTTTCATCCCCTAAATTCTTAATGAGGATATGAACAAGAAACTCACTGCCAATCCTTCCAGGGAGGAAATTAAACAAGCAGTCTTTGAGCTTGATCTGATAGTGCTCCAGGCCCTGACGGATTTACAGGATGGTTTTATCAGAGTTGTTGGGAAATCATTGCGGACGATCTAGAGGCGGCTGTTTCTGAGTTCTTCCACGATAGAATGCTTCCTACCTCCTTTATAGCTTCTCATATAGCTCTCATTCCCAAGGTGGATCACCCAGAATCTTTTTCTGATTTTCGTCCAATCAGTCTATGCAACTACTCTTACAAGGTAATCTCAAAAATTCTGGCAACAAGGCTTTCTGTTATTCTTCCTAACATTATAAGCAGAGAACAAAGTGCTTTTGTCAAAGGGAGAAGCATCTCGGATAGTATATCTCTTGCCCATGAACTATGCGAGGATATCAACAGAAAATGCCTGGGGAGTAATATTATTATCAAGCTTGATATGGCAAAGGCATTTGACAGAATGGAGTGGGATTTCCTTATAGAGGTTTGCAGAAGGTATGGATTCTCTAAATCATGGTGTAACCTTATTTCTCGGTGCTTAAACAATTGCTGGTTTAGTGTTCTTCTCAAAGGCTCGGCGTGTGGTTTCTTTAAATCCTCTAGAGGTCTTAGGCAAGGAGACCCTCTTTCTCCTTTGCTTTTCATCATTGCTGAAGAAGTTTTTAGCAGAGGTTTGATCTCTATGGTTCAGGAAGGTTCTATTGGTTCATATCACTTTGGCAGAATACCTCTCAAAGTGTCTCATATCCTCTTTGCTGATGATATCCTTGTCTTTACAAATGGTAAGAAATCTTCCCTGGAAAACCTCTTGAATTTCATTAAGACTTACGAGGAAGCATCTGGTCAATTGGTGAACAAGTCCAAAAGCGGCTTGATTTCTTCTTCAAGAATTTCTAGTTCTAGTTCTCGGCTGGCCATGCTTCAATCATTGTCAGGAATCAGAAAAGTAAGTTTGTCTATCAAATATTTGGGTGCTCCTCTTTTCCATGGTCGCGTTTCGATGCCTATGTTTTCGGAAATCTTAGAAAAAATTCAAAAACGGATTAGTGGCTGGAAATCCAAAACTCTCTCCCATGGTGGGAGAGTGACACTAATACAAAGTGTCCTCTCAAGTATTCATATTCATACATTGTCTGCTATTCCTTTCCCTAAAGCTGTCTTGAAAAGAATTGAAGGGTTATTTGCTAATTTTTTCTGGGGGGAGAGTATTGATCATGGTCCTAAGAAGCATTGGTTAAGATGGGAGAAGATTTGTCTTCCTAAATCAGAAGGTGGACTGGACATAAAATCGGTTTCAGATGTCATGAAAAGCTTGCAAATCAAAATGGGTTGGAAGGCCTTGTATGGAGATAGTTTATGGTCTGATTTTATGAGGGCAAAGTATTGTGCTTCGGGGAGTCTTCAGAATCTTCAAGATAGAAGTGGCAGTTCTAAGATATGGAAATCAATCCTTAAGGTGAAAGAGGTCATTCTCGATAACACAGCCTGGTCTATAGAAGAAGGTAAAGTAAGCTTTTGGTATGATCATTGGTCCCACCTAGGAAAACTCTCTGAGTTTGCCCAAGATGAAGACATTCCTTTTGCTGAGGCAAGGGTCTCCGATATGCTCAGCCCGACTGGTTCTTTGAATGTGGGTATTCTAAACGGCGTCCTCCCTCCTGATATCAACTCTCAACTGTTGGATATTCAATTTCGGCTAACCAATCTCAAGGATAAGCCTCTTTGGAAGCCATCGTCATCAGGTATTTTTTCCACTTCATCTGCTTGGAATCTCATCAGAAAACTTGGTAATAATTGTGCTTGGAGCAAAAGCATTTGGGTTAACCACATTCCAAAAAAGATATCAGTATTTTTTTGGAAGCTTTTGAATGGGGCGCTGCCCACAGATGACAGAATTACAGCTAGAGGTATTCAAATTTGTTCTCCATGCAATTGTTGCTCATCCAAAAATTTGGAGACTTTGAATCATCTTTTCTCGTCTGGGGAAATTGCAAGGTTTGTTTGGGAATATTTTGCAACTCGTTTCAAAATCCAATTTCATCCTTTGCATGATCTTGCCACTAAAATTTCCTTCTGGTTTAGTGGGCATCTTGAGGATCAATATGGGCTGCTTTTAAAAGCAACTCCTCTTTTAATCTGTTGGGAGATTTGGCTATCCAGATGCAATAGCAGATTTGAAGAGGCCCCGATGTTAAAAGAGCAAATAGCAAGCAAGGTGTATCATTGGCTTCAACAGATTGCTTATCTTACAAAACCTATTCGAAATTGCAAGCCCCAAGGAGTCTTAGTTCTTGAGCAGCTGCTGTTGTATTCCCCATATATCAGAGCCAGAAGATTTCAGATTGTTCGTTGGTTAAGGCATAGGGCTTCAGCGTTTATCTTAAATGTGGACGGGGCATCTAAGGGGAACCCAGGAACCTCTGGTGGTGGAGGAGTAATTCGCAACAATTCAGGTATATTTCTGGTAGCTTTTTCTGCTAACTACGGGTTTCAATCTAACCTCATGGCTGAGTTACTTGCCTTAAGGGATGGTCTCCGATTGGCTGATAGATTCGGTTTACAAGAGCTGGTTATTGAGACAGATTCAAAAATTCTCGTCGACATGGTTAACGGTAAGGCTTCCATCCCATGGAAGTTTATGCTCTGGTGGCAAGAAATTAAAGGAAGACTTAGTATCCAAAATCGGATAGTGCACCACATTTATAGAGAAGCTAACACTGTTGCGGATGCGCTTGCAAATGAAGGCTGTGAAAACATCTCCAAATACATTTTTGAGTCACAAGGAACCCTTTCTTCTAAAGTTAAAGGTTGCTTGTTTCTGGATCGATCCGGATTGTATGCATTTAGGAAATAACTTTTTATTGTTTTCCAGGGGTAAGGCTTTATGTCCCCCCCCCCCCCCCCCCCCCCCCGTGCTTATGTAACAATTTCTTTGGAATTAATCTACAGGTCAGGGTCTGCCTCAGCCCTCCTCCCACCGTAGGAGTGCCACTAAGGTTATTCCTGCCTTAGTGGGTTTTTTGCCAACAAAAAAAAAATGTCAGAAATTCGATCAAGTTTTTTTTTTGGTGGAGAAATTCGATCAAGTTGCTCTTCATTTTCTGAGATTCGATTCCCACATTCCCACATACATTTAGGGAGGGCAATGTTATAGTAGATTCACTTGCTAATTACGCTCTTGAGAAATATTCATGTTTTTGCAATTGGGTAAATAGGCCTCCAGGTTTTTTAAGTTGGTAACTTTTTGATGATGCCAGAGGTTACTCAAGTGTAAGAACCATATCTATTAATAGATAATTTCATCTTTCTCACAAAAAAAAAAAAAAATGAATGGTCCCCATATCATAGATTTTTGTTAGGCCCCACCATCGTCATACCACCTTGTTTGTTATCTCTTCCTGCACACATGCAAATGATGCTATTCACGTATTTTTGCATCTTTCATCGCAAGATGATAATGTTCAATGATTGTAGGCATTGTGTTGTGGGCACATCAATTATATATATATATATATATATATATATATGTATATATACATTCATATTCATACACGCAAAAAATATTGATGATATCAGATTTAGGAGGCAATTATTTATAAGTGTGTTTTGTGTAATATCCCTTTTTATATGATTGAAAAGAAATCCATAATCCCGACCCAAGTGATATCACAATTTCACATATGTAGTGTGGATCTAATTGACTACAACGACATGACTTAACATTTTGTTTACCTCCAAAAAAATAAAATAAAATAAAAAAATTAGAGGGAATCTAATTGTATTAGTGGATCTAGTGATTTTTCTATGTAGAGATAGATTCACTTTTTCGGAATATGAGTTGCAACAATCACAAAAACATTTCTAATGGAACGCCCATCTTCAACAATCCTTGGAGAAATCGTTCATTAGTAATCAGAGGAATAAGTAACTCAGACTCATTTACATATTTGGAATCCATATTTTTCAACATCTTGTACATATATAGTTAATATATTCGTTATACTTAGTATCTCCATACCATAGTCAACATTGTCAGCGTCATCAATATTGTCACTATCATCAACATTGTCACTATTACCAATATTGATATCATCAGCATATTAATTTTGTTGCTAGGTATGTGACAAAATGTGTTAGTCTAGTTCATATAGAACCTATACTAAATTATCCATAGAGAGGGATAGGGCTAAGTAGAGTGAAAAGAATTTTTCATGAGATTGAAAATGAAAACTATTAGCCTTACATGAGGATTTTATACAAGTGATTATCTGATAATGAGCAAGTAATAAGCATCTTTTTGTGAAATAAAATGTCTTGAACTTATCATTCAATTCATTGGATACTTTTTATTATTGCCAACTTTGTACCAATATGACTACCAAAAAAAAGTTTGTACCAATAATAAATTGATTCCAGCAGTTCAATAAATGAGTAAGGGTTACTATGGACTTTAATATTCCACCAAAAAAAAAATGGTATGACTTTCATAAAAACCAAATCAGGTCAACTTGATAGACTAATTAGGCCTCGTTTGGATTTAATTCCGGATTAGGAACTCATTCCGAGAATGAGTTCTTAAAACTCATTTTGCGAATCAATTTTGAAGTCTTTCTAATAGCGTTTGGTTAGCACGTAACAGAATGAGGTTAAGTTTCCCATCATAGTTAAAAGCTGAAAGCTAGAGTCAACATAGATGCAAAATTGAAGTTAAGTTACCTTAAATAGTGATGTTTAGTGTCATGATTAATTATTCAATTGCTAAAATTAAAAATCAATGAAAAAAATTTAATTATATATAACTAAAAATAAGTTCACCATAAAATAAACACATTAAAGTAAAAACCCCCTAAATAATTTGAGATGGAGTGAATTTACAAGTTGAGTTTGACTAGGTGAGAATCTACTCAGGCAGCCCAATGAACTGGAATAAAAATATACTCAAACTTCTGTGAGTTCGGTGAAGTCATGCGAGTTATGAAACGAGCTAGCCATGACTTCTACGTAATCCATAGAAAAGGAAAGAAATGAACTTGTTTTTCCAGCAATTTGATACCATATTTTTTTTCACTTTGAATCCAGACTTGTTTAATTAGAAAGAAACATCTTTAGGACTTAGCAGCAAAAAGTTCATCAATGGCCTGATAATTCAGCTAAAAGTTCATCAATGGCTTTATCAGAACTTCCTCCTTCATCAACAGCCTCTTTGGCCAAATTTTTCCACTTAATAGCATTCTTCTTAATCTCTTTCCCTCTTTCTCCCTCCATCACTTCCTTTATGCATCTTTCTAGTTCTTCCCTTCTCACAATCTCCTTTTCGTCTACCTTAACTCTAACCCCCACTCTCCAAACATCCTCCACACACTTTGCATTTGTGGGTTGATCAGTCCACTGTGGTATGGCCACCATTGGCACTCCCAAACTCAATGCCTCAAGAGTAGAGTTCCATCCACAATGGGTAACAAAGCATCCCAAAGCTTGGTGAGCCAACACCTGCAACTGGGGGCTCCATGTCACCACCAAACCCTTCTCTACCGTCTCCTCTACGAACTTACTTGGAAGCTTGTCTTTCTCTGATTCCCTCACCACCCACAAGAAGTAACCATTGAATCCCCTCAAAACCCATGCCAGATCTTCCATTTGGGCTGCCCCATATACGGCCATGCTACCAAAAGACACATAAATAACTGACCCAATAGGCCTAGTGTTCAACCAGTCCATACATGTACTATTATCGTTTGCCATGAAGAGATTAAGGCCATAGTCTTTGTCATCTTCTACTCGCTTGTCTAGATACATAGACGGTACTGTTGGTCCTATCGCCCTCAATCTCCATAGTTTTGCCATCCAATTCACCACCTGTTCGAGAATTTCAAGCACACTTTAAGCCTTGACACAAAACAAAACCCAAGGCAAGTAGTGTTGACCAAAGGAACAACAAAACAAAGCAGAGACGAAAGTAAACAAAGACAAGCGATTTACATGGTCCGGCAAATTAAGATAGGCATGGCAACGGTTCGGTTTTGGTTTGGTTTTGACAAAAACTAAAACAGAACCAATTAAATATACTCCAAACTAAAAGCAAACCGAAACCACCACGGTTTTTTAAGTATAAAACCAAAACCGAACCGTTACTGATTATAGCAAATCCAAAACCGCCTAAATATGTATGCTTTGATTCGGTTTTTCAGTTTTAAAGATAAATCGAACAATCCCTAGATGATGATCTAACTTACACATATGAATATGTGCAATCGATTTTGGTTCGGTTCAGTTCGGTTTGATATTAAAACTGAAACCGGCTTAAAAATCTTACCGGTTTTATATAGCATAAACCAAAATTGAACAGAAATCGTTTTAAGGACAACCCAAAACCAACCCTTATAGGGTTTGGTTCAGTTTGGTTTGTTGGTTTTAACCAAACCATTGTAATAAGATGCCTACATCCATCCGTAGATGAGGTTTCTTTATTAGATCTGTGAAAAATAAGGGTCATAGACTCATAATCCTCTCCTGGCCAAAAACTGCACACACTCTCTACAGAACAACCATAAAACCGTAAGTTCGGCTTTTATACAAGAGATACTAAAAATTAGGAAAATACCCCCCAACGAGCGAGTTGAAATCTTATGGATCCTTTATCTAGACTCCTTATATGGATCCTCCACAGGATTGTGTCATGTGCCCCTTGAATACATGGTACAATCCTGTGGAGGATCCACGTAAGGAGTCTAGATAAAAGATCAAAAAGATTTCAATTGCCAACGAGCTCCAGATGGGTTTTGGTGGATCCCTTATCTGGACACCAACCGTGAACCCCGACCGGATGTGCGCCGCGTGTCCACAAAATTCAAACGAAACTGCCGAAGCGTGCGAAGCTCGTGGGAGCCATTTCAACGGACAAAAAACTCATCCGTTAACGGCGTTTCAACCCTCTCTCTCTCTCTCTCTCGTTTTTTGGGTTCCCTCCAAAACGATCTCTCTCTCTCTCGTTTTTTGGGTTCCCTCCAAAACGAAAAACCCATCTCAACCCTGCAACTGAGTTTTTGCTTATTTTTCATTGAACAAAAATCGAGGGGCTTCGTCAAGGAGAACTCTGCTTGTGCGAAATTTCAAGATTTACTTCTAATAGGAGAAACGCAAACAGGGGCCTTCGTCTTCCCTCGAGCAGCAGAAGCCTTCGTCTTTGCGTTTTGTTTCAACCAGGTATTCTTCGTCTTTGCCCCCTTTCTGCTATTCTGATGTGTTAGGGTTTTATGCTAATGATGTAGATCGTTTTCTTCAATTAATCAGATACTAGTACATACTCCCAGGGCCTCAAGTTTTACGCAAGAAATAAAATTTTGACTTCATGTACTCTCTTGTGCTAGAAGGACGAGTCTTGATACCTGGATCATGCCACCTTAATAAACTAATGCTGAAATTACTATTGTGCTTAAGAGGATGTCTTTTGGATTTGTATTTAAGCTTTCAGTCATATATGGAACAGAGAATCTGTCATGTCGTTAGACTTGTGATTCGCTGGTTGAAGGAAGAAGATTTCCTCCTGAAAATTAACTTAACTATTGGGCTATAATTTGGAATTCATTATTCAGATTTTTTTTTTCTGTTCGCTATTTTTATTTTGTGCATCTTTGATCGATTGATTGTTGTGTGTGTCTCTGAGTGTGGTGCATTAGTTAGTATCGAGCTGTAAAGTGACATGGACTTTTAAATAACTTATTTAGTCGATACTAGTTCTTGTTTCATTCTGATCTTGGATTTATGTTCGCTGCTTTGTATTTGATTATTGAGAATTTGTGTGGGAAATATTTCATACTTTGGGGTGAAATGGGAGGAAATTGGCAATGGATATTATGATTTGTGTTGCTGTTTGTGTGTGTGTCTTAAATTTGATTATGAGGTTAGATAGACGGCACAAGTAGGTTTGGGGGACTTCTTTTCCAATATTGGCTCTTACCTCACGTTCTGCATTCTTTTCTTTAGGGTTTCAGTAATTCGTCTAACTTTGATACTTATGATAAAGCATTGGGGTGGTTCTGCTAGGGAATATCCAGTCTAAAGAGCACTGGGTGGACCCCTCTGGTTATCAGGTGGTGTGACAGTCCTGGAATTGTTAGGAAACAATAATGGATCCAATTTTATGATTTCTGTTTAGAAGTTTTTCTCATTATCAGCAATGCAGTTCTTTTGCTGTGACTCCGTTTGATGCAGCACTTTTCTTCCTAAATTTTGATTCTTTGTCTGCTTTGTATGGGGTAACTTTATGCATTTGTTGCTTTTTTTAGAGTGTGTAAACACCAGATGCATATGTGAATCATTCATCAACCAACTATTTGAACTTGTGTTTGTTGTTTACCTGAGTTTTTTTCCTTATCCATTTCTTTTCCCTCTCTATCTTTCTAGTGAGAGGTTTACATGAGCCATTTTGCTATACATTTTTTATCCTTGAATGCTGTTTGTTGGAATTTCTGACAATCATTTATGGTTCTTATAGTGCAACATCTTCTCTATCTTGTAACTTTTGGTAGTTACCATTTCTGGATCATGAAGCACCAATCAGTGCTTAGTAGTTTACTATATCATTAAGCTTCATGAAAAGGATTAACAAAATTTTTGAAATACTCTACATTTCCAGGATGAGTAAGAACACTGGAATTGCAGCAGATATATTTTACTTACTATTGCTTGTTAGTAGTATTTGGATTATTTTATGTGTTTGTTCTTTATCATGCTCCCCCTTATCAGAATTGGTTGTCTGTTAAGTATGCATGGATGTCAAGAATAATTATTGCAGTGGCACTTGTTTATGCAAACGCACATCCCGTGGCTAGTAAAGTCGACCCTAAGCCTATAAAGGTTATAGGGCAACGACCGAACCACCACAGCCTTAGCCTCGTACCAAAGACTAGTCATATGACTACGAGGTATATTATGCTAAGGTAGCCTTCTACCTACTTAAAGTGGCATCATTATTGCAGTGGCATTTGTTTATGCAAGTGTACATCTCGTGGCTTAAAGTGGCATCATTATTGCAGGGAGGAAGCATATAAGAGGAGGAACTTAACTTAGGTACTTGACCTCATTTGGAGAGAATATGGCAACAGAAAAAAATACCGATGGGGTGGGTGGTGAGGTGATCAGAGTTGTTCCTAATGTTGATTCGATGTTTATTCCTAAAGTGGGGATAGAATTTGATTCATTAAATGAGGTATATGATTTTTACAATGAATATGGTAAGAGTGCTGGTTTTAGTGTACGCAAAGGTAAGGAGAAGCATGATGCTGGAGGTGGGATAGTTGGGAAACTATATTTTTGTTCAAAAGAAGGGACTAGGAATAAGGTTTCTAATATTCAGAGTAGGCAGAAATCACAAACAAGGTGTGGATGCAAGGCTTTTATTAAAGTTCGATTGAATGATCATGGGAAGTACTTTATAAATGATTTGGAGTTGAGTCATAACCATGAGATGATTCCTCCAAGCATGAGTCATCGGTTAAGGTCACAAAGAAGAATTACACCTGCTATAGCAGCTCATGTTGATATTGCTGAGCGTGCTGGATTAACTCCAAGAGCTGGTATGGAACTTTTGAGCACACAAGCTGGGGGGATTGAAAATGTAGGATTCACACGTGAAGATTATCGTAACTACTTGCATACAAAAAATAAGATACAAATGCAGAAAGGAGACAGTGGTGCACTTGCATCTTATTTTCAGAATAAACTTTGTACTGATCGGGCATTTTTTCATGCCATTGACATGGACGAGGATGATATGATAACGAATATTTTTTGGGCAGATGGTCAGATGGTTACAGACTATCGTTACTTTGGTGATGTTGTTAGTTTTGATACAACATTCAAGACTAACACAGAGAATCGGCCGCTTGCGTTGTTTGTAGGATTAAATCATCATAGGCAGACCGTTGTTTTTGGTGTTGCTCTTCTGTACGAGGAAAGTTGTAATGCCTTTTCTTGGTTGTTCAAGACTTTTTTGAATTGCATGCATGGGAAAGAGCCACAAACCATTATCACAGATCAGGATCAGGCAATGGCAAAAGCCATATGTGCAGTATTGCCTCGAACAGTGCACCGAAATTGCATATGGCATTTGTATCAAAATGCCGCAAAGCATCTGAGTAATCAGTTTCACACTCTTAAGGGTTTTAAAGAAGCATTCAGGGATTGCATATACACATATGAAACTGATTCCGAGTTTGAGGAGGCATGGCAAAATATGATTGACAGTTATGGTCTTTCTGATAATGAGTGGTTGGATAGAAAGTATAAGGAGAGGGAGAAGTGGTCTTTAGCGTATGGTCGAAACCATTTTTGTGCGGATATGCTTAGCACCCAGGTATCAGAGAGCATGAATGCATCGATAAAAAATGCTTTGAACAAACAGAAGAGTATGGTGCGGCTTTTGACCCAAATTGATGTTGTTGTGGCGAGGCATAGATACAGTGAGTTAGCAAGTGACAGCAATATGATGTTAAGGAGGAAGGAACCTCGTCTAATCCAGCCAATGTTTATACAAGCAAGCAAGTTGTACACTCCTACAGTTTATAACAAGCTTGAGATAGAAGCAACGGATATTTGGTCGTACAAGCTTCAGGCTTCTCAAAAAACTGGGGATGTTGAGATATTTAAGGTTGTTAATAGGATTCAAAGAATCAAGCAGGTGCACACTGTTACATATAATGGTGAAAATGGGGATGTGCAATGCAGTTGTAAGAAGTTCGAGTTTGCAGGAATTTTGTGTAGGCATATCTTCTTCATTTTCCATCACAAGGATATTGAAATAATCCCAGAGAAGTACATCCTTAAAAGGTGGAGAAGAGATGCGAAAGAAGGATTGCAAGGCGTCACATCCCTACATGCTTCAAGTGCAAGTAATGAGACTGGTAAAATCTCTAATCGATACTCCTGTGTTTGTTCAACTTTGATTCAACTTGCATCTAAATCAGCTGTATGCCAAAAAGCAACGGATTATGTTATGCAAGTAGCAGAACAGACAATGAAGGAAGTGGAGAAGATTGTGAAAGAAACTGTTTTTCAAGAGCTTCCAAAGGATGCTGAAACCGTTAATGACAGTGATAAGCACACTGAAACATTTGAAAATGAGCAAACTATAAATGATGGAGGACGACCCTTCATTGACGAGCATACTGATGATGTGGCAAATATTGATGTGGTAGAGGAGGTTGGTAGTTGTGCAAATGAGCAAATGTTTGACTCTCAAGAGACTAGTGGGGTACAGCGATTTGATGCAATTAATACCAGTGAAGATGTGGCAATGTCTCAAAAACGATTAGAGAATGCAAAAGGAGTTAAGGTTAAGGAAAGATCCAAGCGTGCGGGAATGAGTGTTCGCAGAAAAGTGGATGCCTTGACTCAAGCAATTCAGAAAAAAAGGCCGAAAAAAAATAATGAAAGTAGTGGTGATAGAATGACAAAGGTGGCATCTAGTCATTTCCAAACATCTGTGATTCCTCCATCAACACACATGATTTCTTCGTCAAATGAACCGTGTGCTACATTTCGTGAGCCTAATAGTCAAATGGTTTGTCTTCTAGTTGATATCTCATTTTCAGTAATTTATCGACCATCTCAGATCTCTTTTAATGCTAATAGAATGTTTCGGTTTTTTTTCCTTCACAGGTTCCACAAAACATTGAAGGTGGTGGGGATAAGAACATCGTGCCACCTACTCAATTTTGCATGCCAGTCATTCATCCCCAAACTGAAGCCTATCCCATGTTTCCTTATTATAACAATCCCCTGGTAGGTCTAGTGATATTGTTTTTAGTAATTTATCCACCCTCCTCCCATGTGTCTAAATTTGTTCTTTGGTTTTTTTGCATACACAGGTCCCTATCCACCATTTGCATTCCTTTTTACTTGGCACCAATGCAGGCATGGGATCATATCAGCACAGAGGTTCACCTAGCATGGTGCAAATGCTTCAAGAAGCAGGGATCTCCAACCACTACACCCAATCTTCTGCTACGCCTAGTTCACAATGTCTCGAAGGTAAGAGCTATGAGGTTATCATACCTCTGATAATGGTGTTTTGGGTAGCATACTTGTATGGGGAATCAGAAGTGTTCTCAATGAGCTTGTCAAGATGGTTGAGTTTCAAAACTTACAATCTGTGCAGATTCTTCCCTTGGAAGGCCACATCACTAATACTCGGAATCCTCAAGGAGCTTGTCAAGGTTTGTGCACCCATTTGCTTGAGTAGTGTCAATAATCACTGCTGGATCTTCATAGGCTGCTCGCATCTCTCCTGTTACAGCTCTCTAGTTATTAGTGGGTCCTGTTACAGCTATGAAAGAACATATTCCCCCATGTTGAGTGCATGTACATATGATAAGTTGCTTCCTAGACTTTGTATGGGAAACATGTACTCTTACATTGAATGGTCTCTAAGCTTCCATTTATAGATCATTTTATTCTGTATTTTCTTTTTTGAATTCTGAATGAACCATGGTCTCTCAAATTTATATTTGTATCCGTCCATATCTTAGCTTTAACCTTGTTGCTCATATCCTTGGATAGAGCTATTTAACCTCTTGTTTGCTGCCTACAAGATGGTACCCAATTTATAAATGGTTTGGTGTGTTGGATTGATGAATTGATTATATCATTTATCGTATCTGTTTTTGTATGTAGAGATATTATCGGATCATTGTTTTCTCTTCCCAATAAAATCTTATTTTGTAATTGAAAGCTTAAAATTAAAGCTTAAAATTGGAAATAGGAAATGGCTTCTATGTCATCGCAAATGGCATGTTAGCATTGCTTTTGATGGATTCTTGATCTAGTGATAATCTCTAGTATCTTTCAAGCTGTTAGGCTATTTTCTAGTGAGCTGTTTCTTTTTCTGATTCAGGTAACCAAGAATCAAGTCAATCTCATCCTCTTCTTGGCTAATGAAGATCCTTCTACGTCTCTCAGCTGGTGCCCTGGTAATGCTTTCCTTTTTTATTTCTTCTTTTTCGTAATTCAATTATTGTTTGTTTGGGGAACAAAAATGAGAAATCTCATCTCAACTTCACAAGACAAGAAAAAACCCATCTCAGGATTCTAAAACCCATCTCATCTCAACAAAAATGAGAAATCTAATCAATTATTGTTTGATTATCGTTATACCTTTTCTTAAAGATGTGATTACTATGTTTAATTTTAGGAATGAACTCATATGTCTTATTGAAATGTATGATATGATAATCCATCTCAGAAAAAATTTACTGCATACTTGATATTTGAAGAACATTATTTTCAGAAATGTTAGCCTATGTGGAGGGTATGATATGATATGGTGCTTTAGAATTTGGTTTGAACAAAACAATCAATTTATCATGTTGAGGATCACGTATAATAAGAAAAAAGATAGAGGAAACATGACCCAGACGTGTACCCATATGTTCCATGATCAGCAGAATATTGTTAGGTTCCATATGTAGGCACAGTTTGAAATCACAAATTTCAAGGCTAACTTTGTATAAAGAATCTTGCTGTAAGTCAATTGTTGTTTTGTTTCTTCATTCAAGGTGATCTGAAGCAAGCAAAACTCTTTAGTTCCTGATTTCTGGTTTTGATCCTCCCTCTTTTTTGGGACAAAATAAAATTTCATTGCAGTGAAATCTCCAATGATTTAATTTTTGAGATTGTCAGTAAGAAAATTAATTAGATCTTACCATTTGACGTTTGCAATTTTCTTTTCTTTCAATAAATTATGCAGATTGTGTGAGAGCTGAACCTGTAATATACGAAAGGCTGAAAGCATCATCGAGCGATGTGATGCTCCTGAGAGCTTTTGTTGGAGATAGACCCACATGGAGGAACCCCCAGCACCCATGGAGGGTGGACTCAAGATTCAAGCTTGAGGGAGTTCCAACACTCGTCCGCTGGGATAATGAGGCAGTAAATGGTCGCCTTGCAGATAATGAGTTCCAACACTCGTCCTCTAGTGATACTCATGTGTTTGGAAAAAGTGTCTATTCCATATAATTTTATTCCTTTGTTTAATGTTGTATTAATTTCACATAATTTTAGGGAAGGTAATGCTGTGCCAGACATGCTAGCTAATTTTGCACTGGATGGATACTCATGTGTTTGGAAAAACAGGGCTCCCACTTTCCTAACCTCTATTTTGTTTGATGAGGTTAGAGGGTGCACTGTTGGTGTACTAATGTTAACGTCACAACTTATGCATAAATTCAATTGTGTTACCATATTCAGTTGTCATTTGATTGCAGTAATGCCCTTGCACCAGTTAGTAATGAGTTGTGAGAAAGCGTCGCATGGCGTGCACCACACGTTGTTTTTGTTTTTCTATGAAGTTCGTAGCATTTCTTCAGATCGACGTGGGCCAAATGGTCGGTTTGCTAAACTTTTTCTTTTCTCGGTGTGGCTGGCACTAAACGGCAGCTAAAGACATTTGTAATCGTATTTCCTGTTCCTGATGCTCTCTGGATTAGCTTCTCCAGATGTTCAGGTCCTTCCGATCATATTCTCCTTCCAAAATGATGCTATGCAATTGAAAAAATAGGCATTCATATGGTAAGACCAATACAACCTAGGCATTCATAAGGGCAGCTAAGGTAAGACCCAACAAAAAGGACAGATAAAATGGGTAGTCCTCTAAAGAAATGCATCAACAACAAATATTTCTCTGTGCCTGAAATAATAAGGCAGCACTTTCATTAGCTATTGAATATATTGAGAGAAGCTTCAAAATGAATGAGTTAATGGATCTAGCCAACGGTTCAGTAATCAATTATGCTAGGAATCTGGGCCAAAATCAGAATAAGAAATGTGGCAACTTAATGTTCCTTCATGTATTCTGTGGAACATCTCCGGTCTCAGGAGAAGCGGCCACAAAAAATAGTACAAGGCAGCTCCTTTAGGCAGAGGCTGATGCACTCATGTTGCGACAAATATTGGGTGAAGAAACAGTATAAAATAGCAAAATTAGAAGCACGCAAAGGTTCCAAGGAAATGAGAATAAACTGGGTTAATATCTGAAGAACAATACTAGAATAGTTTGGTCACCCAAAACGCCAAAAGAAGCAAGGGTATCAGTCAAATTACTAGACATAAATTCCTCATGTAAACAGCAGTGTCATAACAATTCTATTGACTTCATTGCAACACTAAGGCAGAAAATTGGGACTACAAAAATATAAAATAGACATGATAAAAAGAGCAAATAACTATCATACAGTCATCACAAATTCTAGAAATACCTAGAAAAGACTCCCAGTTCTCACAGCCATCACTACAGTCATCACATAATTTTTGAAATAACAATAAGTACAATCACTACAACTGCTGCTCTTAGAAATACATTTAACTCATCGACTCGCTTATGGAGAGTTAAAACTTGTGCATGCAAGGACCGAAGCTCGTGCACTTTCTCATCGATATAGTTCAATCGCGAACTAATTTCCAGACTCCTCATGGAAGTAATGTCTTCATTTGCGCCACCATCGGTTGTGGTTGCAATGGGGTGACACCATTGAAAAAGGTCACACGGAGGTGATGAAGTTGAAGGCTGCAAATCAACGATTAATTGGTATGTTATTATATATAAATTAACAAAAGTATAATTCAAACTATAAAGAAAGATACTAACCATGGCTTTCCTCGCACATGTATAGAACAACTTATTTGGATGAGTTGAGGTCTCAGATATTCTTATAACACACTTTCGTCCACATCGACATAGTACATTGTTATATTTGAGACCACTATCCCAATTTCCAGATGATGAAGACATACCTAGAGTAAAAGTGAATAAATAAATGGACTACTAGTTGAAAAGTAAAGCTTAATAACAGACATTACTTCTTCATCAGAAATGGCATTTCAACATTTTCACCTATTCAAAACGCTACCTTCTCCACAAATATGTTACACTAATGGGGGTAACATAGAAATTTAATTAACTAGAAAGAAGAAATTTGGTCTTTGCTTGAGTATTGTCCTAATCAAGGTCTATGCAGAGTTTGACAAGTTAATGTAATCCTCAAAAGTTCTGATGAGTCTGGACAAAAATGACTACAACTAACTTTAACCCATACAGAGAATAAGTATCTCAATAACTGATGAACTGATTGGTAGACATTTTGTTCACAAAATCTAATGGTAATATGGAAAAGTTTATAGCAATGAACAATCAACTAATCGATGACATGGATCTTGATGGGGTAGAATTGCTATACAAGATATGTGCTGACAGTCCCTGCTAGATGATAAAATGCATTAAGATGATGACAACTGAAGTGAATCTCAGCAGCAGATTTTCTAAAAAAATCGCAACCTCTCACCCCATGGAAACTTTTACAGGAAAGAATATTCAGCTTCTTAACATATTAATGTTCCCCGCCAATGCAATAGAATCTAATTTTCTTTGTTTTATAGGGGAAGCTTGCCTCCAATTAGTCTACAAGTTTAATTAATCAACCAGGGAATAAGATGAAACCACAGGGATTACGAAGACAAACATCTTGAAAGTTGAAACAAATTAAAAGACCTCAATAGTTTTCAAAATTGATAATTAATGCCAACAAACAAAATGCTTCAATAGGGCAAAAAGACAGGGTAGAGAGCAGACTCTAAGAAATGTTCTTCACTCACACAACGAAGATAGGGGCCAGGCCCCAAGAACAACAGTTCTTGCTTCTGAGAACAAGTGAACCAAGCTGTTTCCACCATTACATTTCATAAAAGGAGGCCAAACTCAGTATCTAGAGTCAACTAAAATTTTATGACAAAATCATAAAAAAAAGAAGTAAGCTTTTATGATGACTAAAAGCATGACTATAGTATGCTAAAAGGTTTATTTCCGCATGAATGAAAATCCACATCTTCAGTCAGCTATTAATGCTCAGATCAATCCACATTCAAGAGAATAAAATTCGGGAGAGAATCATTGGGAAAATAATGTGAAAGGTGAGTATACGATAGCTTCTACCCATCCATTAATTACTTACACCAATGAACAGAGAAATAAAGGATAACAAAAACCAAGCTCAGAATGTGGGAACTTGCATTCTCACCAAGAAATAAAGTTTTCATAAGTGATGAATCCGTCCAAAGAGAAGTGAAGGAAGTATTGATCAAATAAAATCATCAAAAGGGAAGAAGATTAGGGAATCTAACGACAACAAACTAAAAAAAAAAAAACACGCCCAGAAAAAAAAAATTCAAATGCATTTGAAGCATACTCGTTAATCAAACTTAGCACGCCCAGAAAAAAAATTTATTTCAAATGCAGGCATACTCGTTAATCTCACAGCCAAGAGACACACCTGATTTAGGGTTTAGGGTTCTGCTTGAACACGAAGCAGGGTTTTTCAATGATGAAGCAGGGTTCGTCGTTCTGCTTGAAGAGAATGCTCTGCTTGACGAAGCAGGTTCTGCTTGAAGACGAAAGAGGCTGCTTGAAGACGAAGGAGGCCGAAATCGAGAGAGGAAGCAGAGTTCTCCTTGACGAAGCCGGTTGAAGCAGGTTCTGCTTGAAGACGAAGGAAGCTGCTTGAAGAAAATGATCTAGATCATTAGCATAAAACCCTAACACATCAGAATAGCAGAAAAGGGGCAAAGACGAAGAATACCTGGTTGAAACAAAACGCAAAGACGAAGGCTTCTGCTGCTCGAGGGAAGACGAAGGCCCCTGTTTGCGTTTCTCCTATTAGAAGTAAATCTTGAAATCTCTGCTGCTCGAGGGAAGGGAATGATGAAATCGAGGGAGACTCTCTCTCAAAGAGCAACAAACAGCAAGAAACAGATCTCTTGGTGTTTTGGCAAATGAGTTTGGGAGGGAAATTTTTTAGGGGGAGCGAAAAAAAAATTTCGCACAAGCAGAGTTCTCCTTGACGAAGCCCCTCGATTTTTGTTCAATGAAAATTAAGCAAAAACTCAGTTGCAGGGTTGAGATGGGTTTTTCGTTTTGGAGGGAACCCAAAAAACGAGAGAGAGAGAGAGAGGGTTGAAACGCCGTTAACGGATGAGTTTTTTGTCCGTTGAAATGGCTCCCACGAGCTTCGCACGCTTCGGCAGTTTCGTTTGAATTTTGTGGACACGCGGCGCACATCCGGTCGGGGTTCACGGTTGGTGTCCAGATAAGGGTTCACCATTGTAATAAGATGCCTACATCCATCCGTAGATGAGGTTTCTTTATTAGATCTGTGAAAAATAAGGGTCATAGACTCATAATCCTCTCCTGGCCAAAAACTGCACACACTCTCTACAGAACAACCATAAAACCGTAAGTTCGGCTTTTATACAAGAGATACTAAAAATTAGGAAAATACCCCCCAACGAGCGAGTTGAAATCTTATGGATCCTTTATCTAGACTCCTTATATGGATCCTCCACAGGATTGTGTCATGTGCCCCTTGAATACATGGTACAATCCTGTGGAGGATCCACGTAAGGAGTCTAGATAAAAGATCAAAAAGATTTCAATTGCCAACGAGCTCACCCAAGAACTCAACCCGCGACAATGGGGGGCTGAGTGTTTATTAGTAAGGCCCTATCCAATTATTGACTGAATAGAACACTATAAAACAATATAAAAAAATCGTTATCCAAATTAAATTATCATAGTATTGTGTGTCGTAATTTGTTAAAACAAACCTCATGCTCCAGACTTTCGTAGGTATTAACAAGGATCCAGTCCGCTTTCTCCACATTAAGGAACTGATTCACAACAAGCTCCAAGTAACCAGGGTAAGATCCGAAGGGGTAAAAGAAAGAGGGAATATCTTTGAGTTCAAGTACTGGCAACCCAGGAAGCGACACAGTAGGGTTGGAGATGGGGACTGGCAAGAGGCCTCGTTTCACATGGTAGTATATGGTGTTAACGGCGCATGCCTGAGTGAAGAACGTGGCTCCGACTAAGCCAAAATCTTTAGCTACATCCAAAGCCCAGGGAAAGAAAGAGTCATAAATGAGACAACAAACAGGAGACCCAGAGTTGTTGAGTTTGTTGATGAGCTGGGCTAGGGTTTGTGAGCCAACTTCTTGTAAGCGAGAAAGGTAGGCGTCGATGCTCTCTGCACTAGCGAACCCACCCTCGTCATAGCCATCAGAGATGGTGTCGATTGCAACGGAGTTGGATTCGGCTTGAAAGGTTTTTGAGATGAATTTGGTGATAGCAAGTGTGGCTTTGATACTCTTTGAGACCAGCCTCTTGGAGAGTTGGAGCAGTGGATTTATGTGGCCCTGGGTTGGATATGGGAGCACCAGAACATGAGCTCTATAACCTCTTCTCTCCTTCATCTCTCTCTCTAGCTCTCTAGCTCTCTCTCTCGAATTCACTCAATTTTAAAGATTGAGTGAATGGTTAAGAAAACTTGAATGGCTTAGAAAGGTGCTACGCTTATCACTTTAAGATCCGTGCATGGTCCATCAATGGATTAGAAAGGTGGAAATTTTGGTTGCTATGCACATTCGTGCTGGGGTTATACATGATGATAAAATGGTTTCTATTTCTAATTAAAACGACATGAGTATGCATCTGATTTTGCCGAGTGGGAAAAGAGATTAAAGTGGCTGACTATTTTGCGCTTCCGAAACCGACAAAGCCGATCGGTTCCGTATCAAATATGTCACCATGCATGTGGAAAATTAATTTTGAAGAAATTTAGGATAAAGAACTAATAAATTTTGGCTACGTCATTGCATGCGTAAGAAAGTTCAAAAAGAACAAAAAATCTGTCCAAATTTTCGTCTATGGACAAGCAAGGTAATGCTACTTGAATTTGCTGTCACTGCTGTTTTACTCGAGAAGTTTGGCTTCGGCAATATTGCACTCAAAATAAATCCGATCACATTTTGAGCATAAGTGATGCGTCGCTCTTTGTACTTTGATACGATGGTGAAAGAGTTGGCACATTGGCTTCTTTTGGTTCCGATGATGAAACAGACGTACATATTGGCTTTATACACAGACATAAATACATGCTTAACCGTTCAAATTAGAATACGGATCCCGGAACAGGGAGCACTTGAGATCAGTGTTTAAAAATTAATCGGATAGGCCTATTATGTAGGGAGTTTACTTATCCTAGTAACTCCGACCTAGTTACTAGCTTGTCATTACAAAATTAATATTAATATTTTAGAATAGAAAAATATTAAAAATTTTAAGAATTATATAAACTTTCAAAAACAATATATGAAAAACGAAACAAATATTTGATATTTTTTTTATATTAATTATGAGCAAAAATATAGCTTATATAAATATATAAAGTGAACCGTGAGTTTTCTACTGACATTCTGTACCCAAAATGCCCTTAAAATTAATCAGATAGGCCTATTAACTAGGGAGTTCACTTATCCTAGTAACTCCAACCTAGTTACTAGCTTGTCATTACCAAATTAATATTAATATTTTAGAATAGAAAAATATTAAAAATTTTTAAGAATTATATAAACTTTCAAAAACAATATATGAAAAAATAAACAAATATTTGATAATTTTTTTATACTAATTATGAGCAAAAATATAGCTTATATAAATATATAAAGTGAACCGTGAGTTTTCTACTAACATTCTGTACCCAAAATGCCCTTAAACTTTCCCTAAATTAGCTCTTGCTTTTAAAGTTGGAAGGGATGCTTCCACGTGCATCCCACGGTTAATGTTTTTCTAAGAGGAGCCCACATAGAACATTTGCAAAAAATGAAAAACACTAACTGTGGCTGGCTCCACATGGAAGCATCCCACTTCAAAATCAGAAGCCACTTAAATGGGCTTCTTTGTTTCTAATTTGCTATGCGCATAGCGCATGCATTCCCCTAGTAACCTAGAATTAAAAGGAAGAAAAAGTTTATTCTAAGATGGTTGTCAGCTAATTAACTAAAAGGAAAAAATAAAAATAACCACCATATATCATTTGCAAATTTATAATTACGCACCTATAAAAGGCGGTAATGTGATATAACTAATAATAAAAACATCTCTCATCAACATGACAAATAAACCCATCATAAGTCAAAAATTCAAATAACATTTGTATTATATATCACTATTTCTGATATTATAAAGATATAAAATCCATAAAAAAAATCAAGAGAAATAACAATAAGCCGTCTAAACTATTATCCATTAATTCTATTTATCTCCTAAGACATTATTGAGTACTGATAAGAGAAGTGAAAAATCCTCTTCCCTCAATCCATGAGATGATTGGAACTGGGACAACCCTCCTATGCATGCAATTCTTCTTGTTCATCTACTTTCTTTGTGTATTCGGTCATTTCCACCTCTTCATCTATACAAACCCATCGTCATCTATATTTTCAACAAGGATATTATTAATATTAGTTGGGCCATGACTAGAATCATTCCTCCTCAATATTATATCATGTACTCTCAAGTTGTAGTGCATATAAACTAACTTTCTTAGCTTTTTCTTGCTTCAAACGATTTCTCTTATTTGTATAGATTTGATCAAAGGTGCTACAATTCTTTCAATTGGAGATGAAGATGAATTTTGGCTTAAAATTTTTACAACAATTCGTTGGAGATTTGGCGAAGTCAAACCATATAATATAATATCTTGAATGTTTGGAGAAATAATAATAATATTTAAATAAGAATGTTACAGAATAAACCTAAAATATAAATCTAAAAATATTGAGGAATTATAATCAAATATGAATAATGGAAGATAAAAAGGAAAATTTGAAATATTGGGAGATTTAAACAATAAACAATATAAACTTTGAATAAAAGGAAATCTAAGGATTGATTTGAATTAATTGGAAGGATAAAGTAAAATCTAGAGATTTGGGGAATTAAGCAATAATCCAATTTCATATAATGATGAGGAATAATACGAAGATAAAATCTGGAAATTTCGGAGGGAATCCAATGGTAGGATGTGGTAAAATAAAGAAAAAGGGTAGTTTAGTAGATTCCTTAAATTATTTTGGTTAGTATGAGTGTGAATGGTGTGGTGGCGATGCATGGGATCATGAGTTATAAAATCCTCATACATATGGGATTTAGAGAGAATTTTGAGTCAATTTAGGAAGTTGCATGCATAGATAGAATAGGATTGAATTTAATATTCAGCGTGTTTTTTAAAGGGAGTGAAATTGAGTGAAATTTAGGATTCTATTTCTCGCCTTGGGCATATAAATAAAAAGGAAGAGTTAGAGAGATTGGAGTTTCTTTTGGTGATCCATACGGCCAAGATAGAGAGTGAGCGTGAGAGAAGAGAGTGATCGGTTGGAGAAGAAGAAGAAGAAGAAGAAAAGAAATTTGGAATAGTGGTGATCGATTGAAGGCTTTAAATTGGGGATTTATGCAAATTGAGCTAAGTAGTAACCCTTCTTAACTTGGAAAATTGCATGGTTTATTATTTTGTCAATCAAACCTTTATTTGGAGGATTTATCAAGTTTTTGTATGATGTTTTGATGACTTGAACGTTTTGAAAGTGTGTTCTGAGATATCGGCTTGTTTTTCTATGTAGAATTATGAATTCATGATATCCTAGGAGGGTTAGAGTATTGTTTTCATGTCTTGTTATAATTCAGGATGATCTCTCGTATGAGTATTAGTTGAATTAGGGAAATTTTAAAGGCTTGGTACTAATAAAGGACAGTTATAATTTGTAAAACTCAGAAAAGTTATAAAACCTAGAAAAATAGGCAAAATTGGCCTTGATGCCCAATTCGAGCTCGAGCGTCAAGACCAGCCACATGACACCTTGCTTGAGCACCCATCAAGTGATTAATTATCTGTAGAATTTAGAACCTGAGACCAAAATTTTGATGGCTAACCTTCGCTCGAGGTATGCTCAAGCATGAAAATCTAAGCTTCATTGTTGTATTTGGTGCATTACCCAAGCTCAAATGCTAAAGCTCATGCCTGACCTCATAGCTCAAATTCCCCTTAGGCACCAATCCTAGAAACCTTGATTAGCTTTGTCCCTGATGCCCACTTGACCCCTACTTGACTGGTAAAACCCATAATTTCTATTTTTGCCAATTTAGCCTACTTTTCAATATTAAAATAATTTTTATGCAAATCCAACTCAACTACCAACAAGATTATGGGGTTTTAAAGTTGTTTTCACTGGCATAGGAAATTTTATAAAATATGGAAGATTTTGGGTACGTTTTGGTGGAAAAGTTGGCTTTGGACTGGAATGGTGGACTTGGTGTTTCAAAAAGGGATTTTATTACTTTTCTTTGATTTCTACAGTTTTTTTAGATAGTTTTAAGCATGTTTTGATTTCTAGAAACATTCAAATTTATACATAACAGTTTTTGGTACCTTGTTTGATAATTTATAGTTTATAACATTATGGATTTTCTAAAGTAATGATTATTTTTCTATGATGAAATATTTTGGGTTAAGTGGTTATCTCCACGATGGAGTATTTCTACCATGAGGACAGTGTTTATTTTGTTTTCTTCCATGAGGAAGTGATTCAAATCATGATGGCATGATATGGTACTATAAATGTAAAACCCCGACCCGGATTATATCTTAATTATTAAGCTTAATTATCTAAAGTGGTATTATTAGACTAATTAATTAAGTACTTGTGTTATGAAGATGAGGTTGATGTGGATCATGCTTGAGGATTTGGGGAAATCAAATTAAACTTTATTGAAGGTTATTAAGATAAGCTTAGTTAATGTTATTTCTCAATTTCAACTGGCTAAGATATCCCCCAATTAGTTCTAGTGAATTGAAAATCAAATTCTGAAAAAAAATTAGAGTTAAGTGTGAAAATTTGCCTTAACGTGCGAACCTTGAATCCCGCGTTAATCGTGCGTTGAGCTAAATCCTGTAGAAATCATTTGATAAATGTTTAACACCCGAACGTCCGACTTTAACGTTCGCACGTCCAATACAAAATTTTCAGATTTTTTGTTTTGAGCCCAAACTCAATTGCAATACTTTTAGATCATTCTTAAACTCTTATTAACATCAGTTTAGACTAAGTACACCCCCTCATGTATACTAAAAGTACCTCCTAGGTATATCCAAGGTACCTCTCAAATGTACCTCAAGTAACTCCTAAGAGTACCTAAAGTACTTTCAAAGTATATCCAAGGTACCTCTCAAATGTACTTAAAGTATCTCCTAAGAATATCTAAAGTAACTCCTAAGTATACCTAAAGTATCTTTCAAGTGTACCTAAAGTATCTCCTAGGAATACCCAAAGAACCTTCCAAGTATACCTAAGGTACCTCTCAAGTGGACCTAAAATATCTCCTAAGAATATCCAAAAAACCTCTCAAGTATACCCAAGGTACCCTCCCAAATAGCACTAAAGTACTCCCTTGTATTACCCAAAGTACCCCACTTTTATACCTAAGGTACACTCAAGTATTATCCAAAGTACCACCCAAGTACACCTAAAATACACCCATGTATTATCCATAGTACACCCAAGTATTACCCAAAGTACCACCCAAGTACTACCTAAAGTACCCCCCAATTATGCCTAAGGTATCCCACATGTATACCTAAAGTACCCCCTTGTATTGCCTAAGGTACCCCACTTGTATACCTAAGGTACCCCCTTGTGTTGCCTAAGGTACCCCACTTGAATACCTAAGGTATATACCCCTAGTTTTACCTAAGGTACACCCCCTTATAGAACTAAGGCACCCCACTTTGTATAACTAAAGTACCCCTTTATATAACTAAGAGATACCCCCCTTTTTGTTTAACTAAAGTACCATCTTATATAATTAAAGTACCCTGTCATATAACTAAGGTACACCCCCTTCTATAACTAAGGTACCCCCCCCCCCCTAAGCATCCCTAAATTGTACCTCTTGAAATAACTAAGATAAACCCCTTGAAACACCAAGTTACCCCCTCAAATAAAGCTATGGTACCCCCACTTAACACTAAGGTACCCCCTAGTTAGTGGAATAAAGGCTTTGTTTATGGGCAAATTTGAAAGACCAAAAGTTGGGCATATAAAAGGATGCCCTAGCTAATATTTTAAATGTTTTGAGAACCCTTCCTCTTGTATTAGATGTATAGAACAAGGAAAAGTGTCGGAGCTTGCTTGAAAGCTTGAAGAAGAAGAAAGAGGAGGAGAAAACAAGAGGTTGAAGAGAAGTAAGCTTCTCCATTAAACATTTAAGTAGCAAACCCTTTAAAACAAAATGTATTGTAAAATTTTGTATTCTCTCTCTAGGGTTTGATTTATTTGAAGAAATGATCTTGCATGTTGGTTTTTGTTTCTCAAATTCGTAGGGTTTTGGTTGTGTAACAATCTTGTTCAATTTTCTATTGGTTTGCCATGGATTTCCAACCTATATTGATCACATTTCATATTAGGGTTTAAGTTTGGTATTTTGAATGATGTTTCATGTGTTGGATTTGTGTTCATGTGGATTTGGGATGATTACCTGTTTTAAAAGGTGTTTAAAGTATGTTGGGATGTTTTATGATCATCACATTTGGTGTTGGAAAGGTTAGAAATGATTTGTATGAGTTTTGTGTTGAAAATAGCTAAAAAAATATTTCAAAATCCCGAGGTGGCGATTAATCCTGAAAATTGGAGATTAATCCTGAGCCAAATCCCCCAAAAATCAGTCTTTGTTAGCATAGGATTAGTCTCGGCAATTAATTGCGAGATAATGGCGAACCTGGACGCCCGAACGTCAATTAGGATTAGGTTTAACGCCTGAACGTCAGCCCTATTTTTGATAGTTTTTCACCATTTTGTTTCCATTTACTTGAGTCTTTACATGTAAAGAAGGGTTTACACCCTATTTGGAACCATTAAAAATACTCCTAATATCCAATTCCCAATCAATAAAAATTCAATTTTCCAGTTCATGCCTAAATTTCTAGTTTTGCCCGATTTTCACCAAAAACTACATTTGGAGTTTGATATCCAAATGAGTGATTCAGAAGCCCATAAAATTTAAGAAAATTTGTCTACCCTTCATTAGACTACAAACAAAATTTGAGCTCGAACTCCTTGTAGATTTGTCTAGAAAAATTATATACCCAAAAAATCAACATTTTTAACCTGACTTGGAATATTTTCAAAGTCGAAAACTTTTTGTGTCGGAATCCGTTGATTTTTGGTATGGTGACTTATTTGGAAGTCCTAAGACTATCCCACTCATCAAATATATATTTTGAGGATTTTATGATATTCATTTAAATTGATTTGGATTTATGAAAGCAAGATTGAAAAACTCCTATGTGATTTAACAAAGCTTTTGGTTTACGGTCTTATTGGCGGTGGATGGGGAATTCCATTTAGCCTCGGTTGATTTGGTAGTGAAAAGGGAATTCCACTTGGCTTATGATGTGATTTGGTGGTGGATGGGGAATTCCACTTGGCCTTGGTTTAAGCACTATTTTTACTCACGGATTTGAATGGTTTGGTTTTGAGTTGTGAGTCGTTTACTTGGACATTGTTCTTAGTGTGAATCCACAGTGAGTTTAGTCAGTGTGTTGGTGTTGGCTTGTTAGTGTTAATGTCCTTGTCCATATAGCCTTTTTCACTATGGGGAATCAATGAGGCCCTCTCGGGGCATAGAGGTGCTGTGGTAGCCAACCGCCATGGGGAATCGGCGAGAGTTCTTTTGATATAAATGGTATGATCGGGCAGTGTATGGGGTCTTCCACTTGGCCTTGACTCATATGGTTTAGTTTCATAAGTGGGTGCTCCGCTTGCTGAGATGTCCCTAGCTACGTTTCTCTCTGTAAGTCGTGTAAGTGGCAAATGAACAGTGGTCATTAATCTAATTTAGAGACACGCTAATCCACTAGTCCTAACAAGACATACTTGCAGTACTTGATTGCTTTTATAGAATTGATTTCATGTGTTATTCGATTGAGATACTTTGACTTGCGATTTATACTTTATGTTTGTGAATATTATCATGATATTATAAAAACTGCATAAATTGTTTTTATACATGCATGCTTTCTACTTACTGGGACTTTAAGTCTCACGCGTGCTTTGTTTTAATGGATTTGTGTTTTCAGATCCTCTTGGTGAGCCATATACTGGGGCAGATATTGACGGTGAGCTTGAATACATGCCAGAGGACTACTACTACCCATAGTAGGATTCTCTTTATAATGTTGTATTTTGTTTTGGGGAATTGTAAATGGGATGTAAATATTCTTTTTGGACCTATACTCTTGGGAGATATCTTTTGTATATGTCTATATATTTTGGAGAGAACTTGTGAATGTTTAGTTGCCTTAGTTGTATTTTTTTCACACAGATATCATATCTTTTGGAGTTATTACACAGATGATCTTTTGTTATATGGAAATTTTTATTCCATGCTTCTTTAGCTTATGCACTCTGATGATTACTTTGTAATTGCCTAGGTTAATTGTATTAATTAGGTTCTTTTGGGCCATTAAGTAGGTCTTGGGGATGGGTCGGTGCTGGGATAAGGTAGACCTGGATCTGGAGCACTACAATAAATGCTAGTATTAATTATATATTACATTTTTTGTTGACTTGTGTCTAAGGGGCTTAGCTCATTATGGATCCATAGTTTAGCTAGAAGGTGAAATATGTCTATCTTTGTTTAGATTAAGCTAAGTTTCGTTTTATGCATTTCATCCATGATGGAGAAGCTATTCCATGCGGGAATAAGATGTAGCGATATGTTTCCATCATGATGATGAGATCTTGTTTTGGGATATGTTGCAGTTGTTCTTAGATTGGATTGTACTCCCCAACCCATGTATGATTAGTGGGTGCTCCATTGTGTTTTCAAAACCCTAAGTAGGCTAGCATCATGATGTCTAAAACCTTGTGTAGACTGACTTCACACATAAGACGTGAGGTGACGATTGGACTAGGTCTTCACCTCTCAAAGTGGTCTCATATTTTATGAGTCCTATGATCTCACAATTATTTGGCTTGCTGTGTGAATTGTATTGACAATATTTCTGGTTTTACATTGAAAACTTGTAGATTTTGGATTTTTTTTATTATATTATGATTATTGGTATTTGGATTTACCGTTTATACCTCATGTTTTGGGAAAACAAATGGACTATTTTCTTCATTCATATTACTATTTATTGGGATCTTGTATTGTAACGCCCCGGATTCGGGTTACATGAACAAAAATCAGAACCCGTCACCGAAGGGTTACATTTCCTCCCAGGAACACAAAATCAGAGTAAAGAAACATGAATGAACAATTAAATCTATACACAGAAGCAACTAAAACCCAACTCAAACTAAAATATTTATCTCTAATCTAATCTCACCTGATCACAACTTTTACCCTCCGATATCGGCTTTTCCAAGGTCTGAAAACAAAACAAAACAAACGGTCTAAGATACGAATATCCCAATAAGTAGCCCATGCATGCTCATAAACATTTTAACATTTCTAAAGCATGATTCGGATTCAAATATGCATCAATTGACAATAAAGCGAATAAATAGAATAATTCCACGATAATATATCAATAACCACAAAGTAACCAGAATAAATCAACAAATCATAGCAGGACTAATGAAGTAAGACTGTCTTTAACCAGGGTAATCACAATGTCCACTATGCCACCTCCCGGCTTAGGTGCAAAGCCGAGTACACGATCATCGTCTTATTGCGGGAGAACCCACCCAGTACAGTGAAGGGTTGGCAAGAACTACCCAAACATGGTCCGAGTACACGATAAAATGAGTGAATAGCCGCAACCAACCAAGTACATGATCAGGCCTCACTGAGTACACAGTGGAACACGCGTGCGTGGACAGGGAATTACAACTAGCAAAGAACAATCCCTTCCACTACCTAGCTCCTACATGGATCCATATAGCGCTATGCCTATAGGCTCTAAAATTGAAACCAACCATGAAAATATAGTTAACACAACTCGTTCTAATCTCAACTAAATCATCCCAAGTACACGGGGCATCTCTGAGTACACAGAGGCAAAGCATCTACCTAAGTACATGGACATCTCAATTTGTCTCTCCAAGTACATGGAAAAAAAACAAATCAAAACCAAAATCCCAACCTTTTTTTATTTCAACTATTACTTTCCTAAAATTTTGTTCATGCAATATGCTAGATTTGCATCTCAACCATTACTTTCCTTATTACTATTATTAAATTGTCATTATCTTATTTTTAAATTAAGTTACAAATCTTAAAATTCATTTTTAAACACTTTTTCTTTGAATTTTGATTTTTCTTTCAAAATGTAACTAAAATGTAATTATTTATTTGGGGGTTGAACTTATTTTTTGAATCTAACTAAAGTCTAAACTAAAAAGTAATTATTTAGGTTCTGTGTACTAATTTATCAATACAGTATAAGTTTTACACTAAAACTAATTACTTTCTAAAATAAACATCAAATTTTTAATTACTTTATCCGTTTTGCATCGAAACATAAATATTTCTCTAAAGGTCGTCTAATCCAGTTGGTGATTTGTAAATTTTTGGAAGCCTCTCCATGCTCAGCACATATTACTAAATGGTTTTAAACCACTTGCAAACATCTAATATCATATTAAACTAGAGTTTAAGCATACCAATGTAATTAAACAAGAGAAATTTAACATTTAAGAAAATCTCTACCGATTTCACAAACACGAAAACAACAACTCAAGAAGAAGAAAACGCTACTTACCTCTAAAACTTCAATCCAATCTTAATCAACCGCTAATTCCAAGAATTTGAACTCCTACAGGTTCGCCTCCATCTAACCCTCGGTGAGCGACCAAAAAAAAATGAGAAACCTCGGTGAGCGACCAAAAAAAATGAGAAACCTCGGTTCTCGCTTTAAGTTATATAAAATTTTAAATCAACCCACTTAAACCGGTTTAATTGAACCGAACCCTCACTAAACCACCCAATCAACTTATCTTTAGACTATTCCACCACCAATCAATTAATTAAATCGAACCTAATAAAATAATTCCTTCCCTCAAGTAAAGTAACTCGATTTAAACCCGCTACGGCCAAACCAACTAAATTGAACTCTAACACTTAAGTTGGTTCACTTGAATGAACCAAACCACAAAAACCTAACCTTATCAATTTAACCAGATAACTCAAAGCAAACCCACTCAATTAAACCTTTTCTTTAAAATTGGATTAAGTAACCCCATTAAATCCTTTAATCCCCTAATTACCCTTAATTAAAAATTTCTTGAAAATTCAGGGTTTTACATGTATCCCATTCTTTTGTTTTCAACATTTTGATTTTAGATACTCTTGGAGAGGACGTACCAATTGGGATAGACAATACCGAGGGTACAACCGAAGATTAGAAGAACATATCATAGCTTTTTAGGTTTTTCTTTTATCCTTAGATAAGTGGTTTAGGAGTTCTTTTCTTTATTTTAGGATTTTGATGAAAAGTAGTTAGTTTATCTTTAAAATTCAAATCTAATATATTAGAGTTTGAGTTTAGTTTTAGATGTCTTTTGCACTTTATTGAAGTAATGAAGTAGTTGTTTTATATTTGGCATACTCCTATCTAAGAGTATCTAAAAACAAAACCGATAAAACAATGTGAGTTTAATCAAAGCAAATAAAGCATAATTCAAGCATTTACGATAAATCTCGCAGGACTCATAAAATAGAAAATATAGGAAATCGACAAACTATGCCAACATGCTACGTAACCGAATTACAGGTAGGCCAGCCAATACCTGTGAAACCCCGCTCCAATGTCTCTAGCACACCCTAACCAATGAGCTTGATGTGTAGGAGAAGATTTGTAGAGCACCGACTAAAGAGCAACCAAGGGTGCTGTTCGTGGGTTGATTTGGAAGCAAAAAGGCTTGCTTAAGTGTTTGCAGGAGGTAAGCAACACCACCCCTCCCTTGTTTTCAAATTTCGGCCAAGATTACATGTTTAGATGAATGTTAGGGTTGAGTTGTGAAAATGAGTCCTAGGACAAATGGGAGGGATTTCGTTGAGGGGTTTTGTGGGTAGCAGATTTCTACACATGCTAGGAGTGAGGCATAGATTTTCAAGTGGGTCATGAAACGTAGAATTGCTAGAAAACCAAACATTTACCAATGACCATCACTGTGAGTACTTATGACCAAATGGGCTTCGGCCTGGTATCTTACACATAGAGTGAAGGGCAGTGGCCCGTATTACATTTACACCACAATAAGGGCTTGGGCCCGTGGCTTGTACCACCATGAAACCAAAAAGGGCAGTGGCCCCAATGACATTGAGATGTATTGAGTAGAGGGCAGTGGCCCAAGCTTGACTCGGGTAAGGCCATGGGCTACCCTTGAGCATTTTCCATGCTAGTGGCATGAGGTATTGATACGAGTAACTGACCAGTAAGTCTTGTTGTGTTGTGAGCAGTTCATCTCAGTTGGGGCAGTGGACCCTTATTCCTCCCAACTTGGAGATAGAGAACTAGCATGCTCCACTCAAGCTTGGATACTTGACCGTTATATTTGTGCTCTTTATTGTTACATTTGTTGTGAATTGGATAATGAACACATTAGCATAATGAACCCTTAAGGTATGGATCCATAAACTTAAATGGGAATGTTTATATATATATATGTATGCCATGGCCTGTTGTTCTTGATACTATTGTCTCAATATATGTTGATTCTATTGATTCCGGCTAGAGGCCGATGATTTTATTAAATTCCAGCACCAAGGGAAATCGGTGGCTGATGCCCAAGCTTCATCTGGATGCCCTACGATAAGGGGAATCGGCATTAGGATGCCCAATACCAAGGGGAATCGGGTTGGATGCCTAACCTATATGGGAAACCTATAGAGTTAGATGTGGCCATGGATATATATGTAAACATCCTAGATAATAAGTGATAATATTGATTACATGATTGCTATTAAATGGATTATCTGTACATCAAGGCACATGTAGGCACAAATTGTATGACACTAAGATGTCGTGGATTTTGTATTATTAAGAACTACCCGCATGCCATGGTTTCATCGAGAGATATTTGCATAAACTGCGTTTTATCGAATCATGCATGTGTTGCTTATTGAGACATTCGTCTCACAGCTGCTTCTCATATTATTTTTCAGATCCATCGACGTCCGGTGTGAAGCACCAGACTGGGGATAGAGGTAAAGATAAAGCCTTTGGGTATTGAGAGGAATTCTGTAGGTCTTGGGTTTTATTCCTGTCCTACATATTTGAGAGGAGTGATATAGTCACCCGTCATTTGGTAACTAAGCTCATGTGTCTTATTACATCTCATATATATATAGAACACACTTTTAATATGCACAGCATAAATTGTCTTAACACTTGCACTCTTTAGGAAAAAGTTTTAAAATTCTCCGCATTTTATCAAGTAATTGGCCCACTTGCCACGGTCTGGGACGGGCCGGGCCTTGGAGGGGCAGACTTAGTTCCGGGTCGTTACAATACCAGTCAGGATATTCAACACCAAACGGAAGTACTCAACTAATACTAGAGTAAGTTAGCATGTACGGTTCAACTGACACCGGAGTGGATAACGTAACAACTGACCATTACTAGAGTGGTACCATCGTAAACATGATGAGTGCCTATGACACAAAATCAGAGTTCTACAAACCATTTCACTTACTAGCTACTCTATGGATCCATTTAAGAGCTAAGCCCACTTGATGGTGGAAAACTAAAACTAGATAGGAGACACATGTCACAATAATCGCATACTCAAAATCAATAATCCAGGCATACGCCAAATCATATAAGTGATAACAAACTTACATACGTGGAGACAAATATTTGTCAAATCAAACCCCTATACGAGGAGACATATACATGTCATGAAATTGGTCTAAATAGTTAAATCCAATTCAAGTGCAAATTAAATCATTATAATTCTCAAAACATGTTTAAATAACCCAAATACAAGTGTAAGAATCTTTGAAATCAAGTTTTATTGAAAGGAAAAGAATTTGGAACGATAAACCTCAAGTAAAAGTCATCTAGTAGAAAACCTCAAGTAAAAGTCATCTAGTAGAACATACCTAAAATCTTTATAAAGATCCAAATAAATTTTTGGTCAATATATACATTCTCAAAATTCCCTAATCTAATTGATACATGAGTTGGAATCACTAAAAAATCATTTTAAAATCAAAAGGTACACAAATTCCTCAAAATATAAAAACAGGGTATGGGCGCTCAATGTGGTGCTCGAGTGTTCGGTCAAACTAGAGTTTCCATTTAATTACACAATACAGCGCTCGGACGTCTTAACTAGCATTGAAGTTTTTGAATCTCAGCTTTGGATGCTCGTTATGGAGTTTGGGCGGTAGCTTGGGCGCTCGTTAAATGTCAAAAATCAACTCTCGGGTTCTAAAAATAATTAAAAAAAACTTATGTGGGGCGCATGCTTTGGGGTTCAAACGATGAATTGGGTGTCATAAAAAGAAATATACAAAACAAAGTGCATTTTATATGGTGTTCGAACCTCAATTTGAGCTACAGTGTCATTCGTTAAATTCTCCAGATTTTCTATATTTTTATAAAATCAAAACTAAAATTAGAGAACATGTTTTTATCACTTCGAATCACTTCTAATACATTCAATAACATCTCTTAAGCATGATGTGGGCACCTCGGGTGCACTAAAAAAGTGTGTTACAATGTATTATGGAGTCGCTACTACCTGAAATGGTGTAGGTAGAAACCCATTGATTTTTGGTCTGCACCAATGATTTTGGATAAGTGACCCGATTACAATCCAGGGAAGTCCTTTGACACCCTGGGTTGCCCTATTGAGGTGGGTTCCTTTAAATTAGTTGGACTATATTAGGGGCTGATTTATTATTTTCTTTTTATTTATTTTTTAATCTTTATTTTATTTTATTTTGTTTAATTATGATCATATATATATATATATATATTCCTTTAATAAACTCAATATCAAAATCAAAAACACTTAAAATAGCTTGCCATCTGGCAAATATCTGTTTTGAAGCCAAATTTTTGACATCTTTTTGTAAGACGCTTTTTGCAGCTTTGCAATCTACTCTTAAAAGAAATTTTTGATTGAGTAAATCTGATTGAAATTTTGATATACACAAAACCATTGATAAAATCTCCTTTTTGATTGTAGAATAATTAGATTGAGTCTGGTTCCAAGTTCCACTTGTAAATTTGACTAATTGTTCCTTATTATTGATTCTTTGTTTAAGTATTCCTCCGTAACCAATATCTGATGCATCAGTTTCAACTATTTTGAATGCATCTGGATTTGGTAAAGTTAAACATGGCAAGTGTTTAACTTCCTTTTTGATTTTTTGAACAATTGCCGTGTGCTCCGGTGTCCAAGGGCCAGGAGTCTTTTTAAGTCTTTTTCTGAGCAATTGAACTGATTGGCTAAGATTTGGAAAGAAAGTTGTTACATAATTTAAACTTCCCAAAAATCTTTGTAATTGTTTTTTGTCTTTGATTTCATCAAGAAATTTCTCTCCAAATGAGAGAGATCTCTCAATAGGACGAATTGTTCCTTGATGAATAATATGGCCTCAAAATTTTATTTTGGTTTGAAATAAAACAATTTTGGTCTTTGAAATAACAAGTCCATTTTTTTTATTATATTGTAGAATTGATTTAAATGTTTCCAATGTTGTGATATTGATGATGAAAAGACAAGTACATCATCAATGTAAATTATTGTAAATTTATCATATGGATTGAAAATGTCATTCATGATCTTTTGAAATTCAGAGGGAGCATTCTTAAGACCAAAAGGTATTACATTCCATTCGTAGTGTCCGAACGGAACTGTAAAAGCTGTTTTGTATCGATCATGCTCAGCAATCTGGATTTTCCAGAAACCAGATTTCATGTCGAATTTCGAAAAGATTCTTGCATTATGTAATCTTTGAATTAAATATGATTTATTGGGGATTGGATACCTTATCCATTGTAATGCGTCATTTAAAGGTTTATAATTAATAACTAATCTTGGAGTTCCTCTTTCAATTTCTGAATTCTTATTGACATAGAATGCAGAACAACTCCAAGGGGATTTGCTTGGTCTAATAATATTTTTGTTAAGTAAATCTTGAATCTCTTGTTTACAGTATTGTAATAATTCTTGAGACATTTGGATTGGTCTTGCCTTAGTGGGAATCTTATTTTCTTGAAAATCTGAAGTATATGGCAAAGAGATTGTATGTTTTTTCCTATGCCAAAAAGTGTTTGGAATATCAGAACATACTTCTCTTTCAAGTTTTTGTTTGAAACTATCTATTTGTTGAATTAAATTAGGATTGTTAAGTTGTTGTTCTATATTTTTATTTTCTATTTCTTCATTGAGAAACATAATTTGTTTTTCTTTCCTTTGAATTAAATTGGCTTCTAATGTTATTGATAATTGTTTTAAGACATCTATATCTCTAGTTGATTGTCTAGTAATAAATTTGAAACTAATTGTTTTGTTTTCATGTTTTGTTTCTAGACCATTGTCAGTAACCGTAAATGGTTGAATTAACGCTAAGAATGGTGTTCCTAAAATAACCTGTTTGTTAAGATCACTAACTAAAATAAATGGGGTTTTAAAACAAATATTTTCATTGCATATATGGACATTTGATAACTTGTAATTGATCTTCATTCTAACTCCACTTGCTGTATGAAGTTTTTCTTTGGTTTTTTCAAAGTATTTAGAAGGAATTATGCCTTCTTGAATACAATTGAGCTCAGCACCACTATCAACTAAAGCAATTGTTTCTAATTTGAATTCTTTATTGACAACTAAATTGATCTTGATTAACCATTTTCTAAAATTAACTTGAGAAATTAATCCTAGAAATCTTTCTTGTTCTCCTACTTCTTCAATTTCTTGAGATGTAGATGCTTCGTCATCCTTTTCTTCAGGAATTCTTCTCATTTGATTGTAGGTGAGGTGACTTTGAATATTAACTTGAGCTTGTAAACTGTTTGTGATAGATTTTAATTCTTTTAATTCTGATTTAATTTGATTAACCTCATGTTTTAAATCTTGAATTGTTAAATCTTCTTTGGATTCTTTTTTGAATCTTTCAACAATTTCTTTAAAATTGTATGGATTTTTTGTTTTGTCAGCAATTTGTTTTTCTAAGTAGTTTGTGTTTGGTTTATTGAGTGATTGTTTTAGTTTTTGCAATACTAATTTCTTTTCTTCAGGATTTTGTATTTCATCGACTAATTCTAACAAAAAATTTTGTTCCTTGGTTATCATGAAAATACTTGGTTTATTACAGCATTTTTTCATAAATATCTTTGGTTTCTCAGAATCGGATTCCGACTCAGTGTTTGAATCTTGGTCAGATTCTGAATTGTAATCATCTTCTTGAATTTGATTTATTTGTTCCTCACTTGACGTTTCGTAATCAGATTCTGATTGTTCTGATTCTGAATTGATTATAAGAATTTTTTGTAATTGATCTTTTAATTCATCAGATATTTCTAATTCATTGATTTTTTGCTTTACTCTACATTTGTTTGCGAAATGTCCTACTCTTCCGCATTTGTAACAAGTTTTATCTTTACTAAAGTTTTTCTTGAATGATTTTGAAGGTTTTTTTCGATGGGCTTGGTTTTTCATTGTCGTCATTTTTGGTTTCTTTTTTGTGGTGTTTATTGAATTTTCTGTACTTAGACTTATGTGGTTTTGTTTTGTATGGCTTGTAGCTTCTTTTTGGTTTTGTTGAAGGTGTTTGAATTTTTTCGAAACCAAATTGTTCACAAAAACTTCCTAATTCTTTTCTTGTTGTTAAGCTATCCTTTTTAAGTTTGTTTTTTAATTGTATTTCAGTACATATTGCTAAAGCTTCTGAATTGATTGTAGAGATTAAATCTCCATAAGTTAACCTATCATATGGGATTGAACCTTTGTATTGTTCTGCTAATTTTGACTTGATTTTTGCAGACAATGCCTGTGGTAATTCGGACAAGAATTTCTCTTTCCAAAAGGCTTGGCTACAATCTTCCCTTAACAATACTTTGGACAAAAACATATCTTTATACCATTTGAAGTCTTGTAATTTTCTACATCTAAGATTCAGCAGGATTTCCGAGGAATTGTCTTTTAATTTTGATGGATCACCAATATACATTTTCATAATTGTATAAATTAAAGTTTCTACTAGATTGGGTATTTCTTGATCATCTTCAGTCTTAATTGGTTCATCATTTTCATCAATTTTAACAAAATTTAAAATATTGGCTCTCTCAATATCAGTAAGATAATTATCCCACCAATGTTTTAATTGACCTGTAAATCCAGCTATTAAGGCTTGGGCTATTGCTTGTTCTGACACATTTTCTTGTTTAATCTTGTAGGCTGTACTAACCATTGCCATGTTGTAGACACCCCAAATTGCACTAAAAATGAGAAAATAATTGAAAATATTAATTGGGATTTGAAACAGGTCAAAAGAGTGTAAAATCTGGCCAAATTGGTCATGACCGTATTTTGTCTACGGATTGGTCATACCTGCAGTTGATATACGGTCACGGCATGCCCGTATTAATAATACGGGCAGGGCGCGACCGTAATATATATGCGGGCACGGGGGTCTTTGTGCGAATTTTACCTTTTTGATTTTTGAGCCTTATCTGCACCCAAATATCTCTCTTGGATAAGCGAATTCTCTTATTTATCTGTTCGAATTATCTCATTTATCCTTGTGGATAAAGGATTGGCATGATCTTGTGTTTAACTCAAACTGAAACTCTATCTTGCCAAATCTTGGACCAACCTTGCCCCTGTGCTTGCCTATAAATAGAGGTGAGATCCTCAAGCAAAAGGCCACGAAATTTTGAAGTCAAGGAATTCTAAGAAGCTCCAAGAGAAGAGAAAGAACTCCTGCTGCCTGCCTGCTCAATCCAGGTAAGTCCCCTATCCCTTTTTATTTTCTGTCTTCAATTCTAGATGTAATAGGATCATCTCTATTGCTGTAGAATAAGGCCATATCTGTTTTTGTATTCCTAAACTTGTCTCTAAGTACCTCAAGAGTCTCTCTAGCCGTAAAACGTGAAGAGAGAACTAGGGGAAAGGGGAACAGGCGGATCCCTAGAATAGAACCCCATATCTGTTTTTCTCCTTTTTTCTAGAATAAAGCCTGTGATCGTGATTGTGTACCCAAGCCTATCTCCAAGTACCTCAAGAGTCTCTCTAGCCGTAAAACGTGCAGAGAGAACTAGGGGAAAAGAGAACAGGTGGATCCGTAGGGTAGACCCCCATGTGCTCAAATCTGTGAAATGTGGCTATTTTGAATATCCTGATCATGTTTTAATGGTTTTTATGATGATATCTGAATGAATTACATGAATCTATGATGTTTATAGCATGAGATCCTCTCTTTTTGCCAAAATTTGGATTTTTGCCACTTTTACACCTACAGCACTGTTTTCGTGATTTTTGTGATTTTAGGCTATGATCTTGGATTTATCATGATCAATATGGTAGATCTGAATCTAGAAGCCTGAAAGTAAATTCTAGGGTTTCATGATGTTGTTTTTAAATTGTTTTTCATTATTGAGATAAGACCCTACGGTCTAAATTCTCCCCTTTTGGTGTTTTTCATCAACGTGGGTATTTTTGGTTTTTATTTTCTGATTTAATGTGAAATTTGGGCTTTATCTATGTCCTGGAATGTTCAAGTTCAGTTTTGAAATATTTTATAAAAATCATATTTTTCCAGATTTCTAGAATTTTGACTTGAAGCCAGATTTTTGGATTTTTCACTTTAAATTGATTTTATTTGATTTTATCTCAAATTTATTTTGATCATGAAACCCTAGGAATGGTATGATCATATTTGATAGCTCTGGATCAATCAGACTATTCATATGAAAAAAAACCATATATTTTTGCTTTTTTGTGATTTTGTGTGATTTTTATGGCAAGCCTTTTTTATTTGTAAAACATGAACAATACCTGGCAACCACCTTGTGTGGATGAATAGGGGTGCCTAACACCTTCCCCTGTTCATAACCTAATCCCCTTTCCCATTTCTGGTTGTTTTTTTTAGGAGGGATATTTTGCCCTAAAATTGCCTTTTGTGCTTATTTAATATTTTGGTGTCCATTCACACCTAAATTGAATGGTGGCGACTCTTTGTTTTATTTAATCCCGCGTGATGATTGAGGAAATCATTAAATTGATTTTTTCCCATGTCTCACACATGTGTTGTAATGTTTCTATAATTAAATGTTCAGATTTACCGTCTATGTTCCATTCATAAATTGTATTGGGGTGGAATGAGGCTTGGGTAAATTGATTCTTTTCTTCTAATTGCATATCTGGAAAACTAGGTCTAGGATAATAATTCCTAGTGTTTTTCCAATTCATCTTATTGATTTCTAAATTTTCCGATCTTTCAATTGTATCAACATGTTTTTCTTGACTACTTGTTCCTGGTCTAATCCTAAGAGGAGCTTGTGGAACTGGAGATTCTTGTGTATCCGGAATTATTGTACTTTCTGTTAAAAGTTCTCTTAGTCTATTGTCTATTTCTCGATCAAATTCTTTGATTTCTAATTGTTTATTTAATTGTTTTGGTATTTCAATTGGTTTGAAAATTGGTGTATTTTTTGATGTTGAAGGTAATGTAATATCTTGTTTTTGAATTATTGTTTCTATTCTATCAACTTGATTTCCTATTGTATATAAACACTTGTTTGTAAAATTGTTTTGTTCTATAATTTTATTTATACTTTTGTTTGTTACTTGTGCATCTTTATCATTACTTTTGACTTTGTAGGGGGCAGCAACTATTTCTGTTTGTTTCATATTGAATTGATTTGATCTTGGGGAGGATGTACAGACGCTATGGACTTTTCATCTGTATTTTTCCAAATTGTTATTGGTTTTTCTAAGATTGATAGATCAGACTCAAACCAATCAAAGAAATACATATTTGATTGAATTAGATTTAAAAACTCATAATATTTTATTTGGATTTGATCTCTTTGTCCTTTAGTATAATTTTTGAAAAATTGATCTCTTTTCAATTTATTGTTTTGGGAATAGAAATCTTTTCTAAGGAATTTTTTATCAATTGTAAATTGTTTTTCTAACATATCTATACTAGGATGCATACTAGGATGCGGATCTTGCATTTGAGAGTAGGTTGGAGAAAGGTTTTGTTCTTCAGATTCTTTGTCGGTTTCATCAGGTTCATTGGTTTTGTAAGTTGGTTTTACTATGTTTGCTTGTGTCTTAATTCCTGACAAGTTTATTGTTGAAGGAATTGATGAGCATGACTTTCTTGGACTAGAAAAAGATGGAATCCTTCGACTTGATTGTCCTAATTCAGGATTAGGATTAGTAAAAAATTGGAATCCTATTTCCTAAAGGATTTTGACTAGATTGTCCGAACTCAGGATTTCTAAAACTTAATTTGGAAAATTTGATTTCTACACTACCATCATCATGTTGTATTATATGATCTAATTGACTATTTTCTTTTTTGGAAGGAGTAACAGCTGATTGAAAATTCCATTCTCTGGGAAAACTAACTTCATTCCATTTGATTGTTCTTGGAACAATAACGTTTGAATCTCTAGAGTTACTTTGAAGGAGAAGAGTTTCTGCTTTTGGGCTTGCAATTCTGACTAATGGATCTGCCATTGTCGACATTGCTTTATAGTGTATCCTATAAATGATTGCAAATGGGAGTGATCCTGGAAGCATATCATATCCTATAGATTTAACATTTAAAACTAAGGATTGAAGAACTCCTGGATCTGTTAGACATATTGAAAAATCTGGGAAACAGTTAAAATATATTGGACCATTGTACAAGCTAGATTCTATAATTCCTAATAAAGAGTCATTGAATTGATTATGTCTACAATCTCGTAAACATAATAAAATTGCAGTATTAAGACCTTGTCTAGTTAATGGTTTGATTGCTATTTGGACCATTCCTATGTGCAAGTAATTGTATTTTTGTCTATGTTTTTCTAATGTTTTATTACTTAAAAGATTGATTCTTTCGTGTTCATTGGTTAGAGAGATTGTTTGTTCTACTGTTTTGATTGTATAATCAGATATAAATTTAAAACTTCCTTTCTTGTAAACTTGATCTACTGGTACTTTAGGGATTGTCCAATTGTTTAAATCTTTTTCTATATTTATTAAGTTGTTTTCCTCTATGTTAATTGTTTGACCCGTATTTAAGCTTCTCTGAAACATAGTTCTCCTTAGATAATTCATAAGGGTATTTTGGTCATTTAACTTTTACCTTAGTTATCGGTATCTCTTCTCCCGGACTGTCAACGTTTTACGCCTAAAACGGCCTTTATCACTAAGAACGGCCTTAAACGGCTACGCGACTTGGGGTCATGCAAGGAGTTAAAATACCTCAAACTAAAATATGATTAAATAACTTTTAATACCTATATTCACTATCCTTGGGTAAAAAGTGGCTCTGATACCACTCGATATAGGATCTTACAAGTAAACGCTTCGGTTCAACAACTTGAACAAAGAAGAAATAAGAAATAAATAACTTGTTAAGCAATTGAATATTGATTGATTGATTAAACAGATCAATAGATCTGATCAATTGATACTCTAAAAGATCAATGTACCGACTACATCCAGAATAATTTCTCTGTCATACAGGGAGATGACAGGGTAACCTTTTTCTCCGTAGAGATACTTGGTTCCTTTCTTCTGTTCCGGTAGTGTCTAGCAGAGGCTGCAGTGCCTACTAGACGACCCTTGTTCTAGATCGGGTTGATTTTAAAGAGTCAAGGCGGCAGAGCCAGCCATGAATTGATCTTGAAGGATTGATTTGTTTAATTGATTATATCTTGTAAAGAAATTAGAAAACCGGCGGCAGAGCCGTCCGTCGTGAGCAGATCTGTGGAACCACAGCCGTAGCACCAACCACGAGAATATATATATATATATACAAACATTAGAATAATGGGGTTTGCTATGCTACATCCCATGCAAAATAAAACATAATGCAAATGTACAAAAAAAACAAACAAAAGAAACCCAAATCAAAGATTCCAACATGAAGCCATATGTTCGGCCACTTCAATGGTATTTATTTATTTATTACTTTTTTCCTTCTTCTTTTCCTTTTTTTTTAATCTTCTCATATATACAGGGGATTAGAGGAGTGGGGGATTGCTATACTACATCCTACATAAGAATTCTTAAACAAAGAAACCCAAATTAAAAAGAATAAGAAATGGGGGTTGATTTGACCACTTCAAATAAAATGTTTTAGACTCTCATTTACAATAACATATCTACATTGAGAGAATGGAGGGCCACTATGTTACATCTCATGTAGTAAAATAAAAATAAAATAAAATAAAACAAGAACAAATGTAAGTAATAAAATCACAATAAATAAAGGAAACCAAAAAAAAGTGAAACTACCTGAACTACTGCGCTATCTGCATTCAAAGATTCATATCTCCCTCAATTCTTGACCAAATTGTGCGAAAGCTGATTTCTTAGAATCATAACTTTAAGCACTAAAATAACATATAGCAATTTTCATTTAAGAGATATGAAGCTGCAAAATTTACTATTAGACATTTCCCTGTGAAAATTTGAACCAAAGAAAAATTAAAAATAAAATAACTACTCATAGTGTAGGCTGTAGAGCATATTTTTACATTAAACTAAAACCAAAATACCACAAATCTCATGAAGGACTCCAGATTGAATCGAACTAGAACTAGGTAAACAAAATTGGTTTATCTGGAAAACAGGTTGTAAGACCCTGATTTTTGGTGAGTTTTATTTATTTATTTATTTATTTTTGATATATAAACTGTGTTTATCAGGTGATTTTTGTGGTTTGAGGGCTTAGCCCATACTCGTATGTACAGGCGTTATATAGCCGTTTTTCTGAAAAATTTTATTATTATTATTATTATTAAAATATAGCTTGGGAGCTTGTTAACCTAAGTGGCCGGAACATGTAGGGTTTCCAGTGGGCGAGCGTGCATAGGATCGAGGACTTAAAGAGTTATCGAGCGGCGTATGTATCGCAAGGTAAATATACAAAAATGGAAAGTAGGGTTTGGGTTTATAGAATACTCGTATGAATACTTTTGGCAATACTTTTGTTTGCTGAAGAAGTTGGGCGACTTGGCGATTCGCGGCTCTGGTGTGGCGATTAGGGTTTTGCTGAGAAGAACAAAAGGTGCAAATAGCGGCGATCAGATAGTTCGAGTCGGAGATAGAGATTCAGTCGGTTGTTTATTCTCGCGAACAGGGGATATATCATCTACAGTCGCTTCCCCGCGCGCAGCCGGAAATCGCGATCAGCCGATTGGGGAAGAAGCTGTTGTTCTGGGATTAAGTGCATACTAGTGAGTAGCACTGTTTTAAAACCGAGTTTTTAGTTTATTTGTAATGTATTTTGAAATGCATGGTCGTATTGTGAGTTCTGGGTTTTTCTGGAATACCGCGAGTTACGAACGAAGATTGAAAATTAACGTGAAATTAAAGTTGTTTAGATTAAATCCAAAATGGGTTGGGAAGTCTTCTGGGAGCATTAGGAGTGTAATGGAGCAATAACAGACCTAAAAAAACCAGCCAGAGTTGGAGATCTCGAAATAACAGAGACTCAAAATTCGCAGTGGGTATCCGCCCACTTGGCGCCCATTTGCGCCCACTTCGGGAAGTAGGCACCTAGGAAATTTGATCTGGCGCCGAGCTGAGCGCCAGGTGCTCGCGCCTACCTGGCGCTCAGCTCGCGCCTACTTAAAACCGATGCGCTTTTCTCGCGCCTAGCCCGCGCTCTTCTCGCGCCTTTCTCCCGCTCAGCTCGCGCTCACTTAGCGTCGAGTGAGCGCATGGTCCATTTCCACCTATTTTCTATCCGCCGATTGGCGCTCACCTCGCGCTCACTTCAGGAAGTGAGCGCATACCCAATTTAACTTACCGAATTTGATTTCCGACTGAACCAAGGGGGATTTTGATGTCTTGGGGTTTATATCACTTCACCAATCACTTGTTGGTAACCTTGGAACCTGCATTTCTTATTTAATTCCTAGGAGAATGCTAGTGGCAAATTCTTAAAGATTCCTAAGGATGAGTGTGGGTTATTTTATATATGATTGTGCTGGATACCAAAACTCTAGGAGTTCTTAGTAGTTTTCTCCTCGAACTTATACACTATTCTAATTGAGAAATTATTGACTTCTGGTTTCATTTGTTTTGGGAAATGCTGAAATGTATTGTCTTGTTATAAATAACTGTGTTTGTATTCAAATGGCATGGTTTTGTGGAAATGAGAAATACTGAAAGTATTGAGATACTGTTTGGTCCAGAGGGACAGGTGATGAACTATGATGAGATATACATGATGTGGAATGAATGGTTTTTACTTTAAATGTTGGAATTGAGATTATACGATGTTTTACTGTTTTGGTCTAGCTTGTCCTGGATCCAGAGTCTAAGCTTAGTAATGTAATGTTATTTGTTGGTTGTTGGAATTGCATGGCCTTGTGTGTTGCCACGACCTGTGTAGAGCAGCCAGAAACCCTGAGTAGGCCTGGTTGTCAATGCAGAAACCCGGGGAGTAGGCCTGCATTGGATGACGAAACCCTGAGTAGGCCGTCATTTCAGAGTTTCCGAAACCCTGAGTAGGCCGGAACTGTGTACATGGAGGTGTGGAGTGTCTACTTGGCATGTTTAATTTATCAACTAAACGATAGTCATGACATTGACCGATCGATGTGTTGTCATACTTAACTGAGATGTGATTTGACCGATGAGATGAGTTTTGGTTTGAACTTGAAATTAATATGAGTTGTTTAATCGTACGGAATGTTTATCGATGCATAGCTTTGAACTGTGATTAACTATTTCTGCATGCATGTGCTACTCGCTGAGATATTCGTATCTCACTCTGTTGTTTTGTTGTGATTTTCAGATACTCATGGTGAGGCGACTACTGGGGTAGATCCTGCTGAGGCTTATAGGGAGGAAGATTACTATTACCTTCCTTAGAATTGTAGGTTATCTTGTTCCGAATTTGAGTACTTTGAATATTTGAGGTGTATTAAAGTCTATTTGGGGGTTGAACCATATGTTTCTAGTTAAGTCAAAACGTTACATTTCTTGGATGAATAAAATTGTGCACTCTGATAGGTTATAGTTAGATGATTATCCAGCGATCATTTTTAATTATCGATCCTTGCCTAACCTCCGTGAGACGTGTTATATCTTTATTGAACAACACGGATCCGGGGCGTTACACAGGTGCAAGCCTAATGTATAAAAACTGATAACTTTACATCTTTGTCTTTGTTTTTTTATTGATTATCCTTGTTCAAATCCACTTTAAAAGCATCTCAAAATCCTCACTGATCACATTACAAAAAAATCTTAGACTTTAGTGAAGAAAAGACACTTCAAATAATATTTTAAGCAAGTAAAATACCTGTTTCTCTAAGTTGGAACAAGTGATCAAAGCTTTGGTGTTGTTGGACAGCAATTTTCTTTTTTCCCTCCATGTTAGTGGACATCCCTCTTCTTTTCTCTACTTCTTCCTACTTGCTGTGTTTTTTTTTTCAAAGAACTCTCTTACTTGCTCTTCCTTTTTTAGATCACTCTTCCCTTTTGCTCCCAACTTCTATCCTTTTCATAAGAGAATTCCCACCCCTTCAACTTCTTAACCCCTAACCTTTCCTCTTCCTCTCTTAAACTCCTAAACCTCTTCTCTCCCTAACTTCTCCTCTTCCTCTCTTAAACACCTAAACCCCTCATCTCCCTAACTCTTCCTTTTCCTCTCTTAAACACCACCGCTTATTTAGTTTTGATCAAAGTCTAATTTGTCCAATATGTATTTTTTTAGGCTAAGTTTCAATATCCTAAGAGAACATGAATTTGACCAATTCGTCCAACTCATTTCTCTTTGTTTATTTTTTTTATTTTCTTTAAATCTCAAAACTTTTATTGTTATTAAATTTTTTTTTATTTGCATAACAAACCCCATTAGGAAATTTATCTTATTTACTAAAAGAAATCCAAAGTTTTTAATTTTCATTGGTCACATGGCAGCCACCATGGTGTACACGTGGCTGCCATGTGGCATCCAATTTCGGTTTTATAAAAATCCCCAAACTACCATTTACTTCTTTTATCCATAACTTAGTCGTCTGAGATCCGATTTAAGCACGGTTTGATGCATCGGAATCGGTTCAAAATTCTCTTTATTATGGGCTTGTTATTTCAAAAAGATGGGTCCACTATAAAAACCTCGATTGACGTGCCCACATAAATGTCGTTTTAAGATATGCATCTTGGGCAATTATATGGTGCAAAAATGGGGTGCTAACACATGATTAATCAACCCTAAATTATCCGAACAACGAACCACAATATTATCAATCCAAAAATCAACAAACCAAGCAAATAATCATGTTCTTCGATGAAACACAAAACTTGAGTTTTATGCAAGTTGTAAAGGGCTACTTACCTTGGTTCTTTGATCAAATCTCCACCAAAATAATTCAGGAATCACTTCTCTTTCAATCCTCACGAACACAGCAATTACTTCTTCTCATCTAGATCAAAACAGCATATTTTTCAGAACTTTAACAAATTTAGAACTATATGTATGAAATATGGTTTGAGTTGTACCTCTTGTAACGCCCCGAACTCAGGTCAATGCAAATTAAGCACCCAACCCAAATCCGAAGTGCTACTGGGCCAAAAGCAACTAAATACTAGACATTGTAATTCAATTCATTTAACATTTAATATCATAGTACGGAAGTCTAACATCAATAAAAATAATAAGCATGGATAAAAATATCATCCAAACAATCACCTCAAAAATAGATCATAAATCTGGTAAAATGGGTTCTATCACTCTCACTCTCATAATCATTCAAAACATATAGTATCAAACAAATGTATCATTTGTAACAACCTCCAAAACAAGTCTACTTGGGATGATAATAGTTCTTAGGATGAAAATCAGCGAACTCTCCCTGAGAACCAACCACCAAGTCGTCCTTACGTGGATCAGCTGAAAAACAAAACAAAACACGGATGAGATACAAATATCCAAGTAGTGTGAGACATGGAAAAAATCACCGGAATGATTATCCCTCCGTCAACACACGGGGCTCGAAATAAAAGTGGGAGAGTCGCCACCATTCATGTTTTGGGGTGTGAATGGACACCAAAATGTTAAAAAATAAGCAAAAAGTGCAAAAATGTCAATTCTAAGGTAAAAATAACCCTACTTGAAAATCAAATCCAGAGATGGGTAAGGGGATTAGATTATGAACGGGGGAAGGTGTTAGGCACCCCCATTCATCCACACGAAGTGGTAGCCAAGTGTATGTTCATGCAAAAATAAGAAAGCTTGCTAAAATCATAGAAAACCTTGAAAAAGGATATGACACAACTTAAGGAGGAGCCTCCTATTTATAGGCAAAGGCTAGGGTTGTTGGTAGACACAACTTAATGTCTAGAACCCACCAACCTTAACCCTAAGGCTGTTTCCGAGATTTCCCCTCATTTAATGAGGGATATAACGGTAAAAGGTGATTTCTCTCGGAAAACCCTAATTTTTGAGCAAAACTTATGTATCCGGCATATCAGGCCGGATACACAAGGGCTTTAATGTATCCGGCCTATGATGCCGGATACACTAAAGCTTCCTTGTATCCGGCCTTTTCCACCGGATACAAAGAAAGGTACTTGTATCCGGCCTGAGTTGCCGGATACAAGGAAAAAAGCCTTTTTTCCAAATTTTAACGTCATTTACTTAAGATATTACATGTAAATAAGCAAACACCCCCCCCCCCCCATTTGAATCCATTAAAAATAGTTCCAGACCCAAATTCTAAGTGAATAAAAAGTCAACTTTCCAATTCTAGGCAAAATTCCGATTTTTCAGGTCTGGAAAAAAGGTTCAACATGTTAAAACCAAGGTATTCGTCAAGATTTAAAATCTCAAAAAATTCTTTTATGCAATAACATGGCTAAAAACTTGATTACCGGGAAAAATTATCTTGAAATCTTGCTTTAAAAAATATTTCATTTTCTGGGGTCAAAAGTCAACAAAATTCAACCGGAAAAAGTTTGACTTTGCACAAAAGATAGAATTTGGGCCTTTTCCTTTAGGGCTTTGGATTCAAAAGGGTTAAGTATCTCAAACCCAATGCAAAGAATTGAAAATTCCAATAAAATATTTCTCTCCTTCAAGATTTATCAAAAATCGTGCAATTTTGGGGTGTCTACAACTGCCCCTCTTTGTTGGAGTTGTAGCACAATGAACAGCAAAGAATAGACACAACTCAAAATTGCACGTTTGAAAGACACCTCATTAATTGAACTTGCTTTGGTCAAACAAATGAGTAATAAAAAACATGGATTTGAAGATAGCCAATGAAACCCCTGCTGTGTATAGTCTGACGGGGTGGCGTCTCTTCCTTATCTCAGATTTCTTTGAGCTCTCGTGGCTATGAAAAGAAATCTGAGACAAGCAAATTTTGAAAAGAATGTGGATTTAAAATTGACCTCTGCAAACTCAATTGCTTTTGATGTTTTTCAACAATAAGGAAGGAAATATTTTATTGAATTTTCCTGATTGATTTTCTTATTTGATTTACCTGGGTGCCATTTGATGCCCAAACCTGTGCTTGAATATTCCGCAACTTGCTTTTGCTTCTTCATCTTCTTGCTCTCTCAATAAGGATGTATGTGCCATTGCTGCCCATAGCCTGCCTTCATTTTTTTCAACTGCCCAAGTGAATGCCTCTTCTTGATTGATGGATTTGAAAATCATGATCTGTTGATCTAACCTCATGCCCTTACAACCCATGACCTCTCATTCATGCCTTCTTACTGCTCCAGTAAAATCCTTCTTCAGAATTGGAAACCTCTGTTTAAAGGAGAAAACATGCAACTGCTTCAAAGCTTCTTCTTTTTTTTTTCAAATCCGAAGACTAAGGCCTGACTGCTTCTTCCAGATGCTGTAATTTATTTCAATGAAAACCCAGAGGGAAAGGCACTGAGCATGCCCCGGTTTTGATTGCTTGAAGTAGTATTTTCCCCTCAGCAGAGATGATCCTCTTTTTTCCCTTTTTTTTTCTTCTTTTTCTCTTTCTTCTTTTTTTCTTTTCCTTTTTCTTCTCTTTTTTTTTTCTTCTCTTTTGTTTTTCCTTTTTTCTTTTTCTCTTTTTCCTTTTTTTTTTATTTTTGCTTTTTCTTTTTATTTTTGCTTTTTTTTTTTTACAATATATTGAAATATCCCTCCTCCTTTGCAACTTTGGCTACTTGACCACCTGAGTCAGATTGAGGAGATCAATGGGCATTTCTTCCCAAGCTTGAAGGTTCCTATATTGATGAGCAACCGGGGGTGTCCTGACATTCCAGGAGGTAAACAGGGCTGGTTCACTTTCTTGGGTTCACTCCAGGATGACCAGGTGAGGTGGCCTGGTACCTATCAGCCCAATGCAGAGACCGTGATCAGCTTCCGAGACCGTAATTTTCTGATTCTGGCTGGCCTGAGACATGCGGTGCTCTACCTTCCTTTACGGGTCCTTCGTCAGTTTAGAGCGACCCAGGGGATTATAATCCCAAGTGGGTATGAGGATCATCTTGGGCCACTTTCTCCAGCTACCATGAAGCTGAATGCCTGGTTGATGAGGGAGTGGTCCTATGTTCGCTTCATGCGTGGCCCGGTCTTCTCAGAAGCCCATGTGAAGGATTATCTCTTCTGGATCAAGAAGCAGATACAGAGTCAGGCACTGGTACCTGAGGATCCTCCTGCAGTCTTAGCTCCTACTTATGAGGATATTTTAGAGTCTGAGAGAGCTTCTCATAGGCGGCTTCAGCAGATATGGGTACGGGAGGCCCAGGAGCTCAGGATACGGGGCCTTGACATGGAGAGGCAACTTGCGGAGCAGGTATCTCGCCTTCTGGCTATGGAGAAGCAACTTGAGGAGCATAGGCAGGCCCGCTGTCTTGAAGTCCGAGCACTGCAGCAGAAGCATCAGGATGCTTTAGCCAACCTTAGGAGCATGAGGATTAGGCAGACTCTTTCAGATGAGGTCATTTCCTTCTTGAGTGATCCCGCTGCAGAGGGGGCTTCTGGAGTTATCGCAGCTCAGGCAGCTCGGATTCGGGAGCTTGAGGAGCGGCTAGGAGATAGAGATTAGCTTTAATTCCTGCACATTTTTTTTCATACCTTTGTACGAAATTGAACTCCAATAGTGGAAAGCCAAAGTATTCAATTCAAAATAAAATTTTGATATTATTGGCCTCAGAATGCTCAGATGCTTGTAAAAACAAAGGTTTTATGAAAAGTATTTGATTTCTCATCACTGGCCAAAGTATAATTTTTCCTTTTTATAATTTTATTTTTGACCTATAATTAAAGGAACTAGAACCAAGTTAAATAATAAAAATGGTAGTCCAGAAAATAATGAGGGATCAGAACCGTCCATCTTAGGACCTTTAGAGTCATCCCCAAATGCCAAAACTGACCCCATTCTGCTCATGCCAACTTTGCTTCAAGCTCAGATCTCCATGATCAACTCAACCTTTGATTTTTCTTCATTTTTTTTTATTTTTTTCTTTTCGCCTTTTTGCCAATATTGCCCCTAGCGCCAGTTACGGTTTTCACTAGGGCCGGCTCCTGCATTCCGTCATCACCAATCTTACTCTAACATTTGAATGAATAAACTAAGATCACCGAGGGCTTAAAAATAGGACGAAATAAAGGCTAGGCTCGGTTTATGAAAGAAAGGGTATTAAAGGCCCAAAAATTTTCAAATGTGGAAATAGGTCAACCAGACTTACAGTCATGATGAATTTAACCCTTTTCCCCCAAATTGCATTTTTTTGCATCTTTTTTCACATTTGGCTTTCATTTGCCATTTTCATTGCTTTTTCTCTTTTTTTTCTTTTTTCCTTAACTTTGCCCCAATTGGCTTTGCCCTAATTTGCTTTGCCCCAATTTGACTGTAAATCCGATTTAGGTTTATCAAAGAAACGAACCGGCTCAACTTGGCTAGACTAGGGATTAAAATTTTGAAGGAAATAAAGAAAAAAATGGCCTCGGATCCTTTCCTAGAAATATTCACTCAAGGAAAATACCTTTTTACCGCATCAGAGTTAATTGGCTCAGGAAAATCTGACCCATCCATTTCTGCTAAGATGAGTGCACCCGCTGACAGGACCTTCTTGACGACATACGGCCCCTCCCAATTCGGCTTGAACTTACCACGAGGGTCTTCCAAAAATGGTAAGATTTTCTTTAGAACTAAGTTTCCTTCTTGGAAAGTTCTGGGCCTCACTTTCTTATTGTAGGCTCGAGCCATTGGCTTCTGGTACAATTGGCCATGACATAGTGCTTTCAATCGCTTCTCTTCTATTAGGTTGAGTTGATCATGTCTTGACTGTACCCATTCGGCTTCTTCCAGTTCTGCTTCCATGAGCACTTTGAGTGATGGGATTTCTACTTCCACTGGCAAGACTGCTTCCATTCCATAGACTAGGGAATACGGGGTTGCCCCAGTTGAAGTCCGGATCGAGGTTCTGTAGGCATGTAGAGCAAGTGGCAGCATTTCATGCCAATCCTTGTAGCTTACTACCATTTTTTGAATGATTTTCTTTATATTCTTGTTTGCTGCTTCTATTGCCCCATTCATCTTTGGCCTGTATGGAGCTGACTTGTGGTGGGTGATCTGAAACTGCTCACACATTTTCTTCATGTCCTTGTTCTTAATATTTGAAGCGTTGTCTGATACTATGGCACTTGGCAGTCCATAGCGACAAATGATATTGTGCTTCAAAAACTTAATAACATGGTTGCTTGTGATGTTTGCATATGATGCTGCTTCCACCCATTTAGTGAAGTAATCAATCACCACCAGGATAAATCTGTGCCCGTTCGATGCCTTAGGTGAAATCATACCAATGACGTCTATGCCCCACATGGAAAAGGGCCATGGTGATGTCATGTTGTGCAACTCACCTGGGGGTGCATGCTTATTATCTGCATAGATTTGGCATTGATGGCACCTCCTGACATGTATACAGCAATCATGTTCCATGGTCGACCAGTAGTAGCCCAGCCTCAAGATCTTCTTTGCCAACATGTGCCCACTCATATGGGGCCCACAAACTCCTCCATGTACGGTCTCAATCAGTCTTTCCGATTCAGTCTTGGCTACACATCTGAGCAGAATGTCGTTATGTGACCTCTTGTACACATGTCCACCACTTAGCAGAAATTGACCAGCCAATCTCTGTATTGTCCTCTTCTCAGTAGCAGTGGCATTTTCTGGCAGACTCCGATTGTTCAAGAAATTTTTGATATCTTGAAACCACGGTGCTTCTTCTTCTGGTGCTCCCTCTAGACCGAGACAGTAAGCTGGTTCATCTCTAACCTCAATTTCCAGCAGTCTGACGTCTACTCCTTCTGGTATGCTGACCATTGAAGCCAAGGTTGCTAGAGCATCCGCAAACTGATTCTTGGCCCTTGGCATATAGTTGAAGGAAATTCGAGTGAAATTTGTGCTTATTTCTTCCAAGTACTGGTGATAGGGGATCAATTTGTGATCCTTGGTTTTCCACTCACCAGTTGTTTGGAAGATGATAAGACTCGAATCTCCGTATACGTCAAGTTCCTCTACTCCATGATCCAGGGCGGCTTGCAATCCAATTATGCATGCTTCATATTCTGCTATGTTATTGGTGCACTGGAATCTCAGCTTTACTACAATCGGGATATGTTAACCATCTGGTTTGACCAAGACTGCCCCTATTCCATTTCCATTCATGTTGGCGGCCCCATCAAAGAACATCTGCCAAGAACTCTCACTTTCGCCCTCTTCAGTGTATAGGATTGCCTCATCTGGAAAGTTGGTCTTCAAGGATTGGTATTCTGGCAGAGGATGTGCAGCCAGGTGATCATCTATGGCTTGACCCTTGATCGCCTTCTGGGTGATGTACGTGAGGTCAAATTCAGACAGTAGTAGTTGCCACTTTGCCGTCCTACCAGTCAGTGCCGGTTTCTCAAATAAATACTTCAGCGGGTCCATCCGGGATATCAATAGTGTGGAGTGACTAAGGAAGTAATGCCTTAGCCTCTGAGTGGCCCACACTAGAGCACAACAGGTCTTTTCCAATGGTTAATACTTGGCTTCATATTCTGTGAATTTTTTATTCAGATAGTAAATTGCCCTCTCTTTTCTACCAGTCTCATCATGCTGCCCCAAGACACATCCCATCGATGTTTCCAACACTGACCAGTACAGGATCAGTGGTCTTCCTGGAGTTGGTGGCACTAGCACAGGTGGGTTCAGTAAATATTCCTTGATCGTATCGAAGGCCTGCTGGCAATCCTCATTCCAGACCGTTGGGTTATCTTTCCTCAGAAGCTTGAAAATTGGTTCACAGATAGCAGTGAGCTGTGCTATGAACCGGCTTATGTATTGAATCCTCCCGAGAAAACCACTAACTTCCTTCTCGGTTCTGGGTGCTGGCATTTCAATTATGGCCTTGGCTTTAGCCGGGTCAATTTCAATTCCTCTTCGGCTCACAATAAACCCCAGTAACTTCCCTGATGTAGCCCCAAAGACGCACTTAGCTGGGTTAAGCCGTAGACTGTACTTCCTGAGCCGATCAAACACTTTCTTCAGGTTGATCAAGTGGTCCTCCTCTTTGCATGATTTGGCAATCATATTGTCCACATAGACCTCCATCTCCTTATGGATCATATCATGGAATAGTGCAGTCATGGCCCGCTAGTATGTTGCCCCAGCATTTTTAAGCCCAAACGGCATGACTTTATAGTGGAATGTGCCCCAAGGTGTGATAAATGCTGTTTTCTCTTGATCTTCCTTAGCCATCTTGATCTGATTGTACCCCGAGAAACCATCCATGAAGGAAAATAGGCTATGTACCGCAGTATTGTCCACCAAGATGTCTATGTGTGGAAGCGGAAAATCATCCTTAGGGCTTGCCTTATTCAAATCTCTGTAGTCCACACACATTCGGACCTTCCCGTCCTTCTTGGGTACCGGCACTATGTTTGCAAGCTACTCAGGGTACGTAGAGACTGCCAAAAATCCGGCTTGAAATTGTTTGACCACTTCGTCCTTGACCTTCAAGGTCCATTCTGGCTTCAATCTTCTCAGCTTCTGCTTAATCGGCTTAACCCCTGGCAAAATCAGCAATTTGTGCACCACCATGTCAGTGTCCAACCCCGGCATATCCCGATATGACCAAGCGAACACATCTTTGTAGTCTGCCAAGAACTGTGACATTTCATTTTTCTGCAAATCAGACAAGCATGACCCGATTTTCACAATTTTTGGGTCCTCTTCGGTCCCAAGATTTATGGATATGGTCTCCTCAATATTAGGTTGGACCCCCTTTTCATGACATTCCAATTGGTATTCAATTTCTTTTGGAACGTCTTCTTCTTCGACCTCGGCCTCTTCTTCGATCCCCATGAGGTCAAAGTCGAGCTTGAAGTCGAAGTCATATTCAACCTGGTCCAATTCGGTCTGATTATATGGTTCATAAGTGGTTTGGACCTTTTTGAAAAAATTAAATTTTCTAGAAAAAATAGAAAAATCTTTTTGGGTTTTTTGTGAGCCTTCTAAACATAATTCCCCTGAAGACGAAGGCCCATCAGAACCTTCAGGGAAATGGCATTCTACTATTGGAGTTTTTTTTTGGAAGCCGCGTCAGTTTGCCGAACTAACGCTGCTTCAAAGGTAAGGGGAGTTTCCTCCCAATTTTTTAGCATAAAATTTTGGGGAGCAGGGGAAATAGGGAAAGCCTGCTCCTCAAGCCCAGCATCCGATGCCATCATCACCGGGTGGGTACTGCCCTTTTCTGCTATGGGGCTCAGTCCAGATATGACCTCATCTGGGATTTTCACCGCGGCCCAGTCAATGAATGGTAGCTCATTGTCATTACCAGTTTTCTCGCCTTCAGTCATGGCGAAGAAAGCCCCCACATCTTCAGAGAAGTCTGTCTGCTGCTCTGGTTGTGGCCCAGACCCATCCACTACTCCCAGTATTGGAGATGGGTTGTATGGTTGCAAGGCCAAAACAACAGGCTTCTGAAATGAGTTGATGTTGTAGTAGGGAGGCTTGGATTGGTCCATGGGAGGAGATATTTGGATTGTATAGGAGGGTTTTGGAAAATTCTCTCTTAGATGAGGGAGTTTTCCTCTACTTCTGCTCTCTCCTTCTTCGTGCTTCATCCTTCTCCATCCTCTGGGCTTGAAGCCCAATCCTACTTTAGGGATTAGTTTCTTGGTCGTGATTGGCTCCACCATTCCCTGCAAATTGATTCCCAGGCCTTTCCCCGGGTGAAAGTGGTATTTTTCCATCACTTTCTTCACCATTTCTTCTGCAGTAATCTGTTTCTTTTCTTTTTTCACACACCCCCCAGGTATGTAATTGACCGTCTCGAACTGAAATGAGTGAAACGCAATCTTGTCAACAGTCAAGTCTACATTTATCAAGGGTACGTCAGGTGACACAATGGGAGGCACCAAGTTTTCGGCTAGGACTGTTATCACCCTTTGCCCTCTTACATATTTCACCCTTTGGTGGAGCGTGGATGGTATTGCCCTAGCCGAATGTATCCACGGCCTCCCTAGGAGCAGATTGAATGCTGCGGGTATATCCATCACCTCAAATGTGATGTTGAAGATATTCGGCCCAATTGTGACCGGCAGTTCAATCTCCCCTAGGGAGTGGGTCTTGGAGCTATCGAAAGCCCTCACTATCCGCCCATTTCGTTTGATCCTTAACTGGTCCAGACCCAGCTTGGTAAAATGATTAACGGGCAAACGTTTAACGCCGACCCGTTGTCAATTAAAACCCGTGCAATCATTCAACCCTTACAAAGCACTGTAATGTGCAAAGGGTCAACGTGATAGCACCCACCTGAGCTAATCTCACCCTCTGAGAAACTTATCACATTATGTGACAAGATTTGACCAACCATTTTGCCAAGCTGGTCTGGATCGATTGTCTGGGATATGTGTGCACTCTGTAGCACCCTTAACAATGCATCCCTATGCTTTTCGGAATTCAGCAAAAGGCCCAGTATTGAAATCTGGGTCGGGACCTTGTTTAGCTGATCCACAAGATTAAATTCACTTTTTTTATGATTTTTATGAGGTCGGCTGCCTCATTTTCTGCACCCTGGGGGGTGTCTTCTCCCACTTTATTTTTTCCTTTTTGTTTTCTTTTTTCATTTTCTTTTACTATTTTTTCTGCTTCTGTCTCCTTCTCCTTCTCTTCACCCCCTGCGCATCTCCCTGACCTCGTCATGAGGTTCACCTCCTCCTGGTTCTGGTTACTAACCTTTGGAACCGTAGCCTCCCTCGCTATAATTCCATGGTACAGCGGCCTCAGAGTAGGCTAATTTAGGGATGTCAACCACTAGTGGCTGGAGTTTGGACCGGGATGTATGGGCCGGTTTAGGGATAGTTTGGGCTGGTTGAACATTTACAACCAAGGGTTGAAGTTTGGATTTTGTGGGGACAGAAGAGGTGATGGAAGCAGTGGTGGGGTCAAGGTTGATGACCAGTGGAGCCTTGGACGGCTTAGATGGTGAATAGATGGGTGGACTGCAATTGAAGACCAATGGGGGCCTTGCAGTATTTATCTGGGCCATGAGTGAAGAGACCCGGTTTATAGAGGAGCTTATGTCCTCAGCAGCAAGATTATTATTTTTTTGGGAGACCATGTTGATCTCCTCTTCTTCCTCCTCTTGGAAGAAATGGACCTGGACTGTGGTCCCCACGGGTGCTATAAGCTGAGATGGGTCAAAGGCCCTTCTCATGGTGGATATGGCCGTGATGGAGTTGGATGGGCCTGCCCCATTGTGGTAAGGCAGAGGGTTCTGCCCAATATCATTTCCCAACGGGGCGGGTGCAGCAGTGTTAAAGACCAAAGCCTTTTGGTCCAACAAGTCCTGGACCGCATGCTTCAGCATCCAGCAAGTGTCAGTAGAGTGCCTCGGTGTACCCATGTGATAATCGCATGTGATTGATGGATCAAAATTTCTACCCTTTGGGGCATTTGGGTTAGGCTCCTTCAGGGTCAAATATTCCCCCTACAGCAGGGTTGGCAGCAGTTGGGACAGCGATATTGGGAGAGGAGTAAAGACTCTATTTCTCCTTGCTGCCATCCAAGCCTCCCGCTCCTCCTTAGTAAAGGCCCTCCTCTAGTTTGCAGGCACGAAAGGGGAGAAATTGACATTATGCGGGGTCTGGTACAACTGCTGGGCCTGTTGAGCCTGCTGGGGTGCCGAGATGTTCACATGAAGTGGCTTCTTGGCTGGAGGAGCCTGGACCAGGTTCACCTCCCCTTCTTTTCGGGCCCCTGTCTTCTTGAACCCGGTTCCCTTCTTCTGGGCCATGGAGTCCGAGGAATCAGACTGCCCAGTCAGAGTAGAGTAGTCTATCAGCCTTCCTGACCTGACCCCTTCCTCGATCCGGTCCGCCACTTGTACCAGGGCTGCAAAGTTGGTGGTAATCTGACCCACTAGATGGTTGTAGAAGGGCTGCCCCAGTGTGCCCATAAACGTGGAGATCATCTCCGGTTCTTGCATAGGTGGCCTGACCTGGGAGGCGGCCTCCCTCCACCTCTTGGCGTACTACCGTACCGGCTCATCTTTCCCCTTGCTCATCCTCATCATGTCGTACCGGTCCGGCACGATCTTAGAGTTAAACTTGTACTGATCCAGAAACGCGTCAGCCAAGTCCTTCCACCTCCTGATCCTTCCATGGTCCACTGTAGCGAACCACCTGAGAGCTGACCCGGTCAAACTCCTTTGGAAGAGTTGGATCAGTATGCCGTCATCCCGGCCAAACTGGCACAAAGCCCCGCAGTACAATTTCAAATGGCTCAATGGGCAGCCCGTGCCATCAAATTTGTCGAAGTCTGGGCACCTGAACTTGGCCGGTAGACACACATCCGGATACATGCACAGATCTTCGAAGATGGTGCCTCCATGGCTGCTTCCCCCCTTCACTTCCTTCAGCTCTGCCTGGATCCTTTCTATCCTGAGCAGCATCTTCTTTTCCATCTCATCTCTGGCCTTTTCCTTTTCCAGCTCTTTCTCAGATTCTGCTGTATTTTCCCTGATCAGAATGGGTTCAGGGACTGGTTCAGATATGGGCTCAGGCATGGGTTGAGCCGGAGGCGGAATGTAGGCCTGAGGTGGTGGTGCTTGATAGGAGGTAGATGCTTGGTTTTGGGCCTGGGCTTGTTGGGCTTGAGCCGCCAGTAAGTTCCCCAGCATCTTGGCCAGACCGGCCACCTGCTCTTGCAACTAAGCAAAGTCCTGAGCAGGTACGGTGGCTTAGGCTTGGTTCTCTTCAGTGTTCATGGCTCTGGTTTTGAATCTGGTCACGGGAGCAATGGTTGCAGATAATTGTACCTGGGTAGGAAAAACAAAGACACAAGTCAGCTTCCATTTAATTTGAAACACACCCCTATAAATGTAGACAAGTAGGTCAGGTGAACACCAGTCCAGATTTTTTTTGTTTTGTTTTTTTTTATTTTATTTTTATTTTTGTTTTTATTTTTTTTTATTTTTTGTTTTGCTTGGAATATTCTGAGGCTTCCGAATGTCCTAAAAAAATTTTTGACTTTGAGTGGTTCTCGTGACCAAACAAAGGTTTTTGGAATATTCTGAGGCTTCCAAAGGTCCTAAAAATTTTTGACTTTGAGTGGTACTCATGACCAAACAAAGGTTTTTGGAATATTCTGAGGCTTCCAAAGGTCCTAAAAAAATTTGACTTTGAGTGGTACTCGTGACCAAACAAAGGTTTTTGGAATATTCTGAGGCTTCCAAAGGTCCTAAAAAAATTGACTTTGAGTGGTACTCGTGACCAAACAAAGGTTTTTGGAATATTCTGAGGCTTCCAAAGGTCCTAAAAATTTTTGACTTTGAGTGGTTCTTGTGACCAAACAAAGGTTTTTGGAATATTCTGAGGCTTCCAAAGGTCCTAAAAAATTTGACTTTGAGTGGTACTCGTGACCAAACAAAGGTTTTTGGAATATTCTGAGGCTTCCAAAGGTCCTAAAAAAATTGACTTTGAGTGGTACTCGTGACCAAACAAAGGTTTTTGGAATATTCTGAGGCTTCCAAAGGTCCTAAAAAAATTGACTTTGAGTGGTTCTCGTGACCAAACAAAGGTTTTTGGAATATTCTGAGGCTTCCAAAAGTCCTAAAAAAATTGACTTTGAGTGGTACTCGTGACCAAACAAAGGTTTTTGGAATATTCTGAGGCTTCCAAAGGTCCTAACAATTTTTGACTTTGATTGATAAAAATAACCAACCAAAGGTTTCTCTCTTCTGAATTTTCTCAGTTTTCAAATGCAAAAGCTTGATTGAAATATGTTTGAGTTGAATTGGTATCAAAAAAATATGACACCTTGGTTCCCTCTTTGATTTTCAAAATTAGGTTAAATCCTGAAAGAATATTTTTTTTTTTTTTTTGGAAAATTTTTATGTTCTTTTCGGGGTGCCTAAGGATTATCCACAGTGTTTTAGGCATTTTATTCTGAAAATTTGGGCTGAAAAGCCAATTTGTGCATTTTTTTGTATCCGGCCTGAAGTACCGGATAAGGCTATGGCTTATTGTATCCGGTAACAATGACCGGATACACACATAAGCCTTTGTATCCGGTATTTTATACCGGATATGAAGGGAATTGTTCTTAACCGGCCTGAGTTGCCGGTTATTGCCGAAATAACCATTTTTGACTCATTTTTCCTCCAGATTAGGTTTTTTTCATTCCCACTTGATGTTCACCTTAACTTGACCTTCAAAACTTGCCCCAGATTGGGCTTGGACATCATACTTGCCACAATTCATACATTCATGAAAGAACATGGCTTTACCTTGCCACCTTGTATTACCTTCATTCAATATGGTATTCACATTATACCTTGGCCTGTAAAACATGCAAACGGCCTTCCCACATTTACACCCAATTCCCCAAACGCAATTGTGTACTTTTAGCTGAAAACGTGTTTCTCCACCTTCAAGCATATGGTTTTTGGGTTTTGGCTTAATTGGCAACTTAGAACTCAAGTCTAGTGATGCCCGGAATCGAATCATAGATCCCATTGTCATCACATCATTGACTCAAATTCTAAGGTAAATGTTTTCACTTTCGTTTTCCGAAGTCACGACCTCGGTGCGCCAAGCTACACACATTCATGGTTCAACTTCCTATAGGTAAAAGGGTAGGTTGTGCAAAGTGTTTATTGTGCTCAAGTGCAATTTAAAATTGTGGTAACATTCACAACGTCCCAATCCCTTGCCACTCTTTTTCGTAGCCATGCATTCAATTTCAAGCCAAGGCACATATGACAATATAATGAAGTTAAATACAAGCAAGCAAGGGAACCAAAGCAACCAAATATGCACACAAGTATTACATGCCCAAAAAGTGGTATACAAACATGTCATTTAAATAACAATTGAACCATGGAAGCATGCTTGAAACCCAAAAGCACTCCCTAAAATTCCAGATTTTCATGTTCTTTTTCATGCTCAAAGTGTACCATTTCTACCCAAGTTGAAGCCTAAAAATTTAGCACTACTTGACATGGTCCAAAAAGTGTTTCGATTTGGTAAAATATGCTTGAAATCTCCCAAATCATACACTAAAATTTCCAGATTTTTTTTATTGCTTTCATGCTCAAAGTGTATCACTTATACCCCCAAATTGATGCCTAAAATTTTAGCACTACTTGACATGATACAAGAAAGGTTTTGATGGTAAAAACATGCTTGAAAACCCCCAAAATATACACTAAAATTTCCAGATTTTGTATTCTTTATCTTTAGTGCTCAACATGCTTCATTCATGCCCAAATCAAAGCCTAGGAATTCAATCACTAAAATATGGCATAAGAAAGGTTTAAATTGGGGAAAACATGCTTGGAACTCTCAACATATACCCATTGAGTTTACTGAATTCATGCACTTCATTTTCATGCTCAAAACATGGCACTAAAAACCTCCCAAGACAAGGTACAAAAATATAACAAGTAGGCATGCACACCAAAATAAGACCATAAACATGATCTTAGGCATAATCCAACCATATGCACATGCCTTTATCCATGTAGATTTCAAAGTATCCCAATCAAATTTCAAGATACAACAATATGCACAAACAACATAAGTAAAATAGCAAGCATTCACAAGTAAAGAAAGCATGAACAAAACACCCAAAATTGACTTAAATCCACAAGTCCCCAGCAGAGTCGCCAGTTGTGAGACATGGAAAAAATCACCGGAATGATCATCCCTCCGTCAACACACGGGGCTCGAAATAAAAGTGTGAGAGTCGCTACCATTCATGTTTTGGGGTGTGAACGGACACCAAAATGTTAAAAAATAAGCAAAAAGTGCAAAAATGCCAATTCTAAGGTAAAAATAACCCTACTTGAAAATCAAATCCAGAGATGGGTAAGGGGATTAGATTATGAACGGGGGAAGGTGTTAGGCACCCCCATTCATCCACACGAAGTGGTAGTCAAGTGTATGTTCATGCAAAAATAAGAAAGCTTGCTAAAATCATAGAAAACCTTGAAAAAGGACCAATGTAAGATATTTCTACATGAAGATCTAAATGGATTCTAGATCCTCTCTTATGTCAACATCATTTCTGGAATATCACAAAAAGATATAAATCAAAGCACAAGTTATTCAAAAACCAAGTTGAATCAAATCCGGAAAATTCGGTGAAAAGTAATGCCATTTGTCTTGAAATCATTCAAATACAATTTTAAATCAAATCAAACCAAATCCATTTGAAATATTATAGTAAATAAGGGTCTCATGCAAAATCTCAAGTCAATCCGGTTGAAATCCTAGTAGTTATGCTCCTTTAAGGTTGCTGTTGGGGATAATCAAAAAAGTGATAAGTGGGCAACTTTGCGAAATTGCATAGAAACATCCACTCCATAAAATCTACGAAATTTGGTGTGATTGAAGTCTGTATAGCCATCATTCAAAAGAAATTAGCCTCATACAAAAATCCCTTCGGATGTGCCTTGGATGGTTTCCCGAACAGGCCCCGAAGATCACAGATTTACCCAAAAAAATGCCATTGAGCAGTTCTGAGTAAATCGGCTACCAATAATTCAAATGGAATCAAAAAATTATTAAACCAACTGGATTTGAAAATAGACTCATAAAGGAGTGCCCAGAAACAAAAATAACTCGAATTGGACTTAAAACGAACACATGGCGCTCCGTCGAAGTGACAACTTCTGTATTTGAACCTGAACTGTCCACTCAACTTCGACAGAGAGGTGTCAAAAATACACTTGATAGAAATTTATGAAATTTGGTGGACATAAACTAGACAGCCTCACCTTTCCCAAGGTTCTAGAATCACTCCAAAATTCATCCGGACGATGAAGTTATGAGTGTCCGAAGTAAGGGTACAGTTGCTGTCAAGCTAAGCCACTTTGGAAGAAAACCAAATCCGAAAATTGATAAAAATGTGTGATCCATGCAAGATGAACACAAATACTTTAAAAATCATTCAAAGACATTCTAGAATTAATTGAGGCCATTTATTTGAGATTTATCACAATGAATGTAATAAATCCTCAAATGTGAGCCTATCCCGCCAAAATAATGATATGTATGTGCAAGTGTGAAAAACCATACAAGATCAATAGCATGCATACATATTCATCAAAATAAGGTTCTAAGATAGCCTAGGGTTCCGTTCCATTATCGTTTCCCTCTGTTCTCTCTCCCCGTTAAACACAGTTCTTCAAGATAATCAAGGGTACTTTGAATATGAAACGGTTTACAATCAATCAAAAGGCTTTATGCTACATAGGTTCTAGTACTAGGGTCAATCCCCAGTCTCGTTTCTCCTAGATCCCGCCTCCACGTTTTACGGCTAGGGGGAGTCTCGAGATACTTTGAGCCGGGGAAGGATTTTCACACACAAAGAAGGCCTTATTCTACAGAAAGGTAGAAGAAGAGATCTAGATCTAGGAATGTAAAAAACAGAAAATAAAAGAAAAGTTTGAGGCTTACCTGGGTTCTGGATGCGATCCCACAGCGGTTTTCTTCTTCTCTTGGAGTTCTTCTTGGCGAGAATTCAAAACAAGAGTTAATGGCCATTTGCTTAAGGAAGAGCCTCCTATTTATAGGCAAAGGCTAGGGTTGTTGGTAGACACAACTTAATGTCTAGAACCCACCAACCTTAACCCTAAGGCTGTTTCCAAGATTTCCCCTCATTTAATGAGGGATATGACGGTAAAAAGTGATTTCTCTCGGAAAACCCTAATTTTTGAGCAAAACTTATGTATCCGGTATATCAGGCCGGATACACAAGGGCTTTAATGTATCCGGCCTATGATGCCGGATACACTAAAGCTTCCTTGTATCCGGCCTTTTCCACCGGATACAAAGAAAGGTACTTGTATCCAGCCTGAGTTGCCGGATACAAGGAAAAAAGCCTTTTTTCCAAATTTTAACGTCATTTACTTAAGATATTACATGTAAATAAGCAAACACCCCCCCCCCCCCCCCATTTGAATCCATTAAAAATAGTTCCAGACCCAAATTTTAAGTGAATAAAAAGTCAACTTTCCAATTCTAGGCAAAATTCCGATTTTTCAAGTCTGGAAAAAAGGTTCAACATGTTAAAACCAAGGTATTCGTCAAGATTTAAAATCTCAAAAAATTCTTTTATGCAATAACATGGCTAAAAACTTGATTACCGGGAAAAATTATCTTGAAATCTTGCTTTAAAAAATATTTCATTTTTTGGGGTCAAAAGTCAACAAAATTCAACCGGAAAAAGTTTGACTTTGCACAAAAGATAGAATTTGGGCCTTTTCCTTTACGGCTTTGGATTCAAATGGGTTAAGTATCTCAAACCCAATGCAAAGAATTGAAAATTCCAATAAAATATCTCTCCTTCAAGATTTATCAAAAATCGTGCAATTTTGGGGTGTCTACAAGTAGGTAACGTATGCATGAATAAATAGTTTATATACATAAAAATAATCATGCTTTCACGCTCGATAAAGTAAACGAGTAATCATGGTACAATCACAATAGATAAAACAATACCCAAATAAAAGAAATTCATCAAATAAGAACTATCTCTGAACTAAGGATATTGCTGGCCATCAAAATCACAGCAATTATCCGATCAATATAAGTCTCAACACTTAAGTCAAATCAACCACTGTATATGAAACATCAACCAAATATCCCAAAGTGTAATAAGAAAAACCAAAACTTAACCATCATATAACATTTGTAAGACTTGTGAAGAAAAGCAGGCCTTTAAAAAGAACTCTTCATTCAATACGCCACCATGCGACTTATGAGCGAAGCTAATAATCATAACCCCCATACCAGCAACTGGAATCTGAAATCTGGGGCCTAGACCTCGACTTATAGTGCACAAAACTCACGTACCAGCAATGATATCTGAAATACGGAATTTGGTATGTACCACCCAAGCATGCAGCCCCTAAAATCTGAACATGGGGATGGTCGCTAATCAACACATACAGGACACCTCAGCGGCAACTGGTGTTTGAAAGATGCCCTATTGGCATGAAGACCTTCTAATGCAAACTAACTTGCAAAGGAAGCGTGAGCACAAACTAGGAGTATCCAACCAAAGAAAAATCTCTTAACTCTCTAGCTTAATGCTATCGATCCATATGCAGCTATGCCCACTAGACACCAATAGTAATAACTCACTCAATATCAAATGAAATTTAGAAATAGTGCCTAGTGGCATATAGGGTTTTCCAAAGCTTATACAATTTCTAATAAGTGACTCAACCTACTAAATTTGGTGTGAAGTTTTTCTAACAAATACTAGTGATCGACACTTTTAAAATATACTTAATTGGAGTAAGTTTTATCAAATCTCATTCTACTCAAATTCATTTTTGAAATAACCAAGACCCATGAATACCCAAAGTATGACATATTTTAGCAAAACATACCCAAAATACTCTTTAAACTATTTTAATCAAAATATCAACAGAAATAGCTCGTAAACACTTAATATTTGTTGGTTCAAAGATTTAATATCTTATGAGTGAAATGGTTGGGCGATCGTGTATCTAGTTTGGATCAGAAAACAACACGGGCGCTCAACATGGGTGCTCAAGAGGTCATGTTGGGTGACCTAAATATCTTATGAGTTTTGTACTGTCGCTCAACCCCAGTCGCTTAAGCAATGGGTTGAGCGATTGGTTAAATAGAAATTATAGGTGAGTCGCTTGACAGGATCACTCAAGCGATCGTGTCGAGTGCTCGTCCAATAGCGGCTAATTCCGGAAACTCGAAACATGCGTTCAAGGCAATAAAACCTATTATGTACATTATAATCATCTCTAATAACATCCAAAATCGTATATGTAATACTCCAAATCATGTCATTCGATCAAAACAGTATTAAACAACATTTAACGACTAATCGGTGTGCTACCTACCTTTGTTCATTCGAGAGAATGTTGTCTCTCCTTCTTTCTCTTCTGTCTTCTTAGCTTAGGATCTGATCTCTCCCCTTTCAGCAACAAAGAGCTCCTTCTGGAATACAGAACTCTCCAAGTCCAGCAAAACTTCACAGTTTATCTTCTCCTTCTCTAAATTCTTCCTTCTCCTTTCTCAGCCGCCAGAGAACAAAACTACGTAGGGTATACAATTAGACGTATACAACAATAAGAAACCCTATTTTAATTCATGATATCCTATGTATCACATCTCTACCAACTACCATACAACTAACCAATCAGATTTAAAGAACTCTTAACATTATACTCACCACAATATCTTATGATCCAATGGTTGGATTTGCATCATACTCCAGATCTCACTCATTCATGTGATCACCTATATAATTTATTTCAAATTCCAGTAAGGACCGCATTAAAATTACAGATATTTATTTAATTAAAAATTCTGAAAATTTCAGAGTCTTACACCTCTTACCTTGAATCCAAATGAAACATCTCCTCTCTAATCTGATGAAAGCCAAAACACCAGGGATCAAACCTCTTGAAGAACATGTATGGAGAAAGAGTGTGCGGCAGTTTCTCTCTTTCTCTCCATTTTCTTCTTCTAACGAAAATAGAGACTTACTATTTTTTTTTTATTGTTGTCCAACTTAAAACCATCAATCCTAAGTTCTATTCCATTTATAATTTCATCACAACTCAAGTGTTTCAATTTCACACAACCCTAACTAACCTAGATGCCCAACTCCTTATGCTTGGATTCGGCCAACCCAAAATACACTTCTATTTCTTTTCTATATCTAATAATTAATTATTTAATAAAAAACACATGATAATAATACTAATATTATAAAAATACTAATAATAAATTAATTACTAAAATAGCAACTCACCTTTAATTCTCCAAAGTCTCCAGGTCATCCTAAAATCTTCCAAGTTGAACCATATCCCCATTCCTTGAAATAAATAATAATTTAATTAATAAAATTATTTTCTATAATTTATTTAATTACTAAAATCTAGGATTTTACAAACCTCAAAAGAATCTATTGCATCAATAAATGATATAATTTATAGTGTAAAAAAATTTAGAAAAGCTACTTACTATATTCTAGCTATTTTGTAAAAAAAAATTGAAATAACATGCTCATACCTTGTTAATGGCAAGAATTTGATTTTCTTGCTCTCTTTTGAACACTAATTGCCACTCACATACCTAATCAAATATTTGGATCTTTATTAACATCAATATCTATACAGCAAAGCAGGACTAAGAAGGTGTAAAACCCCAAATTTTCTACATGATTTTTATTGGTAAAAATTAATAAGTTGTGTGTATGTAGGGAAACTTGTGGGCGAGCGTGCACTGAATCATAGGTTTTGAAATGGTCGAGCAGCAAATTATATCGGGTAAGTATAAATACTTAACGTATTTAGACTCGTAGGTTTTCACATCCTTTGAGTTGAGAGTTGAAGGAGATTTCAGCTAGTGATCTAGGGTTTTGGAGAGGAGCAGACTTGTGGGGTTCCTTGCGAAGAGAGTTCAGAAGATCACCTTGTGAACAGGAGGATCAACTGTTGGACTTGAAAACAAGAGGATCAACTGTTGGATTTGCTGTACTAGGAGTTAACGTTGCAAGGTTTTAGAGCGTATAACTGTGAGTAGCATCGTTTTAATCTGATGTTTTTGGGTTTTGTCTATTTGATTTAGCCGTATGCATGATCTCGGAGAAATAACGATTCGCATATGTTTTTGGAATAAATTTTAGAGGCGAAAAATACACATGGTTAGATTAATTTCGAATCGTGTCGAATAGTCTTTGGAAGATGGTAGGAGTGTAGAACAGTCATTACAGAAGTGAGAAAATGGGATAGTCATGGAGTTCTGGGAGTTACAGAGAGTTGCGAGTCGAAGGTGGTGTCCGCCGACTTGGCGCCTACCTAGCGCCAAGTGGTAGAGTCAGTGCGAGATATGATTTTTGTTCTCTCCGAGTTCGCGCTCATCTCGCACCAAGGGTTTTTAGTTAGCGCAAGATATGGTTTTGTTATCGCCGAGTTTGCGCTCATCTAGCACCAAGAGTTTTAATGAGAGCGAGTGTTAATTGGGGTTATCGCCGAGTTGGGGCCAACCTCACGCCAGGCGCCAAAGGTCAGCACACCCACAAAAAATTTGCCAAAAGGTGTGTTTGACCAAATAAAGCCAGATTTTGATATTTTGGGGTTTCAATCTCTTAGCCAATGACTTGATTAGGATCTTAGAATTAATTTTATTTGTTCAAAACACCCGGAGATTATTAAGTTGAATTATTGGTAAATCTTAGGAGTTCCGAAGTAAATTTTGAAGGGCTATTGGTAGGTTATTTTACTATTCCTGACACTAGGGGTTAATGAATTAGTTTTCTCTTATGTTCTACACTTGTTCTTGATTGAGAAATTATTTAACCTGGTTTTACTTGATTTAGAGTTCTGAACTGTATTTGTAAAGTTTATCTTGGTGTGAGTAAATGAAATTTTTTTCTATCAGTTAGACATGTGCTTTGGGTTGGAATATTTACTGAGATATCATGAGTCACTATTCTGGTCCAGAGTGACCTGTGTTTAGCTGTGTTGTATTATACATGATGATGGATATGTTTGGTTTTAATGTGATGTCAGAGTTGAGTTTATACGATGGTTTTTCTGCTTTGGTTTAGCTTGTCCTGGATCCATGCTTAAGCTTAGTAATGTGATGGTATTGTTGGTTGGTGTAATTGCATGGCCTTGTGTGTTGCCACGACCAATGTAGAGCAGCCAGAAACCCTGAGTAGGCCTGGTTGTCAATGCCGGAACCCGGGGAGTAGGCCGGCATTGGATGACGAAACCCTGAGTAGGCCGTCATTTCAAAGTTACCGAAACCCTAAGTAGGCCGGAACTGTGTACATAGAGGTGCGGATGTCTCCTTGGCATGTCAATTAATCAATTTAACAATAGTCATGACATTGACCATTCGATGTGTTGTCAGTATTGTTATTGAAATATGATTGGAAACTATTATTGGTTTTGGATTTAACTTGGAAATTGTCTTGGTTGCTTTAATCGTACTGGCTATTTATCTGTGCATAATTTTAACAGTTGTTAACTATTTCTGTATGCATATGCTACTCGCTGAGATATTCGTATCTCACTCTTTTGTTTTTGTTTTTGTTTTCAGATACTCTTGGTGAGGCGACTACTGGGGTAGATCCGACTGAGATGTATAGGGAGGAAGATTACTATTATATTCCATAGACTTGTAGGTAATTTTGGATTGGACTTTTGATTTATTTAATGTTGGAAGTGTAATAAAGTAGTTCGAGGTTGAACCATTTGATTTTAATAAAGCTGAATATTGAATTCTTAGATAATAAATGTTTGTGCACTCTGATATATATGGTTTAGTTTAGGTGATTATCCAGCTATCACAATTATTTTTAGATCCTTACCTAACACTCCGTGAGACGTGTTATACCTTTATTGAACAACACGAATCCGGGGCATTACAGAAGGCAACCAACAAGATGTAGGGGATGATCAAACTTGATCTCAACAAATCTCATAGTGGGCTTTTCTTCTTTATCAACTCTATGTAGGACTTTTACAAGTGGGGCAACTATTTTTTAGATATTTTCTAACAATCTCCAAAATAAAACATCCAAAAATATTTTTTAGTCTCATATCCTTCTACAAACTTTGCAAAAATCTAAAGTAGTCCGCTCCTCATCTAGAAACATTTTCATCAAACAACCTCTCTGATACAAATAAGACCATATAGAACCATGCTATCCTTTTTTTCTTTTTTTGTAGAACCTTGCATTCAAGAAATAAATAAACACAAAATTTTAGAACTTAAAACACATAAATTGTAAGACCTTGGACTTTTCATATTATTAAATTAATTATAATCAGATATATTAGAGTGATTTTTGCTAATACAAGGATGGATTTATATAGGTAATCATGAGGAGGAAGGAAATCTAGATTTTGAAGCAAATCCAACTGTTGGATCTTAAGATACGAGGTCAGTTGTATTTAGTGAATATTTTTAACTCCATTGGTTAGTATCATGAGGCATGATCATGCAACATGCATGGAACCATTAAGAATTAAATAATATTCTTTATTCCTATTGAGTGGTTGTATGGAGGAGAATAGGGTTACATGCATAGAATCAAAACATATTAAAATAGGGGTTTAAGTGCATGGACATGTGTTTCGGGGGTTTCTAAAAGTTGGCTTCACTATGTTTGACAGCTGAAGGAAGGAGAAGCTATTGTGTGGTCCTTTGTGGACGATATTCGTGGGTTTCATTGATGTGCTAAGAGAAGATCAAGTGCTAAATTATTGGCTTAGTGATTTGCAAGAAGAAGAGGTAAGTAGCACCTTTAAAATGTAAAGCTATGCATTTTTTTTGGGTTATTCATGCCATTTGGAGGTTTTGTGAATCATGTTGATGTGTTTTTGATAGATTTGTTCTGATCTTATGTAAGTAGTCAAGTTTTTGCCTTAAGATCCATACATATTGTAACGCCCTGAACCCAGGTCAATGCAAAACCGGCATCCAACCCGAATCCAAGTGTTATTGGGCCCAAATATAACATCAACAAGAATACCAGACTAAATTTATAATAACTTAAATGTGAATATCAGAGTGCGGAATAAGAAAATGTGCGGAAGTGTAATGTCTATCATCACCATAAATATGATAAAGGATAATAATCATCAAAGTTAACAGATCAGGTCTGGTATAATCAAGGTTTCTAAAACTCTCACTCTCTCTCAATATATCAAATCCATAAATAAATGACATGTCTCATCTCTCAGACAACCTTAACTCAATCCGAATAGAAATAGTCCTCCGGTAAGAAATCTACAAACTCTCCCTGAATATCAAAACCTGGATCCCCCTCTTGCGTATCAACTAAAAACAAAACAAAACAAAAGGTATGAGATACAAATATCTCAGTAGGTAACACAATGCATGCTAAACAGTTTATATATAATAAAATAATCATTTCATGCTCGATAATACACGAATAAGCTGGCATCGTCTAATCAGATCATAACATACTAAAAGAAAAAACCAGCAATAAATCATCTCTAATGGTCATGTATCAAACATAAAGATAATAAGAAACCAAATCCAAAATCATTCAGCATAATCCAAATTAGCTAAAGTCAAATCAATTCCATGAACAATGTAACCACATCCAACCATAAGATAGAGTATATATGATCTCACATGTGTCAATGTAATAGTAACAGGTGTATAACAATATTAGTATTATTGTAGGACTCACGAAGAAAGATAAGTTTTTGAGAAGACACTCGTCAATGCTATGCCACCATGCGTCTTATTGGCGAAGCTACTATGACACTCAAACCTGAATATTATTCTGATGATAAGAGCCGTAGTCATCGACTTATTGCACACATACTCATATAATTGGCATGAACCACCGGCATGCAGCACCAGAATCAATACATGGATATGGCCGCTGATCCACGTGTACAGGAATCACCAGCAAGGCTCGAAATGACCCTACAGACACGGGATCTTCCCGAGCAAACTAACTTGCAAAGGAAACGTGCTCTCAAATGGAAGTAAATCAACCCAAAGGAAATACCCCTTAATTATCTAGCTTATTATATGGATCCATATTCAACTATGCCCACCAGACACTAACATCCCTAGGGACTTATCTGTATGTAAGTAATAGTTCCTAGTGGCATATAATAGTAAGTAATAGTGCCAAGTGGCATATAATAGTCTGATATGTAAATTTTATCCAAATTTGTATAACTGGGTTGAATTTCCGATATAAAGTTCCTATCTGTAGAAGTCTGAGTTATGATGTGTAAAATAGATTTTTCCTAAGTATATATCTCAATCAAAAGGTTTTAAAGTTTAAATCTCATAAGTTCCAAATTATTTTTCAATTTAGGCAACTAGAAACCTAAAATAAATTATCAAATGTTTTTATAGAAAATAGGTTATTTGGGTAATTAATTCTGTCTCAAATTATCTAATTTAATTGATAAAATCCATTTAAGACCATTTTATTTTGAATTAAAAATCAAATTCTGAAAAATCACATTTTTCTGTTAAGGTCGTCCAGCACCGATCGCCTAGGCGGCCTGTCTGAGCGGCAGTACAAAATGCATTGATTATTTGTTTCAACGGGCGCTCAGGGATCGCCCAGGCAGTCCCTCTAGGCACCAATTCATGTTTTGGCCACCTACCCCATCGCCTAGGCTATGGTGAGCGGGCTAATTTCAATACACGGGTGCCCACAATCACCTAGGCGATTGTGCTAGGTGCCCTAACATCTGCGGCAAAACGAGATTCAAATCTGAATTTTTCTTCATTCTGAGCAATTCTTACACATATATTTTACTAAAATCAAACTAAATATACACATATACAATGATTAATCATGCATTGGCGATCAAACAATAGGAAAACAACAATCAAACGACAAATCGGGCGTGCTACCTACCTATATCGCTCGTTTCCTTCTTCCTCCTCTAACCAGTAGTAACTTCTCCTCTTCACAGACGCACAAGGCTCTTGGAAAGATGAGAACTCAAGAACTACGATCTCTCTCTCCCTCCTTCTTCTTCTCTTCTTCTTCTTCAGTTCGTCCACAGCAAACGTTTTCAGCCGCAATACAAACAGGCTAATACGATTAGAATACAAAACATATTCCCTAGGTATAAACCCTATTTTAAATACCCATGATCCTAGGCAACGTACAAGTATCACCCATTACACAACCGACCAATCAGAACACAGTATCTTAATTATTTAATTCTTACCTCGATCTATCACGATCCAACGGTCTGATCTGTGCCAAACTCATGATCTCTGCTATCAATGATATCACCTACGATTATGAATCAATTCCATCAGTATAATCCTCAAATAAATATTATTTATTATTTAATTTTATAATTAGGAAATTTTTGGGGTTTTACAGATATCCATGGTTTCCAGATTTGCTTCATAGATCTTAAGTTTTCTTGAAAGCATGATCATTGGTTGTATAGATTCTTGGTTTTGATGCAATAGATTCATATAGAACCTATACTAAATTATCCATAGAGAGGGATAGGGCTAAGTCGAGTGAAAAGAATTTTTCATGAGATTGAAAATGAAAACTATTAGCCTTACACGAGGCTTTTGTACAAATGATTATCTGATAATGAGCAAGTAATAGCCATCTTTTTGCCAAATAAAATGTATTCATGAACTCATAAATATTGGATATTTTTTTATGAATGCCAACTTGGTACCAATATATAGTAAATTGATTCTAGTAGTTCAATAAATGAGTAAGGGTTAGTATGGATTTATTTATAGTATGCCTTTAACCAAATCAGGTCAACTTGATAGATTAACTTGTGAGTTGGCTCAATTGGTATGTTAAGAAAACACATGTCCATAATTTTCCCATCATATTTAAAAGTTGAAAGCTATAGTCAACATAGCTGCAAAATTGTGGTTAAGTTACCTTAAATAGTGATGTTTAATGTCATGATTAATTATTCAATTGCTAACAATATTAAAAAAAAATCAATGAAAAAAGTTTAATTATGTAAAACCCTGAATTTTTAATAATAATTAAAAATTGGATTTTTGAGATCATTAATTTATTTAAGTGATGGAAAGTTCAAAAAAAGAGATTAAGTTGTTAAACCGGAATTCTCAGGTGAATCCGGGTAGAAATTCTAATTATTAAAATAAGAAGCAATACTTATATCGTAATTTATTGGTTTAGGGTGGAGTGCTGCAAGGACAATTTGGGAATTTCTGAAAAATAGGGGATTATGTAAATTCGGTTAAGTGATGTTATGTTATAGTTTCAATAGTCAATAATATTAGTTGGAAAATTTTATTAGATATAATTAAGTGGTGTTGTATTTGGTTGAGTGGCAAATCAACTGATAAAGGGCTAATGGAGTGTCGGTGTAAGAAATTTCGGTGGAGTAGCGCTACGGCAGATCATGAGAGGGAGTTGAAGAGTTTGAGCGTATTATATTGCTCAATGCGTGATTGGGATTTCATTTTGGTCACTGGAGAATTGGAGCAGCAAAGATCTGAACTTTCAGAGAAGAGGAATCGGATTAGAAGTTAAATTAAATCTTTAAATCTGAAAGAAGAGGGGTGAAATGAATCTCTGTTTGTAGTAGAAGTTGCGTCTGATCCTATTGATTAGAGATCTCGTCCAATTCTTAGTTCAGTCAGGTAAGACCAATTTCAAGATGAAATTAGTCTAATCTAGTTAGGTTTTATCACGAAATTGTTGGAGGTATTAGATCTAAGTTCTAGAAAAATTCTCTGCAGATTTCAGTTTCGTCAGAGGATTTCTGGTTGCTGAAATTTCAGATCAGCACTTGCTTTTTGAGGAGTTTGGATCATCAGCAAATCAGGCAAGTAGCACTTTCAAACCTGATGTTTTCGTATGGTTTTGGATGAAATTCTAAAGTGATAGAATTGAATCAAGAGTAATGAAGTGTTTTGGTCTGGAATGTGCGATTGATCCATAAATCTTGTTAGTCTTAGTTAGATTAAATCCAAAGCAGTGTAATTGTATTCTCTAAATGATTTCCAACATGGTAGAAGTGGTTTGGTTAAATGAAATTAGTTCAGTCCTATTGCAAGTTTGCAACTAGCTCTTTTCAAGCTTCATTGATTGCATGATTTGTGCTTATATGAATTCAGATTTTGAAGAATCCAGAAAAATACTAGATTTCTGTTCGTACATTGACATTTGATCTGTGAATCATCTATAGCTTATTTAGATTAAATCAGAAATGGGGTATTGTGTTATTCGGATAATTCTCAGCATGTTAGAAGAGATTTGTTTGGTTTAATTTAGTTCAGTCATTTAGGAATCTAAATTGTTGCAATGTTGGAAGCAAGTTGAGTGAGGCTTATTCAATCTTGATTAGAATAAATCTAAGGGTGTTCAGGTGTAGTATTTGGATGTTTTGCAAGTTATTAAAGTTGTTTAAGATGAAGGAATGCAGCTTGGGATGAGGAGGAATTGGAGTGGCAGAAGAGTGCGGCTATTTCTGTAAGAGATATGCTGGGCACTGAGTGTAGCCAAGTGCTGCTGACCTCTTGGAGGTCAGCACTAGTTCAAGACTTTAGGGTAGGCTGACTGGCGCCAATCCCCTGCTGAGCTATTGGAGGTCAGCGCCAATTCACTTTTAATATGTATAATGCGGCTATTTTGATAATGGAGTATAATTATAGTTTCAGCATTTTAAACTTGTTCAAATAGGTTCACCTAAGTTCTATTTAAGACTATTAAAATCTTATGGAGGCCAAAGTTACTAATATGGATTAGGAGTATTATTGTGAGGAATAATACTAAAGATATGTTATAATTTTCTGCAGCAAATGTTTGGGTTTACTTTGAACCTATTGTTTGTGTCAAACTTGAGTTATTACTTCACATAAATATTTCAAGATATAGTTGGGAATTCAGAACTGTTAGTAAACTATTGAATTTAACATTGATAATAAGGAATACGGCATAATTGATCTTAAACTTAATTAGTAAAAGAACTAGCAAAATCTGAAATTGTAAACTAAGATGAATGGTCCTTGGGAGACACTTGTGCTGATTTTTAAATTCATTGGATTAGTTGAAATTATGGCATGACCTGATCAGTATCAAAATTATGTCTCTTAATAAGTCACTAGATCAGTCCATGAGTAGTTCGAACTAAATCAGATTTTCATATGGCTTGGTGTCTACTAAAGTATTTAGAGTTGCTGTTTTCTGTTTCTAATTTGGGCATTAGATCTATGAGTCTTATTGATCTTGATTAGATTAAATTTGAAAAAGTTCAGATGTATTATTTGAATGAATTGAAAGGTGTTAGATGTGTTTTAGAAGAAAGAAAGTAGTTCAGATGTGGATAAAATTCAGATGCAAAGAAGTGCAACAAATGGCCAGGTTTAGCCTTCTCTTTGTTTTATACCAGGTACGGCAGATTAATTCTATGATTATAATTTGAGTCTTAAGTCTTCTAAATACTATTTAATTCAGTTAATTTAGGGTCATTTAACTTTCTAATGTTACTAGAATTTTATGGTGAATAAATTGATAAAATGGATTGAGAGATTTGTTATGAAGCATGATAGCAAATGCATGACCAGATTTTCTGCAGCATGTTTCTCTTTGAGTTTGTCATTGTGTCAAGCATGATTTATTTCTTCACTTGAGTTAATCAAGGATCAATTGAGGTTCAAGAGTTGTTAGTAACTTTTGGGAATTAACTTTAACAGTAAACATTGGGAAGTAATTAGTATTAGAATTAATAAGTAAAGGGAGTAGCAAATATGAAATTTTGTTGAATATAATAAAGAGTTGAGTATCAGAGAATTCTGGAACTGATTTATCATCAATGAATTTAGCTGGTTTTTGTTGTGACCTGAATATTACTTGGTTGTGTTTTCTTAAAAAGTTCACTGGTTATCATTTTGTTTTAAGTGTAAAGTATTTCCACTGTATGTATCATGAGCAGTAACTTTTTACTATTGGATGGCTTAGTGATTATTTGAAACTAAATTTTGATATTGTTAACTATAAAATGTCTTCATTTACTTTGAGCATGTTTTTATGTAAAACTTGCACTTTGATTGATAGTTTTGTCAAAGTATTAGGGTGAGACTTAGTGTGGATCCACAGTCTAGTTGTAAGTGAATTTTGTACATTTTGTTTGGATTAAGTTTAGGGTTCCCTAGTGCATTTCCTCCATGATGGAGAGGCCTTCCATGAGGGAAGTGCTGCAGCAACTCTCTTTCCACCATAAGGGTGAGGTCACACGAGTATTTCCGCCATGACGGCGATGAATTGGTTTGTTTGAGCTGTTGCAGTATTTCAACTTGATTGTTTGGAACACTAGTGCTTAGCCACGCAAAATAGACAAACTTCACGAGTCCCAATATATATATATATATATATATATTTTGTATTTCGAATCTGATTTTGTTTTCGAGTATGATTGTCGAGATTAGTCCGATTAATCGAGGTTAACCGTAAACTTAATTGATTACAACTTATGCATGGTTTAGAACTGTTATAACTGTATTTTGTGCATGCATTGCTACATGCTGAGATAGTCGTATCTCACTGTTTTGTTTTGATTTCAGTTCTCAAAAAGGACGATACAATCGGATATATGCTTGGTTCAGGTGAGTTGGGGAAAAATTTTAGTTGACTCTGGTTTTATTATTGCCATTTCATGTTTTCCTTACTCTGATATAGCGATCCTGTATAGAAAAACTAACTCCTCGGGGTCAAGTTACGGTTTCATTACGTAACCCGGTTCCGGGGCGTTACAGAAATGGTATCAGAGCCTGCCCCGACCGGAAAGTGTGGGGGTTCGGTCCAACACGAGGACGCATTGTCCCATGGAGGAGAGTATGTGACATCCTGGTTGTCTGAGTGGGCAGATGAATGTGTAATCTCACTGGGTGAGCTACCAAGCGAGGATGTACATATGGTAGGGATCCCACAACGCCTGGGGATGCTATAAGTAGTCTTGTGATCCCTTACAAAGCAAGAGGCCTTTTAAGGTATAACACGGGACTAAATCCCCTTGGAACCATGAAGTTAAGCGTGCTCGGGTGAGAGCAGTGCTAGGATGGGTGACCACTGGGAAGTTTTCTCGTGTTATCCCTTGAGAACAAATCCGTGAGGGCCCATTGGGCCCAGAGTGGACAATATCTTACTAGGTATGGGGTCTAGGGTGTTACAAATTATATTTACCTAAAAATATGTTCACCATAAAATAAGCACATTAAAGTAAAATCCCCCAAAATAATTTCAGATGGAGTGAATTTGCAAGTAGAGTTTGACTAGTGAGAGTCTACTTAAGCAGCCAGTTAATGATCTGGAATAAAAATATACTCAAAATTCTATGAGTTGGGTGAAGTCATGCGATTTATGAGATGAGCCTGCAATGACTTCTATGTAAGCCATAGAAAAGGAAAGAAATGAACCTGTTTTTCTAGCAATTTGATACCATATATTGTTCACTTCGAATCCAATCCATACATGTTTAGAAAGAATTTTTCCACCTGATAATTCAGCAAAAAGTTCATCAATGGCCTGATAATTCAGCTAAAAATTCATCAATGGCCTTATCTGAACTTCCTCCTTCATCGACTGCCTCTTTAGCCAAATTTTTCCACTTAATAGCATTCTTCTTAATCTCTTTCCCTCTTTCTCCCTCCATCACTTCCTTTATGCATCTTTCTAGTTCTTCCCTTGTCACAATCCCCTTTTCGTCTACCTTAACTCGAACCCCCACTCTCCAAACATCCTCCACACACTTTGCATTTGTGGGTTGGTCAGTCCACTGTGGTATGGCCACCATTGGCACTCCCAAACTCAATGCCTCAAGAGTAGAGTTCCATCCACAATGGGTAACAAAGCATCCCAAAGCTTGGTGAGCCAGCACCTGCAACTGGGGGCTCCATGTCACCACCAACCCCTTCTCTGCTGTCTCCTCTACGAACTTATTCGGAAGCTTGTCTTTCTCTGATTCCCTCACCACCCACAAGAAGTAACCATTGAATCCCCTCAAAACCCATGCCAGTTCTTCCATTTGGGCTACCCCATATACGGCCATGCTACCAAAAGACACATAAACAACTGACCCAATAGGCCTAGTGTTCAACCAGTCCATACATGTACTATTATCGTTTGCCATGAAGAGATTAAGGCCGTAGTCTTTGTCATCTTCTACTCGCTTGTCTAGATACATAGACGGTACTGTTGGTCCTATCGCCCTCAATCTCCATAGTTTTGCCATCCAATTCACCACCTGTTCAAGAATTTCAAGCACACTTTAAGCCTAGATACAAAACAAAACCCAAGGCAAGTAGTGTTGAGAAAAGGAACAGCAAAACAAAACAGAGACGAAAGTACACAAAAACGAGCGATTTACATGGTACGGCAAAGATAGGCATGGCAACGGTTCGGTTTTGGTTTGGTTTTGACAAAAACCAAAACCGAACCAATTAAATATAGCGAACCGAAACCACCACGGTTTTCTAAGTATAAAACCAAAACCGAACCTGTTACTGATTATGGCAAAACCGAAACCACCTAAATATGTATGGTTTGATTCGGTTTATCAATTTAAGGATAAACTGAACAATCTCTGGATGATGATCTAACATATGTATATGTGCAATCGATTTGGTTTGGTTCGGTTTTGACATTAAAACTGAAACCAGCCTAAAAGTCTTATCGGTTTTATATAGCATAAACCAAAAACAAACTGAAATCATTTAAGGACAACCCAAAACCAACCCTAATAGGTTTGGTTCGGTTTGTCGGTTTAACCGAACCATTGCCATCCCTATGCAAAGATGCCTAGATGATGAGGTTTCTTTACTAGATCTGTGAAAACTAAGGGTCGTAGACTCATAATCCTCCCTTGGCCAAAAACCCTAAGTTTGGGTATTATCCAAGGGATACTAAAATTTATGAAAATACCCCAGCGAGCCCACCGCAAAGCTCAACCCGCGACAATTGTGGGCTGTGTTTAGTAAGGCCCTATCCAATTACTTGAGTGAATAGAACACTATAAAACAAACCTCACGCTCCAGACTTTCGTAGGTATTAACAAGGATCCAGTCCGCCTTCTCCACATTAAGAAACTGATTCACAACAAGCTCCAAGTAAAGAGGGTAAGATCCGAAGGGGTTAAAGAAAGAGGGAATATCTTTGAGTTCAAGTACTGGCAACCCAGGAAGCGACACAGTAGGGTTGGAGATGGGGACTGGCAAGAGGCCTCGTTTCACATGGTAGTATATGGTGTTAACGGCGCATGACTGAGTGAAGAACGTGGCTCCGACTAAGCCAAAATCTTTAGCTACATCCAAAGCCCAGGGAAAGAAAGAGTCATAAATGAGACAACAAACAGGAGACCCAGAGTTGTTGAGTTTGTTGATCAGCTGGGCTAGGGTTTGTGAGCCAACTTCTTGTAAGCAAGAAAGGTAGGCGTCGATGCTCTCTGCACTAGCGAGCCCACCCTCGTCATAGCCATCAGAGATGGTGTCGATTGCAACGGAGTTGGATTCGGCTTGAAAGGTTTTTGAGATGAAGTTGGTGATTGCAAGTGTGGTTTTGATACCCTTTGAGACCAGCCTCTTAGAGAGTTGGAGCAGTGGATTTATGTGGCCCTGTGATGGATATGGCAGCACCAGAACATGAGCTCTATAACCTCTTCTCTCCTTCTCCATCTCTTTCTCTCTCTATCTCCCTCTCGAATTCACTCAATTTTAAGGATTGAGTAAATGATTAAGAAAACATGAACGGCTTAGAAAGGTTCTAAGCTTGTCACCTTAAGATCCATCGTCTATCAATGGATTAGACAGGTGGAAATTTTGGTTGCTAAGCATGACTAAGAAACTTTATCTACAATATTCGTGCTGATGTTATACATGACGATAAGATGGTTTCTATTCTAATTAAAACGACATGAGTATGCATATGATTTTGCCGAGTGGAAAAGAGATTCAAGTGGCTGGTCACTTTGTCCCCATCTGGAGTATCAGTGTCGAAACCTACATAGCAGATTGGTTCCGTATCAAATGGGTCACCATATAGAAGATTAATTGTGAGAAAGTTTAGAATAAGAACTAATAAACTTTAGCTAATTAAGTCATTGCATGCGTAAGAAAGTTCAAAAAGAACAAAGAATCTGTCCAAACTAGTTGATTTTGCTGTCACATGTGTTTTACTTGTGAATTTTGGCTTCGGCAATATTTTACGCCATATGTATCCGAACACATGTTGGGCACAAATGATGCGGAGTGCCCTCACTTGATGATGGTGAAACAGTTGACACATTGGCTTCATTTGGTTCCAATGATGAAACAGATGTACATATTGGCTTTATACACAGACATGAATGCATGTTTCACCGTTCAGATTAGATAGAATACGGGACGGGAGCACTTGAGATCAGTGTTTAAAAATTAATCCGTATAGGCCTATTAAGAGCCCACATCTTCTCGTACGCCCCTTTTCCTACAAAATTACAGCGCCAATAATTTAACGCCACGTGCCCACACAAAAATTTTTGGAAACTAACACCCTTTGGCTTTTAATTCTACGTTTCCATCAATTTCAAACCCAACCTTTTGACTAACTTTCCTCAAGTTAGTCCTTTTACTCGGCCTCCTCAAAACCCAAAAAGCAACCCTACCCCACATCTTGCCCTCTTCTTCACGGCAAAACCAATCTTGCTTCCTCAATATCTTCATTCTTCGAATAAAAATCAATTAACGAGGTACCCACAAATACATCCTGATTGAAACCTGTCTTAATAGCCAGATCGAGCACTTGGGAAGCTTCATCAACAGCTCCCAATTGCGTGCAAACTCGGATAACAGTAGCTAAGATGAAGTCATTTGGATTTTTATGTAAAGATCTTCGAAATTCCGAGAAAAGAACTAGAGCCCGTTCACCATAATCACATTGGGCGTACATGGAAATCACCGTAGACCACGTCATTAGGTTCCATTGACCCATTTTATCAAATAGGACTCGTGCACTGTCAATACAACCATATTTCCAGTAAGAACGCAGAAGAACATTGACTAGAAAAACATCCGACTGAAGCCTTGAAACAATAATCTGACCATGAATTCACTTGTAATACTTACGGGGTTCGTTGCGGACGCATAATTGCAAGAGTTCGGCAAATTCACGCCCAAACCAAAAATAGCTATCGTAGCCCTTTCTGCTCATCGTCAGCTCAACTACACAAGAAATGGCCTTGAAGACACCCCTCTTGAGCTTCTGAATCTTTGCATTGGCTCTCGCTGCCTTGTCTATGAACTGCCTGACCGGCGCTACTGTAGTGTTCCACGGGGTTATGTCGTTTGAAGCTTTTGCATATGAAGAGAAGTTGTTCAATGTTGATGTATTTCATTTCCGTCTTTGCCAGTTCTGTTAATAACCAAACTCTGTTGTTGAAGACGAGTTGGGTTTTTTCGTTCAAGGTTTTTTTTTTTTCATTTAAAAAAGTTTCTAGCAAAACGTTACGTTGCCGTCTATTTGGAAGGAAACGGTGGGACTTACAAGTACACGTGGAGGTGATTTATTGGTGCAATAAAAATAGAGGAGAGGGGGCGTAGGAGAATATGCGGGCTCGCCTATTAACTGGGGAGTTTACTTTTCCTAGTATCTCAGACCTAGTTATAACTAGCTTGTTGTTACAAAATTAATATTAATATTATAAAATAGAAAATTAATAAGAAGTTTAAGAATTATATAAACTTTCAAAAACAATGTATAAAAAAATTAAATCAAACTTTGATAGTTTTTATATTAATTATGAGCAAAAAATACACCTTATATCTATTCTATATATAAAGTGAATTGTGAGTTTTATACCTGACATTCTGTACCCAAAATGCCTTCCAAAATTTCCCCATTTTACAGGTGATGACATTTGATTTGAGCCTAACTTGTCTTTTGCTTTTAAAGTAGGAAGTGATGTTTCCACGTGGAGCATCCTACAATTAGTGTTTTTCTAAATGTACACCACATAAAACATCTATTATATTAAAGCAAACTGCCTCGAGCTAACATGGTAGCCTTGGGTATCCGAACCTCTAATCCTTTGTGTCCCTCTCTGTCTGTATCTGCCTTTTTTTGTAAATTACTATTAATTCCCTCTCTGTCTCCCAGATTTGAGAGTCAAACAGTGAGAGACGAAGAGTTGGGGAAGGAAGAATTTCTTCTTCTTTTTTCAGCGTCTTTAAAAATTTTAGCCCCTCTATAATGATTTTCGAGGCATTAGAATCCCATCCGATCGACGCTTTGGAATCTCGTGAAACGTTATGTTATTCTTCTAAAATTTCTTCCCTGCGCAAGAGCTTCCATCAACAGTCTGTCTATACCTTCCTCTGAACTAAAACATTTTCTTTCCTGTGCAAGAGCTTCCATTAGCAGTTGGTCTATACCTTCTTTTGAACTAAAATATCATTAGACGAAAGGCAACGTCTTCTTCAAGAAAAGGTAACATCGTCTTCAAGAATAGTACCAGACACGGAACTCATCGGTTCTTGCTCTGTCATCAACTCCGCCTTGATGGGTTTGCTCCCTTGGGTCTTCTTAAGCTCTTGATGCTGCTGATTCTCAGCAAAACGAGATTTGTGAGAATTCAAACATCCGTGAGAATTCAAATACACATGAATTTGAAATCTAATGAATTTGAATACATAGATATTAAAATTTTGGTGTTTGGCTAAGTTTATGGAATTTACTTGAAATTCACACGTGAATTCCAATTCCACCGTTTGGACGCTATGAAATCTGTAAGAACTGAAATATTTAAACACTTTGAGCAAATTAAAGCCAATGTAACCCAACTGTATTTTCTCAACCACCCCACTCACGCAAGACACCATTTGATTCCTTTTGCATCGCTAGTATATGTATGCTTCCCCCATAAAAAATTCAGGCAGAAAACAGGGGTCAGCTTTATAACCTCTATAACCTCTTCTCTCCTTCTCCATCTCTTTCTCTCTCTATCTCCCTCTCGAATTCACTCAATTTTAAGGATTGAGTAAATGATTAAGAAAACATGAACGGCTTAGAAAGGTTCTAAGCTTGTCACCTTAAGATCCATCGTCTATCAATGGATTAGACGGGTGGAAATTTTGGTTGCTAAGCATGACTAAGAAACTTTATCGACAATATTCGTGCTGATGTTATACATGACGATAAGATGGTTTCTATTCTAACTAAAACGACATGAGCATGCATATGATTTTGCCGAGTGGAAACGAGATTCAAGTGGCTGGTCACTTTGTCCCCATCTGGAGTATCAGTGTCGAAACCTACATAGCAGATTGGTTCCGTATCAAATGGGTCACCATATAGAAGATTAATTGTGAGAATGTTTAGAATAAGAACTAATAAACTTTAGCTAATTAAGAGGGTGTTTGGAAACGTGTTCAGAAACCGTTTTTCGGTTTTTAAACACAGAAAACCAAAAACGTGTTTGGTAATGATCGTTTTCAAATTGTTTTTGAAAAAAACGGTTCAAAATCATCCCGGTTTTTAAAAACCGAAAATATATGTTTTTAAAAACACAAAACCGTGTTTCGGTTGAAACCTGCAACACCGTCTTTACTTTTATCTTCTTTCATTCAAGGAAACTACGATTTTTACTAGTTCGCTCGTAACTGTCACTCTGTCAGTTTCTTCAAATCGAGTTCCCATTTCGTCATTTGAGTTCTTTTTCATGGAAACCCTCTCCGTCGGATCTTCGACTCCTGCAAAACAGTTGCAGTCGATTTCGATGTACAAAGTTAGGGTTATTGTAAGGGTTCGCCCCTTTCTTCCTCGTGAGATCAATTCAAAGGGCGGAAACCCGAAAACTTGTGTCTCCATCCTCGATCGGGAATATGGATCCAGTGAAGAGGTTGTTGTTCATCTCAAAGATCATGAAACTAGGTGAGACAAATCTCGAAGCACTATAGAGATTTCATACTATGAAGTCTATATGGACAGGTGTTACGATCTATTGGAACCCAAAGCAAAGGAAATATCCGTTTTACAGGACAAAGACGGGCATATTCAGCTCAGAGGACTGTCTCGTGTCCCTGTAGACTCCATGTTAGAATTCCATCAAGTCTTTTCTTCTGGGATTCAAAGGAGGAAGGTTGCACATACAGACTTAGAGGCTGTGTTTCGGTGTAGAAGTACCGCCTCTTCTCTCCATTTTCAGCTTCAATTTCCCCGATTCTCCGCCGACGTTGCTTGATTTTGCAGCTTCAGGCGAAAAGACACGGTTTCTTGGGTTTCTCTTTCGCCCATCACAAGCTTGAAAACAGAGAGAGAAATAGAGGGAATAGCAAACGAGCTTTGTCTTATCACAGAAGGAGAGAGAGAGAGAGAGAGTCGAAGGTTTCAAAGAATAGTCGTCGAGGGTTTCAAGGAAGAAGAAAACGAAAATTAAATTTTAGTTATATGTTTTAAAAAAATTAAAATCCAGTCTGAATTGTTCTAGTTCTAATATTTAAGAAATATTTGTCAACATAATTAAATTATAGTGATATTTTACTATTAGAAGCACTTTTTATTCCAAAACTGCCCTTATACCACTGATGCTTTGTTTTGAAAAATTATGTTTTTAAGAATATTATTATTAGCTTTTAGATTGTAGTAATTACTACTTAATTATGCAATTGTTATTGTTGCTTACGATGTAAGTAGGGAAGAAATTGATGGGATTTATCCTTTATATGGAATTTTGATTTTTTTTTTTCATAGCAAATTTGTTTTAGTTCAATGAGCTTGCTGGTTGTATAAAAATACATATTTGTTGATTTTGAAAACTTGAATCATTTTTTATCAATTGTTACCAAACGGGTTTTTTGTCACCTGTTTTCAAAAACCCAAAAAACAGTGATTGTTGCCAAACAAGTTTTTTGTTACTTGTTTTAAAAAACACAAAAACAGTTAGAACTGTTTTTAGTTTTCAAACTGTTTTTAAAAAAAACGTTACCAAACGGCCTCTAAGTCATTGCATGCGTAAGAAAGTTCAAAAAGAACAAAGAATCTGTCCAAACTAGTCGATTTTGCTGTCACATGTGTTTTACTCGTGAATTTTGGCTTCGGCAATATTTTACGCCATATGTATCCGAACACATGTTGGGCACAAATGATGCGGAGTGCCCTCACTTGATGATGGTGACACAGTTGACACATTGGCTTCATTTGGTTCCAATGATGAAACATATGTACATATTGGCTTTATACACAGACATGAATACATGCTTCACCGTTCAGATTAGATAGAATACGGGACGGGAGCACTTGAGATCAGTGTTTAAAAATTAAACTGTATAGGCCTATTAAGAGCCCACATCTTCTCCTACGCCCCTTCTCCTACAAAATTACAGCGCCAATAATTTAATGCCACGTGCCCACACAAAAATTTTTGGAAACTTACACCGTTTGGCTTTTAATTCTACGTTTCCATCAATTTCAAACCCAACCTTTTGACTAACTCTCCTCGAGTTAGTCCTTTTACTCGGCCTCCTCAAAACCCAAAAAGCAACCCTACCCCACATCTTGCCCTCTTCTTCACGGCAAAACCAATCTTGCTTCCTCAATATCTTTATTCTGTAGACACCCCAAAATTGCACGATTTTTTATAAATCTTGAAAGGAGAGAAATATTTTATTGGAACTTTCAATTCTTAGCATTGGGTTTGAGATCCTTAACCCATTTGAATCCAAAGCCGCAAAGGAAAAGGCCCGAATTCAATCTTTTATGCAAAGTCAAACTTTTTCGGGTTGAATTTTGTTGACTTTTGACCCTAGAAAATGAAATATTTTTTAAAGCAAGATTTGAAGATAATTTTTCCCGGTAATTAGGTTTTTAGCAATATTATTGCATAAATGAATTTTTTGAGATTTTAAATCTTGATGAATACCTTGGTATTAAAATGTTGAATCTTTTTAGCGGACCTGAAAAACCGGAATTTAGCCTGGAACTGGAAAGTTGACTTTTTATTCACTTGGAATTTGGGTCTGGAAATATTTTTAATGGATTCAAATGGGGGGTGTTTGCTTATTTACATGTAATATCTTAAGTAAATGGAGAGAGCCTTGGTAAAATATTTTTAATCGTTTAAGTAAATGCTTATTTACTTAAACGATATTACATGTAAATAAGCCTGGCCTGTGCAGCTAAGGCTCAAAACCAACCAAAAAGGTGCTAACCGTACTGAATGTGCGGTTTTGGTTAATTTGGTCTGAACCGCCCTGTATGTACGGTTGCAACCGCACACATAGCACGGTTGATATTCATGCTTGTTGCGTGAGCTGCCACGTGGCTTCGCGAAGCTTCGGCCGTTGAGCCACGTCGACAACAATCATGACGAGCGTAACTGAATTGAACCGCCCTGTATGTGCGGTTTGGTTGAATTTGCATAGGAACCGCACATATAGTGACGGTTCTGTTGAAACCGCACTGAGTATACGGTTTTGGCTGTTTCGGGGATTTGCGAAATGGCTCGATCTCTGAGCCTTATTTACGCATATTACCTCTCTCTCAGGGACTTGAACTCCCCATTTCACCCTCCGAAACTTGCTGAATTACTCCAATTCAAGCCTTGGAGGAGAATTGGAATAATCTAGAAGGCTTTTTTGGCATACCCTTGGGACTCTTCTATCCTTGGCTTTGCCTATAAATAGAGGGGTCCTCCTCTTGCAAAAGGCTGAGAATTTGAAGCTTGGAAGCTCTGCAAGAAGAGGGGAAATTCTGCTGGATTGCTGCCTCAAGTGCTCAAGTCATCAAAGGTAAAGCTCCATTTGGTTTTATTGCCTCCTCTTTACATTTCCAACTCCCAACTTCTACCTTTCTGTAGTGTAAGGCCTTGGGTGTTGTTTTGTAGCCCCAACCTCTTCCAAAGTACCTGGGAATCCTCTCTAGCCGTAAAACGTGAAGAGAGAGCCTTGGGAAAAGGAAGATGGGATGGATCCTTTAGGATTAGAACCTACATGTGATGAAGAGCATGTTTAATGATTATTTTGAACCTATGGTTGCTTTTCTGATTTGATCATGTTTTAGATTTGGAGAAGAGATGTGATCCATGCTATCTATAGCAATGGATTTTAATTTTCTCCTAGATATGTGTTTTTACCAATATCACACACTTTTTCATTGTTTTGCATCAAGTAGGCTAGATCTTGGATTCTCCATGCTCAATATGGAAAATCTGACATCTCTGGCCTTAGAATGGATTTCTAGGACTTCATGAGTTGCTTTTCATGATTTCAAGTTATTTTGGTCGAATCCACTTGCACACATGCACTGGTTTCACACTTTTACTCAAGGTTTTTCAAAACAGGGCAGCATCTGTACCATATCTTAGAATGCTCATAACTTCATCCTCCGGATGAATTTTTGAGTGATTCCAAAGACATGTGATAGATGGGAAAGCCTACTTTATATCTGGAAATTTTCGCTCATTTTTATGGAGCCATTTTTTGACACCATCTGTTCAAAGTCAGTAAGTCAGTTCAGCCCAGATTGCTGAACTTGCCGCTTTGATGGTGCACCATTTGCTCAATTTTAATCCGTTTTGAGTGATTCCAGTTTCTGAGTTTTTCTTAAGAAGTCTATTTTCATTTCCAACTAATTTCAGCAGATTTTGATCTGTTTTGTGCCTTGTGTGCTAGATTGACTCAGAGCTGCTCGCTGGCATAGTCCAGAGTTAATCTGTGGTCTTCTAAGCCTGTTTAAGAGAGCACACAAGTCGCATCCGGATAGAGTTTGGTGTGAGACTTATTTCTTTGGAAATATGGCACCACATACTTCTTCCATGCAAATTTTCATGGATTTTTATTGAGCCAAACTCCACGAATAGGACTTTGAAAATGCCTACTCACCGCTTTTTCCGAGTTATAACAGCAGATTTCATATGTGGATTTCTCTCTCGTTTTAAATCAGATTGAGCTGAATTTTTTACTGTATACTCTACTATATACCAGTTTTCAAATGGATTTGGTTTCATTGGATTTGGATTTAAATTGAATGAGTTACGGTTAATCAAAGCTTTCAAGCTCTTTTAGCCAGATTTTTCCAAATTTGCCTTGAATTGGTTTTGCTTCAATTTTCACCTTGATTTTTATTCACTCATGAAGTTCTAAGAGGTGATATATCCATGGAGAGAGTTCATATTTATTGGACTACTCATGTGGAATAATCACTCACATTTTGCTTACTTTTAAGCAATCCTTGTCCCTTTTGATTAGCAAACAATCCTTAGCATAAGCAAGCATGTGGCAACCGTCTTAGACGGATGAGTGGGGGTGCCTAACACCTTCCCCCGCTCATAAATAATTTCCCTTACTTAATCTCTGGATTTTTTTTTCCTTGTATTAGAGCTACTTTGGCTCTATTTGGCTTCTATGAACCCTTTGGTGTCCATTCACACCTTAAGATGGATGGTGGCGACTCTTACATTTATCGATCCCCACGTGACGATATCGGAGGTCATCCTAGATGACATTTCTATGTCTCACACATTCTTCGAATAAAAATCAATTAACAAGGTACCCACAAATACATCCTGATCGAAACCTATCTTAATAGCCAGATCGTGCACTTGGGAAGCTTCATCAACAGCTCCCAATTGCGTGCAAACTCGGATAACAGTAGCTAAGATGAAGCCATTTGGATTTTTATGTAAAGATCTTCGAAATTCCGAGAAAAGATGTTAGAAACCCACGTTGACAGAATAGAAAACAGAGGAGAGTTTAGGAGGAAGAGAGAGAGAGAAATCTGGGACTAAATCTGTTAGAAAAAATATTATTCATCTTATCTTGTATTGTACATACAGCTGTGTATTTATACACAAAATACAACTGTACTAACCAACTTCGATCATAACAATAATTGGTTAATCTAACAAATACAGTTTCATCAACAATTATAACAGTAAAACTTATCTTTAACAAAAGAACCAGAGCCCGTTCACCATAATCACATTGGGCGTACATGGAAATCACCGTAGACCACGTCATTAGGTTCCGTTGACCCATTTTATCAAATAGGACTCGTGCACTGTCAATGCAACCATATTTCCAGTAAGAACGCAGAAGAACATTGACTAGAAAAACATCCGACTGAAGCCTTGAAACAATAATCTGACCATGAATTCGCTTGTAATACTTACGGGGTTCGTTGCGGACGCATAATTGCAAGAGTTCGGCAAATTCACACCCAAACCAAAAATAGCTATCGTAGCCCTTTCTGCTCATCGTCAGCTCAACTACACAAGAAATGGCCTTGAAGACACCCCTCTTGAACTTCTGAATCTTTGCATTGGCTCTCACTGCCTTGTCTATGAACTGCCTGACCGGCACTACCGTAGTGTTCCACGGGGTTATGTCGTTTGAAGCTTTTGCATATGAAGAGAAGTTGTTCAATGTCGATGTATTTCATTTCTGTCTTTGCCAATTCTGTTAATAACCCAACTCTGTTGTTGAAGACGAGTTGGGTTTTTTCGTTTAAGGTTCTTTCTTTTTCATTTAAAAAAGTTTCTAGCAAGATGTTACGTTGCCGTCTATTTGGAAGGAAACGGTGGGACTTACAAGTACACATGGAGGTGATTTATTGGTGCAGTAAAAATGGAGGAGAAGGGGCGTAGGAGAAGATGCGGGCTCGCCTATTAACTAGGGAGTTTACTTATCCTAGTATCTCAGACCTACTTATACTTAGCTTGTTGTTACGAAATTAATATTAATATTTTAAAATAGAAAAATAATAAGAAATTTAAGAATTATATAAACTTTCAAAAACAATGTATAAAAAAATTAAATCACTTTGACAGTTTTTTATATTAATTATGAGCAAAAAAATACACCTTATATCTATTCTATATATAAAGTGAATTGTGAGTTTTATACCCGACTTTCTATACCCAAAATGCCTTCCAAATTTTCCCCATTTTACAGGTGATGACATTTGATTTGAGCCTAACTTGTCTTTTGCTTTTAAAGTAGGAAGTGATGTTTCCACGTGGAGCATCCTACAATTATTGTTTTTCTAAGTGTACCCCACATATAACATCTATTATATTAAAGCAGACTGCCTCGAGCTAACATGGTAGCCTTGGGTATCCGAACCTCTAATCCTTTGTGTCCCTCTCTGTTTGTATCTGCCTTTTTTGTAAATTACTATTAATTCCCTCTCTGTCTCCCAGATTTGAGAGTCAGACAGTGAGAGACGAAGAGTTGGGGAAGGAAGAATTTCTTCTTCTTTTTTCAGCGTCTTTAAAAATTTTAGCCCCTCTATAATGATTTTCGAGGCATTAGAATCCCATCCGATCGACGCTTTGGAATCTCGTGAAACGTTATGTTATTCTTCTAAAATTTCTTCCCTGCGCAAGAGCTTCCATCAACAGTCTGTCTATACCTTCCTCTGAACTAAAACATTTTCTTTCCTGTGCAAGAGCTTCCATTAGCAGTTGGTCTATACCTTCTTTTGAACTAAAATATCATTAGACGAAAGGCAACGTCTTCTTCAAGAAAAGGTAACATCGTCTTCAAGAATAGTACCAGACACGGAACTCATCGGTTCTTGCTCTGTCATCAACTCCGCCTTGATGGGTTTGCTCCCTTGGGTCTTCTTAAGCTCTTGATGCTGCTGATTCTCAGCAAAACGAGATTTGTGAGAATTCAAACATCCGTGAGAATTCAAATACACATGAATTTGAAATCTAATGAATTTGAATACATAGATATTAAAATTTTGGTGTTTGGCTAAGTTTATGGAATTTACTTGAAATTCACACGTGAATTCCAATTCCACCGTTTGGACGCTATGAAATCTGTAAGAACTGAAATATTTAAACACTTTGAGCAAATTAAAGCCAATGTAACCCAACTGTATTTTCTCAACCACCCCACTCACGCAAGACACCATTTGATTCCTTTTGCATCGCTAGTATATGTATGCTTTCCCCCATAAAAAATTCAGCCAGAAAACAGGGGTCAGCTTTATATAACAGTATAGATTCTTCCCATAAGAAGATGAAAGAGTATATATATATTCAACTCTATTCAAAGGAGTAAGAACTTGTTTAATTTGAAAATCCACGATTATCAACCTGCAAGTTGAAGGTCTCATTTCATCAAAAAGATTTAGTGCCTCTAAAAATGGAGTTTATTGATATTTAAACAATTTATGACGAATCGAGACAATTCCATTGAGATGATACAAGATTTTAGCCTTAAAAAGGTACGAATCAAACACAATTTGCAAGGATTAACATAATAGAGCACCAAAGGAATTCTGCCCCAAGTGGGTATGCATGTAATGCATTAATACGCATAGAAATTAACTCCAAATTAATGGTCTTAAACAGACGAACCGAACTTAATTAATGCATAATTTGAGCTACTTAATTAATAATATAACATACCATATAACTGCATACACAATTATCATTTTTATTGAGTAGGGAAGTCACACAATTATCATTTTTGTGGCAGCCTCGGCCTCCAACGTTTGATGGATGAGCAACGCAATCTTTAGCACCGTAGGGTTGAGCTGGTGGAGGACAGATTCCTTTTTCACGGTTCGGAGCCCCTGGAGGGATGAATATAGGGTCTGCAGTTGCTTGAAGAATCTTTCCACTTGTTACAGACTCCATTGCCAACTCCTCATCTCCAGTGCATTCTGCTATAAAACCATTGCATGGTGTGTCTTTGTACCTTATTTATGCACCAGCAGCAGCAGCAGCAATTCCAGTAGATTGAGTATCCAGGCCTTGAATCAATACCAATGATACCAGTGTTGCAAGAAGGAAACTGGAGTAGGACCTTCTTCTCAATCCAGAAACCATTTTTTTCACTTGAATTTTTTTTTTATTTCTTTTCTCATTTTTCTTGCTACATTTCAAGCTCTTTATTTATAACCAAAAGGGTATGAATGCAAAAAGCTAATACAAAAAGGCAACAGACCAAACAAAAAAGATCCAATTTGTGTTTCCATTTTCAAATAGGGATGAGGTTGTTTAAAGTTATACTACAATTTATAGATAAATCAATTTTGATTAACTAAAACAGAAACACTCATTCTCGTATAAACAGTAATGAAGAAATTAATAAAAGAACAAAAGAATAAAAAACACCCAATTGTCACACCACAAACCTAAAAATCAAAGCCAACCACAAACCTAAAAACGAGAATCTAAGAACTTAGAGACCAGCATAGGATCAAATTCCGAAACTTAATACCTTGAGCAAAGGAGGAATATCCGTAGCTTGGAAATTATGGTTAGAATTAGTGGAAGCAATCAGATCATCAAGGCTAACTATAGGCGGAGTATACCACACAAAGGGATTCAAGAATCCATCGACCAACCATACCGATCCGTAAGGCTCAGAACTCACCAAGCAATTATCACCATGCTTCTCTACCAAAAATGGAGACTTGTGCCCCAAGTTATCAAATTCAAGAATGTTCGACAATTCAATCACTAAAGGAGACCCAGAAAACCCCTCAATAGGCATTCGGTCGTGCAAGGAACCTAATGATAGACCATGCCCATCCCCATGGGATTCCCAATCATAGTTCTGGCACAAAACTAGACTCTGCATGGAACAAAATATCGAAGCTAAGTTGGAGTCACAAGCGTCGCAGAGCAGCAAATCAGGTATGCTTGATGAATAGTGGGTTGGCTAGATGGGCTTGACGGTCACATGAGAAACAGAGCTTCACAGAATCCGCTCGGAAGTACAGAAGAGTTCGCGATTCTCCATAGAAATCGCAGAGACATTGTTGGGGAGATGCCCCGTTTTGCTCTTCCCTTTCTTCTTCTTCTACTTCATTTTCTTGCTGAACTTGTGGACGATACATGCGTCTTGGAGAATCGATCATCTTAATCTCTGGGATCAACCTGTTGCTTCACTCTGGTTCCTTTCTTTCTTTCCCAGTTTCTCTTGTGAAGAAGAAGAAGAAGAAGAAGAAAACAAGGGCAAGAGAAGAAGAAATGCTACAGTTTTAGAAGTAAGACGAAGGAGAAGAGACTTAAACGAAGGCTTCAGAACAACGACAAAGACGTGCTCTCAAAGGTTTTGCCATGAAGGTTTTGGTCTGTAAATTTTAGGTCGACAAAGAGTCGAAAGCGAAACCCCATTTTAATTCCTCCTTGAATCTTAACACACAGGAATTACAAAAAACGCCCCCTCCATGTGAGGGTCATGGGAATTGAGACTCAAAGAATTCACATGTGACTTCTAATTCTCCTGGGAATTGATCAACCAAACACAAGAATTGAAATTCTCAGCTACCAATTCCAATTCCCACCTCGCAATTCCTGCGATCCAAACGGACCCCGGTACATTAATTTGGATGACAAGAATTCAAATATACAAGTGAATTGCAACGTATAAGAATTTTAAATCTTATGATTTTCAATTCCAATATATTGAAATTCTATTGTATGGTTGGCATTAGGGAATACAAACTTTGTTTTCTTTTGTATTTTACATAATGCTTACATATATCAAAACATGTATAATTTGAGCTAATCTTGTGTTGGTTTTATTTTATTTCTTATCTTTAGGTTTTCTGTCAAGATGATTTTCTATCTCTAGGATTTTCTCTCTTTAATTCTCTTTCTAGAAGATTTTCTCACTAGGTTTTCTCTCTCCATAATTCTCTCTTTTATCTCTCTAGAATTCTCTTTTTATAGTGTTTTCTCTCTCTAAAATTCTCTCTTTAGAGAGTTTTCACTCTAGAAAGGATTTTCTCTATTTATGTTTTCTTTATCTATAATTCTCTCTCTAGAAGATTTTATCTCTCTAGGATTCTCTATCTAGAGTATTTTTCTCTCCCTAAAATTCTTTCTTTAGAAAATTTTCACTCTAGAAACGATTTTCTCTATTTATTTTATCTCTATCTATAATTCTCTCTCTAGAAGATTTTTTCTCTAGGATTCTCTTTCTAGAATTTTTTATCTTTTTAAAATTATCACTTTAAGGAATTTCACTCTAGAAAGGATTTTCTCTATCTAGGTTCTCTTTATAACCATCTTTGTAAGATTTTATCACTCTAGGATTCTCTTTCTAGAGTGTTTTCCTATCTATAATTCTCTCTTCAAAGAATTTTCACCCCAGATTTTTCTCTAGATATTCTTTCTTTAAAGCATTCTCTTCTTTCTATAGTTCTGTATTTTCTCTCTCTAGAGCATTTCTGTAACAACCCTATTAAAAAAATTATAATATTGACCTAAGTCAACTTTTGACTGGTCAAAGGTGATTATATTAGGGGCTTTTAAGTGGTGCTAGTGTATGGCCTCCCCTAATTGCACATAAACCTTAAGTTTCTTTTGCTTTAAATTAAAGAGAGAAACTCTACCCTTGACCATACCAATAAAACTTTTAGGCTAGGTTTGGATAGCCGGATAAAGTTGGAAAGTCAGTTGGGAAAGTGATATGCCAGAAAATGATAATCCGGAAAATGAAAATTAACTTTCCTGAAAGATGTTTTGATGCACCTGGAAAATGAATGAATATTGATGGAAAATTGTGATGGTGCTGTTTGGTTAATCAGAATGAATGGGAAAAGTGATACATTTACCCATTTTACCCGTTAATATACAAATGAGTAGTTTTGAGGAAAACAAACCAAAAACAGTTTTACTTAAAGGTTCTACCTGAATATTATATAAGCATGTAATAATCTTTTTTTTTTTTTAGAGCTATTTGGATGTACCGGGTCTTTTTTTTTTTTTTTTTTTGCTACAAATTTTTCTATAAAAAAATTATTTATTCTGCCTCTCTATTCATCAAAGACCTAAGCGTACATCATGGAAGAAAAATTTCTTGCATCAATTGGGAGAAGCAAAGGCCTTCAACTTTCTAGCCAACAAAGATGGATCTTTGAACCAAAAAGATACTGAAGTATTGTCTGGTGAACATACCACACATATCCCAATTAAGTTCAAATTAAAAGTAACGCTTCATCTCATGATCATTTACATCAAATGAGATTTGTTAGGTTTCCTACCAAAAAAAAACACAAAACAAAAACAAATTAGCTCTTAACAAGACGACTCCCTAAACACGTTAACAAGACTACAACTAAGTCATGTGTTTCTTCTTTTTTTCATCATTCTCGGCTGCAATTTTACCCACATCGACAATGAACACACTTATGAATTAACAACAACAATAAAAAAAACGTTGTCACAAGCATGTAAATTTTCAACCATTAACTTCTTCTTGTCTTGTTATTCTACATAATTGTTTTAAAAAAAAATTGTCATAAGCATGTAAAGGGGAAAACCATGAAGGGTCTCTGTGCAAGGTCTCATCTTAGGTGAAAGTACTTTACATCATTCTAATCACCTCCCCAATTCCCTGCTAGTACCTTTGACCGTGGTTTTTGCTCATTTATCCTGAAACAATCAATAATAAAGTTCTACGAAAGGCTGAAAGGCTTCCACATTGTAAATTCCCTAATTCAAAAGTATATGGATGTGGACGTTAAAATGCAATTAAAAAATGCAAATGTCAAAGGAGGTAGATGTTATCATGCTAACCTAACAAGGACGTACCTGAATCAAAAATGCAATAGAAACAACCAAAGAAACAAGAAGCATTATCAAAGAGTACCATACTGTAGTATATATGCATATAAAAGGTCTTTTCTAAATGAAAGACTGAATCTGATAAGCTAATCAAACATAAAAAAAAGGGACTCCAAGCACCTATACTATGCTACTAAAAAAAAAAGCTGAGAATATGTAGCTTAAGAGAATCCCTAACTAGCATGTTCCTCAAAACATTCAATTTAGTCTAAGCCAATATCCTTGATCAACTTAATATTATTTAGCTTGCAAAAATTAAATGATATAGAGTTAAGTCACAATAAAGAAAAGCAGTTAACCACTGCCGTTGCTAGAGCCGGCAAAATGTCACCCGACCAGACGGGGCAACCCGATTATAAACGGGTTAGGTTGACCCATTTATTAATTGGGTTGGGTGCGGGTTGGGGTTTCCCCAACCCGCCAGTAATCGGGTCAACCCGATTATGACCCGCCAACCCGACGGGTAACCCAATTAAAAAAAAGATGGCAAAAGTGTCATGTTTCAACCCGATTAACCCCAAAACCTGACCCGAACCCGGTACAACCCGATCCAATTAACCCCCCAACCCTATTTTAATAATATTTTTTGAAAAATAAAAAATAATAATAATAATAAACGGGTTGGCGTGTTGAACCCGTTTATTAGCGGGTTGGGGGTTTTCCAACCCGCCTTAATTTAGTCCAACCCGATTAACCCCCACCCCGATTATGACCCAACCCTAACCCGACCCGTTTCCAGCTCTAGCCGTTGCTACTACCACTGCCACTACCACTAGCACTTGCAAATTGCCTTATTAAGAAACTCTTTTCATATCAATTGGATAAGTCATGAACGCCCTTGCCTTGACCGGATCAGCAAGCAATAACTCAAAGGCAAAAGCTACTACATCTTGAGGCATCTACTCAATCTCCTGAAGAGCTTGAAACAGTACATCAGAATCAGGTGGAGCATTTTTTTTCACCAATGCAGCTTTCACCTCCATTGCAAAAGCCATTCGATTCACACTTGAGGCAACTTCAGACATTACATTCACATATCCTTGTGCACTATTATGTATCCCATGTTGTCTTGGAGGAGCAGGAGTAGAAGTTGCACTTCTATCACTAGCAGTTATAGGTGAATACCTAGGTATTTGTGTGCTACCTTCTGGAGTCGAGTGTCACCCCTCGGCATCTGAAAATTGTTATTTGTAGCTTCAAGTGATGGCTCAACATCATCACAATCATCCATATCATCTTGATCAATAGTAGCTTCCCTTGGCGCATTTAACGGGGTAAAATCATCTTCACCTAGACCAAATTCTTGACTTGAATTGATATATGGGCCCCCTCGACACCACTGACCCGTTGCAACATCGGCTCCACATATAATAGTTAATTCTTCCATTAGCTCAATGGGCTTATAACGTAGATTCTTCACGTTTGGATTTGCCGATAAAATAGCAATAAGAATAAAAATAAAGAAAAAGAATATAAATATAAATATTTGGCATTTAAATTAGATGTCAACCATGTTTACATACTGCAACATAGCTTTCCCAAACTTCATCTATACATTTTACAATCTTGCTAATTGCATTCCATGAAAAACCACTTGTATTCAGCATTTGCTCAATCAATCTATGTCTCATCTTTATGGTCTTCAAATGCTTGATTACATTGTCCTTATTCATATTCATATTCATATTAAAGTGTTCATTGATGATTTGGGTAACTTTTACATATACTGAGTCCTTAAATCCTTTGTCACACTTCAATCCTTCATTTGCCTTCATATACAGTGATTCAATGAGGCAAGTATCAAGTTCAGGTGACCACATAATATTCTTTGCCTTTCTTTTAGAAGATTGTGCTTCACTTGGATTTATAAATTGATCCATCCTATATATATATATATATATATATATATATATATATATATATATATATATATGAATAGTAAAACAAAATTTCATTATATATCATTCACGAGAAAGACAAACAATAGCACAAACCAATTCACAGTTAAAATTATTAACAACATCGTAACATTCATTTAAAAGAAAGTCAAAATACAAATTTTGATACAATATAACACCAAAAAAAAACTTCATATCTATTACATTAATGATGCGAAATATTGAAATCAGTTCACATGGAGTTCATTATCTCTTGCCTAATTCTCTTTCCTTCCCTTCCATCATGGATTCTAGAAAGTTGCGGTGGATTGTAATCTAGAATAGTGGTACGTTGTTGTAAATATTTATCAATTAATTCTAATTCGGGATCAACCTGCATCCATCCTCTAATATGATTATGGATAATACAACAAGCTACCACTACAGCAACTTGGACTTTCCAACCAAAATCTGGCTCATCGCCCAAGATTGCCAAGCGTTTCTTCAACACACCGAAGGCACATTCAATTGCATTTTGTAATGATGAATGCCTATGATTAAATAATTCTTTAGGTGTAATAGGCGTCCGGTCTAGGATTTCATTAAGGTGATACCTTGTACTTCGAAATGGTGCAATGAAATGTTGCAACAAAGGAAATCCAGCATCAACAAGATAATATTTACCTATAAAAAGTTGAAGACAACTATAAGTTAAAAGTTAATATTTACCTATAAAAGTGAATAATAAAAAAAAATCTATTTTCTATGTTAAAAGTTAAATATTCTTGGAGGGCATGTAATCTTATATCTTTTTGAAAGTGCACACTCCAATATCCTAGAATCTGACGATGAATCCTCCCATCCAGAAATTACATATGTGAATTTTAGGTCAAATGAGCATGCTCCTAAGACATTTTGTGAAGGCCATTTTTTTCGACCACAAAAGCGTGCTAAATATTCTTTAGATATGTTCACATATGGGTCCCATCTAGTGCAGCAATATAATCCTACCAATTAAAAAGATCAAATTCATTACCTTACTTTTAAATTGTATGACAACTAATCTTAATCACATAAAGTTTAACATACCTTGAAGTATGGAAACATCCTTAGATTATCTTAGATTTCTTGCTGTGTTTCTGTTCCAGGAGGTTTTATAAAATGATCATACATTCCAATAATGGCATACATGACCATATTAAAATAACGACTAATTGTTTCACCAGACCGGCGAAAATAACACTTCATGCTACGCTTTTTCACATTGTGAGAAATTACATGTAAGAAAATTGCCACTTGCTCTGATACTTCACAATGTATAGTATCATGAAGCGTACCATTTGCCTTTAGAATATAAACTAATCTATCAAAGCATTCAATATTCATGCGTAATAGATTATAACAATGTTCCTCACTCTGTAACATGGATTTTGTAAATTCTCTATTTGTTAAGTAACGATTTCGGGTGACTTGTCCAAGTACTGTAAATAATATCTGCCGACCATACTTAATATGGACATTGCACTTGCCACTCCAATGCAAGCAATCTCATCGTCAAAATCACTATAAATATTCATCTACAATAAAAAAAGATATAAGCCATTACACTTATAACTCAACTAAAATACAATACAAATAGAGAAAAAGATCATATTATATTTTGTCTATCTAAATAATAATTAAAAAAACAAAAATAAAACTAGCACAATTATTGATATAAATAGAGACAATACATTGTGAAGTATAACATATAAGCATGACAACTAAAAGTTTAATAGAGACAATTAATACAACTACATTTGTAGTTGTATCAACTTCACAAATGTTATATTGACTTTAAGAAAAGTTAGGGAGGTGCTTCCTTTGGTCATTATCTTTCTCCTAGTTCGGTTGAAACTCATCATTTTCTAGATCATCAATTGAATGTATATCATATATTGTTGGATATATATTTTAACTTAAGCACATCCAACTGGTTATCTTTTAAGTTGTTCCAAGTTCAAATTTGCTTCAAATTAATCCCAAGGGGGCATGTCCCTAGTTGCATTACCATGTCATTATTCTGTAGTTTCCATGTTCATCTTTAGCTAGAAACAATCATGCTTCAACTACCATATCAACATGGTCGTGTGCTCTATTGATTCCATTGCTGATATCTTAAACAAATAGTCAACTCATTAAAGGAATTAATTGGCACCCATCCTAGATACGATGCATGCCAAAACAAATTACTTTAGAATTGCCTTTGTTTATAAAGAGTGAGTGGTGGTGGAAAGCAACATCAAGAGTAGAAAATGACAACAAGCAATACAATGATCGTTGAAGTGAATTCAATTAACCTAAATAACACCTCGCACAAATGACCCAATGGTGTTTTCTCATTCTTCCTTATAAACTCAATCCCTTTAAACCTTGGTGCAGTTAAGGTCTCCTTTGGGTATGGATCCGCATGTTTTATGTTTGCTTGACGTATTGAGAATAAAATCTAAAATTTATCTCTTTATGAGGAGATTGAAACCCACAAATAAAATCTAATCTTTATCTCTTTATTTGAACCAAAGACCTAATTTTGGAAGGAGACTAAATGCCCACCCTAGCATCAAGAATGAGGAGATTGATACCCACCAATAGTATCTAATGTTTATCTCTTTATCTAAACAAAAAAAAATCTCTATTTCTTTTTGTGTTTCCCTTTGAAATTTATCTCTTCTTTAGCTTTATCTCTTTCTCTAAACAAATACCGAAAAAGTTCTGAAGCAAGCAAATAAGGCATAGGAAGATGACAATGCAGATTTTCAGGGAAATCATTCAATCAAATAGGGCATGAAAGAAATGCAGAGACACGGCATCTAATTTGTTGGACATCTGAAATCGTATAAGAAAAAATAGAACATTAAATCTGAAATATGGTTAGAGATAATACCTTCAATGATAGACTTCTTCTCTACAACAAACCCTTGTATGTAGTTTTGCAAGAAGGAGAGATAGGGAGAGCAAAGAGGAGAGGAGGACGTGCGTTTAAAGGAAGGAATAAGAGGGTAGTTAAGGAATAAATTTAGTCGATTTACCTTTCCGGCAAAATCTGATCATTTTAGTCGGAAAATAAAATTGGGTGTTTTGAGCGTTGAAAGGAGTTTGGCTGAATCTATTTTCTATGGGCCCTATCTTTTCCGGCTAACCAAACACTCGATTTTTACCGGAAAGTTTGTTTTCTTATAAATTCCGGACAAATCCGGCTATCCAAATGTAGCCTTAGAGTTTTGCTTTTCTTTCACTGTTCCCTAAGAACCACACAAAACCCTAGGTATGAACTTTTTCCTTTTCCCAAGTTCTCCTTATCTCCTTCAATGTTCTTTATTATTTATTTACTTTTTTTTTCTACAATCTTGCTTTTAGGAAGGATAGACAATCAATGTTCTTTATTATTTATTTACTTGTTTTTCTACAATATTGCTTTTACAAAGGATAGACGAAGAAAAGGAGGAGAAATCTGAAACCCTAAAAGTTTTTGGGTCTTGATTAAGGTAAGGGTTTTACCTTATTTTATATGATTAATCATGTAAGATTTTAGATAGAAAGAAACTATTGGGGTTTGATGAAATTTTCTTTAGGATTTTATGCATGATGGTTTATCATTTTAAGGTTAATCATGTTTGTGTGATTTTATTTTTGTTGCTTAAACCTTGAACACTAATCGACTTTGTATCTTGATCTTGTTATTTTCAATTAGCACAATCAAGTTATCAATGATCATGTGTCTATGTAATGGGTTGTGTTGTAGGCAAAACCTATATGCACAATTCAAGACTTGGTTCGTTCCAATAGTGTAATGCCATGGCCTGTTTGCCATGGTTATTCATCTCATTGCATGCATGAGATCGTGGTAATCATCACCAATGACGCCATGGTTTCTCTTTTTCTTTTTTTCTTTTTTTTTTGTCATCACATAGCCACTAATAATCACATGGAGGATAGAGAATCACTAGATAACTTCACTCTTTACATGAATTCATTTATTTATTTATTTTTAAACAAAATGTCTCATGGCTTCAATATCCATGGACTTGTTTATTGTATTTTAGAAGTTACATGGCTTCAATGGCCATGGACTTAATTAGTTACCTTGTTAAAAACCTCACTTAGATTGTTGTTTTCTCATAATGTGACATGGCCATGAGGCCATGTCATGGTCATTCTTGTTATAGCGTCTCATAGTTAGGAAGACAAGGTATAACATTAACAAATATTCTAATGTCATATGGCCTTTGGATGTGGAGTTTCAGTCATGGTTATACCTTAACAGTAAATTGATCCCAAACTAATTAACATGCCATAGTCACCAATGTAGAATGAATGCTATGCTATGCTTTGTCATGCTATGAGACTAGTTATTTTGTCTTCATGTTGTAAACGGTGGTTCATATTCTGGGTCCAAGGGGGGAGGGACCTGAGGGGCCATGTGGGAGGAGCGTAGCAGAGCCCACGGGGAGAGGTACTTTCCTCGTGTTGAGGAACGAGTTGGTATGAGACATGAAAAATCACCTACGTAACTTCCTAATCATCACATGGAATTCTACAAAACATGGAATCGCCACCATTCATGTTTAAGGTGTGAATGGACACCAAAGTGAGCATAAAAAGTGAAAATAGAGCTAAAAGTAGCTCTACTTCATGGTTTAATCCAAAGATCAGGTAAGGGGGTTAGGTTATGAGTAGGGGAACGTGTTAGGCAACCTTGCTCATACATACAAGATGGTTGTCATATGCTATTCATCCTTGAAAATTGCTTCTATAAAAAGAATCACTTAAAAAGCAAGTAAAGTAAACAAATAAATGTGTGATTCCTCTATATGAGTAGTCCAATAGATTCTGGACTCTCTCTATTAATAAATCACCTCTAGGACTTCATGATCAAGTAAAAATCAAAGTAAAACTTGAAGAAAAGCAAACTAAGGTAAATCTGGAAAAATAAACTCAAAATCAAACCATTTAAGCTTGGAAAACTCAACCAACCATAGGTCATTCAATTCAAACTAAAATTGAGTGAAACCAAAGCCATTTGAAAGCTTATATCAAGTAGAAGATTCAGTAAATATGTCATTCAAATCCAATTAAAATCAAAGAAAATGCACTTGTTCAAAGTTACTGTTGTAAAACAGTAAAAGCGTGAGTAGCCAACTTTGAAAGCCTATTCGTAGAGATTGGCTCCATATAAATTGCTGAAACAGTAAAAGCGTGAGTAGCCAACTTTGTAATCTGCTACTGAGCAGTACAGGGACACACAGAGCTCAAATCAAAGTGAAAACTCTTGAAACCAAATAGATTTAAAAGTAGATTCATAAAGAAAGACTCAGAAAATGAAATCACTCAAATCGGAGCTAAAATGAGTCTTTGGTGTTCAATCAAAGTGACAAGTTCAGCAATCTGACCTGATCTGACTTATCAACTTTAATCAAATGGTTTGAAAAGTTGACTTCATATAAATTGCTCAAATTTTACAGGATTAAATCAAACATCTTCACCTTTCACATGTCTTTGGAATCATTCAAAAATTCATCTATATGACGAAGTAATGAACGATTCCAGACAGGGTACAAGTTCTGTCCAGATCTGTAAAATTTAAGTGAAAATCAAGACAAAATAGTGTGTGAGTGTGCTTGATTCATGTGATTTAAATTGAAAACACATAGAATGAGTTGAAAAACACTCAGAAACATTTAGGGCGTGGATTTGGCTCAAATCTCTCATTAATTGGAGAAGAAGAGCCAAATCTACCCAAATGGGTGAGAATTATCTCAAATAAGGGAGAATAGACCATGAGGTCTTCTCTAGAAGATTAAAGTCACTTAAAATATGAAGTCCTAAGAAGTTGCTCTAAGGCCTCTGATATCAGATCTACTATATTGAGCATAGTAGATTTAAGATGTATGCCTATTTTGACACAACTCAAGTGATGTGTGCTTGGAATTATGTATGAAATAAGGTTTTTAGGAGAGAATTGAGATCTAATGCTATAGAGAGCATAGATCTATGTAATTTCTCCATATTTAAAATAAAATCATATGCAAAACATCAATCATACATGAATTTAAACCAATCATGCAAATATCTCATTCAAAAGATGTTCTAAGCCTAAGGATCCATTCCAACACTTGTTTCCCCTAGCTCTCTCTTCACATTTTACGGCTAGAAAGGGTTCTTAAGGTACTTTAAGCATGGTTTGGGGTTTCAAACACATAAGAGGCCTTATCTACATAAAGGTAGAAGATGAGAGAGTACTTTGAATTGAAACATGAGTGAAGAAGAAGGCTTCGAGGCTTACCTTGGTTGCTTGAGTGCTTGAGTAGAGAATTGGGCAGAGGTTCCCTTCTTCTTCAAGAGCTCTTCAACTTCAAAAATTCTCAGTCATTTGCAAGAGGAGAGGTCCTCTATTTATGGGCAAGGCCAATGGCAATAAAGTCCCAAGGGTAGACACAAAAGTGTGTTTAGAACCTTCCAACTCAAGTCTAAAGCATGAATTGGGGTAATTTATCCAATTTCGGAGGCCAATTTGAATAATTCAGACATCTCAGATAGAGGCATCGACGTAAATAAGTGAGATCTCGCGGGGTTTTTCAAATTGAAACAAATCCCCTATGATCGAAAATATAGTTTGATTATACGCAAAACACTTATAACCGAAATATAACTTCGGTTACAAGTGAATTATGTTTAACCGATATTATATTTTAGTTCAAATTCTGTTATGGCCATGTGCAAATGATGATGTGGCCTAACAAACAAAGATTCGCCAGATATTTTAGAGTGAATCGAAATATTATTTCGGTAAAAGACATTTCACACGTGCCCGAAATATGTCCTCGGTTAACCATATAAAGCTTATGACTGAAATAAAATTTTGGTTACATATATTTGTCCTTTACCCGAAAGTTAATTTCGGTCAGAATATGGAAAAATCTTTTGTACTTTCAAATTTCAAACTTGTGTAATTTGAGATGTCTACAGTTGGAAGCGCAGTGAACAATAGGGTTTGGGGGCAGTATGGTAAAGGGTATTTTTGGAATTTCAGAAATATCGGGTTTAGGGTTGGTATATATATATTGATGTAACCCTAATTGATGTTTTTTATAGTGGAAAATTTTTCCATACACAATGGATGTAGGCACATCGCCAAACCACATAAATATACGTGTTCTTGTTCTTATTCTTCTCTCTATTTTCTTTACTATTCAGATTGCACGATTCTCAACACTTAATTTGTAAATTCTATGCTATGGCTGCTTATGTTGTCTTTTACAAGAGCAAATGGTTATCTGTTATCTTTTGTTATGGTTGTTTTGGTAAAGCAAAACTTTCTTTAAGTTTTAAAGCAAATGCTAAGATTGTTTCATAAAAATGACAATACTAATAAAAGAAAAGGATATCTTAAAAAAAATAATGATTAAATATATATTACAATCATATTATATGTGTATTATTTATTTATTTATTTTTTGCCTTTAAAAAGATGAAAACCATAAATACAATTATTACTCTTTATCAGGTTCACATGGTAATAATTTTAAATCGGCTGATTCTGCTTCTCTTATGAAGCTTTGGATAAATTATGGTAGATCATGAGAATTGTGACAAAATTCTAATCACGATACTACATCGTCAATTGTATATAAATAATTGACGTATTTGTAAATAAATTATAACGTAATTGTATATCTTTATTCTAGTGATTGCTCATTAGGAATGACCATCTTAGCAATAAGTTGGTGTTCCTGGGGTTTGAGCCCTTAAATTTTAAGGAAAATAAGGTTGGGCGCTTGTGTCCCATGGGTTGAAAGCCCCTAAAACCATGATGTACACATGGAATTATGAGAGTCTGATCCCCGTTGTATTAAAGTGGGATCCAAAGGCGGTTGATCTTAGCCAAAAGTTCGATTGCTCTAGTTGATGGGCTTGACCGTAATTCCGGTTAGATTTGACGTAAAAATCATTAGAATAAGGACCCCTATATAATACATAATTGATTGTCACTGATACTTGTACACTTAAATAAATTACTGTGACGATTCTGTTAAATTAAAGTAACTCCTCTTACTGGGATGTGAGCTCACCCCTTTGTAGAAATAAACAATTTCAGGTTAGTTGCAGGACTAGAATCTGAAGAAGCTTGAGTGAAAGTTTCTTGAAGTTCTTTGGCCAATAGTTTAATTTTTTTTATTAACAATTTGGACTTGGATGTCATATCATTAAGGATTTTGTTTATTTCAGTTGGAATTGTTAAATTGAAGTTTTTAAATGTTATGGTAGGTAGTTTGGAGAAATTTACTTGGATTTTATTAGGTATTATTAATGTCATCTTTGGAATTTTGTTATTCCTTGCAATTAATGTTGTTGGTATCTTTAAGTCATGTTTTGATGCTTTATGATCATACTACTTTATGTGACCAAAGACCGGCGTGTGACAATTTCTCTTCTCTTTCTAGAGTTTCTCTCTCTAGAACCTTCTTTCTAGACTTTCTTTTAAATCATTCCTTTCTCTAAAACTCTCTTTTAGAGAATTTTATCTCTTTATAATTCTCTTTCTAGAAGATTTTCCTCTCTTGGATTCTTTTCTGGACTGTTTTCTCTCTCTAAAATTCTCTCTTTAGGATTTTCAATAGATTTTCTTTCTCTAGAGCATTCTCCTCCTTCTATAGTTCTCTTTTTCTCTCTCTAGGCATTTCCCTTTTGAGTATTCTCTCTCTATAACCTTATCTCTAGATTTTCTCTTTAAAGCATTCCTCTCTCTAAAATTCTCTCTAGAACCTTCTTTTTCTCTATCTAGAGCATTTCCTCTCTGTCTAGAATATTATTTATAAAATTTCTCACTCTAGAGCATTCCACTCTCTTTCTAGAATTTTCTGGGATGAAATCATTTGCCACATGAGCTTGTGGCTGATATTGCAATGTGAAAGCCTGTGAGATGTTACCACATGCAACATCTCATGGCCTATGTTTTTCAAAGTGAAAACACACTTTCACATTGAAAAGAAAACCACAGGCCGTGAGCATGCAGCATCTCATAGCTACTGCAATGTCTGTCGTAGGTTCCTTTGGCAGACGAGTCACTTCATTGGACCCCATTTCGTTTCTTTGCTTCTCCTTCCATTTCCTTTTTCACATTATGCTTTACTTTTTGTGACCATCCACAAGAACGATCCTTTTCCTTTTTACATTATGCTTTACTTTTTGTGACCATCCATAAGAATAAAATAACGGGATTCATAACTTGCTGACATTTAGCATGAAGAAATCAATTGTGAAAACTAGTCGCAAGGTTGGTCACTTTGCCTTCCCGTTGTGCTACACACACAGAACACATATAGGATATGGAATACGTCTAGATATGCTGCGATATTGCTTTACTTTTTTTACTCATTTTATACCATTGAAACAAGTCAACACTTTAATTACCAGTTTCATGCATTATGCCCAAATGTCACTCCTCACATTTAGTCTCTGATTTTTCTTTTCTTTTCTCATTCTTCCCGTTGGTAATTGCAGGAGACAACAGTTTCCAAATCCAGCTTGGGTTGATATTGAGATGATGAAAAAAAAGGGTGACAAGCTTTGCTTCGATGTCACTCCAAATTTGGTGTAAATCGGAGAGACAGCAGCTTAAAAGTGTTTGGTTATTGGCTCTAGATAAATGATTCAGTGTTCAAAAAATTTTGCAAATCAAGTGAAATAGGTTTGCAGTAGTTTCTCGTCTTCTCCTTGTCTTGTTTAGACAGACGATTAGGGTCCTTTTAAATATTTTCAACGAAGATAGAAATGTTGTTGTGAAGGTGCTGTTAAGTGGAGGAAAAAGGCGCGCGGATCCTCTGTGAAGCGCATCGCCTGTGAAGCAAAGGCATCCTCTGTGAAGCGCAATCCAACGGACCAGAATAAGCGAAGGTTATAATAGTAATTTTGATCCAAACGCTTAAAAAACTATTAAAACTCTCCTCGGCTCTCTCCTCGGCAATCTCCTCGTCTCGATGAAAACGTGCGAAACATAGTATTTAATTTTGGATCCTCTCCACGTCCGCAACGTGCGAAACATATTATTTATTTTTGGATCCTCTCCACGTCCGCGCTTTACCCGACATTGCGCCATTTCTGGACCTTCTTCGTCTTCGTCTTCGTCATCCTCATCGCATACGAAAGGGACAGGATCATACTCCATTTGCTTCACAGAGGTTTCCCTTTCTTACAAACGCGCGCGCCCACTTGACGAAAGAAAGGGACCACCACCATCACAAGAACTTTGTAATTGAGGGACCACCACGACAGCCACCAGCCTCATTGAAAGACGACTGTAAGTCGTTATTTAATTTTATAATATAATGAGTCAATGACCAAATGTATCATAAGGAGCCATGGGTACCAGGCGAAATAAGCCAAAGGTACTGCTCCAAATAACGATGGGTACCTTCCGAGTTAAGCTTTAGGTACGCCCGAAGAGCTCCCCAAAAAACATTTTCGTAGTCAACAAATAAACCTAAGGTACCCCACAAATCAGATTAAGGTACCCCACTCTTAGCCCAAGGTACCACATATAAGCCTAAGGTAGCTCCCATATAAACCTAAGGTACCCCATGGTAAGCCAAACCCACTCACGAAAATTAGCCTAAGGTACCCCCTAAACCTACAGTACCCACAATATAAGCCCAAGGTATCCCCAATATAGGTCTAAGGTACTTCCTGAAATCGTGATTCGGCGATTTGTCCTGAGACCTAATCGCTACGAAACAGAGACAATGTTTCACTGCTTACAGTTAATCGCAAATCTGCGATTCGTCGTCTGATTAATCGCCGCACCTAATCGCCAGGTCACGATTAATCCTGTACTTAATCGTGATGAAAATCTTGGGAAGTAAGGCTTAGATTCCTCTCCCCTCCCCAATTAATTCATAATTGGTGGGTTACTCAAGGCTTAGGGGGCTGGTACCTAAGGCTCACTTGTTTGTACCAAGGCATTTTTGGGGTGTACCTAGAACATTTTGGGTGGGGGTGGGGGGGAGGATATTTGGGGATACCCAAGGCTTATTTGTGGGGTACGAAAGCCTTATTTTGTTGGGGGTACCGAAGGCTTAATTGGGTTTTGGTAAGCCAATTTGTAGGTGTACGTAAACCAATTTAGGGGACCTATTTGTGGGTACCCAATTCTTATTTGTGGGGTACAAAATGCATATTTGTGGGGTACGTAAGGCGTATTTCAATTTACATTTTGATTTTATAGATGGCACATGTAAATAGTCACATTGCAAAGTTTTTTTTATCAATTTATGTATTTATTTGTAGATAAATGGCACCAAGCGGGGAAGGAGTTCACAATAGATGTAGTCCTCAACGACTTCTAAAAATTATCAAAAGGTTGAACGAGTCCCAGAAGCTAGCTGTTAGAGAAATTGGGCTGGGAAGCCTTCTGGATATGACGATTAAACACTGTTATAAGGGCAACATTGTGTCCTTATTGGCTTCATTTGATCCCGAAAAATGTTGCCTTGAAGTAAGTGGAAGGACGTTTGAGATATCACCTCCTGATGTTCAGCGGATATTGGGGGTGACCTCTGCCGGGGAGAGTATAGAAATCGATGAGGTGGAAAATGACCTCACAGAATTAAAGAAAATGTATTGTGATGATAAAGGTAAGATACCTTTAGGAGAGCTGGAGAGAAGACTGCAAGAGAAGGAGACGGCGGATGAAGATTTTTTGAGGCTTTTTGTATTGCTTGCATTGGGCTCATTTTTATGCCCTCAAGCTAAGCCGGAGGCCAGCACAAAGTTCTTAAATCTCATAATGGATATGGAGGGACTCCGTACCCTCAACTGGTCGAAGTTGGTTCTTGATTGGCTCATTGCTGCAATCCGCCGATACAAGGAGAAGCACCAAATATATGTCGGTGGTTGTTTGGTTTTTCTAAAGGTAAATTATTGTTATACACACATTTCATATATTTGGTATGCTTAAATTGTAATGGAAGAAATGTTTAATCAATCGCAGATGTTCTATTATGAATGCTTGCGCATGGATGGGAGCGCGATAGAGTTGGATGCAACAGCTCCTCTCATCACCGTGTGGAATGATGAGGATGTGTTGGAAAGGGAGAAAGAAGGAAAGGAAAAGGACATGAATATTCCGGAACATATTGACTATGAAAATGTTCCGGAGTCCGATAAATCAAAGGGGAGGAAGAAGGTATATTATATTGTATTGTATTTATATTTTCGAATAGGGGGTACTCAATATGAATATTCATTATACGTACATGGACATAAATTTTACTTGATTATGTGTTTTAGGAGGATAAACTGAGGGCAGCGATAAAGAAACTAACAAAGGTAGTTGCTGCCCTTCAGCGTGAGGTAGCCAAATCCTCGAGATTGAAGGCTTTGGAGAAGGAGGTAATGGAAATCGGTTTTTGTCATTATTCATTATAAGTTCCAGATCTTATAGAAATGCAAATGTTTGTGGCTTGATTTGTTTAGGTGGAGAGATTGAAGTTGATGATAAGCAATCTTGGAGTAGGGCAAGCTGAACTAAGAGAGATGGTTCTCGAGCTTGTTGGATATGCTCGTGACTACCGAAGCTACCCTACCCCTGAATGTCCACGTGAACCATTTGAGGTTCCAGTGAACGTTGCTTCTGCACCGGAGGGCCCTTGCCCGGTGTCGCCGATGGAAGATATTGAACCTAGGGCGGAATGTATCCCGGATCCAACAGCGGGAGAATATGAAGGTTCAATCGTTCCATTTCAACCCGTTGAGGCTCCGAGATTGAAACGAATGAAGATTCCCGGCAAGGCAAAAAGGAGTCCTTTTACAACCATCACCGGGGAGAAAAAGAAGAGGGCCAGAAAGAGTAAGCAACCGCTCGATGCCGAGAGGCCAACGCAAACGGTAAGTAGTATATAATTGGATGTCTAATTGCATGTCAACCATTCATGTAAAACTTTACCATAGTAGATTGAAGAGCAATATTGTCGATGTAATGATCATCGTGTGACCTACATGAAATATATTTCAGGTACCATCTTACGATGATGATAGTGCGGAGGCTAGGTTGTTGCCGGATCTGAACACTGCAGATCCGTCCATAGAGCCATTGGTATGTTTGTTCTCAGTTTTTCTAAAGGAATTGTTTTTGTTTTTCGGTTAGAATTAGGTTGACAGCCATATATTCATTTTTTGGAATTTTTAATAAACTTGTAGGCAAGCGAACCAGCGGATGCATCTTCTAGTAGGACGCCTGTGGATGCTGGAAGCGCGGTCTGCAACTATGCATTCCGTGAGGACCTCGATCCAGAGTAAGTACTTTCGCATATTTATGTTTGACGCGTTGTTGCTTTGTAAATTGTTGTGTATGGTTTGACTGTTTCTTTTGTGGGATATATATGTAGCGAGGTTTTGGTGAGATTCTTTGATGTCTTCATTGCCCGCGGTGAGTTCGAATGTTTGAAGCCTGAGAAATGGGTTACCAACTGGGTAGGAGTCTAACAACCTAAGTATCTTGTCAGATCGCATAAATATTTGGATTCTTAGATTTTATTTTTTTCTATGTAGATCTTGGATTGCTACATGCGGATGCTGAATTTCCAGGAACAGCAGGTTGGAGGCCCATGTTACTTCTTCCTGTCAGATATTGGGGTAATTATTACGACATTCTTCAAAAGAATTTGACACTGTCTGTAATACTCCTGTTGAACCTATATTATAACTTTTCAGACTTTTTGCGCGGCAGAAGAAAACCGAGAACTTACCAGACTTAATGATCAATTTGATCCATCGTACCTACTGAATATAGTGAACTACAAAATGGTAAGCTTAACTCACCATTGTTGCTGGGATCTTTTAATAGGGTAGGGCTAATAAATATGTTTGTATGCAGTTGTTTTTCCCTATATTGGAGCAAGAACATTGGTACATGTGTGTTGTTGACATGAATAAAAAGAAAGTCTTTTTTTTGAACTCGATGAAGGTGTGGAGAACCCGTGAAGTTCTCACTGGAGTGGTAAGTGATCAGCGTAATAATTTCTTGTGTCACTAATGTTGTTATTAAGTATCAATTTTTATATTTCAGCTAAAAGCAGTAGATATTATATGCACCTGGCAATGGGAAAAGCAAGTTTTAGTAAGCAAATTTCCAAGGACGAAAGCAGATGCTCTTAAGCTTCCTCGGCAAGGCAACCCGTACGTTTTCCACCTATTCCTTCTTTTCTATACTTACTACGATATGATATTAATAGCATTAACTTGTACTCGCATCTTTTGTAGCAATGACTGTGGAATCTTCGCCATGAAGTTCGCCGCTTTCTGGAGAAGAGAACTTTCTCCTCGATTCACGCAGGTACGCTACAACTCCTAACCTATCCAGTTGTGTTTTCAAAAGCTCCAAATGATCACATTATTAATATAGTTTTGTTAATTTTGAATAGAATGATATTCCGGGCTTCAGAATAGAATTCATATACTAGGTGTTGGGATGGGAGCAGGAAGTTGGTGAAGAGGTTATCCCATCCCCTCCCGGTAAATGCTGAACTAATAGACTCGGGGAAGTCTTCTAGAATAACCCCTCTTTCAAGCAAGATTTGTTTGTGGCTGACATCATTCTCGTACAGCTTCTTGGCCTGCCGATCGATGAAGATTGAATTATCAAATGAATCAATCCTGCGTTTCTTATTGGCTGTCCTGGAGGATTTCTTAGGTTTAGAAGATGAGGCTCTGGTCTTAGGGGCCATCTAAGATTTCAGAAGAAGAGAGGAAGAAAAATAAATATGCACAAAACAACACATAGCAAACGATAATGTTAGACACAGAAAAGATGAGTGCTACCGAATGCAAATAATATAGAATGTGAATAATATGAATAATTGTGTGGAAAAAACCCACTCCCTATATACATAAAAAAAAAACCCCAACACTTGAGGAAAAAGTGCAGGCGTTATTCACGCGTCAGGGAGATAACAATAGGGATGTGTACTTGTCAAAGGCTTATAGGAAAAGTGAATAGTAACTTGATTGCAACCGATAATATAAACCATTCCGACGAAGATAAACCAAAATGTACCTCTTGAAGACATTAGAATAAACACATAGATCGGAAACCCTAAATGAACAAATTAATACCCTAATCGTAACATATAAAATCAAAGCAGTAAAGTTCGTAAAGCATCTCGTAAGTCCTACGAACCAGAAATATAGGCTTTGGAACTCTTCCAGAAGAGAAGTGGTACCCACCCTGAGAAGACTTTATCGCAATGAAGATGAAGCGCTTCGGATGGCTTTGATTCGCATGGACGAAATAACGCGCCAGACCTGTTTCTTTGTAAATATAGGCAAACGCCCGAACGCACGCGCCCAGCACGTGCGCGCGTTGATATTAAATATGTGCCAAAACATAAGGAATTCTTCAAAGGGTACCTTCGGTTTATGATTGGGGTACCCCAGGCAAAATGTGGGGATACCTCATGCAAAAACACGGCGGTACCCAAACCCGAAGCGAACGTCCGAGCGTTCACGAGAACGTGCGCGCGTTGATATTAAATATGTGTCGTCCCCAGAGCCTCTTAACTTTTTTAAAGTGTCCCAACGGGTTTTGTTCACGAGAACGTCCGAGCGTTCATGTATGTACATTTGTATATGTGTGTACACATGATTGTACACATGTGTGTACATGTGCACACATGTACATGTATATATGTGTACACATGTACCCAGGTCTGTACATGTGTACACATGTACATGATATATGTGTACACAAGTACATGTTCTTTAACGTGTACATGTACGGACATGTGTGCACATGCACACACATGTCTACATCTGTTCAAATGCATGTAAATGTACATGTATGTGTACAAATGTACACACATGTACATGTGTGCTCATATTGACATGTGTAAGCGTGTACACATGCACACACATGGGCACATGTGTGTACACACACGCACATGTGTACACATATACATATGTGTAAATGTGTACACAGATGACAATGTCCATGTGTACATTTGTAAGGTACATCAGCAAACAAGCCAGAGGTACCCCCAAATGATAACTTACGGTAGGGACAATTACGAAAACAAGTACGTCATAGGTACCCCACATAAAACGTGGGTACCCCAACAATAACATGACGGTACCCCACACGTAAGGCGAAGGTACCATATATAAGGAATTACTAGGAAACATTAACGCGCGGACGTTAAGGTCCAACGCGCGCGCGTTAAAGCTATTAATGCGCGTCCGACAGCTGTCTAATTCGGCAGGAACGTTCGCGCGTCCATGACCAACGTCCGCGCGTTGACGTCTCTTCCACTTTCCTTCTACAGCGTACCTTCGCTTTTAAAACAGGGGTACCTTCGTATTATATCCTTGGGTACCCCCCTAATATTTGGGGGTACCTGTGTCCTACCATAATTTACGCTCCTGTGCTTGTACATACATGTGTACAAATACATGAAAGCAGCCGATACACATCAAAAAATGTAATAACACGTGTGCACAGATGACAATGTCATAGGAACCCCAACTAATACGTGGGTACCCAAGGATAGGGAATGAAGCTACCCCACACGTAAGGCGAAGGTACCATATATAAGGAATTACAAGGAAACATTAACGCGCGGACGTTAAGGTCCAACGCGCGCGCGTTAAAGCTATTAATGCGCGTCCGACAGCTGTCTAATTCGGCAGGAACGTTCGCGCGTCCATGACCAACGTCCGCGCGTTGACGTCTCTTCCACTTTCCTTCTACAGGGTACCTTCGCTTTTAAAACAGGGGTACCTTCGTATTATATCCTTGGGTACCCCCCTAATATTTGGGGTACCTGTGTCCTACACTAATTTACGCTCCTTTGCTTGTACATACATGTGTACAAATACATGAAAGCAGCCGATACACATCAAAAAATGTAGTAACACGTGTGAACAGATGACAATGTCATAGGAACCCCAATTAACACGTGGGTACCCAAGGATAGGGAATGAAGCTACCCCACACGTAAGGCGAAGGTACCCAATATGAGGAATTACTAGGAAACGTTAACGCGCGGACGTTAATGTCGAACACGCGAGCGTGAAAGTTATTATTGCGCGTGTGACAGCTCTCTTCTTCGGCCGGAACGTTCGCGCGTTAGAGACCAACGTCCGCGCGTTAACGTCTGTAGCCCTTTCCTTCTACTCGGGTACCTTCGTTTTAACCCTGGGGTACCTTCGTATTATATCTTGTGCTACCTTAGGTTTAAGTGGGGTACCGGTGGGCTACCCTAAGATATGCTTCGGTACATGTGTACAAATACATACAAGCAAGCCTATACACATCAAAGAATGTTCTTACATTTGTGCACACAAGTACACATTTTCCTGTGTGCGTGGGTACACGTACATGTACATGTGTACACACATTTACCTGTACCTGTGCACACACATGTAGATGTTTACAAATGTACACACATGGGCACATGTTTATACACATATACATGTGTAAACATTGGTACATGTCTACTCATATATAAATGCACATGTACATGTATATATGCGTGCACACACATGTACACATGTGTATATGTGTAAACATGGAGATGTATATATGAGTAGACATGTTCACATGTGTATCTGTGCACACATGTATATGTGTGTAAACATGTTCCCATGTGTGTACAGGTATAAACATGTACATGTATGTACAAAGGTAAAGGTACATGTGTGTACACATGTACATGTACATACATGTTTACACATGTACACATGTATGGACATGCACAGAAGCGTATATTAGGGTTGGCCACAGGTACCCCAATTAAAACAAAGGTACCTCAATATATAATACGAAGGTATCCCGGCTTCAAAACGAAGGTACCCAGTAGAGGGTAAGGGGGACCGACGTTAAGGCGCGGACGTTGGTCTCTAACGCGCGAACGTTTCGGCCGAAGAAGACCGTTGTCGCTTTATCAGCTTTAACGCTCGCGCGTTTGACTTTAACGTCCGCGCGTTAACTTTTCTTAGTAATTCCTCATATTGGGTACCTTCGCCTTACGCATGGGGTACCTTCATTCCCTATGCTTGGGTACCAACGTAGTAGTTGGGGTTCCTATGACGTACTTTTCTTCGTAACTGTGCCTAACCATACATTTGTACACATACATGTACATTTATATGCATTTGAACAGATGTAGACATGTGTGTACATGTGTACTCATATATGTGTAAACATGTACATTTATATATGAGTAGACATGTACCAATGTGCACACATGTAGATGTGTGTAAACATGTGCCCATGTGTGTACATTTGTAAACATGTACATGTGTGTACACAGGTACAGGTACATGTGTGTACACATGTACATGTACATACATGTTTACACATGTACATGTGTGTACACAGGTACAGGTACATGTGTGTACACATGTACATGTACATACATGTTAACACATGTACACATGTGTACATGTACACACATGTCTGTACATGTCTACAAATTTCTGTACCTGTAAACATGTACTTGTGTACATGTACGTATACCCACGCACACACATGTGTGTAATTGTGTACACGCATGTAAGTACATTCTTTGATGTGTATAGGCTTGCTTGTATGTATGTGTACACAAGTAGACACATGTACCGAAGCGTATATTAGGGTAGGCCACAGGTACCCCACTTAAACCTAAGGTACCACAAAATATAATATGAAGGTACCCAGGTGTTAAGGCGAAGGTACCCCAGTAGAAGGAAAGGGCAACAGACGTTAACCCGCGGATGTTGGTCTCTAACGCGCGAACGTTCCGGTCGAAGAAGTGAGCTGTTGCACGCGCATTAATAACTTTAACGCTCGCGCGTTCGACATTAACGTCCGCGCGTTAACGTTTCCTAGTAATTCCTCATATTGGGTACCTTCGCCTTACGTATGGGGTAGCTTCATTCCTTATCCTTGGGTACCCACGTTTTAGTTGGGGTTCCTATGACATTGTCATCTGTGCACACGTGTTATTACATTTTTTGATGTGTATCGGCTGCTTTCATGTATTTGTACACATGTATGTACAAGCACAGGAGCGTAAATTAGTGTAGGACACAGGTACCCCCAAATATTAGGGGGGTACCCAAGGATATAATACAAAGGTACCCCTGTTTTAAAAGCTAAGGTACCCTGTAGAAGGAAAGTGGAAGAGACGTCAACGCGCGGACGTTGATCATGAACGCGCGAACGTTCCTGCCGAAGAAGACAGCTGTCGGACGCGCATTAATAGCTTTAACGCGCGCGCGTTGGACCTTAACGTCCGCGCGTTAATGTTTCCTAGTAATTCCTTATATATGGTACCTTCGCCTTACGTGTGGGGTACCGTCATGTTATTGTTGGGGTACCCACGTTTTATGTGGGGTACCTATGACGTACTTGTTTTCGTAATTGTCCCTACCGTAAGTTATCATTTGGGGGCACCTCTGGCTTGTTTGCTGATGTACCTTACAAATGTACACATGGACATTGTCATCTGTGTACACATTTACACATATGTATATGTGTACACATGTGCGTGTGTGTACACACATGTGCCCATGTGTGTGCATGTGTACACGCTTACACATGTCAATATGAGCACACATGTACATGTGTGTACATTTGTACACATACATGTACATTTACATGCATTTGAACAGATGTAGACATGTGTGTGCATGTGCACACATGTCCGTACATGTACACGTTAAAGAACATGTACTTGTGTACACATATATCATGTACATGTGTACACATGTACAGACCTGGGTACATGTGTGTTCTTGTTTGCACACATGTAAATACATTGTTTGGTGTGTACCGGCTTGCTTGTATGTATGTGTACACATGTATGTACATGCATAGACGCGTATATTATGGTTGGCCCCTGGTACCCCAATTAAAACTAAGGTACTGCACTATATAATACGAAGGTACCCCGGTTTCAAAACGAAGGTACCCGGTAGAGGGTGAGGGGAACAGAAGTGAACGTGCGGACGTTGGTCTTTAACGCGCGAACGTTCTGGCCGAAGAAGATCGTTGCCGCTTTATTAGCTTTAACGCTCGCGCGTTAACTTTAACGTCCGCGCGTTAACTTTTCTTAGTAATTCCTCATATTGGGTACCTTCGCCTTACGTATGGGGTACCTTGATTCCCTATGCGTGGGTATCCACGTATTAGTTGGGGTACCTATGACGTACTTGGCATGTGTACACATGTCTGTACGTGTACCCACGCACACACATATATACCTGCGTTTATATGTGTGTGTGTTCCTGTTTGCACACTTGTAAGTACATTTTTTGTTGTGTATCGGCTGCTTGTATGTATTTGTACACATGTATGTACAAGCACAGACGCGCATATTAGGGTAGGCCACAGGTACCCCAGTTAAAACTAAGGTAGCCATTGATATAATAAGAAGGTACCCCTGTGTTACAGGTAAGGTACCCCGTAGAAGGAAAGGGGCACAGACGTCAACGCGCGGACGTTTGTCTTTAACGCCCGCACGTTCCAGATTAAGAGGACAACTGAAGCGCGCGCTTTCTGAAGGACCTTTCGCGCGCTATTGTATGGGGTACCTTCATATGTTTTTTTGGGTACCTGCGTTTTATGTGGGGTACCCATACAGTACCTGGCTTCTTAATTGTGGCAACCGTAAGGCATTATTGGGGGGCACCTTTGGCTTTTTTCCTGATGTACCTTAGAATTTTTTGAGGGGTGCCGTGGTCGTATTTCTTGGGTTACCTCGCTACAACTCTGTGCTATTGGTTCTCTCTTCATGGGGTCACGTTTTGGAAAACTTTGCACAGTACCTTGGGCTTAAGTCTGGGGTAGCATGGCCTTCTTTAGGGGGTACTCAGATTTGTATGTATTGAAGGTTCAAAAATACGTGCACATATCTTACATGAGTCACATTCATAACGTGACATGAATGTTATAAACTCTCACATCATTCAATACCTTTCCCATGATTTCTAGACACATTATTATATCATAAAAATATAATATTTTCATACAGCAAGTCGCTGTTTCATCAGGGTTAGGTCCCATGCGTAATCGGAACATGGCGATTAAGCATGCGATTAATCTATTGATTTGTACGACTAATCGTGCGGCCGTATGTATTATTTGTATGCGCACAAGCGAGGGTTTATGTTTGGGTGTATAAATAGAGGGTTTCGCTCCACTTCGTACTCACGAGTAATCTAGGGTTTCCTATGCATGGGTCCCCTTATTCCACTGTTCTCCTGCTGCCTCTCGCCTCCAAATCACGATTAATCTACGTTATACGCACTTCCTGTTTCTTCCAGGGTTCTCCAAGCCTGTATACTCTCCAACTCAAGGCCAAATATACGGGGTTTACGGTTTGGCTCCACCAAGTTTCCACTGTGAGTTGTGTCGAACATTGTTTTGTTCTCTGTCATTTTCTCAAATCATGCCTCGAACAAAGAATTCTAGCATGCGCCATAAGAGGAGAAGGGATAGGACTCCTGCACCTGCAAGTCCCTCATTATCTTCCGGCTCTCATTACAGCCCTTCTGAGACAGAGGAACCCAATCCCTCTCAGTCTACCATCCACAGGGAGCCTTATTCTCCTGATAATTCATCGTCTGCACCTTCTGAAGCCGAGCAGATTCGGCAGCGACCCTTGATTGTTGAGAAACCGGTTCTTAGATCATGTTTAGAACCATATGGTATTGTACAGATTCTGGAAGCTGTTGGTTGGTCCGGCATTCTAGATTGGGGGGATGCTGCCAACTCCTCGACTGTTGCTCAACTTTATGCCGGATCCCGTAACTTGTCCACCCCTCCTTTTCGTCAGCCTGCATTTGAGATCAAAGTGGCAGACTCTACATATACTGTCACACCTGACTTGATAAGTGATCTAATGGGTATACCTAGATCAGAGATCCGTTTCCTGAACCCACCAACGCAAGAGGAACTTGCTGAGGCCACTCAATGTCTGTGTGGGATTGATGCACCATGGAAAAAGACTGTGCTTCAAGCTAATCAGCTCTTCCCTGCGTATAGAATACTCCATCTCATCTTCACATTCAATGTCTATCCTAGGTGCGGTAATAAGTTCGAGCTGACCAAGCCCATGGTCTTCCTTCTCTACCGTCTCATTACTCGGACGCGCCTTTGTCTGCCCACATTCATTTGCAGACATATATGTCAAGTTGTCCATTCATCTCGTCCCAGAGCCCTTCCGTTTGCCTATCTTATGACCAGGATTGGGATGAGGTTTGGTTTACGTGGACCTCCTGATTCCATGGTTATTTCAAGGCAATTTTCACAGATGAATCTAAATCAAATGCAACTTGCACCTTTGCACCACCACTGTCACGCGGCTCAGAGATCCGAAGAATCAATGGCGCACCAACAGCAGCCACAACAAAGAGAGGAAGCAGAGCCAGCACAACCTTCGTCATCACATCCTCGTCCACCCACTTCTCAACCCAGCTCTTTCAAGACATATTCACGACGTGGACCGTCGTCAGAAGCCTTTCGTAGGCTTAGCCAAGATGTTGGAGAGATTCGAGAGGATTTTGGCAGTCTACGACGTGATTTTGGAATGTTTCAGGAATCTATCACTCATGAAGTTGGTGGACTAAAGAAGCTGGTCAAGAAAGCCGTGAAGATAGTGACTCATCTCTTCACTTGCTCCACTCAGCAGACTCCATCCCTCCCACCACTTCCCGGGTCTGATGACGATGACATTGCACCATAGTGTGCTGATTTTAGACGTACTTCTATGTTTTGGATATAAATGTCTTTATCTCAACGCAACTCAGATGTGTAGAATGTACTCATTTCCCATAGTAAAAGTATTCGTAATTACAGCATCATAATCCTCTGTTGTTTCCATTTGATATAACTTTGTCCATCAATCTACTCCGAATCAGTTCCTTCTTTGAAAAGATGATTGGCGGTGCACCGTAGGCCTCATTTGGGGGCTACCTAAGGCATCATTGGGGGGATTCCTTGAGGACAAGGGCATAATTACAGGGAACAAAGTGGTACGTTAGGAAGTAGGAAGAATTTCCTTATAACGCGCGGACGTTACGAACCAACGTTCGCGCGTTGAAATCTCAATCACCAATTCGTACTGCAACGTTCGGGCGTTGATATCCCAGGTACGCGCGTCATGCTATTTGTGCAGAGGGTACCTTGCGCTTATTTGTGGGGTACCTAAAGCATGATTGTGGGTACCTAACGCGTAATCTACGGTACCTAAGGTCCAGATGGGTGGGTTCTTATTGTTGTTTCAGGGGATACCTTAACTCTTCAGTTGGGGTGTACAAAATTTATATATTGGGGGGTTTTGGGAGCCATTATGGGTGGCGCCTAAGGGTTGATGTTGGATGTACCTGTGTTATTAATGGGGGAACCTTATTTTTATTTGGGATGTACTTGCAAGAGGAACAGAAAGAAGCTCTGAAAATATTAACCAATTAACAGAACTAAATAATTAACTCAAAATTGCGATTCTCATTCCACTGGAAGTATACATTTGGTACATACACATCCTTGTACAATTAGAAAAAATGAACACTTACATTGCACTACAAGAACAATATAATTACAGGACTAACACTGTCAACACATTCAATACACACAATTCACTCCCCATTTCTTGTCGTACCAATATACAAAAGAATCACAAATCTCCAGGGAAATGATCTAAATCTCCTTCTTGACGATATACGCTCCCATCTCGACTATAAACTCCTGGAGATCTCCCTACAGTAGAGCTTGAACAGGAGCCAAATTGATTCTGGCCAACAGTATTGCTTGAGTTGGATTCTTGGAATATGTTTGGACTCATTGATTCCTGTCATTAATGGAATGTCATTGCAAAGCATTGAAAGTCTTCAAAAAGTATTGAAGAGTAGGATCTTCTAGAAAATATACCCGCAGTAGCTGTGTGTAAGTACCAGGTTGTTGGAATGGAGACAAAATTGCATATTCAGCCATAGGATATGTTCTCGATTGCATTCCCGTCACCACTCCATCTGTTCGAAACTGATGAGAGGCCTATGGAATACATAAAATTCATAAAAAATAAGAAATCCCCCATAAAACCATAATCATGATATGATAAAACAAATACATTAGTATGAGGTAAGTATTATACCATTGTCTCACTCCATCCAGAGCTTTGACTTGCATATTGTGTTTGTGGTGGAGTTTGAGTCTGAATTGTATTTGCCGTTTGAGCTGGTCTGTCATGGTTCCTCTTGCTCTTTGGAGCCCTTTCTGAAAAATGTTTTGGTCGACGTCCACTACGACCTCGACCCGGCTTCCTCTTCAGTCCAGCAACGGTGATTTGGATATTTTCAGATAAATTCTCTCCTTCATTCACATCCACTGTGCTCGGAGGCTTGTTCTTCAGCACATTTCCAACTTCAGTCATTAAAATGGCCAGCCCATTCGCAGCACATTCATATGCCTCGAAAGTTTCGGCAGCAATTGCTGATAATTTAACGGCATTATGGCAAAGTTCTCTGTACCGTTTAACCAAGGACAGCTTTGCCACTTCCTCATCTGACATACGACTATAACTTGGGCTGCAACCCTTTGCATCCTTTGTCCACCGCTTTAATATGTATTGACTTGGGATCCTCTTAATATTTCGCATGTCAAGTACTTTGAGTGCATGGCTACACAAAATCCCAACAAATTCAAACTTACGGCAACTGCATTTCAACATATCATCCTCAGTGTTAACTGTAACAACATGCCCTCGAGGATTATCAAATAAGCTAACTTTATAGATTTTGTATGTCTCAGTATGTGAAGTCTCATTAACAACAAGATTCTGAGCTTTTGCATATTCCGATTGAAAAATCTCAAACAGCTTCGGTGTGTATACCTCCCTTCCATGCTTTAATATGATGATTTCCGCCATCATTCTTGGAATACGCTGGCTCATATTATAATTGTCTTCCTGTTCCTTGTAACGGATATCATCCAAAAGCCTTGCAAAATGCTGGAAAAAACACGAGACGTCCATGTTGTACTTCGTGTATTTCTTTAACCGGCTGTTGAAGCTTTCACTCAGTTGGGTGCTCTTCATGTCAGCACAAAATGTAGTTCTTCCATATACAAGGGCCCATTTCTCCTTTATCTTAAATATGCCCTTCAGCCACTCATTGTCTTGGAGATAGTATTTTTGAATCATTGCATCCCACGCTTCCAAGAACTCAGCCTCTTCCTCGTAATCATATATACACCGATTGAAATCAGATGAAAAGGAGGTTCTCGTTTGGAATATGTGACCGAGATGCTTCAATGAATTTTGGTGCAAATGCCATACACATAACCGATGATACGTGTTCGGCAAAACAAAAGCAATTGCAGCTGACATAGCTGCATCTTGGTCTGTCAAGATGGTAACTGGCCCTTTCCCATTCATTGCCTTTATAAATGTTTCAAACAACCAAACAAAGGATGCCTTCGTCTCATCATAAAGCATTGCAGCTCCGAACACTACCATTCGTCTGTGATGGTTGACTCCAACCAATGGTGCAAATGGCCTTTGAGCTTCGTTTGTCCTATAAGTTGTATCAAAACAAACAACATCTCCAAAATTATTGTAGTCTTCTTGCATCTTCCGATCAGCCCAGAAAAAGTTTGTTATTTCATTGTTCTCATCAACTTGTACAGCATAAAAGAAAGACGGATCGTCAATCAGTTGTCCTTCAAAATAAATTAATAACCTTGATCCGTCTCCTACTTTCATTGCTCTCCGTCTGTCACGAATCTGGTTCTTATGGTCAATAGGTAGGAAGCCCAAATTCTCTCTTCCGCCGGCTTCTCTACCCATGAACTCAAAAGCATGCTTTGGTCGTATGCCACTGCTTTCTGCTAATACAATTTCTGCTAATTGCGCCTCTGTAACTTTCCTCTGTGAAGGTAGCATGTGGACCTTACTTGGGGTAACAACCTCATGATTATGCTCGTCCTCAAAGCTCGCTACAAAATACATGCCATTGTCTTGAGCTTTCACACTCATGTGTGCCAAACAACCCGTACGTGTTTCCTTTCTAGGGTTCTTCACATCTTTATCCCGTTTGTCTATTCCCTTCTTCCCTTCTTTATAGCAACAAAACTTCCTACACAACTCCTTACCATCTTTCTGACTTTTCCAGCTCGTACTCTTTCGAATACTGAAGCCCTTCTGTGCTGCATAAGCATTGTAAAATCTATACGCTTCATCGGTAGATGGGAACTCCATTCCCACGGATGGCCTAAAATTTTGAGTATGCCCTTCGCCGTCATCGAACCTTAGTGCTCTTACAACTCTAGGCACTGTATTTATATCCGCTATATCATCACTAACCTCATCTCCACTTAATTGCTCACTTCCACTTGTACAAATGACTTGCTCCATTTGTCCCTACAACATAAAACAGATATTCTACTTAGAATATCATACTAATAACAATATATAGTACCCATGAACATCACAGGGTAACCATTCTCTTCAACCATGTGCCAAGTTGGTGTATTTTGACGGCTTATTACAAAACTTGAGTACGTCGGAATAATTTCTTAATACCTACACACATGGTACCTACGAATTATTTTTACGGTACGCCAAGGGTACGAAGGTGGTACATAAGTTTTGGACCTTCTTCATTCCCATAGGTTTGGTTAAAATAAGATAGAATATACTGGCAACAAATAAAGTCAAAAAAAAGACAAAACATGTCCGCGCGATTAGCCCAGAGATTAATCGTGAGATCCGTGATTAGCATCCACGACTAATCGCCCAGTCAAGATTAGGTCTCGCGATTAATCTCAAGATTAATCGCGACTGTCCCGATTAACTCTCCAGAGAACATGAAGTCTCTGTTTCATCACGATTAAATCCCAGGATTAATCGGTGCCAGACGATTTGGGATACCTACGACAATTTCTTGGGTACCTATGCCTTATTTTGGCTTAATTGGGGGTACCTAGGGCATTATTGGCGGTTTTTTGGTGGGTACCTACAGGTTGTTATTGTGTGTACCTAGGCTTAATTGTGGTGAACCTCACATTTTTTCGGTGGGTACCTAAGGCTTGTTCGGGGGTGGTAATGGCTTATTTGACAGCTGTTTATTTCTGGGCGTACCCTGTCGATGTGTGGCGGCGCGGCATTGTTCGCCCGACCATCATTTCAATTTATTTAAGGTTCCACCATCTTCGGGGGTTGACATTAATGGAAAAGGCCAAAAATCTGTTTATGTACCTGGTTTACATTGGTTGTTGGAGTCTTAAATAGAAACCCATAATGGTGGAGTGAGTGGTGGTCCCTTCTTCTTTAACACTTGGAAGTGGAACTGTGGTAGCTGCCTTCCTTTTCTTCGAAGTGAGAGTAAAGACAGCACCTTTCCCGCCAATGTCGGAGTAAACACAGAAATGTCTGAGTAAGAACAGAGAAAGTTCGGACGTGGACAAGATTATAAGTTAAATAATATAAATGTTTCGCGCGTTTTCGTCTTGCCGAGGAGAGAGCCGAGCAGAGTTTTAATAGTTTTTTAAGCGTTTGGATCAAAATTACTATTATAACCTTCGCTTATTCTGGTCCGTTGGATTGCGCTTCACAGAGGATGCTTTTGCTTCACAGGCGATGCGCTTCACAGAGGATCCGCGCGCAGGAAAAAGAATCCCACTGCCGTGTACAACAATCTGCCACGAACAATGAAAATCTATAATTATATGGTGCAACGTTAATTGTAACTTCACGGGATTCCTTAGCCATGCCCTCTGGGCTTTGCGCACCTTTGAAAATGACAGCACCATGGTCAAATTTTCACCAATCAAAGGAAGTTTTTTATTTCAAATTTTAAATAAAAAGACTTCATTTTCATTCAATGAAAAATATTCTTACGAAAAAACTGCGGTGGTTTGGGTTGGTTTTGGTTTGGAGCTTATTTAGTCGGTTAGGTTTTGCCGTTTTGGTATTTTGCAAAACCGAACCATTGCCATCCAAGTTTTGTCGACTGTTGATAGCAGCCATTTTCGAAAACCTCCACGTGGGAAAATGGGCAATTATTAACGACGAATCTATAAATCTGCCGCTCTGTATTTCGATCTTCTCTTCCTTCGTCCCTCCCTCTCTCTCTCTTTCTCTCCTCTCTCTCTCTCTCTCTCTGTGACGAGGTGTATCTGTCTACCATGTCTCGCAAATGCGTCGTCGAGAAAAAGCTGTTTGCTGGGAGCTGAAACTTAAGTCGGATAACAAGGTAAATTTTTTTAATTAAAGAAGTAGTTTTTGATTTTCACATTGTTTTTAAAAAAACGTTAGCAAACACCCTGCTAGTCCCGGGTTTTGTTCTGTGGAAAAATGTCTTTGAAGAGTCCGCTTCTCGCCCATTGACTACATCAAACCGGATTTTTTTTTAAATGTTTCCAAAACTCTGATAAGTTATGAGAGACTGCATTTTTATAATGTTTTGGCTGCCATGATGTCTATATTTACTGCAATGACATTAGCCCTTCCTTTGAAGTAGGAGAATTTTATTACAAACCTAGAGCTTCAGGCATATGCAAAAGCATTTAATTTTGTGTTAATCCGATTTTGTATGGTATAATTGTTATTGTTTTTTGTCTTATTTTCTTTTGTTTTTTTGGGTGATGTAATGTGTCCTAAGGATTGTTTATGTTTATTAATCATTCTAATATTTACATCTTATTTTAAACTTCATTAATTTTTTTTGCAATACTTCTGTTGACTTCATGCACTTCTACAAACATTCACTTCAATAAGGACCAAAGCCTAGGGTTACTTTGAAGCTTTAAACCTTGTAGGTGAGGTGAAATTGGTTCATGATTCCATTTACTGCTGACGATGTTAGTGTTCTCTAATTGACCGATTTCATTGAGACATGCTCCTGTTTTACTGGTGTTTTTGTAATGCAGTTTAGGACCATGGGGGTCGTGATAAACTTGTGCCACTGTTTTGATCTTTTATCCATCGCTTATAGATGTCCTGTGTAGGCATAAAAAGGCTTTCTCTACCATGTCTCAAGTCAATTATGCTGTCAGTTACTAGATGCATAATATTGTTCCTGTGATTTTACCAATTAATTTGGAAGTTTAATAAGGGTGGTGGTTTCACTTTACACAGTACAAACTAGGAAGAACGGAATTGCAGATCTGGTTTTCAGGCATAGTCTAGTTCTTCTAATTTGTCTTTTTTGGTACTGCATAATTGGATAAGTTCTAGCTTCCTCGTTTTGCATATTTGTGTTCTAGGATGTTGCTTTCATTGACTGGGTTGGTGGTAAAAAAATTTTAGTTCCGTGAACTCACTTTATTCCTCCCTTTTTTATTTTTTCCCTATTTTAGATCACTGCATCATATATATATTTTTTTCTTCTTTTTGCATCCATTATGCTGTTCTTCCTATTTCAAAAAATTTCTCCAAGTCTTCATGTTTGGATTAGATACATTGTATTTTACAATTTAGTCAGTAATTCTAATACTTTTTTTGCATTTGAAAAAATGTAATGGATCAAAGTTTCTTAATTCATCTTGTCACAATACATTTCTTGAACGGTTAAATGGTCTTAATGTGGATTGCTACTGTGATCACCATTGGAGGATGATAGAGCTTGGCCATTTATAAGAGTAGAATCAGGAGAAGGAAGTTGTTTACCTGAATCCAATATTTGCTGTAACCTATTAGGACATTAGAAATAAAAAGTAAAACATTCACATGATATAAGGACTGGGAAGATTAGTAGAAAAACCGTCTCATGATGAACTTGTATCTGGGGTCTAGCATAGACGTTATTTCCTACAAATCCACCAGTGGTTCTATGCATTAGAGTTGATGAGAAATACAAGCAAGTTCCAATCCAATATTTTGTCTGGAACTTGTAAGTAGAGTTTGAATTGGGTGAGATAGGGCAATTTGTCCCGACTAATCCATCCTGCCACGGGTTGTTAAGTCTGAATTTGCTGCCAAGTTTCAATGAAGAAAAGGATACAATCAACTGTAGAAACAATAGAATTATAAAAAAATTACTGTAAAGTACTGAAATTTCTTGCACCCGTGTTTCCTTATTAATGTACATAATCCCACTTCTTCCGCAAGCTATATATTTCATTTATCTAAATGATTCAGCTCTATACACCTAAATGGTTCACCTGCATGCAAAACAGGTGTAATATGCATGTGTGAAGGTATTAGATATCATGTGCTCTATTATGTTTTCAGTCCCTTGTTTATATGCTGATTATTGAGCTGATTCTGGCATTAGTTTTATGTTTGGGCTTTCAGATGGCAAAATTTGCCCTTTTTAGATTAGAATTGTTCAGTAGAGATTTCTAATTGTTTCCTTTTTGAGAATATACAGGGTCTTGTCATGTTCCCATTATCTTGCATGTCCGCTTTGTTGTGTGAACCCCTCTTTAATTTCTATAGTACAATTATGTCATAAATCTCAAAAGAAGTTGTATAGTTATATGATAATTGTGTCATAACCCGTGGGCTCCCATTCAATCTTTCATACAAGATTGTAACAACATAAGACAGATGCACTGCTGTCTATCTCTAAATAGTGTCATTGGTTTGCCCTCTTGACTAGAGATAGCATGATTCAAACTAGAGATGCATCACCACCTCAAATGCCTTCTTAAATTCTAGAATAAAAATTATATTGCCTCTAACTCCTTTATCAGTTGAAATCATTTTCAGGCACTTGACCGTTATTTATGCAATTATATTAATGTATGTTTGGCTTATTGTACCAACATTGTTTTAAAACAATACTTGTAAATTTCTTGCCTTCTCTGCAGCACTGCGAATTCTTATGTTTTTCTTATCAAAGAAATGGGAGAATTACTCTTTACCTACCCTCTGCTTTTCTGATAAATCTAGGCAAGAAGATCCTCAGTTTTTTTTTTCAACTATGTTATAAGGAAGAGTCCTTTCATAAGAAATTGGCTAAATGGTCAGATCTCCTTTTGTTTTCACACCACCTTTGTTAAGACTTCCAACAAACATGTCTTTTAACTTCCTTGCAAGCTGTGTATTACTTGAAAAGTTATAAGAATGAAATTGAGAATCGGGAGACTGATAATCAGATAAATGGGAAGTTGCTTGCAATATCAAACTGATAATTTTCTTTTCAATTATGAGCCAAAAAGAAAAAAAACGTAAAGTTGTTTTGATCATTTCCTGGTGAACTTCGTAAATACATTACACCAGAATTTTTAAAGGCCCAGCTAATTAACATTGGTTGGTGTAGAATACAGCAATAATCCAACATAGTTCTGTTGCATCAGATTCCTCTCCACCCATCTTTCTTTCAGAATTTGCTAGATTTTTGCTTGATGTTTTATGTATACATGGCTGTAGATCTAAGAGATTTAAGGAGTATGATGTTTATTGACAAACAGGTAATTCTATTGTAGGAAAGAATTAATGTCAATATACCAAAGGTAAGCTTGATATGTTTCTGGATCAACATTTGAAACAAGTAGCATCTCCTTATGTTCTCTTTCTCTTTCTTGCTCTTGTTATCTACCACTGTTCAAAAGTTCAACTGAAAAGTAGACTCAGCAGTTGATAATCTGTGGCTCTGTGCTTTTGTCTGTAGCGGGCAACTTCCATTAGTGGACAAAGGGAGGAATGCATTGACATGCTTCAAACAAGGTAATGCCATTTCATTTCTGTTCATCTTCTCTCGAAATGCATCTTTAAGTTCAACTATATTAAATTTGATCCTGAAGTTGCAACTTTGTTGGTGAACTAAAAGGTAGTTCAGAGTTAACCGCTTTTAAAACCTTTTAGTGACATGACATTTATCAACGTTTGGCAGAATACTGATAAAACCTTTACAGTTGTTGATAGAAACAGTTTTTGGCCTCCGCTAATAATCCTTTATTTTGAAGTGTCTCCAAAGGGATTTAAGGATGGCTGATGGGCAAAAATGGCAGAGTAATTTGAGAATCAAGCCATGTGAAATCTCTAAACTGATATTTTGGTAATTTATTTGAGTTCTAAGCATCCAATATGAAGAGACGTTAAAGGACTTAAAACAGTAAAACTTGGACTTTTGAGAAAGTGCAAATATCATCCCTGGAAAGTTGGATGCATCAATCTTGATAAACCATAGCAGAACCCATGATTCCCACTTTTTTTAACATATATGATTCAGCCAGCTCTATGTTCAGTGAAAAAGAAAAAAGAGGAACACATCTAAGGAATTACTCTAAAGGAAATCTAAAAGATCTTTTCATTATAATTTGCAGACCCAACTTACACCTGTAAGTGCTGCAGAACGAAACTAAAAAAAAATCTCCCTTTTGAGTGGGTCTAAAGTTTTATCTTGATAAGCCTCCAATGATCAAGTCTACCATGTGATTCTTTTTCAGAAGTTTTGCTGTAAGTTCAGGCCCTTCTCTAGAACCCTAAACCTCTCTTTCTCTCTCTCTCTCTCTCTCTCCCGCCCCCTTTCCCTTGTAAAAGTTATAGTACAGGTATGATATATCTCTCTTTTTGTTTGTTTTAATGCATTCGCTACCTCGTGAAAGTTACAGGTATGATATATGTCTCTTTCATTTAGAATTGTGTTCTCTGTACTTCAGGGACGACCAACTAGTCTAGGTAAGGAGGACATTGTCATGGTTCTTTGAAGAACTGAGTTCATCATTTACCCATTCTTTTGTTTTGTAGATTTGTGTTGAGAGAACTAGAAGGAGAATGAATCTGAAGGTGGTCTTTAGAAAAGTCTACGATTGTGTTCGCTACGACTTGAAAGAAATTTCGTTTCCTTCATCAGTGCCCAATCCACCTCATATCAGAAAGCAACAAAAATTGACTTGGAAAGAACGATTTTATGTAAGTTTGTCAATCTTAATCGATTGTTTTCCTTTAGCCCATTTTACTCTAATTGAAGTCTGAAAACCATAAACTTCTAGATGTTTGTGAACTTTGTAGCCTTTGAGAGTCACAGAAATTTTTATTTTTCAGATATAGCCCTTCAATTGAATAGTTGGGATTTATGGATAATTTTGACAAATGGAAAATATATCTTTGTGTGTTCATGCTTCTTCTTCCCCCCTCCTCCCTCCCTCTAAATGAAAAGTCATGCAGAAAGATTCTGAGAAGTGTACATACATGGAGAGGCAACAGTAGATAAATGGTGAACCCATTGAATAGAGACAACAAATCCAAGAGATGAAGTGAAATCTGCAACTATGATTTACATTTTTTCTCCATATAGTATTGAAAAAGAAAATTATACTATGTTATCAACACTCAACACATTAAGATTTTCGCTGGAACAAACAAAGGAGCCAACTAAAATAGTATGATGCCAAAAAATTCACAACCTCCTGAACCAGGTCCAATACCTATTTATGAGACATTAAGAAACCCATGTCTAACAGAATCCTTATTTTGAAACTCAAAATGATGTTAAAATGTCCAAATATATTAAACTCTATGGTGTGGTGTTATTTTTTAAGTTGAAGATGTTAAGAAAGAGTTACTTTTAGATCTTTGATTTGTGGCAGAAAATTTTTATCTTTTTGGCTTAATTTTGAAAGTGTATACCTTAAAATAAGGTGAGATTGGAGTCATCAAACATGAACCTCTTAATGTGCTTTGAGTCGTATAATCTTATTTTGAATCTGCGAGGCTGAGCCGTTGAGGTTCTTTCTCATAAGCCTTTGTTTACAGGACTCACTTGCCTTTTGTTTCATGTATGTGCTGGCTGTGTTGGAATGCTTGGTGCCTATTTTCTTGTGATCACTGTCTATAATTGCTTCACAGATGTTGAATCAGACATATAGACTTTCTGCAGCAAGCTGGGTTCGTGGTATTGGTCCTTATCCTCAACCAAATGATTTACATAAAGGATGATGGAGCCAAAGATAAACCAAATGAAGTAGGTGCTACAACTAAAGAAAAGAACCCTCCACATTAGAGGATCTTGGTAAGCAGCCTCTTCCTGTTTAATCAGGGGATATGTTTAACTTATCATTTTTGCTATAAGTGCTAAAAAATCATTTACTGAATAATTTTATGAGTCATGAGAAAAACCACAAGTTTCTAAACATGAGGAACCTCACAAAACTTCAGCAATATAATTCCTTTTTGCCATTCTAATCTATCAAAAATCCATACATGTATGTTTGATATGCATGCAAGTCATTCTTATCTGACTCCATCTTGGTACATTTTGAGACTAGAATTATCACTAAACTCCCATATCAATAGACTTCCATAAAACAAGTTGCCATCAGCAGTTAGAATTGTTGAATTTTAATTCATAAAACGAAAGAATTATTAAATTATGGAATGCCCTTTTAATGCAAATACCAATATAACCAGTGGAACTGTTAGAATTGACAATTAAGATAATCCTTTAAGCAATAAATTCAGAGATCTTGGATCAATAACACAAAAAGATAAAGAAATTAATGAAGATGTATCACATCGGATTAGAGCTGGTTGGCTCAAGTGGAGGGGCTCTTTTACGGTATTGTGTGATAAACGTGTTCCACTTAAATTAAAGGGTCAGTTTTATAAGGCATCAATAAGACCAGCTATGTTGTATTGTATAGAATGTTTAGTGACGAAGAAAAAACATGTCTAGAAGATGAATATTGGCAAGAGGAGGATGCTAAGATGGATGTATGGCAAAACTAGAAAAGAAAAAGTAATATGGCAAAACTAGAAAAGAAAAAGTAAGAAATAAAGATATCTTTATTTCTTAGGCATAGTATGCATTAGGGATAAAATTAAGTAGAGTAGGTTAAGGTGGTTTGGACAGGTAAAGCAGAGGCCTAGAGATGCTCCTATAAGAAGCTGTGAGATAATACATATTCATATTGAGAGGCCTAAGACATCAAGAGAAAGGCCTATAAAGGCATGGATGAATTTAATAAAACAAGACTTACATAAACATAAATCAATTGAAAATTTGACTTTTAATAAAACGGGATGGAGAGACAAGAATTGTGTTGTCGACCCACTTTTGGTGGGAACTGGGTTATGTTGATGATGATGATAAATTTAATCTTATTCAACTTAAAGAATATGTAAGTATAAATTGACAAGTAAGATTGATTAAACTGGCTAGTTGTGTATTAAACAAGTCAGTATCAACCAACCAAAAATTTCTTTTAAAGAAAAGAATTATCGAATTGGTAAAATATTTATTTAATAGAATTCAACTTAAAAAATAGACAAGTATAAATTGACTGGTTAGATTGATTAAACAAGTTAGTTGTATATTAAACAAGAGTAGCAACCAGTTGAAATTATTTTTCCAAGGTTTAAAACTTACATTTTGTTCAAGGGCTTAGGCAATTTGATCCTTTGCCCTGAAGTTTATTCTTCAGTTACTGAGGAAGTGCTTGAGATGAGTTGTAAACGGGAACCATCGATGGAGAGACTGACTATTAGTTAGTCCCTCAATCACATCCTTTTATTTCTAACCTCTTGTTTACCTATGCTAAGTGTTTTTTCTTTAGTTAAAATTCCTTAGTTTCAGTGTTGATGAACTTCCAAGGTTCTTATGAATAATTTTGGGCAAAATTTAGTACAGCAACATATATGAAGGATTCTCAGTTCTTAGTGCACTAATTCTAGATTATGTTGATTGAAGAACATGAGATAACTGGTAAATCTTAAAGTCTGCTTCTTTAAAATGATACTTGGAAAATTTGTAGATGTGATGTTTATTTTATTCTATGCTACGAATTCATGGCTATGCTTGTCAATATCCATAGAAGCCTGCTGGTAGATCTGGGCTGGGAGACGATACTAGTTATTAGGTCAGAGAGACATCTTGCCTTTAAGATGGCCTCCTCAAATTATCATCACACACGACATCCAAGACAGACATTGAAAGAATTCACCAAGAGCTGCGCCTTTCTTCAGCTTAAAACTGGACCCTTTCCCACAAAAAAGAAGAAAAGTGCAGGATTATATTAGAGGGAGGTGGACTGAATGTACATCACATGAATTGTGATGGAACCATGCATTCCTATAGGCTTGGCTATTGCATATGGGGTTCCAAATTTCCAATCAGATCAACCAGCAACAAATACTTCTGTCCAAGAAAATGGAGGTTTTGAGAATATACTCTCGAGTTCTCAAGTTTGAAATTGTAGGGTGACCTTGGTGTTCTATTAGTTCGTTGGAGGATCTAGATTAATCAGCATGTTATATTGATATTGGAGACCAATGTGCTTTTAGTGGTTAACTTTCCATCTTTTTCAGTTATAAATAGCAAAACATCTTCCTTCTTCAAACTTATATTGTTTATGGCATAGTTTGGTTATATATCTTTTCTTTGGTGTAAAAAATAAATAATGGTGGCTACCAGAGGGGAAATAGAGACATTAAGTCCTGCTTTGCAGCAGATGTACATGACAGGAGCATCTGCTTATAGAGATGCATTCAAAAGCTTCATACAAGGGTATCAAGAAGGAATACGGCGAGTCATGAAGAAGGAAGGCTGTAATTCTCAGAAGCAGGATAATATACCCAAAAATTCATCTTGAACTTTTCATAAAGTGGCAATATTTGTGAGTTGTTCTTGAGCACTTAAGATAAAAATCTTAGATGTATGTCCTCTTGATTTTGAGGACTGCTATATTGCAAACCAAAATATGAAAATTTTATGGAGATACTGGAAAATCCATTATAGTTGTGGTTTCCAGTCTAGATACTTATCTGCCAGGACCATTGCTGAACCTGAGACTGTGTTCTCCAGATGTCTTGTTTGTGTTTCTGCATGTGGAACCAAAGTGTTGGATTTACAGGATTTATTGCAAAATTGTACAAGGAAAATGTCAATCAATGAAGGGAAGATCTGCCATGGTCAGACTATTCAGGCTGGTCTACAAAGAGATACTCTTACCTCAAATATCCTCATCAACATGTACTCTAAATGTGGATTTCTTGACTGTGCTCGCCAAGTTTTTGATGTCATGCCTGAGAGAAGTCTAATCTCATGGAATACAATGATTGGCTCATATACTCATCACAGGAAGGAAGATAATGCCCTGGATCTTTTTATGCAGATGCAAAGAGAAGGAATCCAACCAAGCGAATTCACCCTTTCAAGCCTTCTTTGTGCCTGTGCGGCAAAATCAGCTCTGTCTGATACCAAACAATTACATGCTTTTTCTCTTAAAACTGGGTTATACACCAATTCATTTGTAGGAACTGCTATGCTTGATGTGTATGCAAAGTGCAACCTAATCATAGATGCATACCAGATCTTTGATAAAATGCCTGAGAAAAGTTCTGTCACATGGAGTTCAATGGTCGCAGGATTTGTACAAAATGATCTATATGAGGAGGCTTTGATGTTATTTCAAAGAGCACAAACACATGATTTGGAACAGAACCAGTTTATACTTTCAGCTGTTCTGTGTGCTTGTGCTAATCTGGCAGCTCCAATTGAAGGTTGTCAAGTGCATTCCGTGTTAGTTAAAACCGGTTTTGGTTCAAATCTTTTTGTGGTTTCCTCTCTAATAGACATGTATGCCAAGTGCGGTAGCATTGAGGAAGCGTATTTTGTGTTCTCAAGTGTGGAGAAGAAGAATGTTGTCTCATGGAACACAATGATCTCAGGGTTCTGTAGACATGCATGCTCCATAGAGGCCATGGTTTTATTTGAGAAAATGCAGCAGATGGGTATGTGTCCTAATGAAATAACTTATGTTTCTGTGTTATCTGCATGTAGTCATAAGGGTTTGGTTGAAGAGGGTAAGAGATATTTTGAGCTGATGGTAGGACAGTGCATATATCCTGGCATCCTTCATTATTCATGCATGGTTGATATTCTCAGTCGGGCTGGGAAGCTTTGTGAAGCTCTTGATTTGATAGAGAGAATGCCATTTGAAGCAACTGCTTCCATGTGGGGATCACTTTTGGCCTCTTGCAGGATCCATGGAAATCTTGAATTGGCTGAGATTGCAGCTGGCCGTTTATTTGATATTGAACCCAATAATGCAGGAAACCATGTCTTGCTTTCAAATATATATGCGGCAAATAAAAGGTGGGAGGAAGTATCCAGGGCAAGGAAGCTTCTCAAGGAAAGTGGGGCAAAGAAGGAGATGGGAAAGAGTTGGATTGAAGTTAGGCATAAGCTTCACACATTTGTGGTTGGAGAAAGAAACCATCCGAGAATTGCTGAGATTTATGCAAAGCTGGATTATTTAACAGAAGAGGTGAAGAAGCTGGGTTACAAGGCTGAGACTGAACATGACTTACATGATGTGGAAGAGGTTCAGAAGGAAGAGTTCTTGAGGCACCACAGCGAGAAGCTGGCTCTTGCTTTTGGATTAATAGATTCCCCTCCAGGAGCACCTATCAGAATTAAGAAGAATCTCCGTATCTGTTGGGATTGCCATTCCTTCATAAAACTTGCATCACAGATCATAGGGATGAAAATCATTGTGAGGGATACCAATAGGTTTCACCATTTTGGGAATGGGTCATGCTCTTGTGGGGACTTCTGGTGATCATGTTGTCACGCCACTGTTGATGGAGGACCTAGGGTTAGAATGGTATCAGGTAGAAATGGTTATTTATTTGTCAATATTCCATTTCTTTATGAAAATGAGCAACTGATCTTTCATATTTAAATCATCTAGATTCATATCCTATCACTAGTAAGCACACATGTGCACTGCATATAAAGAGTTTGGATACGGAAAAGATTTTATAATTATTATCTAAGAAAATTAAAAAAAAAAATCATAATACTAACTATTAAAGTGTTAAGCCATTTGTTAACTACATATCACAAAAGCAATATATACAAGAACTTCATCATGACACTTGTATATTCACTTCATAAATATATAGCTATTTTCATGTGTAATATGTTTCATTGTTGATATATTAGTTGCATATTATTAGGTGATGTGATTCTATAGAAGATGATCAATAGAGCATTATAAAACAAGGATTGAAAATCACTTGCATCTTTTTTTCAGAATAGGTAGATATCATTTTTCTTCTGATTCTTTACAAAGCCCATGCTTCATGCCTTTGATATTTTTTATTATTGATTTTCTACATATTCACATTAGACCAATCCACATAACCTGAGAAGAGTGGTAGATGAAATTTGTATAATATTGTGTGCTTGAGCAAAGCTACAACTTACAATTAGTCTATGGCCAATGCTTCTTTTATTATCTGCAATGAATTTTGGTGTACAAATGGGGTAGAAGGCCTTTAGGGTTGGCTGGGAGTCCAAGTGTATGTAGAGTATGGAGTCAGTCCTAGAGAGAATTGACTAAAATCCCCAGAATTATGCTGAAGCTTCTCATTTGTTTGCAGTTCTGTATCTGTTTCCCCAAAACAGATGAATAGTAAAGCCACGTGATGGTAGTATGGTACAGCAGCGAAGCCATGCATCGACTGTGAATGCTGGCTTTCCATGTTACGTATCATTTCTTGGAGACGGATGCATGTGGTATATTCAAGTCCCACACTTGTGGCCATTGGACAGATGTCTATGCCTGTTGTCGGCCCTTATTTGTGCAGATTTTTCTCCAAGAGTTGAGGAATTAACGTGCCTAATCTGGTGATCTTGTCATGTAAGTTTCTTTATCCATCTCCTGGGAACAGTTATGTATAAATTAGTTTTTTCTCGAGGAGATGGATGTATCTAATTGCCAATGTGGTTCTCAAACTTATCCAGTGGCTTCTAGAAGGTCAGCTGTCTACAGCCTCAGCATAGGGATAGGGGAATGAAATTTGTTGCTCGTTTATGGTGCGTTAGGTTCCCCTGTTGTAGTCAGATGCTGCCACCTGGAGCATCTGATGGTTAGTGTTTTTTTCCTTGTTGTAAATGTTTCAGGTGGGGTACACTTGAAAAAACACTAACCATCAGATGCTTCAGGTGGCAGCATCTGACTACAACAGCAGGAACGAAATGCACCATAAAAGTGCAGCAGATTTCGTCCCAAGTATAGGGTAATTGTTTTGAGGAAACGATCAAACTTGACAACTCTATGAAATGGATGGGATTCCAAGAGATGTTTGGAGCTCTATGTAATGTTTTAAACCATTAAAATTTGACCATGGAGGTTGACATAGGAATGCAAATTTGGGGTGTCTACATCCCAGACATCATCCTTATTCATTTCGCAATGTGGGATAATCTTTTCACAGCATAAACACAAGGACACTAAAGTGCCTATAATTCAATTTTCCGTACCAACACTTTTGGGTGTTTTTTCTTCACTTCATACTAAAATACTCCTAACATTTTTTTATACATACTTTTGGACATCTTCTCTCTTTATCCCATCCACATTCAATGGTCTATTAGTGATTATTTTGTTATTTATACTTTTTAACATCTTATCTCTTTATTCCCTTTCATTTTGTAAGTACCTAAACCTCCTATCTTGCTACCCAAAATTTCTTTCTTCTTATTTTTGTTAACGTGATAGTAATGGATTTTCGTTTTTAATTTTGATGTTTAATTAGTTTCCATTCATGCTTCTTTTGACTGTGATGCACTGTTAGTGATCAATACGTTATTTTGACTTCTAGGCACTAAATTAGCATGCAAGAAACCTTACTTTGTAACTGCTGTATGATTTATTTATCAAGTTAAGCTTTTACAGCTCTGCCAACATATATTCATTTAAAATTCATCCCATTCAAAGTTCCATATGTTTGTTATCATTGTACTAAGCCACGTTGATAGAAAACATGTTGCTTTAGTTCTTTTTTAAAACAATTTCACAAATATTATCATTCAACTTCCTGTAGTGTTCTTAGGAATTGTGTAAAACGAATTGCCATAGAGCTTGCCATGGGTGACTGCCTAATTGCTGAAGTGATCGCTAGGCCATAGGCGGGGGTGTATCACCAAACTTTGCCTAGGCAGGCCATCACCTCAGCTTTTATATTAGTTAAAGATATTTTAAACCCAAGTATATCAGCACTATCATTAAATCAAATAACATTATTTTCTTGTCCATTCAGTGTATTTATTCCAGACAATGCAGATGCCACCAAAGGTAGAAATGGAACTGTGTTACATCTGTATGAATTAAATTATTACAGGAGTTGAAGAAATTGCCCCAGTGCCATTCCTGGGAACCAAATTATGACTACCAAAACCCTGAGAACCAACTTGAGAAGATGCCCCTGTGCTCCCTGGACTCATACCCATTGGATGCCAAGAGTTAGGTCATGCTAACTCATGGACTCACCAAAATTGGGATCCAGCCTTCAGCAAATATTTCAGAACAGAACTTCAACCAAAGACAATTCAGAAAATTGAATAGCATAAGAGAAAGAGATGGACAGATCCATTATTTCACCACAAAATTTGACACAAACCTAATCCCTTCAGCTTTCCTGGCAAGCCGCCTCCATGAGCTTCACTTGTGCATAGGAGCCCATCAGGACATAATGCAAACTCAGCACTCCCACTTTCATTAAAATTTGATGCAGAACTTTCTCTTGAGCCACTTCCACCATCTCAATGTTCACTGGACCTAGAGCATCATCTCCAAACATGTGCCTGCACGACATTTGAACACTAAATTTAATCGACTTAAATGGAAAAGCAAGGGGAAACAATTTAAAATATAAGCACCAAATTCACCCTTTCTTTAGAAATGTCCATGGAAAACCAGTTCTATTTGTGGACAAAAACCAAGTCACATTGACAAAGATCTTGAAATTCATAAATGTGAATCCTTAGACCAACTAATATTGCATTCTTGGTACCTGCTTGACTATCGATATTTACTACTTACTATACAATGGGGGATGCTGATTCTATCATGATGATAGTAGATAGATTTTCTAATATGGCTGATTTGTTGCTTTTTTGAAATTTATGAATGCCATTGAATCACAATCTTTTATTTCATAGATACTTATCAACTTTAACCCTTAAAGATAAAAGGCATTTGAGTTTATGGTAGGTGCCAAATTGGGTTGGTTAAAACTGAGAGCCTACCGAACCAAAGCATATGGTTTGATTTTGGTTCTAAAATCTGTGACCCAAACTAAATTGGTTTGGTTTTGGGTTGATGTCTCGGTTAAGCCAAACTGAAGAGAAACATCTAAACTGAACTGAATCAAATCATGTGTGTGTATCAATATATATATATATGTGCAAGAGTATATATATCTGAAGACTATGCTTGCCTTTATGCTTAGCCTCATGGAATATAAAGATTAGAATACTCATCTAATGTGTGTTAAATTCACTTAAACCAACAAGAATCGAATCGAATAATTTGGGTTGGGCTGGTTCATTTATATGTTTTATAATTATAATTTCATTTCAGTTCTGTTTTCAGATTGGGGTTATTGGTTCTTCATTCTGTTCAGTTCGGTTTCGGGTTGACACTCAATAACCTCGGTTTGGTTTTGGTTTGATGTCAAATCACATCAAACTAAACTGAGTTGCACCCTAATCAATATAGCCTGCTTGTAACCACATATACTCCTATGAAGTTGCATGATGAGTAAAATATTTTATTCTAATAAGATACATTAAAGTGACCAAAACAATTCTTGAAAGAAAAATAACTATCTAATTAACAGTAAATTATTATCTAGTATTAAAACTTATAAAATTAGGGAATGTTAAAGAAATAGAAAGAGAGAGAGAATTACACACCTATGATCGAGGAGAGATGGTCAGAAATAACACGAGCAAGAGAGTGATTCAATATATACTATGGCTTGGGATGCGGGATATCTTGTGCCACTCCTCACCTCTTTGTGGATCACACCTTTCTTTCAGTAGGGGACAATCCATAATTGTAAGGCATTGCATATAGCAACAAGACGCCGCATTGCTTCCTCTTTGGGCAGATGAGTCAGTTTTGGGCAATTATAAATATAAAGACTTTGAAGGGATGTAAGTTTCCCCAACCAATTTGGCAAAGCCTCCAAACTGTTGAATCCATAAATTTCCAATTTCTTTAATGTAGAGAGATCCTGAATTTGTTCCGGTAGAGACTTGAGATCAGTGAAGCCTTTGAGTATCAATGTTTCAAGGTCGGGAAGGTGCTTGATATCATCTATCCAAGGAGTGTCAACATCTGAGAAATCTAATTTGCCCGCTGATTGTCAAATTCTGAAGAGCAGTAAGGCTTCGCAAACCCTCCAATGAAGTAGACTTTAGTTTCTCACAACGTTCAATGGACAACTCTTGAAGAGATTGAAAGTGTTGTATACTTGGCAATGATGTCAAATTAGGACACCCCGCTATTTTTAATGTCTTGAGTGACGTTACGAGTCCTTCTCCTCCAATCCTCTCATTGTGAACAGTTTCATTCATGTTGCTGGATCTGCCAGTTTCTGGGTATTGGCCTTTTCTCACATTGTTTCCGAGAATTGTATTTATTGCCATGCCATTGCTAGATTCATAGAATAAATGTTTCAGAAGAGGAAAGCAAGTTGGCATGTTCACCAATTTGAGGCAGCAAAAAATCTGCAACATCTCAAGGCAAGGAAAGGCATTTAGCATTTCATCCCAATCTTCCAATTATTTCATCCACAATACCTTCATCCACAATTAGCCATAACTTTGATAGGCATTACTCCTTCCCTATCAAAGTTATTCTCATTGTAGAACTCCTTACCAAAACATTTCACAGCACCCAAATCAAATATTAGAAGCGTCTCAAGAGAAGGTAGTTGACCTAGTGTTGGGAGATGGACACATTTATGACAAAACATTAATCGGATTGTAACCAAAAGCCTCACATTCACCATCCATCCAGGAAATCTCGCACCATGGTAGGAAATAATGTCTAATCTTTTCAAGTTTGGATGAGGCTGTAGTCCTAGCACAACCTCCTCACTTTCGTTGCATCTTTGCCCTAAATCTGATTCCAATTCCCATGATAATTTCAACACACGAAGGTTTGGTTTCTCCATTAACTTCGCCTTCTTGGCTTCTTCTATCCCATTTGTCACATTCTCAAGATGACTAGTATGCAACATTCCTCCAAGTGTAGGTGCTGCAGTTCTTGAATCTTATGCCCTTTTCTCTTCCTCACAACAAATAAAGATAATGTTTGAAGGAGAGTCAATTGCCCAATTCCTTCTGGAAATTCAATATCACAAGGCAAGCGCATTCCCTCCATATAAAGATATCTTAAGTTGATCAATATTCTCATGCCATGGGGGAGTTTACTGAGGTAATTGCAACAATTAAGTTTCAGTGTCTGCAAATTGTATAGCCTCGTAATAGATTCAGGCAATGTTTTCATCTTATTAGCTGAAAGGTCAAGGTATCTTAGATGTTTCAAGTTACCAATTGAAGATGGAATTACTTTTATACCATTTCCTCTCAGGTCCAAAACTCTCAAGAATTTGAAGTTCAACATACTACTACTATTGGCACCAACATAATCACATAGGGTAAGTGTTCGCAACCTCTTTGCTGCATCCAAGTGTTCCGGAAAATTTTCTTTATATGCAAAAGGTAATGAGAAGAAATGGAGTACTTTCAAGGCATCATGAGTTCATATCACCTCTTCATTAGAACATCTTAACCCAGAAATAGATCGAGCTAGATCGTGGACGAGGTCATGCATCATGCACACCGCCACTTCTTCACCTTATTTGTTACAGTTTGCATTTGAGTGATTTGGTTTATTGGATTCCTTGTGTGTTTAACTCTTAGGTATTAGGGTTGGGTTTTGTTTCGCGAATTTTTATCGTGTTAAAGTGTAGAAGAAATTTTATCCTATTTATCAGATTATGTTAGAGTGATTAAAGGAATTTTATCCTATTTATCAGGTTCTACTTACATTATTAATCCTATCACTAGTGTGTAACGGTCTAAATGAAACTGGGTTTAGAGTTTTGAGTTTTTGGGAAGTTTGGATATAGTCTAAAGGAAATTGTGGAATCTTAAAGATCACATACGATTAATGTTTCAGATTTGTTTCTCAGAGGGCTTTACCTATACCAGTCTTGGATCATTGTCCTATGTTTGTTTTTACAAATTTTACTCCTAGTGGTTTTGTTTTGAAAATATGTGGTTGACCCATTATGATTTAGAGACTTAGTCAGGGGGGTCGTGGACTGAAGGTTGTGAAGGTGAGATTAGGTGGCTTGGCTTCATTTTCGTGGAGATTCAAAAGGATTCTTAGAATAAAAATTCTTTTGGTAAGTTGCATACTGTTAAGGAGAGAATTTTAGGGGATATCGAGGATCTTGATAAATTGGAGATAGAGAGAAACCTCCCTATTGAAGAGAGGGAGAAATTCCCTGAGAAGTGATATGGAGTCAATCCTACTTGGGGAAGAAATTAGTTGGAAGCAAAAGTCTAGGGCAATTTGGTTCAAAGAAGGTGATGGTACTACAAGGTTCTCTCACAATATATGGGGTTTGTAATAATTTGATCAGCAGTTTGGTTGTGGAGGATGATAATATTGTGGATGGGGAAAGTGTTAGTCGGTGTTCATTAGTTATTATACTTGTATAGGTCTGAGTAGGATTTGATTACAAGTGAGGCTCAAAGTTCCTCCTTGGAAGTGCAGTTTGGGGAGCAAGAAGTTGAGCAGTCCATTAATGAGTTAGAAGGGATAAAGCCTTAGGTCTTGATGATTTTTACTATGGCTTTTTACCCAGAAAATTGGGAGACTGTGAAATGTAACTCCTTCAATCTTTGACAGAGGGATTCTAAAGAGTATCCTTCAATAGGTGGTTGTTATGCTCTTCCTGCTATGTACAACTATTTTATTCTTATAATGCTACCTTTACCTGTCCAAAAAAAAAAAAAAAAAAAAAGAAAAAAGAAAAAATGGGAGATTGTGAAGGAGGATATTATGCTGGTGGTTAGAGAGTTTTTCTGGAGTGTGGTGATTAACAACGCAATAATGCTACATATATTGATCTTATTCCCAAGAAAGAGGGTGCCGTTAGAGTCAAAGACTACAAACCCATTAGCCTTACCATTAGTTTTTATAAAGTTGTTGTGAGGTCCATTAGGCTTAACAAGGCTATGTCTTCAATTGTCGTTCATTACCAATTGGCCTTTTTTGATGGCAGGAAGATTTTGGATAGTATTTTAGTGGCTAATGAGTGTGTTGAGGAGAGTCCTAGGATTATTTTGTAAACTGGATCTTGAGAAGCCATGTGATAAGGTTGAATGGAATTTATTGACTCTGTCCTCATGTGGAAAGGCTTTGGTGCTGGATGGAGGTGGTGGATCGATGGGTTTATTCGGTGGGTGTCCTTTTCACTTATTGTGACTGGTAGAGTTAAGGGTTTTTTTCCACTCCTCTAGAGGGTTGCCTCAAAGTTGTCCCCTTTTTCCATTCTTATTTACATTTATGGGGGATTATTTTGGGGGGCGGGAATTGGTTTTTAATGATGCTTTTTCAAAATAATTTAGATTCAGTCGGCTAAATTTTGGTAATTGGTTTTTAGTGATACCTTTTTAACATACTTGAGAATCAGTGTCATTTTACTATTCATTAAGAATTTCTTCCGAAAATGCCCTCAAAAGACTTTAAAAACCTTTTCATTCATTTTGTTACAAGTGAAGTTTACAATTCTTTTTGAGGGTATTTTTGGAAGAAACTCTTAATAAACAGTAAAATGACACCGATTATCAATTATGTTAAAAAAACATCACTAAAACCCAATTATCAAGAATTGACCGACTGAATCTGAATTATTTTGAAAAAGCACCTCTAAAAACCAATTTTCCCATTATTTGGGTGGAATGATGCTCAAGTACTAGGCTTGTTGAATGGTTTTGATGTGGGTAGGAAAGGCATTTCTATTTCCTAGCTCCAATTTGTGGACAACACTATTTTATTTCTTGGTGGTTCAGAGAAGTGTATTAACTGGGTGAAGGTTATTCTTAGATTTATGAGATGGTGTCTGGCTTGAAAGTCAACCTTGAGAAGAGCAGTTTGACTAGCATTCACATTGATTCCTCGAGCCTTCATTGGTATAATGAGATGTTGAGTTGTCTTGTTATCTATTTACCTTTCGATTATCTTTTTTTTTTTAATGAATAATGAGGAATTTTATAAATAAAGCTTAGGTAAAACAGTAACCTTATAGTTATCTAGGTTTACCGTTAGGTGCTATACCCAATCAGGTTGAGTTTGGGTCTTGTGTTAGAGAAGTTGGAGCATAGATTGGCCGACTAGAAGAAAAATTATCCCTTTTAGGTAGGATCACCCGGGTACGAGTGTCGGGTGTGGGTATGTGTCTAGGAGTCGGATTCATCTGACTCTTAAAACTTAGGATATGGGGACTCAATTGAGAAGTGTCCAAAATTTGGAAAAGGATACTATGATTCGGCTGAAAAATCTCCAAGTAAATGTCAATAATTCCAGTTAGAAGCCTAGCTTTCATATTTTTTTTTTCCTTTTTTTTTCCCTATATTTTTCTTTTTAAGTCATTGCTTACAATTTTTGAGTTTAAGAATATACATTCTCTCTTTGCAGAAACTATTATCTTTTTTGATTCATTACTTGCAAGTTAATTATTTGATAATTATTTTCTAATTGATCTTGGGATGCCATGTACAAGAGAACATGCAAAGGATCTGACACATATCCCATACCCATGTTGTGTCGAGTTGGACACGGGTACTTTGGGTCGTGTAAAGTGTCCACGTATCATAGTTATCCAGTCAGTGATGTTCAATCTTGTTTCTTTTTTCTTATCCTCGGGTTCCTAGAGGTGTGGCTGGCTAGCATTGAAAGACTTCAAAATCGTTGTGGCATTTTAGCTTGGAAAGGGAAGGCTTGTGAAGTGATGGGTAGTAAATATGGGGCACACAAGAATTAATGTGATATCAACCATAAGGCTAAAATTTCTTAAACTAGTCCTTGGAAATCCTTCTCCTGCTTGTTTAAGCAATTCTTCCCTCTCACCAAGATTTTCACTGGTAATGGGGCTTCTACTACTTTGTGGTTGGATCTCTGGTGGGGGGATCATCCCCTGTGGCTATTTAAGATGGCCTCTCTAAAATCCACCTTGGTGCCTAATATCCGGTCTTGTTCTGGAAAATGTTTTAAGTTGGAATCTACAGTTTGGGAGAGATCTTAGAACAGCTGATTGAATGGAACTTGCCTCTTTTCTTGACCTCCTTAATAATGTCACCATTGTTCTTGGTCTCCCTGACACCCAGGTTTGGGTCCTTGAGTCCAAATGATTTTTCTCTTCTTGGTTTTTCACTTGCATTCTTGTGTGGATCAAGAGGACCCATGTGCTAATTTGTCAAGTCATAATATTTGGATATCTCATGCTTCCCCTCATGTTAAAGCTTTTGCTTGGTTTGCTTGATTTACAAAATAAATACATGCGACATGATTCAAAAGAAAAGGCATACTACTATGTTATCTCTTATGTGTAATGTGTATGAAGCAGGGAGAATCAGTGGATCAGCTTTTTTTTGCATTGTGAATTTTCATATAGGCTATAGATGGCATGTTTACATTTGATTGTATGTACCTTGGTACGTGCCTCAGACTTTGACTGAGATCATGCAGCATTGGAGATTTTTACATTTTGGGAGGAGGGGAAGATTACTTCATTTCTATATTCCCTATGCTTTACTTTGGTCAATATGGAAGGAAAGAAACAGAAGGGTTCTTTTATGATACCTCAATATGTTGGGAGGAGATATTGGTTCTAGCAGGCTGATGTGTGCATCTTGGTTGGTTAACACTTTGGAGTTTGTAGGTTCCATTATTAGAGATTTTATGTGCAAGTGGAACGATGTGGCTAGTGGTACAGTTCATAACTTCATATAAGCAAGCTTGGCGTTCTTTGAGGTCCCCCATAAGCTGGTTGTATGAATCTTAACTTTGATGGTAGTAGCCTTGGTAATCCAGGCCTGTTGAGAGTGGATGGGGTTATCAGAGATGAGAGGAGTGATATTATTCATGCTTTCTTTGGTTCCATTGGTATTGGAGACTCTTTTAGAGCAGAGTTTTTAGTGGTTATCACAGGGTTTAAGGAAGCTGGGCGTCTGAGGGATACAGGAACATTGTGATGGAAGGAGGTTCGTATGTAGTGAAGGGTACATTTGAGATTCTTTATTTTCAGGCATTCCTAGATAAGTTAGATGTACTTCCAAGTGGGTAACCAGTTGATTGGGTATAAGGTTCCTTATAGGGTGATTTCATTAAAAAAAAAAAGAAGGTAAAAAGGAAAGAAGGACCAAACTTCTTTGGCAATTTGACAATGTAGTAATAAATAGTCTATTGCCTTCCTTTGGCTCATAGGTCCTGTAGAGAATAGTCGTTTGGACAAGAGCCTTTATTTTGGGAGGGGATAGAGGTTTTTGTAGGGCATGGGTAGAGAAGGGAGTAGGGGGTTTCTTTGTCTTTGCAAATGTAGTGAAAAATCAAAGCTGGTAAAGAAAGTTCTTTTTAAAGTCATATCAAAAAATGAATGTTAGTGAACAGTGAACAGAGGCAAGTCTCATAATTCAGCTGGTTTAAGATAACACTGAAGGACAGAAGCAGCTTGAAGAGGCATGACAAGTATAAAAAATCTGGCCAGACCACATGATAAAACAAAGAAGAGGATAAAGCAATGGAGCAAGTAAGGAGACAGGCTTTTACGAGTGCAATATACACCTTTTCTCATGCGTTCTCTTTTTAAATTTATTGCCCAGGTTGAGTTCCTTTGGTTTTTCCTTTATGTATGGTATTCCACTTGATTAGTTGCTTGGGTGATTTTTATAGAGATAGAGGGGGTGGTGGGGAAGGAGAACATTAGTAAATTAACCAAAGATATCTGATTGATTTTTTCCTGTCTTTCCAGGAATAAATACTTTCTCTTCCAGCTGGCCAATATTGTCTCGATTTTTTGATTCATTGGAGATAAATTAAAAAAAAGAAAAAAGAGAAAGACTATGATGCTTACCTCCTAGGGGCATCTCTTAATATCTAAATAGCTATTTCAAATATTCCACACCTTAATAGCGTGGTATAGGATTGAATCTGGGCCTATTCATCATGAATTCCTTGGTTACAATTTCTTTTTCTGGTATATCTTACTATCAAATATACATCTAAGGATACACTTGTTCTAAAGGATTTACTTCTCAAAGGCATATAAAAATTGGATAGTATCATCTGCGATTGAAGGTATGAAGGTTTATTTGTTGCCACCCATTGTGAAGGCTATGAGTAGCTTGCCTCATCAACCTTACTAGGAAAACCATTGAGAGGTCGCCAACCAAAGGGGACAAAGGGAGATACCTTAGAGGAAGTGATTTGATCCGCGACATAAATGTTCAAGATGAAAGAGGATGAGACAATCTTAGCACTCTCTTATACAATTTATGCCACCAATCTCCAAAACCTTCTGCATTAAAACCATATCCAAGAAATCTCACTTTATAGCTTTCCATACAAAGCCATCCTATTCAAATTGCTAGATCAAACTTGTAGACAAAGCCAACCCATCTGAATTGTAGCTTTGTAAATTAACCAAAGATTTCTAATTGATTTTTTCGCCTTTCCAGGGATAAATACTTTCTCTTCCAACTGGCCAATATTGTCTTCAATTTTTCATTAGTTGGAGATTAAAAAAAATAAGAATAATAATTAAGACTATGACGCTTATCTCCTAGGGTCAGCTCTTAATATCTAAATGGCTATTTCCCATTCCACACCTTAATATTTTGGCTTAGGATTGAATTTGGGCCTCGTTATCATGAATTCCTTGGATACAGTTTATTTTTTAGGTATATCTTAGTATCAAAATACATCTGAGAGACTTGTTCTAAAGGATTTTCTTCTCAAAGGCATATAAAAATAGGATAGTATCATTTGCAAATTGAAGATACGAAGGCTGATTTGTTGTCACCCATTTATAAAGCCCTAAGTAGCTTGCCTTATTAACCTTACTAAGAAAACAATTGAGATGTCACCAACCAAGGGGACAATGAAGGAGCCACCTTAGAGGTGATTTGACCAATGACATAAATGTTCAAGATGAAAGAGGATGAGACATCCTTAGCATTCTATTATCCAATTTATGCCATGAATCTCCAAACCATTCCACATTAAAACCAGATCCAAGAGATCTCACTTTATAGCTTTCCATACACAGCCAACCTATCCAACTTGTTAGATCAAACTTGCATACAAAGCCAACCATATGACTCATTTAATTTTGTTTTCCTCTTCCATGTAAAGCCAATCTATCCAAATTGCTAGATCCAATTAGCATACAACCTATCTGAATTGTAGCTTTCCATACACATTGGTGACCAGAAGTTAAAAATTGTTTTCCTTCATGAAAGCACTCTGGCTCAGAGATATGATTGACCTGACATCTGTCATGGTTTTCATTGATATAATGAATGATATGATTGAGTAATTGGAGAGTTAATGTGGTGGAATTTGGGAGGAATTGAGTATCAATTATATGCGGGCTGTAGAGAGGATGGCAGCTTCCTAATAGATGTAGTCTTTGCAAATCTGATGTGGAGACAGTCAATCATCTTCTCATTCATTGTCCGGTCACAAGTGAAATTTGGAATGCTTTCTTAGCTAAATTTGGTGTAGCATGGGTACAGCCCAAAGATGTTTCTAAGCTTCTTCTATGTTGGAAGATCTCAAAAGGAGCCTCCCCTACTCAGGTTTTTTGGAGGTTAACACCGGGGGCAGTGATGTGGGCAGTTTGGAAGGAACGGAATAACAGGATCTTTGAGAATAAGGAAATGTCTCAGGATGCTCTTTTCAAATACTCTCTAAGTTTTATTCTCTATTGGCCGTCTGCTGTGGAGTCTTGTAAGGGTTTGAAATGTCATGATGTTCTAATGTGTGAGGATTTTAACATCTTGTAGAGGATGGGGATGGGGGTGGGTGTTATGTGCACCTTTGGTGTATAGCAATGTATCTATTTTTAGTTTTCATTTTAATATAATCTTCATTACCGATCAAAAAAAAAAAAAATTTTATATGCGGGCTATAAGGCAAATGAGTTTCTAGTAATGGTCGGTTTACATCAAGTTTTATCTATTGAGTCCTTTTCTTTGTGCTTTAATTATCAATGAATTAATTTCTCATATTTAAGAGAAGGCGCCTTAGTGTATTTTATTTGCAGATGTTGTGATTTAATTGGATTAAATTAAAAAGGGAGTAAATTATAAGCTAAACTTATTGTAGGATATGTGGGAACCAGAAGTTCTTAAAATAAGTTGAGATTGAATGTATAGAATGTAACTTTAGCACAAATGATAGTGTTGGAGTGTGGCTCATTTTTTTACCCAACTTCCAAGGGGGGAGGAACTTGAGAGGTTCCATGGGCTCCGCTTTGTTCCACCCATGGGTAGAGGCCCCTCTATTGGGATGGTTTACTTCTTTGGTGCCGGTTCGAAACAAGCAGGTTGAGGGGTGTGGTGGTCAAGCTGCAATCAATACGATTCCCTTTTGTAATAGCAGAGGACGAAGCCCCTTGTGGTATGCTTAGGGTATATTAGTAATTATCTCTAATATATTGGGGCTACGGTTGTAATGTGTTTGATATATAAGTTGTAACCCTACTGTTATTTCAAGCATTGAATAGTGGAATCTTCTTCTCTATTCCATGGATGTAGGAACAATGCTGAACCATGTAAATCTATTTGCACAGTTTATGTGATGATCTTTCTTTTTTCTTGCATGGTTTAATATTCAACAGATAGCATAAGTGATGCAATGACAACGTCAGTAGATTCCTTCAAGCAATCATTTCGTTATCATAGGTTGACTATTCGTGAAGAAGGGGATATTGACAAGGATAGAGAATTGGAGTTGAATTGCTTAAGAGGTGCTTCTATAGTGTGATCAATGCATTCCCCCTTGAAGCAAATTTTACAAGACAACTATTAGGTCTAATATGAGCTACAGAATAGAACTTTCGACAACAAAAAAGCAACATATTCATAAGAGGAGTATTATTAATATGGGGATTTGAGATGCATCTGTCATAAGGCTAATTTTAAACATTGAACTAGTAAACTTTTATGCCTAAGAAATACCATAAAGCTCTTAAGACTTTTGTTCTATTCAGCTTCTTTAAATTCATTGCTTGTAATCACAATGTCATCTAGTTTTGCTTCTATAATAATATTGTCAACGTAAATGTCATGAAAGAGAAACCAATCAACATGATATCTAAATAATAATTCGGATAGAGAAAATCCTTATTAGTGGAGGGTAAATTTATACTTAATGAGCACCATATGTTTGTGTATGCCCTTTGCAATTAAGTAGCCTTGAACTTATTTTTGGAGTGTGGTTCATACTTTTGATAGACTTTGATTTGAGTAGTGGATTCTTCTCTCCCTGTGGATGTAGGCACAATGCCGAACCACTTAAGTCTGTGTGCATGGTTTTCTTGTTCTTTCGTTGTCATCACAATGGTAATATTTCAGATTTTATCAACGGTGCCATCGGGAAAAAATTTAATCATATGACCCCAACATCGTATATTGTATAATTTCTAAATAGTGATTCCAAGTGCCATGAAGATCAGAGCAGTTATTTCTTCTTCAACATCTATCCTCCAACCTGAATAAAAAATAGCCTTGTGTGTGGACATAAGAACGGAGAAGGATAAAACAGAGGCAAAACAGTGATATGTTGGAGATAAAAAAAAAATGACATGCTTTTGCAATACAAAATAGTTTGTGGATTCAAAGGAGGTCTAAATGCTTCAAATTTTGTGAGGGATGACTGACATGACAGCGCCATTGAAGAGACATGTCAGCTTTATCTCCATCAAAACAATGAAAACCGCCAGCTTTATGCTTTCCATAAATCAGATTCTTCGTCTTTAGATCTTGAAAGATAAAAAAAAGAAATATTAGATGTCATTGAAAAATTTAAAAAATTTGTAAATTATTGATAAACATCAAATTAAAAGGAAATCTAGGTATTAATAATATCCATAAAATGGAGAAGCAGCAGGAGTATTTGAGCGGGCTAAATCAGCAGTGGATGAAGAATGCTTTGAAGAGTCCATGCAAGGAACTAAGAGTATTGATCCTCTGAAATAGAAATCTTATTGTCGAAAGAGGATTCGGAACTAGGCATGGTATCCAAATCATCATTAGTAGCAGCATAAGTGGTAGAAGCGAGTTTATCTTAGAAAGGTCCCTGTAATATTCAACAATATATTTGCTAAGATGACAATGACTCAAGTACAGGAGTTATGGCCTTTTGCCACAGACTTCCCCTGAATTAGTTTGCCCAGATGACCATGGTGTTATTGCCATACCACCACCACATTAATGGCCAAGTTCACCACCATGATTATCAATGTTGTAATCAGTGCTTGATGTGGTTAAAGCAAGCCTTTTCAACCGCAATTGAAGAACTAGAATGTCAAAGAGTAGCCTTATAAATACGAGCAAAAACTTTAATTAATGAAGGTTACCCAGAGCTCCCAATAATTTGATATTGAATAGGCTCTAGTTTCAGCTTCAGGCCAGATGAATAGGCTTTATTGTTGGATTCTAGCCAGAAATGAAATGACCAAATTTCATCTGATCTCATGGATGCTGCATCTCCTGGGAGTATTGCTGAGACAGCTGATGTATAGGTGTAAGTATTATGTGTACCTTATTACATCTGATGAACATGATCTTAGATGCATTCAGCAATTTCTAGAAAAAACAAATTACTATTGATTCAAGGCTCAAATTATTCCAAAGCCATGTCCAGACTTGTGCATCGTCATTTCTCCATTCAGGATACCTAGTATCATCTTAGGAGGGTCTTGAGAAAGAAACTTTTTTTCTCATTGGTTATGAGATATACCTCCATTGGCCCACTGAGTGTAGTTGTCTGCATTCAGCTTTACAGAAGTGTCTAAATGATATTAATAAGCTGTTTGGCCATTGAAGAAAGTTTTGTGATGCTTCTAATTTTCTGAGTATTACCAAGACCATTGTTATTTAGACAGCAGCAAAACCATAAGTCTGCAGTCTCAAAAAACACACCAACGACAGTCAGACACGATGAATAGCAAGATATGACCTCACAACAGTCACACATAATGAACAGCTAACAGTGGTCTAGGAGATTACCATACAATGGTCATGCTAACTATGCAAATCTCGAGAACATCATCACGAGATCTTTATTTATTTTATGTATTTCATAAGGGGGAATCACACATCTTTTGATGTGCAACAAAAGCTTCTCTACGTATAATCCACAATAGGGTTGGCGCCACAGAAAATCAAATTCAGATCTGTAGAAGATAATGATGAAAAAGCTGTGGTTTCATAAATATCCTTTTTTTTTCTTAATTTTTTGTCACCAAAGCAAAGTAAAAAACATTACTGTCATGATTGTTTAGGTAGTTTCAGATATTCCATAACTGTATCTTTCACTTTTGCAAACAGCAAGAATTTATTAATGAAAACTGAATTTGAAAGAGTAAAAATTTTATATACAAACCAAGGTGTGCTATAGGACTGAAATTTTGGAGAATGGAGATAAACTTCTGAACTTTGATTTTTTATATTTTCTTTTCAGGGAAAGCTTAGGGTGGCTTTAATGAGATACTTAAATTCCATGTGTTTTGGTGAAAAGGTAAAGCCTCAAACATTATAATGCAGATATGCTCTCAAATTATGTATGCTTGCTGATGATCCAATCATCATAAAATGGTGCCTGAGCAATGCTGGTCTTAAAAATTTTGTTTTCCTTCCCCCTCTCCCCCCTCATCTTAATCTCTTAAGATGGTTAACTTGAGTATGTACTTTAGGGCGATTCTAAACCATGAGAAAACATACCCCAAAAGAAAAAAAAAAAATCTGTCCATATATGCCAAACAAGCTGACAGTTGATTAGTAATGGTTGGTAGTTCTTATGGGTAAGGAACATATCCGTGGCAGCATTTTCTTCGTAAACCCAATTGTTTTCCTTGATTATCCTATTGGGATTCATAATCTAAATATTTACCTTTTTTTGAAATGGATTGCCCTAAAATATTGTTAGATACCATAAATTTTTGGAAATTGATTGCCGTAAGTAAATATTTTAGACACCATATGCCTATGGTAAAGTGTAAATAATGAAGAATGACAAGTTAAAAGGAGACCTGTTGGGTCCCCTATGCGTGTTTATCTTCTCAAAGGCAAAATAGATTGCATTTCTTCTGCTAGGGAAAATAAACAGACCTTACTTTTTGTTTGATTTTCATTTTTAGATATCTGGTTTGGTTCTGGTTGTAAAATTACTAAACCAAATTACTTCAGTTTTGTTTTGTGTTGAAAAGAAAAAAAAAATGGAAAGAAAGCAGAGGGGAGAAAAAATAGATTGAGTTATGTTTTTGTTTTGTTTTGTTGTTTTGCCCCCATTTCCAATTTAATCTCAGGGGATATTGTTGGGTGTACTGTGTATGCAAATTTATTTTCTGTCTTTTATCTGTCATACTGATTCTAGGGTCTTTCTCTTTTTTGGTCCCACCGTGTGATAGCCATGCTTCTCTCTGCCTTATATCAAGCTTTATTCAAATAGCATTGGATGTCAATATATTTTATGGTTTTAAGAGATAAAAGTAATATTTAACTGTTTTGATCTAGGGAACCACTATGCAACATACTTGGCCTTGAAACTTTGATTTCACTAAATTTAGTTACATTATATTGGTTAGTTGTTTTCAGTATGTGCTAGATTGCAACGTGGAAAAAGTTCTTTTCGTCTTCCATTTTGTGGAAAAATCTAACATAAAAGAAAGCTTTTAATATTTATGGTTGGACCATTAAAGACTCCAAAGATGATCTATGTCAAGATCCTTGATGAATATATGCAATTTAAGAAGTGCTTAGTGGTTATAACTTGTTAGTTTTATAGCACTAATTAATTTCTATGCATTATGTGTTCAAACACTTCCCATGTGTATATTTTATTTGTTATCTTGTTTCTTGGATAATTATATTTTGGTTGGATCTGCATCTCAGGGATTGGTATAATTTAGAGAAATCAAAGCATGTGAAGGCATTTCGTTGTGGTGAGTTTGATGATTGTATTGAAAGGGCTGAATCCTCCCAAGGCGTTCCTATAAAGAAAAGAGAGAGATATGCACGCCGCGAAGATGCTATTCTTCATGCTCTTGAGCTTGAGAAGCAACAGCTGGAGAAGAAACAGCAAAAAGCGCGTATTTCTTCTAATTGTATGAGTGGTAAAGTTCATGGTGATCTTAAGAAACATTCAGGTTCATCTTCAGAAAGCTTGGGGAATAGTCATGGGAATTGTGAAAGCATCTTATCACCTCAACCTCCTAAAAAACGAGAATCATCTTTTGAAGATGAGAGCATGGAAAATACTACACATGCACAGAAGGTCAAACAGGCAAAGCAACTGAATGGGGATGATAAGAATTCTGAAGCCATGCCTCGTATGAGAGGTCTGCAGGATTTGGGGCTCAGGTTTGCTCCTTCGAAAAGAAAATTTTTGTCTATTACTTCAGAGGGATCTGGCAAACCAAAAGTTGATGATAATCATTCTCATGTTACACATAGCAGTGGTCATGTTATGGGAGCTGCCAATCATGTTAGCAGAACTAAAACTTCCTTTGCCAAACATAAAAGATCACAGCGAGGGTTGACTGAGGAATCAATTTTCAGGAGATGTGATAGGCGCCGCCCTCTTGTTCAAGTGTTACAGAGCAGTGCAAAATTATCTGTCTGTAACAATTTACAGTCTGATTGTGATGCCTTTCCAATGTCTACGCCACAAGAGGAGCATATAGGACTTACTTGTCGGGCAAAGCAGAGCAGATGTCTGTATGAGCCAGCTGAGTCAAATGATTGTTTGGATCTTTCAGAAGTTCCTCCAGAACAGATGCAGACATTAATGTCAGAGTTTGGAATGGGCAACTCTTGTATTCACCCTGGTTCATTGACTGAAGAAAGCACTTCTTCTGGATCGACAAAAGATGTTGAATCTGATTCTTCTGTGACTGATTACCTGGATCCTGACATAGATGAAAAGATGGCTTTGATTTCAGGTTAAATTCCAAATCTCAGTAATTTTATCACTTGGCATTTCCTACTATAGAATCAATTGCATTAAAAAGTCTTTGTCATCTAATATGATTATAAATTAACTCCCTATTTCTTGTTGGATAACAAAATTTAAGATTTAAATGTTGCTGCCTTTAACAGCTTTCATATCTTTGAATTTGGAGTTTGTAGTTACTAAACTCCATGCATTCAATTGCTGATGGTAAATTATTTTATGAATCTGAGTGGAATCTATTTTTACAGGATTATTTACCTCAAAATATTGATTTCCTCTGCTATGCTGATTGCTTGTAGTTTAATTTATTGTCTTTCATTCTAGTTGACCAAGATGGACTTTAGGCATTTTTTTTATCCAGTTACCAGAGATTTATGGGCTATACTAGATGTACATACTAAATCTGGTAAAGCTGCAACTTCAGTGAGGCCCACTGGCTTTTGAGAGGTTAGACCTGGTGGGTCAATTTTTTCCCTATTTATTTGTCATGAATTGCCTAAGAGACTGCACCTTTCATAATTCCAATGCCGAAGTTCATGGTACATTAATTTTGTCAGATGGGGTCCCATGGGGAATCTAACAATTAAAAATGTGACTGTACATGATACTTTATTTTGTGTATAGTTGAACTAATTACCTATTACTTTTGGAAAACTTTGAATTAAAAGGTTTATCAATATTCTGTGAGACTTTTTTCTGATGATTTCCTAATTTTTAGTGTGCATCTTCTCAGGGGTAGAACAGATAATATAACCAATGAGAATTCAATAGTACAACCTAATATCACAACAATGACATGCTTAGTAGTAAATTTTATAGGTTTGAATTGATGTCGTTTATCACGAACCTCAATTAGGAATTATGTGAAGTACGTTGCCAAAGGAAAATTTTGTTTGAAAAATGGAGTCATTAGAACCTTTTGGTCCCAAACACTGTGGCTCACTGCAACAAATTTCTTCCAATTCCCCTTGCCATCTCTTCTGTTCTTTTTCTTTGCATTGCACTTAAGTTGAAGTTCGGCCAGACAATGGTGCTGTCAAATTGGCAGCCCGCTTGATGAAATGATGACCAGGACCATCAATGATCTATGCCCAGCTTATTGGCTGAAATCTTTTCAGATACATTTAAAAAATAAATTCTGAAAATACCCGGAAAAAAAAAAAAACACTCACACACACACCCATGCTAATTTTATATGGAAGGAACTTGTTTTATGCATATGATCTACTTCTATCTTTGAAGAATATTTTAAATGCCTTACACATTGAGTATGCACCACTTTAATGCATAATTTACATGTAAATGAGGGTATAATCCTCAAAACTATAGAGGAATAATATACAAAACCAATACCATGAATTGAAGTTAGAAAACTAACTACATCAAATCTGCATCATTAATGTGCAACATAGTAATGGTAAGCTTTTTTCAGAAGGAAACTGATAAAATGAGTTATAAGAGGTGCTGCAGCCCAACTTGTTGAATCTCCACTATGTTTTCTTACAACTTCTACTAGATGAATTGAAAAAAAGAATAAAGGTCTTTGTGTTGTTTGCTTTTAAAAGCAAAAAATTACTTCTAAAAATCAGCACTTGGTTAATAATCTGAGGACTTTTTTGCTTCTTAATTGAAAAACCAAAATGAATTTTTTTGTTGCTTTTGAGAAGTAACAAATCATTGCTTCTCTGAAAAACAAGAAACTGAATTTTTTGCTTTTATTAAAAATATCATGAAAGAAGTGCATTTTTTTGCCTCCATTTTGACAGGAACTTTTTGAAAGCAAATCCAAATGAGGCCAAATCTTGAAGAGATGGTTTCAGTTCATGATTCTAATTGTAGTTTTGGAGGAGAAGTAGAGAAATAAGAATCCGAGAAGGCTATGAGCATATGGGATGTTAAGAAATTTGGGAACTTAATAAAATAAATTTTTGCACAATACATACTGTGCCCTATGTTAAGTTTGCAGTCAATAAAAATGTACTATATCTGTCAAAATATGTAATCCTGTACACTGTATGCTAGTGTTGGCAGGAAATGAAATCTTGCAGCAAGTTTTAATTTAGTGAGAAATAGGGGATTGAGGAGTCAAAGCTGATCCTCAAATAGTTTCTATTCTTTGGTATCAGACAGGTAAATCTTTTTTGTGCCACTTTCCCAAATTAGTGTTTTCCATTTTGGCTACATTCACGAAATGTCGCCATTTCCACAGGTGTTGACACAAAATGCAGGGAGAGAAAGGAATGTCGACTACTCCTGGAAGTTGACGAAATGTCATCGATGTTTTGTTGACATGATGTAAAATTTGCATGTGTTAATTCTAGAATAATTTATTATTTTACTGCCTTTTTTCATTTAAACCTAGGAATAGCATCTGAAATACCTCAATACTAATGCTAGAAATACTCATTTAAACCTAGAAATAGCATAATTCTAGAATGCTTTATGAAATACTCATTTAAACCTATATTTTTTCTTATTTTTCCTCAAGATTTAACTTCTGGTTCGATCGACATGACATTGAAAACCTTGCCTCAAACACCCACATCGATGCATTTAAAATTGTTGTTCTTGTCCAGTTAGATAAGATATATTAAGTGTAGATTTTTCGTAAGAACACGTGCAAGAAAATTAAGGATTCTTATTGGATTATGTAAAGGAAAGTCTGAGGTTCTCGTTTTTATTTTTATTTCTTAATTTCGATTTTAATTGTCTTATTGCATTGAGCTTATAAGTTGGATAAGAATTTTTGGTTTTTTTTTTCCTTTTTTCTTGTGTGTCTATTAGTTACTAACAAGTTAATGCTAAAGTATTTTGGCGCTTTAGTTTATTCTAGAAATAGTAGGAAATTACACCAAAGTACTACACCCAAATTTTTGTATTTAGTGGATTTTGGTACTGGACTGGCAGATCTTAGGACCTGTTTAGCCAATGCTGACTGGATCTGATTAACTATTTAAACGAGTTAACTTGTAAATATGAGAATCTAAAGTCATTTGCCCATGGAAAACTTCTAAATAAAAAATCAGTTTAATGTTAGCTGAAAGGTAATTTGTTGAAGCAATGCCTATGAGAATCTAACCTAAATAATCATACGTTCACTGTTACGTAAGCTTGAAATTGTCAAGTAGAAGAAACTTTAATCAATAGCCATTCTACGAAGCTGTACTTGCTTTCAAGGGAAGCAATAAAGTAAGCAGTTTAAGTAATAATATTTTCATATGTTCATGGAGTAAGTAGATTTCTTATTCAATCCAAAGTTACATCATCACATCCAATGATTTATTGGTTGGGTATGAGTTTGGCACCTTTTACCAGGAAAAGAACATGCCATGCAACCAGGCACTGCCATGGTTTGACATTTTCCGAAAATTTTGACAAAATTTTGATTTCGCGAGGTTAGATATACGAAATGTCTATGTAAAACAAGATTTCTCCGGTTTCCTTGATTTCAGTGAAATTTTGTAGAATATTGATGAAATTTTGATGAAATCTGGAAAAAATTCTCCAGATTTTCTCAGATTTTATCATATTTTCTCAGATTTAAATTTTTGTATGCATATTATAAGTAGTATAATATTATAAATATATAATAATATAGTTCGGTTTTCAGTTTTGTTCCATTTCTCAACCATCTAAACCATAAACCGAACCAAATTCGGTTTGTAGTTTTTTAAACCAAAACTGAACTGCACTAAAAATAAAAACAAGCCAATTGATGCCCTTAGGTACAAGTCATTTTATTGATTTACACAGGTCATTTAATTGCTTGTATAAGTCATGTGAGTGGGTGGTATAAGGGCATTCTTGGAAGCAAAAAGTAAAATGTCACTAAAATTTAATTATTTTAATAAAGTTTTCTTAAAATTTAAAAATCAAAACTTTGCTGATTGAACCTTAATTATTTTCAAATGTATAACTTAAAGTTAATTTTCCATTATTTAATGCGGGATTTGGAGTCTGATTTGGTGAATGTGAACTTAAAAGTCTACAATGACTTTCTTGAAGTAAATTATTATGATTATAATATATTTTGTTGCACAATAGAAAGTGGGTCAGAGGAAAGTTTTGAAAGAGCCAAATTGGATTGTTGAATAAATCAATTAAAAGATAGTAGGTTTGCAACTTGGATTATTGTTTAAACCTAATTCATATAATAAGAACTGACTTTTGCTGTTCCTTTCTTTAGTTTTATTATCTTCTGTTAGGTTTAATATTTTAGTTTGGCTTAATTCAATGTCAAAAAGAAAGTGAGTTTAGAATGTTTAGTTTGAGTCCGAGAAGTCATGGTTCAAACGGCATCAAAATCGGAGTCAAATTGAAGAAATTATGAACAACGTTTGATAAACGTTCGACCGTTCAAGTTCTGCAAACAAACCCTAGAGTAGCGTTCGACCAACGTTTGCTGGTCGTTCGACCGTTTGTGTTCCACAGAGAAACCCGAGAGTAGCGTTTGACTCTCGTTCTCTGGCCGTTCGATCGTTCGTTGTATTTGAACTCAACGTGAGACAGTCATTCGAACGAGAAAAGGAGAAGTAAGTTTATGCATTGAACATTCAAGCCGCGTTCGATGAACGTTCGAATGTTCAATACGGAAATTCAGTTTTAAAATTTCGATCTTTTCTAATTTGTTTCCTCTTCCTTCTCTACTTCTTCCTAAACTATATAAGGATTGTTTAGACGTGTTTTTGGATTAACCAAGACGTTTATAGAACCCTAAAAACGTGTGTGTGAGGAAGAGAACTTCTTCTTCTTCCTTTTCTTTCTTTGAGCCATCAAACCTTCTATTCTTTCTTGTTCAAAGCCTTGAAGTTCCGGGTTGAGAATGATTGCACGTGGGAGTTCCCACAGTACCAGACGAGTTCGTTTGGGTGATCGTATGAGAAATTCTTCAGAGTTCTGAAGTGTTGCTGTAGAGCAAATCTGAGAAGTTCCTCAGATACTTTCAAGTCTGTGAGTTACAGAGTCTAGCATAGGGATGTTGAATCGTCTAAACTACAGGTTGTAAGTCTTCTTTTCATATTGGATCTTTTAGGTGGCTCCTGCATAGCCCGAAGGGTTTTTCTCTAGTGAGAGTTCTCATAGAGTTTTCCCTTAGTCACCAAATTGCTTGTATTGCCTCTTTACTTTATTTGCAATTTTGTGTGATTGGTTATTAATTGATCAAGACTTGTGCATGCCTATTAATTAAGAACTTGTTTTTAATTAGAAAATTTTTTATTCTGCTGTGTTTCACCTATTCACCCCCATTTAGGTGTTGTTAGAGTCAAAACCCTGTTTTTCAATTGGTATCGGAGCAGGTTACCAGATCCTTGACTCTGTTAGTCATGGACAAGTCTTCCACTATCCCACCCTTCTTTGATGGTGGTAATTATGCCTATATTAGTACAGATCTTAAGAAAACTGCTTGTATCATGTCATTTTTTGAGGTGATGTGCATAAATGGAACATAGAAATAAACTATAGTTTACAAATAAACAATTCCTAACAAAGACTTGAAACCACATTCCAATTATTTCAAAAAGAAGTTGAAAATAAACAATCTCAAAATTATTTCCCTTTTTGGCTCTTCCTTCTCCGTAACAAAATCTGTGCTATAAGGAGAAAAATATGAAAATATAGCAGACTGCAAATTGAAGAACTCCAGTATCCGAAAAGTAAACAAATGACCCAATGAACAGGGAAGCCAACAAAAAAAAAAGGAATTTGTTGCAGTGAATGTGAGTTTTATGCATTCAACTCATATGTGAGGTCGAATGGTAGATTTGGAATCCACATATGGAAAGGCTCTGACTTCTTTAGAAACCGAACAGTGCCAAGATTGCTTAAATTGCTTTAGACCACCATCTCCTCCAACTATATTTATCCCTTTATAAATTTTTATTTTTATTTTTAATTTTAGTTCTTCTAACATGGTTGCAGCTGGCCTTCACATATTAAGTAGTGTAAGAGCAGTAGCAGCTTCTTATGCTAGAGTAGAAGTTTCAATTAAAGCCACAACAACTGTCCTTGAAATATCAATGTTAGGCAAGAAGTTTGATAATCTAATAGAACAATTAAATGAATTTTCAAAAGTGGATGGAAGTTCTGCCTTGTTTAATTTATAACCAATGCCATGTTTAACGGCTAGTTAAAGGAATTTAGTACAACCCTGTATCATTCAAGCAGCTAAAACGGGGAACTAGTACAGTAGGTTTGAAAAAGCCGAATCGAGTCCTACAAAATCCGAGAAGTGACCATAATCAATTATCTCTGCTTCCACCTTCACAAACCTGTTTTTCCACAACACATTTAGTGAACAAGTCTTTAACTATTTTCTTAAAATTAAAGGAACACTAAGGCTCTGTTTGTTTCACCGGAAAATGCGGAAAAGAAAATATTTTCTAGAATTTTAACATTTTCTAGACGTTTGTTTTAGAGGAAAAGGAAAACTTAAGGATAATATTTTCCAATTTGGCGGAAAATGGACGGAAAATAACTTCCGCTAAAAATCAGCGGAAGTTATTTTCCGCCGTGGCTTGTTACGAACGGAACTCTCGCCCCGCGCGCGTGTTTCTTTTTTTTTTTTTTTTCTCCTCGATTGGACTCCATTCTTCGTCCTCCTTGTCACGACGATCGACTTCCACGAAGATAGCTCAGAAGCTTTGCACGACGAAGATAGCCCGAGAGCCTCTTGTTTTCTTCCTTCTCCTAGGGCATAACGAAATCGGAGCCTCGCCTTCGTCCCTCCTTATAGCTTTTCCTGTGGTGGTGAAGGAATCGGACAACTGCAGAGAAATCGTGGGTTTGATCTGGGATTCGGTGGTAGTTTCGCAGAGAGTCGGCATTTGCCTCTTCATTGTTCTGTTTTCGTCCGAGCGTTCGAAGCCTCAAAAGAACCCCTTTAGGTTTAGCATTCCCTAAAAAATGGTCCATATCCGGACGGATTTTCATCAGGGTGAGCGTCTCAGCCGGAGGCCACCGGTTTTCAAAGTCCGCTCTCTTTTCCAGCAACTCTGCTTCCTACACGCTTGCAGGTTAATCACAACACTCCGTAATTTCCCCACAACTTCTCTTAAAAGGACGGAGTTTCTGAAGCGGCTGCAAAGATAGAAACTCATCTTGAGTCACAGCTGCCACGGCCATCCCGTGATCATCCGTTGGAGTTCCGGCGATGGCTCCTTTTTCAAGTAAACAATCATCAAAAGATATTTTCTGATCATATTTCATGTCCCGTCCGAATCTCTTCCGCTGGCTCTTATAGGGCGGAGCTTTTGGAGCGAACGAACACCGGTGTACGGCGGAGGACATAAAGCACCCCGGTGATCGTACCTTTGATCTCCGGTGCCTGGAAACGGAGATATACCGGCAGGGAAGTCGGCTTGTGTCATTTTCCGGTTAGAGGTAAAATGATGACCGTCAGGGTCAAAGTAAAAATAAAATACGAAAAAAGAAAGGAAAGTATAACGTTAATAGCTAAACGGACGGGGTGAAATAGTAAAAGAGGTATTAACTTTCCAACAAAAAAAAAAAGAGGTATTAACTTCTCATTATCGTGGGCATGATTCGTGTCAGATTCTTCGCCTCTCGAAGTTGGTAAACAGCTCACACGCTCACATTCCTCCCAAAAAATAAAATTCAAAAATAAAAATAATTTTCTTGGAAAATTCTAAAACATTTTCCTTGCTACATCCAAACACTTGGAAAATTTTCTTCTGGAAATTTTTTTCTTGGAAAATTTTCTTCTGGAAAATATTTTCCGGTGGAAAATATTTTCCGGTGAAACAAACAGAGCCTAAAATGAAAAAGAAGAGAACTATGTTTGACATTTTACAAAAAAAAGAAAAAAATGGAGGGATTTAAATATATAATGGTCTATTTTCACCATTGTTCAAGCATAGCCCAAATATCTAGCTTCAACTACACAAATCCCATATGCCCACTCTGACCATATCAAGTAAACCTATATTGTTGGTAAGAAGTAATTTCCTGTGAAATTTATTGAATATCCATACTATCTATTACTCAAGAACAAATACACATTGAAATTTAGCAGCCATACAATTAAAAAGGCCATCTAGAAATAACAACATAACAAAAAGCAGCTCTAAAATTATTGCATAAATATAAATAGCAAGGCTCATATGCAACTTGTTGAGATTAAATTAGTGCACAAGTATGGAATAAGAACACATATCAAAGTTTGCTAAAGAAAATGGAGAATTTTGTTAATCAGACCACTGTGGACATAACTGTGATGTAAGGTGTAGTTAGTACCAAGTATTCTAAGGGTCAATGGCTTAGGAATTTGAGATATCTTTGAAGTTCAAGAAGAGAGGAAACACCCAACTTTGGATTCTTCTTAGCTTAGAAAAGCAGCTTTAATCTGCAAATGCAAAGAGAAACCAAAGCAAGAAATGAAAATGACAAAAATAATGCTAACGTAAGCATTAATCATTGTTTCTTATATATAGATAATATCATCACTTCCAGTGCAAAATTTGTAGAACAAGATTTTTGACACCTAAAGGACATTGGATGCTGTTGTTCTTAGACAATTCTTGAACTACCATATTACACAGGAAACAAAGAAAAATCGCAACCAAAAACTTTCTGTATTATTTTTTTTTTTTATGAACAACAAATAATCAATCTAAAATCTGATTATTGTAATATGCAGACCTATTTTTGAGTTGAGAAGTACTACTCATAAAGTTCAAAATATAAAAGATATCTGAATCTCATAGTAACCTATGCCTCATTTTGGCAGCCATAGGGAAAGATGATGTGATAATTTGTAAAAATTCCCTTCTAACTTTTATCAAAGCAAATGATAAACATTTTCAGTTCTTTGCTCATTTACGTGGCTGTGAAAGTGACTTTTTATTTTTTGTTTTCTCGACAATTTTGACATATCATTTGTAATTATTTTGCATTTGAAAGTTTGCAACCTTATGCTTATGCTGTGAGAGAGAGAGAGAGAGAGAGATTTACCATCATGTGAGCTCACCAGCTGTTTATTTAAAAAGCATCACTAAAACCCAATTTCCCTTTTGAATAAGCCAATTTGAATTTAAGGGATAATTACACCTTACCTACTTGAGGATTCATACAATCCCAATTCCCCTGTTTTCCAAAATACCAGCATTGTTGTTCTCACATGAAACTCTGTAACTAGTTAATCAAGTGGCCTGAGATCATTATTCCCATATATGTTGCAATTAGATCAGAAAATTTAAATCTAAATGTCAAAACATGCATTGTGCAAGTGCAAGCCGTTTGGTTTTCCATTCTCTAACCAGGCTCATTTCCATAACAATGAATGCTTTGAATTCCCTTCATTATCGTAAGTTTATGTCTTTGACTCACAACAATTCTAAATGAATTACATGCATTCAGAGCTTTTCTTAAATTGAGAAAATTGTTTTGTTTAACAAATGGAAGGAAAACAACATGGTCAGATACCAGAGTTTAATCTAAGACGCACTTCTTTATCTAATTATCCCAGATGAAAAGACTGGTTAAGAATGAAATAAGTAGAAAAACCCACAACAATGAAGCCTTCATCCACTCATGGATCCGTCCACAATCTCTCACCAAGACAAAGTGATCTTCACAGAAGAAAGTGAAAGAACCTGTAGGATAACAACATAATTTAAGAGTTAGTGGCTTTTCCATACTGCTATTGTTTTTTTTGCTTTAAAAACATTTTTTACAATGACACACTACCATTTACAGTTAAAAATTTCAGCAAAAGCCTTTATATTAGTACAGATCTTAAGAAAATTGCTTATATCGTATTATTTTTGGAGCAACAGCCTTTATATTGTAAGGTTAATTATATCCGACCTACCAAATCTTCAAACCTACAATAAATACATTAAGAATATCAGGAAAACACATACATGAAAACAACCTAGAGGAGCCTAGTCAAATAAACTTCACAGAGATATTAACAATAAAAGTAGTAGAAACTTAGAAACTGCGCCCCAATTGATTCAAAATAAAGTTCAAAATAAAAACAGTCAGAATCAAGCCAATTACATTGAATGCAAATCTAATCTAGATAAAAAAAAAATCAACCCAACTTATCTTAGCATTGGAATCAAGAAGAAATAGAAAAAGCACAAATAAATCTGTGCTCGGAAGCTATAAGGAAATAATCTGATAATATGGTTAACTGCAAATTGAATAACTCCACAACCTGACAGCAGATGACTTATTGAACAAAAAACCCAAAAAAGGTAGTTTCTCGCAGAGATTGTGCAGAAGTTGTAAGAATTCAGCTCGTAATTAAGGCCAAATGGTAGCTTTGTTGGGAAAAAAAAGTATGAGGTTCTACCTCAAGATTGATCATGGAGCTTTAGATTACCATCTCCTCGCGCAATCTTTCTCCTTTGTTTTTAGCTCTCCAAACGTGATTGCAGGTTGACATTCAAACAACTAACAGCGTAAGAACAGCAGCAGATTCTGATGCGAAAGTAAAGTTTCAATTAATGCCAGAACAATAGTCCCCTAAAATAACAATTTTTGGCAAGACAATCTGATAAAACAAAACAGAATGGGAAATGAATAGAGGACAAGAGCAAATGGATGTTCTGTTTTATGGGTTACTTTTTAATGATTGCATGGATAATTGGAGGTTGGCTTATCGATTTAATCTGAAACTCTTCAATCATTATCAAACTTCTGCAACTCCAACCATACCAGCAGGAAAAATTGGAATACAAAGAGAGTGCAATGATGGTTGAAATGGGAGAAGGCTACCTACAACTTATATTCAATTATTGACGAAAATATTCAACACATTTACCTTTACCGTCAACTGGGAGTTATCATTTCTTAATAGAGACTTGTAGCTCCGAGTTGCTATCTAACCACAATAGTTAAGTGAGCACAGTAGCTGAGAGGAACCTGGGATGATCTCCGCGCCTGTTTGTTGAGTCACATCTACATTTCATCAACAGGTTAACCCGTTCTATTGTTGTTGGTTGCATTAGAACCCTAGAAAAGGAACAAAAATTGAAAATAAGCATGCATCCCATTCCAACAGCATGACATTGTGAGACATAAGCTTACTTCCATTGGCTATCATCTTACTTCATTTTCTTTGCATTTATAGCCATGCATAAGTAGAAAACTGAAACCTGATTTTTATTTTACATTTTAACCTTTATGGTGCGATGCTTATGCTTAACAGAAAGAGAGATTATTTTTCACCATCATGTGTGATTGCCACTCCTCCGTTTGTAAAATGGTGATGATGAAATGGATAATAATTCATGAGATGTTCACTCTATTTGAGCTGGAAAGTGATGTTCTTCTACTGCCTAGCAAAACATAAAAGATAAAGAAATTAGAGATCTTCAAATTATGAACTGATTAGAATGTGAGAGACTGATACATATGCATTGATGGTGATGGTAGTAACTTCCAACAGTCAAAAGCGAGAAAACAGATAGGAAACAATGTACCTGAAAAATTGGAAGTCAGGGACCTCAAAAAAGCTCCTTTCAAGTAGTTGACCTGTTTTTATGTTTCTATTTGGGATATGAGCTATATTGGCCCAATCCTTGCCTCTCTTTGGTTGGCATCGGTTATATAAGTCGGGACATCCCTCAATTGTCAGATCCTGAAGTCCTGTGAGACGTTGCATCCCTTCTGGTAGAGACCTCAACAATGGGTTGTACAAAAGTTCAAGTTCTTGAAGTGAGGTGAGGTCTGTTAGCCACTTAGATATGGTTGTCAATCCACGACAATCAGATATCCGTAAAGATTGCAGAGAAGTAGCATGTTGTAGTGCAGTTGGGAGAGAAACCACCTTTGGCAGGGAGACAATGGACAATGTTCGCAGGGACTTGAAGCCAGGCAAGCTCTTGTCTTTCCCTGCTTCCAACCAAGTAGCATTTGGTGAATCCTGAATCAACAGATTAGTGATGTATTGCGAGATTGGTAACGATTTCAGACGATGGCAATCCTTAATGACTAGCTCCTCCAGAGAAACAAGACTTTGCAATCCCTTTTCTGGCAAATACTGCAGGTCATCACACCGAAAAATTTTCAACGATTTTAGCGAAGGAAGGCGAGAAAGAGTTGCTGATGTAGGTTTTAACATCATTGACTGTAATAACAGCTCCCCAGTGCCACGATCTAGCGCCAATCTTTCCAGAGATGGAAGGAATGGCATTGCAACTAATCTTGGGCAAAATTTTATATCCAAAGTGGTAAGATGAGGGAGGCATAACAATTGACCTTCTTCAGTTGTCCTTTTTACATAATGATCCGTTGCCATTGACCATTCCCAATTCTCTAGTCTAGGTAGATAAGCCAAGACGAGTACTTCAAGTGACGTGAATCCTCTACCGACGCACTCCAGGTATGGCATGTTCTCTAAATGGAGAAACTTAAGAGATGGGAGTTCTCCAAGTGCCGTGAGATGAAAGCATCTAACAAAATCAAGCAATGCAATAATCTCTAGACTTTTGAAAGATGACATTCTCCAACTTGGAAACTTAATACCTGCATAACCTTCTATAGCAAGCTTCATCAAATTCAAAGGAGGGTGGAGATGCTCCAATATGCTCTCATCTTGTCGTTGTCGCCCTTTCCAGAGGTGTTTCGGATCCCACTCTAATGCCAATAAATTAAGGTTTTGTTTATTCTCTAAGCTTGCTTTCATGGCATCTGTTGAATCTCTAACATGTTCAAGATTTTTGATACTCAATGAATCCATAAGGCCATCTAAAGTACCCAATTCACTTATTCTGCCTCCAGTGTTGTCACCCACCACAAATATTTGCAATCTTTGGAGAGAGCTCAGCTTCCCTAGCCCACACGGCATGTGAGTCAAACGAACTGTTCCAATGTTCTGGATATGTCTGAGTTTAACCATCTTCCTCATATCTTTGGGCAATTCTTTAAGATAATGACACTCGACAACTTTCAAAGTCTGTAAATTCTGTAACTCACTAAAAGAATCAGGAAATTCTTTAATGTGAGAATGGGACAAATCCAAATATCTTAGGTGTTTCAGCTCACCTATGGAGTTCGGCAGCTGCTCGAGATGTGACCAACTTAAATCTAATGCACGTAGGCACTTGAACATTGAAAATTTATCATGAGATGGCTCAAAAGCGATTTGGTAATTGAGAACTGTCCTCAACTTATGTGATGCATTAAGCATCTGTAGATCGAATTCATGAGACAAAAATATATGTCGAGCACTTCCCCGAGGGGCTACATTGTCTCCACCCTGGGGGGCTGTAGTGTCACCTCTGTTCACGATCAGGTACTCCATCCTAGTAATAAATCGTGCAAGGTCATGCATAAGGTCATGCATTTTGCAGCTTATTATATTCCCGTCATCATCTTTCTCTACATCTTGAAAGAAGGACCTTGACAACAGAATGTTGAAATACTGATTGCCAATATCCTCCATTCGTCGAATGGATGATTGGATCAAGTCATTCGCCATCCACAAATGGATCAATGTCTCTCTCTTGATTTCATAATCTTTTGGGAACAATGAACAATAAGCAAAACATGATTTCAAATGTAGTGGTAAATTATTGTAGCTAAACTTCAATATAGATAGGACACTGATGCTCTCTCCTTCATTTCTATTAACATCTTCAGTTAACTCATAAATTTCATTTTCTAAGACAAACTTCCAATAGCTCACATCAGTGTTAGAATGCAATAGACTTCCAAGAGCAGTTATTGCGAGAGGCACACCTTGACACTTGTTCACAATTTTCTTTCCAATTGGAATGAGGTTTTTATACTTTTCTTCCTCTTCACCTTTCTTGAAGGCGCGTTGCTTGAACAATAACCAGCAATCATCATTTGACAATGGCCCTAATAATATTGGAGAAGAAGTTGACATGACTGATGCTACCCCCGTCACGAGTTGTGACGAGAATCTTGCTTTGTGCTGTTCCACCCCTCGACAGACGTTTCAGTGTTCCATCCTTCAACAGACGTTTCAATTTCACCCACTGATTTTCATTCCGTACATCATTTGACAATGACCTTAATGATATAGAAGTGGAAGTTGACATGACTGATGCTACCCTGTCACTGCGAGTTGTGACTAGAATCTTGCTTTGTGCTGTTCCACCGCGCAACAGACTTTTCAATTGCACCCATTTGTCATGATTTTCATTCCATACATCATCTAAGACCAACAAATATCGCTTGTCTATTAAGTTCACTTGAAGTAAGCGTTGAACCAGTTCCATCTGCGAGTGCTCACAATTTTTTTCAGTTATACATTCTAAGACATTTTTTGCAATTTTTTTAGCATCAAAATCACAAGAAACGCACACCCAAATTCTTAGATCGAAATGCGCTTTTATAATCTCATCGTTGAACACAAGTCTAGCAAGGGTTGTCTTCCCAACTCCCCCCATTCCAACTATGGGGATGACAGGGACATCCATAGCATTTTGATGTTCCAACTCCATTAGAAGTTTCATGATTACGTCCCTCTCCTTATTTCGTCCAATAACACTCGACGGATCAGATAAGGAAGAGTCGGTCTCGACATTAACAACTGTTGATGTAAGGAGACTGTGTTGTGTTGGGAGATGGAGAGTGCTCTTATCTATTGCAATGCTCTGTAGTCTCTCTCCAATCTGCTTAATCTGATGGCCCAATGTAAAACTGTATAAAAGACGTGAAAAGAAGAAGCATACCTCTTCAGGGTTGCAACAACCAATCTTCTCCTCCATTTGCTGCCGCAAAACTTCTGTGGCGAAGTCATCCAACACATCCTCAGCATCATAAGCCACATCTTTAAGCTTCTCCAACCAATTATTAGTGGGAAATGTCATGACATACTGCCCCTCCTCAAATGCCTGCACTGTGTCTTTAATGATCTCTAACGAGCCCTGAAGCTTTCTTAGATCTTTTTTAGCGGACCATGCCAAGGAGATCTCTTGTGAAACCAGGTCAGCCAACTTTTCCAAAACACTCTTCCCCACGGCCCAGAGAGCTGTTTCTGCCATCTCTTACAAGGGACAAGAAATGCAAAGAAATGATGAACTGCAGAGAGGGCTGTAGCTAATTTGGTACCAATCTTTGAAGAAGAATTCGGGGTAGATTTAGGTTTTCTTTGGCCGGACAAGGTTTTTATAACTCTCTAGTAATAGTGTCTTGTCAGGTTTTTTTTCTTTTTTTGGTAAGGGTCTTGTCAGGTCTTTTTTTTGGTAATGGTCTTGTCAGGAAAATTAATTTTTAGAAGTACTTTATCAAACTATTTAAGATTCAGTCACCCAAATTTGTATTTCTACATTTCAGAACACTTTCATCAAAACATTTAAGATTCAATGATATTTGACTATTACAACCCGTTTTCTTCCCACAATGCCCTTTTCTCATTTAAATAAATTAAAAATTAAATAAACAGCTTTTCAAGATTGCCCTTGTTACGTTTGAAATTGATTGAATTAAATATATTTCCAAAAGTGCCCTTTACCCTAACTTTCTTATTTTTTATGTTTATTTCTTTTCAAAAAATAATAAAGAAAGAAAAGGAGGAGAGAGAGGGTCTCAACAAAATGACTTGTATAATATTGTATCTTGACTTATACAATTATAAGATAATTAGTACCACTCAATCACATAGAGAGACTTGTACATCTTTACCAAATGATCATGACTTATACAATTTTATGTACCGACTTATACGACTCAATCAAATAACTTGTACTTTCTATCAATTGACTTGTACATCAATATACCCTAACTTGTATACCAATATAAACTTACACTTTTCTATCAAATGACATGTATAATGATATGTACTGACTTATACCTTTATAAGAGTACATGTACTACTCAATTAAATGACTTGTACATTCTATCAATTGACTTGTACAACAACGTATACTAATTTGTATGCCTATACAGACTTTTACCCCTGTATCAAATGATTTGTACAATACTAAGTACTGACTTGTACATTTATAGGACTTGTACCACTCTATCAAATGACTTATACCTTCTACCAATTGACTTATACAACACTATATACTAATTTGTATGCCTAAATAGACTTATACATATCTATCAAATGACTTGTACAATACAATTTATTGACTTGTAAAGATAAAATGCGACTTGTACCAATCAATCAAATGATTTGTACCTTGTATCGATTGATTTGTACAACAATATACGCTAACTTGTATTCCTATATAGACTTATATCTCTCTATCAAATGACTTATACAATGCTATATATAGACTTGTACATTTATAGGAGGACCTTTAACACTCAATCAAATGGCTTGTATCTTTTATCAATTGACACAACAATATACACTAACTTGTATGCCTGTATAGACTTATACCCCTCTATCAATTACTTGTACTTTGCTAAGTACTGACTTGTACATTTATAGGAGGATAGCACTCAATTAAATGATTTGTATATTCTACCAATTGACTTGTACAATAATATATACTAATTTGTATGACTAAATAGGTTTATACTTCCTTATCAAATGACTTGTATAATGCAATGTATTGACTTGTACCTTTATAGGAGTATCTGGACCACTCAGTTACATGACTTATACCTTCTATCAATTGACTTATACAACAATATACATTAACTTGTACGATTATATAGACTTATACTCCCTCTATTAAATGACTTATACAATGTTAAGAACTGACTTGTACAATTTACCAATTGACTTGTACAATAATATATACTAACTTGTATGACTAAATAGAAGTACCTCTTTATCAAATGACTTGAACAGTACAATGTACTGACTTGTACCTTTATAGGGATACCTGTAATACTCAATCAAATGACTTGTACATTCTACTAATTGACTTGTACAACAATATACAATAATTTGTATGATTAAATAGACTTATATCCCATCTATTAAATGACTTGTACAATGTTAAGTACTGACTTGTACATTTATTAGATGACATGTACAACTCAATCAAATGACCTATACATCCTACCAATTGACTTGTACAACAATATATACTAACTTGTATGACTAAATAGACTTATACCTCTCTATCAAATGACTTGTACGATACAATATTCTGACTTGTACTTATATTGGTGTACCTGTACGACTCAATCAAATGACTTGTAATTTTTATCAATTGACTTATACAGCAATATACACTAACTTATATGATTATATATATAGACTTATACTTCTCTATTAATTGACTTATACAATATTAAGTACTGACTTGTACATTTATAGGAGTATCTACACAATTCAATCAAATGAATTGTACATTTTACCGATTGACTTGTACAATAATATATACTAACTTGTATGACTAAATAAATTTATACCTCTCTATCAAATGACTTCTACAATACAATATTCTGACTTGTACCTTTATAGGGGTACTTGTACCACTCAATCAAATGACTTGTACCTTCTATCAATTGACCTGTACAATAATATACACTAACTTATGCGATTATATAGACTTATTCTTCTTTATTAAATAACTTGTACAATGTTAAGCACTGACTTGTACATTTATAGGAGGACCTGTACAACTCAATCAAGATAATATGAATTTAGATATTAGAAGTATAACTCAATCAAGCACTGACTTGTACTAACATTGTACAAGTCTGAGTTGTGCAGGTGCTCATATAAATGTATAAGTCAGTATTTAACATTGTACAAGTCAATTAATAAAGAAGTATAAGTCTATATATATAATTGTATAAGTTAGTGTATATTGTTGTACAAGTCAATTGATAAAAAGTATAAGTCATTTGATTGAGTGGTATATGAACACCAATATAGGTACAAGTCAGAATATTGTATCGTACAAGTCATTTGATAGAGAGGTATAAGTCTATTTAGTTATACAAGTTAGTATATAATGTTGTACAAGTCAATTGGTAGGATGTACAAGTCATTTGATTGAGTTGTACATGTCATCTAATAAATGTACAAATCAGTACTTAACATTGTATAAGTCATTTAATAGATGAAATATAAGTCTATTTAATCATACAAATTAGTGTATATTGTTATACAAGTCAATTAGTAGAATATACAAGTCATTTGATTGAGTAGTACAGGTATCCCTACAAAGGTACAAGTCAGTACATTGTACTGTTCAAGTCATTTGATAAAGAGGTACTTCTATTTAGTCATAAAAGTTAATATATATTATTGTACAAGTCAATTGGTAAAATGTATAAGTCATTTGATTGAGTTGTACAGGTTCTCCTATAAATGTACAAGTCAGTTCTTAGCATTTTACAAGTCTATATAATCGTACAAGTCATTTAAAAAAATCATGTAACAAAAATGTTGCATCAATATAGATGGACCCTATTTTTTTGAACATGTGTTAGGCTCTTACTAGCGTAACAGAAGAAACGAGCTCGTGATTAATTAGGTTTGATCAAAACCCTACCCTCTCTCTTTTGAGCATTGATTAGAACTTATAATTCTATTAAACTTTAGATATTTTCATAAGTACAACTCAATTTTAAGCGCGGATCATAGGCAGCTTGTAAACTTTCGGTTTGCCTAATAACATTATGGTTTGCAACAAAAAGTTCCACCGCACCTTGAAATTTATTATTTTCATTAACTAATCACTATAGTAAAACCTTCCAATAGTTTTAACTAATAGTTTAATAGGATTTATATTTATTTTAACGATTTTGGGTGTAGTTAATCTTAGTTAAGGATATAGAACAGAGGAATTATATTTATATAATAATATTTTAATAGGATTTATACTTACCTATTTTACTAATTTAATATAAATTTAATAGGATCTTAATCAACATTTATTAAACAATATACATTAAATATATTAAATAATATTTAGTTACGATATGTTATCCTAATTCAATAAAATAATAGTTTAATAGGATATGTACTTATCTATTTTACTAATTAACATAGATTTAATTATATTTTAATATAAATTTATTAATTGACGATGTATACTTATCTAGTGGGATTAACTAACAATATATGTGTTATTATTAATTAATATAAATTTAATAAGATTTTAATCAATTAACGTCTACTTATTAAGTAACGTCTCCCTTATTAATTTATTGATATATATCTAGTTGACTTCTCTTTTGTTTAGTTAGTTGATGATCTTATAATTTTATAAATCGTTACAAATATTAAATTCAGATATTTGAAAACTTTTTGTAAATATTAAATATTGAATCTATGTTTTATAAATATTAAATATTTTGTTTAAGAATAATGAATATATGCTTTGATAATTGTTAGAGAAGAGTTGTAATGTCATAGGATTTTATTAGAAAAAGACTCTACACAACAATAATAATGAAGTTTAGATGTTTTGTAAATTTTATTCAATAAAATAATAGTTTAATAGGATTTATGTTTATCTATTTTACTAATTAATATAAATTTAATTGGATTTTTATATAAATTTATTAATTAACGATGTATACGTATCTATTAGTATTAATTAACAATATATATGTTATTTATTAATTAATATAAATTTTGTAGGAATTAAGGATGCATGGCGCGCGGTGATTGAGGGAGCAAACAAGGAGCATCAATAAGGCGACCAGAGGAAATTGACTCAATCAATAAATAACAATGGACGTTAACACAAATTTGATTAGCTCTATTATGCCTAGATAAGATAAACCCCAGCCTTTCCATGAAGCCATTCCCTTTCGAACCCCAGACAAAAGTGGCTTACAATTTGTAAAACTTAGGGACCGTTTGGTATGGCTTTTAGATTGTGGATTCTAGATAATAAGTTGGATTTTGAAAATCAAGATTGTAAGTACTCATTGTTAGAATCCAATATCTTGTTTGGATACTTTAGATTTTAACACCTTGTTTAAGTAAGACCCACCACCATTAATACCTCCTAATTATTTATGTGAAAGTGGGACCCACTACCATTAATACTTTAGATTTTAACAAATTTTTTTTTGGGGGTTTACCAAGAAAAAAGGGACCACCATTTTTTAAGTATCAAAATCCATGGTAGAGGATTCTAGTTTTTGGGGTGGATTTTAACATTTGTTTTTAAAATCAAACTTTCAAAAACTTTACCAAACAACATAATGGACCTTGGTTTTTGGATTATGGTAGAATTTAGAAACCAAAAACCCCACCAGACGACACCTAGTTCTTTAGAGATCGAATGCAAGCCAAAGGTAAGTAGCTGGGAGATACAAGTCGTTTTATTGATTTGTACAAGACATTTTATTGTCTTGTACAAGTCATGTGAGTGAGGTGTAAAAGAGTATTCTTGGAAGAATTTGATTGGAATAGTAAAATATCACTAAATTTTAATTATGTTGATAAAGGTATTTAAAAGCTAAAACTCAGAACATTGATGATTGAATTTTAATTCATTTTGAAAAGTATCACTAAAAATTATTCTCTCCAAAAAATTATTGAGAGGTTTGCTGGACTGACATCCATTATTTCAAGAGCTCAGCTGGACTCACATCCATTATTGACTTCTTAAACTCTTGCGTTTGTCTCGAAAGGGACTTTGTCTCGTGAAAGGGACTTTATAAGGACAAAAGAAAAAGAAAAGATTCTCCACCCAATTGCCAAAAATAATAAAGAAAGACTGCCTTTTTGTTCGACTTGCTTGTCAACCTAGTTGCCCGGATAAGCATTTCGGTTTTGGTCCGATACGCTGTTTGGCTATTGGTTTGTTGGCCCATTACATCGGCTTTGCTGTTGTAACTTTGAACTTGAATAGGTTTGTTCTATGAAAACTCTTTTGGGAATTCATTCCAAGGCCTGGAATGAGTTCCAAGGCCTAAAATGAATTCCTGTGGATAGACGAACGTTTGGTTCGTACGCCAAAATTCATTCTCTCAAAATGAGAATGAGAAAAGTCATGGTTTTGTAGAATCGGTTTTGACCCCGTTTTTGAAATTTCAGAATGAGTTTTGGGTTATTTGTGGTGGCAAACTTGTAAATTGAGATAAAACTTTTAACGGTGGCAAAAAACGTAAATATACGAGCATTTGCCTTTTTCTTCAACGAGCCTTCTTCAACGCAGTACAGTTGATGCTAGGCTCCATTAGTGGATGATGAACCTGCCTTTTCTTCTTCACCAGCATGTTCCTTATCTATGCACCTGCCTTTCTCGCTGCCCTCTCCTCTATCCTTCTTTTTCCCAATCTGGGTTTCTGTTTTATGTGCCTCAAATCAGCTCTAATCCTTCATTTCTTCAAGAAAGTCTTTGTGGTAATCCTCTCTCTCTCTTTTTTTTTCTTATTTATAATTTCTTTCCTGTTTAATTTGTTCTACTTTTCTTTAGTAATCCTCTTGATTTCTAATTTGGATCGTTTGACTATTGTCTCATAGCTTATTTTTTCATATTTCCTCTGTTTGGTGCGCTTCCAAGATTGTCTATGGTATTACATAATAATGAAACGTAGCATTGGAAGGAATTGAATGACTCGTTGATGGAGATCCAATCTATAAGCCCCATTTTTTTAAGGAAGCATATTTTTTTATAAAAGAGAAACCTAGAAATTGAGTGTAACTAATGGAACAGTTCGTAAATTCCTCTTTTATTCAATCCAGAAACCTAGTATGAATTTGATTTCTTATGTTCAAATTCAGGTATTTTATATGCTTTCCGCTAGTACATATGATGAGTTTGTGGGTTAGTAGGGTTTGGGCATCCATCTCTCCTGGTTTACTGTGATTCATCCCTTCGATCACCTTTGCAACACTAATTAAAAAAAAACTTAGTTTCTCAGAGATAATAGGCAATCAAGTTGAAGTGAAGATTCTTCTGTTTTGACTTAGCATGCTTGCCTTGTATAATCTGGGCTCTCTTTGGCCTCAACTTGTTGGATCATGGTTTGTGTTAAATATCCATCAAATAACTTCAATTTTTGTCTTATATCTCCATCGATTTAAATTGGCTAGTAACTTTTATTGTTGAATTCAAATGAGTTACTATGCTCTGCAGGTGCTTTTTGTGCACAAATAGTGGAGAGACAACACTCGACACTACCCTTCTTGTTGCTGTTGCCTATTTTATCTCGTCTATTAATATGGCTTATGCTCAACCCTTAAGGGATCCCTGAGCCACCATTCAATCTGAAGTATGCCAGGATTATCTTGTTTGTGCTTCGAATTCGGGGTAACTTCTACCACCATTACCTCCTCTCCAAAATGTGGGAAAAGGGTGACAAAGGGTATAAGATCCCTAAAGGAGGGCTCTTTGACTGGGTGGTTTGCCCACACTACCTCTTTGAAATCATTGAATTTCTGGGTATTTCTTTCATCTCCCAAACAGTGTTTACATTCTTCTTTGTTATAGGCAGTGCTTTTTACTTGATTGGGAGGAGCTATGTTACCAAGAAATGGTACATCTCAAAATTTGAAAGCTTCCCCAAAGACGTGAAGGCTCTGATTCCTTATGTTTTCTAAATTTGAACAAAGGTGGCATGGATCAATTGTAAGATGCATGATTTCAATTAGCTCAAAGCATCTAGAGCCTTTGTTGGATTAATTCAATCAAAAGTGGTGTCAAGATCCTCTTTGGGTTGCGTAATTTTGGTTTTTGTTTAATTTTTTGATGACCTCCTTTTGGAAATGTAATTTTTTTATGTTTGTGACTTATGTGGTGGCATTTTTATGATCTGACCTGCATGGAAAATTGGAAATCGTTGGACTGATCTTGAGAAAAAATTATGGCTGTGGAACTATCTTCCTTTGGTTAAAGCAGAAATTAGATATTCTTCAATGATCTATTTTAAGTGACAGATTGAATTAGATATTCTTCAATGATTTATAAGACGGTTTCAAGTTTTATCGAGCATGCAACCAATGGAAACTCGCATGTGAACGCTAACGCTGGTTTTGTTGTATCAGCGTATTTAAGGATCAACCAGTTTCTCATAATTATCCATGGAAAAAGAAAAAAAAATAAGGGAAATTTTTTTCCTGGAATTCATTTTATTACTTGTTAACCAAACAATTTTTTGGGTGAAAATTCATTCTGTTACATGCTAACCAAACGCAATTAAAAAGACTTCAAAATTAATTCGCAAAATGAGTTTTAAGAACTCATTCTCGGAATGAGTTCCTAATCCAGAATGAAAGCCGGACGAGGCCTTAATAGTTTGGTATTTGATTTCTGAACCCCAACTGTTACAGTACGTTTGGCTGAAGTTCTTCAAGAGTTGGCTGACTTAAGCATATATTGAACAATTTTTAGGTTGTGGCTGGATGGAAACTGGAAATCTGAGTTTTCCTTTTTCAATTCAACAAATGACTTGTGTCTTAACTGTTATTCTTTTAAATTGAATTGGTGTTATTTGTTTTCAGTTTTTGTCTTGATGAGTAGGTTTCATATGTACAAGAATCAGTCTATAAAATAAAGAATCCACTCAAAGTCTAATTCGCTGAATGGAAAAGCTAACATTTATATGTAAAACTTAAGGTTAAAACTATATTTTTTATAGAAGGAGATAGAGAGATAAGATTAGTGTTACTGACCCCACTTTGATGAGAACTGGTTTATGATGATAATTAGCTCAAATCTATGCCAAAGGGATTGCATTACTTTGTGTATGTCTCGGATCTAACATAAAAGTTTGACTTACACAATGACTTAGGGTTGGTAATTGGAACCTAGGGTTGGTAACTGGGTGGGCTTGGCCTGGCTGCAAACCACATATAAGAGATTTTTTTGGTAATAATGAAATATATTGTTTTATAATATAAGAAGAATATTAAATATACAAAGAATATTTAATATATACAAATAAGAGAGACTAACATAAACATACAAAGAATATTAAATATATAAGAAGACTAAAAAGAGACAAGCTTATTAGGATTTAAAATCTCAAGTGTGATGAGAGAGTTGAGTTATGTAATGATGCATTAAGTATTTTCACGAACTTTTTCTCAGATGGTATATCAAGAGCCAACAAATTCAAATCTTCAAAATAGCATGCAAAAAAGAAAAACAATAGTTTGGCAACAACAGATGTTTAAGTATGAGGCACATAGTATTTTCGCAAACTTTTTCTTAGATGGGAAAAGTAACATGTTTGCTCCCTTTACTCATCCTAATATATCTATTTCCTTTAATCCAAGAATTCTCAAAGCTAAATTCAGTTTTTGTTTCTTACTTCCATCATAGGATCCAAGAAACACCCTTGACTACATCTCACAAGGAAAGAATATATTGAACCATAATTTTAGTAATAGTAACAGCTGTAATTAGTGGAGTGATTCTAAGTTCTCATATTCTTTGTCTATATATATATGTATAACATGTGAAACCAATACCACTCATTTACATATTTCTATCTTCTTACCTGGAGTCAAAATTAAATGAGATAATAAAAATTAGTAAGAATATTTTACCTCCGTTGGTTTCTCCTCCACCATTACACTGACATGATTTTATGCTGGTTCATATTTCTCCTTTGATTTCAACTCTCCAAATGTGGTTACAGGCTAAAATTCGAATACTAAACAGTGTAAAAGCAGCAGCAGATTCTAATGCTAAAGGAAAAGGTTCAATTAAATGACACAACAGTTGTTTCTAAAATAATAGTACTTGGCAAGAAGTTAGATGATCTGATAAACAGAACAGTAAGGGAAATAAGCAGAGGACAAGAGTAAATGGCTGCTCTGTTCTTTTGGTTTACTTTTAACCTATTGATGTAATATGCACCTCTTCAAACACTGCCAAAGTTCTGTAACTTCAATCATACTTGCAGGAAAAATTGAAAGACAAGGAGAGTGCAATGGAGATTGAAAACAAAGAAGGCGACTTGGAACCTAGACTCCATCAACCGAGTGCTGTCGTTCCTTAAAAGAGACTTGCGGCTCCAAATTGTCATTTAACCATTATGGACAAGTGAGCACAACAGCTATGAGGAATATGGGATGACCATATAGCACCTTTTTGTTGAATCACATCTACACTAGCATTCCATCCATGGATGAATCCCTACTGTTGTTGGTAGAAGTAGATTATTAGAAAAGGGAAAAAAACTGAAAACAGAGAATGAAGAACATTCCAACAGCATGTGGTTGTGAGACATAAAATTTTACTTTCATTTCCTATAATCTTACTTCATACATGTTGATAACAACGATCTAAAGATTTAACTGTCTGAAAGTTAATCCATGGTTCCAACAGCACAGCGTTTGCTATAATCTTACTTCACCATGTTGCCCTATTGGTTGCTGCTCATAATTAATAAATGCAAAATATTGATTTTAACTCATTTGAATGGTGATCACTTTTTAATAATTCTTTCACGGAAAATAAAGATTCCGCTTGTAAGATGGTTTGTGACTATTTGCAATTTCAGGCCAATTACACATACGAACATTGAAGAACCTCAGCATACTGTAAACAATCTTGAAGGAAGCACCAATCTTTTAGATTAATATCTTAAGAAGTCACAAAACTAGTACAAAAACATGTAGCTTAACTCCCCCGTATTTCAATAATTTCGTCAACCATCTTTAGAAAATGCTTTCAATAACACGTTGCATGCATAGAAACCAAAATTTAACCGTTGTCTGAAAATTTGAACATAAAAGAAAGTGACTGATATGTAAACATGATTTTCATTCCTCTTCATTTGTACCTGTACATAACTAGAAAACTGAAATTGTTTTTACACTTTGAACGTTTCTAGTTCATGCTTATGCCTAACAGAAAGAGAGAGAGAGAGAGAGAGAGAGAGAGAGAGAGAGAGAGAGAGAGAGAGAGAGAGAGATTATTTATTACCCTCATGCGTGATGGCCATTCCTTCGTTTGTAAAATGGCGATGATGAAATGACTAAGAATTCATGAAACATGCACCCCATTTGAGTTGGCAGGTGATGTTCAGTTGCCTAGCAAAACGAAAAGCTTTAAGAAATTTGAGAACATCGAATTATCAACAAAAGACAATGGGAGAAACTAGTACATAAATATTGATGGTATGAGATTACTTGCAACACCTGAAATGAGAAAAGGGATGAAAAACAAGATACCTGAAAAATTGGAAGTCAGGGACCTCTGAAGAAATCCTCCTCGGACAGTCAACACATGATACATATGGGCATTATGTATGGTAGAAGACGTGGGGGCATACATGTGCGTGTGACTTCTGAAATGAGAGAAAAAGAAAAAAGAAAGGAAGAAGAAAAGAGAATCGTCAGTGTCCCTCTGTGTGGCTTTCTTTATGCAATCAAATATAGAAATGAAACGTTATAACCCCGTGTGGTTGGAACTCTGTGTGGTTTTAAATATTGATATCGCTAGATATCTCAATTTTTCCATTGCTCACCCTTTTATTATAGCTTTTCATCCAACAATTTATAAATAGCCTTGGCCTATAACATGAGTAGCTTATGGGGACATTGTTCTCGCATATTTTTATGTCATGTAAAATAGTGTCTATAGTAATCAATATTGCACATGACCCCATCTAACTCCATCGATTCCTCATGATGGATTAGGCATCCAACACCGATTCTCCTTAGTGTTAGACATCCATACGCCGATTCCCCCTGACTTAGGGCATCTATGCCGATTCTCTGTAGCTATGGGCATTGGTCATTGATGTTCCTTGGTGCCGGGATGATACAAGATGAAACAATGCGAACAATAGTAACTTGGTCATGGCATTATACACAAGCACACCTACTTGAGATTTATGGATCCATAACTTAAGGTTGTTCATTATGCAATTATTCTTTAGTTCATTACGTATAACATCTCATGCCATTCACGCATGTATAATTTCGAAGGGTAGTTCATAGCCTTATCCATATCAACTTGGGCCAATGCCCTTTTTCAATATCTCATGGAATCGGGCCACTACCCTTCATGTATATAGAATCAAATAACGAGTCAATGCCTTTCATATCATGCTAAACAAATGGACCAATGCCCTTCAAAATAGATCACATGCTATACTAGCAACCAATAACAACAATTCAATATAAGAGTAATACTTCATGCATTAATTCACACTTAAATTTGAGAAACCCAACCATTTTATTTGATAACTAATACCAATTCATTAGAAATACTTCCACATTTCTTTTGGCTCTGATTTCCCACTCCCAAGTATCCTTTGGAAGGGATTTACAATAAGGTTCTAGGTTAAAATCAACTAGGAATTGGAGAAGGAATCAAATTCCAAAAATATGCAAAGTTATACAGGTTTATTTAAAAATCATAAACCCAAACCTTGAACGTTAGAAAAATGCCCAGATAAAGCTAATCCAAGCTTAAACAATTCTTGTTTATAATTAGAATGTGACAATAATAACAAATTCTTCAAATGAGCGTGGAATGAAAAATATAATCATCCGATACATAATCCATCAAACTAAGTCTGGATGGGTCAACTAGAATAAAATGGTCCAATACATCCATTAAGGGTCATCTAAATAAAAATAATCCAATACATTAAGGGTCATCTAAATAAAAATAATCCAATACATCCATCAAATAAACTAAATCATCAAGAGTAAAATTCCTTGAACCTACACAGGAAAATAATAGTCTTTTTCCTGATAATCAGAAAGATCCCCAGGAGTGTCTACCCCGCAGTGTCCTCTATCAAAGTATTTGAAAATAAAACCGATAAAACGAATATGTGAGAAACAACATCTCAGTAAGTAGTCATGCAAATAAATTATAACAGTTTAAAGATATGCATACAATTAATCAGACTAACCATTATAAATATAAAACACAATGATATATAAATCAAATGGTGTAACAAAAAAATTAGTCTCATGCAACTCATGAAATCGGAAACTAGAAATAGATCGTAGACTACGTCAATATGCTACCTAACCGATTTACAAGTGGACCAACAAATACCGCATAGGTTATTCGACACCCAACGGAAGTACTCAACTAATACCTGAGTGAGTTAGCATATACGGTCCAACCGATACCGGAGTGGATAGCTTAGCAACCGACCGATACTGGAGCGGTACCATCCTCGAGATGATGAAATGCCTATGACACTGAATTCAAACTACTTTAGAAAACATTTCACTTACTAGCTACTCTATGGATCCATGTAAGAGCTAAACCCACTCAACAGTGGCAAATCAAAACATAGTAGTAGACATACGTCACATAATAGTTGCATACACAGAGACACATACATGTCAAAACACCCACATACGTGGAGTCAAATACAGGTTCAAACTCATGGTTTCAATAGGCAAATATACTCTAAGAGTGTATTAAATCATTTGATGCTTAAAACATGTTTAGATAGTTCAAATACTAGTGTGGAACTCTTAAAATCAAGTTTTGTTTGAAAGGGAAAAGTTTGGAATGATAAACTCGGTTAAAAGCCATTTCAGTAGAACGTACCCAAAATCTCTATGAAAATTCTTTTTAGTTAACGATCAGTGCAAACAATCTCTAAACACTTTAATCTTATTGGTACGTGGGTTGGAAATCAATAAAACATTTTTATAGTGAAAAACTAGGCAAGTTGGAAAAATGCAAGAAATCTGTCAAGGGGCTCGAGCGGCGTCGGCGCTCGTGCGGGTGGCAGTTGAAAACTCATTTAAAAAATATGGTCACTCGAGTCATCGCTCAAGTGATGGCTCGGGCATTCGGTTTCTGAAATCTATTTACATTCAAGTTTTAACACTTTAAAAAAAACACAGGCGGGGCGCCCTCGAAAGTGCTCGCTGACTCAAGTGACGACTCGGGCATTCGGTTTTTGAAATCTGTTTACATTCGGGCTTTAACACTTTAAAAAAAAATAGGCGGAGCGCCTTCGATAGCGCTCGAGCACTATCAAGCACCCTTAAATTACCTCTAGGCACCTACTTGGGTGCCCGAGAGGTAATTCAAGCGTCCGTTGTAAAATCTGGGTTTCTGAAATTCCCGAAAAGTTGCGTAATTCAATAAAAAATCCAAAACTCTTCATCCAATGCAACAAACCAATTCGATATCATTTGAAATCATAGTATAAACATGCTAGGATAGTTTAGGACAATCAAAAACACATATACAGTTCAAATGAGTCAAGATTATCCATGGAAATCATGCTTGGACAGAATTTTGTAAAGGCTGTAACCTACACTAGGCACTTCAAAAATCAATTCTAATCATGGGGATTTATCATCCAATCCTCCTAAACCATTTCTAACAATCACTGACATTAAAACTAAACATTTACGCTCTAGATTACACAAACAAATCTATAAACACACGAATAATCTCATTCATCGAATAACCGGCGAAAATTCTGTTTATGCACGTTTGAAGAGTCTACTTACCTTTTTCAGATATCAAATCCTTCTCTAAGAGTACTGTAATCACCCCCAAAAAGATTCAAACGAACTCAGCAAACCCCTTAAACATACGATTACATTTTCAGAACTTAAACCAACTCAAAACTAAACAGAAACGTAAGTCGATCACTACTTACCTTAAATCCTCACAGAAATGACTCCTTTTTCTCCTTCTTCTGATCTGCTCCAAGAGGCTAGGAGATTAGGGTTTGAAACACAAGTATGGGAGAAAGGAAGAAAAGAAGTGCGGCGGTTCACTTGTTCTTTGGATGTGAACAGTCACATGCTAAAAGGGTTTTGTTTAACTTTTTTTTTTTACCTTTTTGCCCATACTAACATTTTAACCCTAATATTCACCCTTTTTACTGTCTTACCCTTCACACTCTTCCAACCAAAACACAAATCCTCAAACCATGTATGGTCTTGGTCGACCTCACCTCCTCTAATGGGGTTTGACCACTAAAATTCCTTCCTCTTTTTTTTATATATTTAATTAGATCAACAACAATTAGAATAATAATACTTAAATTCTAACTTAACATTAAATTTAGAAGCTCACCTTAATTTAACTCTCCAAGTTCTTCGGGTCACCCTGCACTTCTTCGGGTTGAACCAATTCCTCATCCCCTGCATTATTATTATCTTTGATTAATTTATATATTTGTCACAATTATTTTATTAATAAAATCTGGGATTTTACATTCACCAAATAGTGTAGGGTGTTTCTTTCTCATCTCGGCTTCGTTCTTTCACGTAGCTTCTTCTACGTTATGATGCTACCACAAGACCTTCATCAACGGAACAGTCTTGGTGCGGAGAACTTGCTCTCTTCTATCTAATATCTGAATGGGACGCTCTTCAAACGTTGCATCCTCATGTACCTCCAGTGGTTCGAGATCAATAACATGGCTAAGGTTCGGTACATAACAACGGAGCATAGATACGTGGAATACATCGTGTACATGGGCTAGCTAAGGTGGTAACTCCAATCTGTAAGCTACAGGTCCAACTGTCCCAAGGATATGGAACGAACCAATGAATATGGGTGATAGCTTCCTTTGCTCACTGAACCTCACTATGCCACGATAGAGAGATACCTTCAAAAACACCATATCCCCTACTTCAAATTTCAAGTCTCGCATTCTTACATCGGCGTAGCTCTTTTGACGACTTTGGACTGTTTTCAAATGCTTTCTAATCAAATTCACCTTGTCCACACTGTCTTGAACAATCTGTGGCCCCAAATACTGCCTTTCCCCCACTTCTTCCCAACATGGAGGAGATCTACAAGTCCTATACAGTGCTTCGAATGGAGCCATTTTAATGCTCACTTGGTAACTGTTATTTTATGCAAATTCTACCAAATCCAAGTATTTGCTCAAATTACCTCCAAAGTCCAATACACAACATCTTAGAATGTCCTCTAAGGTTTGAATAGTACACTCAGACTGGCCATTAGTTTGTGGATGGAAACTAATACTGAATCTCAATTGAGTCCCTAAGGCCTCATGAAGACTCTACCAAAACTTGGAAGTGAAACGTGGATCACAGTTAGATACAATAGATACAGGAACACCATGCAATCTGATGATCTCACGCGCAAGTGATCGTAAGAGCTGATCCTTCCGAACAGGTAGGAAGTGAGCAGACTTAGTCAATCTTTCTACAATGACCCAAATAAAATCTTGCTGCTTCACTGTCCTAGGCAGACCCGAAACGAAGTCCATGGTCACATGTTCCCACTTCCATTCAGGGATGGGAAGCGGTTGCAATAGGCTAGGTAGCCTATTGTGCTCAGCCTTTACCTGCTAACACACTAAACACTTTGACACATACTCGGTAACTTCACTTTTCATTCCAGACCACCAATAAATGTCTCTAAGGTTTCTATACATCTTAGTGCTTCTGGGGTGTACAAAATACCGTGACGTATGGCCTTCCTCAAGAATAACTCTCTTGATATTATCATCATTGGGTACACAAATTCTACCCCTAAATCTCAACATGCCATCGCTAACACTGAAATCCTTAGCCTTCTCTGAACCTCTGTTCATCAACTCTCTTGTTTTCTATAGCTCAAGATTGGACAACTGTCTCTCTCTGATTCTTTGCACAAGATTTGGCTCTATCTGCGTATGAGCCATACTCACCCCTTGACTAAAGAGTCGAAACTCTTCAAGCCAATCTTTAATCATAGCCACAAGATTGCACTGGTTAGCCATAAATGATACTAGGGTGGCAATGGACTCATTTGGAACTCCACTGGGGCTTAGTGCATCAGCTACCACATTAGCTTTCCCTGGGTGGTACTGAATATTGAATCTATAATCCTTCAATAGGTTTAACCACCTTCTTTGCCTCATATTCAAGTCTCTTTGAGAGAAAATATACCGCAGACTTTTGTAATCTGAGTAAATCACAACTTGTGCACCAAAGAGACAGTGTCACCAAATCTTCAAAACGCTTGCAAGGTCGTGTGTAGGATAATTATGCTCATGTGGCATCAATAATAGTGAAGCATATGCCACCACCCTATCACTCTACATCAATACACAACCCAGTCCAATGCCAAATGCATCACAATAAATTGCAAAACCTTCGTTCACTGAAGGAATAATCAAAACTGGAACTGATGTCAACCTGCTTTTCAGCTCTTGCAAACTATCTTCACACTAAAAGATCACAATCTTCTTGGTCAAATTGGACAACGGGGCAGCAACCTTAGAAAACCCCTCAATGAATTTGCGATAATACCCAACCATTCCTAAGAAGCTACAAATCTCTGAAACAATAGTAGGTCTAGGCCAGTTTGATACTGCCTTCACCTTAGATGGATCAATTGATATGCCATCACCAAATATAATGTGCCCAAGAAATGAAATCTACTTCAACCAGAATTGGCACTTACTAAACTTGGCATACAACTGGTGGCTGCGTAAAGCATGCAATACCACCTTAAGATGACCTTCAGGCTCTTCCCTTGTCCTTGAATAGACTAAGATATCATCTATAAAGACAACCACAAAGTGATCCAAGTACTCGTGGAATATCCGGTTCATCAAGTTCATAAAGATTGCCAGGGAGTTTGTCAACCCAAATAGCATCACCAAAAACTCAAAGTGGCCGTACCTCGTACAAAATGCCATCTTTTCCACATCATCTGGAGCTACTCTCAACTGTTGATAATTTGATCTCAGGTTTATCTTAGAAAACTAGGATGCTCCCTTCAACTGATTAAAAAGATCATCTATTCTTGGCAATGGGTACTTGTTCTTGACAGTCACTTGATTCACCTGTCTGTAGTCTATACATAGTCTCATACTACCATCTTTCTTTTGCACAAATAACACCAATGCACCCCAAGGCGATGCACTGTGATCTACACCTTCAACTCATCATACTCCGGTCGAGATATTCTATAGGGTTGTTTCGAAATTGGATGTGTGTCAAGTGCGAGTTGAATCTCAAATTCAAGCTCCCTCTGGGATGGCAACCCAGGTAAATCATCTAAGAATACTTCTGTGAAGTCGCAGACAACTGGCACTTCCTCAATACTCAACTCCTTGCCCTTCATTGGTTCTACTTCAGCTGAAGCAACCAAATTGATGCGGGTATTCAACCCCTGACTCATGAAGCAATGGATTGAATTATCTGGCTTACTAACTGTGATTGACTTGTTATGACAGTCAATAATCACATGGTGTCTTGACAACCAGTTCATGCCCAAGATCACATCATATCCACAAAATTTAGACTGATTAAGTCCCCAGGCAACTCCATCTTGCCTAATCTAATTATACAGTCCTTATAAACTATCTCCACATCACTAGTCTCACCCAAAGGTGTATAAATAGACAAAACAAATTCTAGGCAAGAAGTGACTGACCCAATATGGCATGTACAATCCGGTGTAATAAAAGAATGGATTGCTCCCAAATCAAATAAACTCATGGCAGAATGACTCGAAATAAATATAGTACCTCCCACAACTACTGGTGCATCTGGTCTGAGCTTAATAGGTGGGGCAACGGCAAAAGCTCTGGCCTGTAGAGGCTACGGCTACAATGGTGCAAGCTGTGACCTCTGCTCTGTTTGCTGTGGTCCACTCCTCCCCTGCTGCCTCGAGCCTCCACAACTTCCTCAGTATGGATGTGGCCTCTGATGTCTAGGTGTGGCTGCAGTGGATGGTGCCTCAGTCGCTTGGAATGGTCTACTCTAAAGCAACTGGTAGGTGGAAGGATGCGACCACGCATATATTCAATTACCATGCTGACCACAACGGTAACAAGCTCCCACTGGGGCAAAACATGGTCCGGGCATGTGTAGTCTGCCACACCTCAGACAACTAGCACTAACAACCCTCTGACTCATCTCTACACCAGTTTGGACCCCTCCACTAGGTCTCCTCTAATCACCAGGAGTGTACCTCTGCCTACTGTCTCTACCAGGATACCTCCTCTGTCCATGTGCTGGCTTGGGCGGCACCCTTTGTGCTCTCGCCTCCTCAGCTCCCCTAGATAGTGCCCTCTCTACTACTGTAGCCCTCCTCACAGACTTGGAGAAACTACAGCTCAGGAACACTTCGACTCTGTCTCGGATGTCTTGTCAAAGGCCTCTCTCAAAATGCTGAGTCTTCTTGCCCTCCTTATCCACAATGTGTGGAGCGAATCTCGACAACTCAGAGAACCTCGCCTCATAATGAGCCATCGACTGGCTCCCTTGGGATATATGGAGGAACTCTGCCTTTTTCTGTATCCTCACCTCCTCGGGAAAGTATTGGAGAAAGAACCAATCCTTGAACTCTTCCCAAGTAAGTGGGACTCTAACAACCACCAGCTCAGCCATCACTGAACTCTACCAGAAATCGGCCTCTCCCTCCAGCACATAGGTAGCCAAGCCTACCTTATTTTCCTCTCTACATCCTATGGCCACAAAGATCTTCTCTATTCTCAGCAACCATCTCTCCACTTCCATGGGATCGGGATGCCCATGAAAGGGAGGAGGAGACATCCTTCTGAACTGCCTCATAGCATCTGCTATCTGATCACCTCTCTCATAACCGGGCTGATGCTGCCCGTATTGATGGTTCGCAGAATCCTACTGCTGGAACAAAGTGGACACCTCGCCCAAGACTCTCTAGACCTAATCTATCTGTCCCCTAGTAACTGGGACATCGGGTGGGGCATCATCTGGAATATCTGCAGCAGCTGGAACACCAGCCGGGGTTGCAATAGTGTCATCAGCTGGGACATCAACTGGATCATCCACTGGAATATCTGCGGGATCATAGATGGGAACATAGGTAGCTGCCGCTCTATGGGCTCTACCCCTCAGTCTAGGAGCCATAATAACTGAAAATTTAAAAGCACATTAAATCAATCACAAGAGAATTTTATATGTATTACTATTTGCAAAAAGAAAGTGATTTAGAGGAATATATATGACTTTATCACTACCACTCCTTTCAATATATCTGCAGCTATACAAAGGTTGGGGTGATTGCCATGAAAATTCCCTTTCTAATTACTTCATCAAAATATATATGTAGGTATATATTTCATGCAAAATTTTACTAAGCTATCCCACTTGTATAGGGTTAATCACTTACGTACATATTCAACATTGGCTGATGCTTCACATTACCTCAGTATAACCAAATACATTTGGCTCATCACACATAATTACATAAGGTAATAGTAATAATTATTCATTCAAAATAAGGAAACGAATTCCTAAAAACAACCTAAGGGTTCTAGCTATCATGCACTCATTCCCCAAAACCAATCTACGGCTTCTATTTCTAAGTTTAGGATCTTATTTTGCTTTGATACGAAAAAATTGTAACGACCTGGAACCAGGTCTGCCCCTCCAAGGCACTCACCTGTCCCCGGCCGTCACGGGTTGGCCTTTCGACTTAATAAAAACACGGATACTTAAAACTTTTTCTAATACAAGTGAAAGTGATAGAAAATTTTATACATGTGCATATCAAAGTGTATATATAGAAAATAACAAGTCCCGTGGACTTACAAAGTTAAATACATACTACTTGGCTATTACGAAAAGATAGGTATCTAATCGCTCATCTCAATTATAAGGTCTACAAGTCCAAAATGTACAACTACCATATACAAGAGAATAACACTCTAGGTAGGACGGTAGTAATCCTCCTCTTTGTACCATGGTGTTTTCTCCTTTCCTTTATCCTCAATCCGGTCCTTCACACCGAACATCGACGGCTCTGAAAACAAAACCAATAAAACAACTTATGAGACGAATGTCTTAATAAGCAACATATGCATGATCGAGAAAATACAGTTCATGCCAATATCATTCAGAATAAATCATGACGTGCGGGTAGTTGAAATAATAGTTAAATCTTCATCAATTCAATATAGTACAAGTGGTGTAGTCCTGTTCTTACGTGTACAAGTCAAACAATAAAGAAGTAGTCACACATCAAGTCTTATCAATTTGTTATCTAGGTGGTTTAATATATATTGCATATGACCCCATCTAACTCCACCGATTCCTCATGTTAGGCTAGGCATCCAACACCGATTCTCCTTAGTGTTAGGCATCTATACGCCGATTCCCCTTGACGTAGGGCATCCATGCCAATTCCCCATAGCTATGGGCATCGGCCACCGATATTCCTTGGTGCTGGTATGATACCAGATGAAACAATACAAAGAATAGTAACTTGGTCATTGCATTATACACAAACACACCTACTTAAGATTTATGGATCCATAACTTAAGGTTGTTTATTATGCAATTATTCTTTAGTTCATCACGTATAATATCTCATGCCATTCACGCATGTATAATTTCAAAGGGTAGCTCATAGCCTTACCCATATCAACTTGGGCCAATGCCCTTTTTCAATATCTCATGGAATCAGGCCAATGCCCTTCATGTATATAGAATCAAATAACGGGCCAACGCCCTTCATATCATGCTAAACAAATGGGCCAATGCCCTTCAAAATAGATCACATGCTATACTAGTAACCAATAACAACAATTCAATATTAGAGTAATACTTCATGCATTAATTCACACTTAAATTTGAGAAACCCAACCATTTTATTCGATAACTAATACCAATTCATTAGAAATACTTCCACATTTCTTTGGGTTCTAATTTCCCACTCCCAAATATCCTTTGGAAGGGATTTACAATAAGGTTTTAGGTTAAGATCAACACGAAATTGGAGAAGGAATCAAATTCCGAAGATATGCAAAGATATACATGGGTGCTCAGGAGGTCGTCTGGGCGATCTGGTTGAGCACCCGGCTTCTGGGCTCTCCTCTAGGTCGCTCAACTCAATCGCTCAACCCATGGGGACGAGCGACTTATCCTTTTAACTCTAGGTTTTTGGACAAAATAAACACAGGCGAGTCGCTCAAGGAGGTCACTCAACCGATCCTGAGCGATTGAGAATGCAAGGCTACTGGTCATGGTCGCCTGGGCGACCATGACGAGCACCCTACAATTTCTCCAAGTTGCAGCTCATTTTTCGCTGATTTTGGTTTGTGCTTCCACCCAAATCCTATGCTAATGTCTCTAACACTCTAATAACATCCCAATGACCCAACAACAACCTTCTTTTAGACAAGGTTTCAAGATTTCGACGAGCGGCCTGCAATTTCTCCAAGTTGCAGCTCATTTTTCGCTCATTTTGGTTTGTGCTTCCACCCAAATCCTGTACTAAGGTCTCTAACACTCTAATAACATCCCAATGACCCAACAACAACCTTCTTTTAGACAAGGTTTCAAGATTTCTTCATTTGCAACTTAATCCAAAGCAAACCGTGCCCTAGTTTCGAAAATCTGTTTCAAATCATGAAATCAAATACAATAAGAGTTGGAAGGGTGTTGCTTACTTGGTTTGAGCAAGAATTAATCCCTTGCTCCCAAATGCAAGCCACGAACTGCTCTTCTTGAGCTTTTTGGTTGGTTCTCCACAAATTCCTCAAGCTTTCCTCCAACGAACAACTCACACCGACGCGAAACCCAAGTCTCTAAACTCCTTTAGCAAGAGTTCTTCCCCAATAGAAAATTGGAAAGAAGAGTGTGGGAAGGAGAAGAGAGTGAAAGGAATAGAATGGAGAGAAGAGAGTGGAGAAGAAGGGTTTTGGGTTTAGCCGTATGGGACAACCCCTCTTTTACACTTAACAATTTTTCTCCCCAAATGATAATTGGCAATCTTCCAAGTTTGCCCTTCTCCCATCAAAACACTAGTATTTTCCACTTTGCCATTCCTTCTACTGCATACAAAATTTACCATTAAGCCATTCTCTCTCTCATAGAATAAATTTTATTTAACAAACTAGGGAATTGCTCAAATGGAAAGGATGCCTACCTTTACACACTTTTGACAAGCCTTGACTTAGCCACTTGGTTGGCTTCAAGTTTGGGCTTCTCCCACCTCACCTTCACAACACAACACAAAAATTTAGAATTTGCTAAATACTTCTTGCTTAAACACTTAAGCAACTTATCTAAGGATCTGGGGTCTCACATGGTTTGAACAAAAACAAAAGAAAATAAGCAATGTGTAGAACACAGTTGAATAAAGATTTCAGAATTTGAGACAAGTAAGCCTCTTCACTTGAACTATCAAAAGGAATAGGAACAATTTCCATTTCATCATCGAAATCTAAGTCAAGATTTTCCCTTCTCTGTCTAATAGGAAACCATCATATACTAAATATGGATGAGATATGCCAATGTTTTCAAATATTAGCCTTTTATAAGACCATAAGAATCTTATGTATTGTTTATGCTGGTACTGTCACCACAATACAAAATTCATGAAACTGCAAAAATGGTATTGTATTTCCAGTCCAACTCCCTCTAGCATCCATGTATAATACTATAACGTAAACTTTTTGTATTGAGATCTGTTCTTTATTATAAATTTCCCCAATCCACTATCAAGAACCTCAGAAACATTTCAAACTAGTATAAGGCAATCAACTCAACATTATAGGTTTTTCTTATTAAGCAAACCTTAACTATCCCCTCCTACATTGGTGCATCACACAAATACAAGTTAAGCATTATAAATCCAATTGTTCAGCAACTTGGCGATAGCTAGTGTGAATTTAGTACCATGAATAGAAAAAGAACTGCTTGAACAGAGCAAAAAACTTTAAAGGATTAAAAAACCATAGCTACACAAGTAGAAATAATAGAAAATAAAACGACTATTAGAAACATAGGATGCATTTTAAGTGAGAATATCATCAGGCAAAAGGCCATTGATTTCTAACAATCATTAAAAACATCTAAAGCCCAAAGAGAAAGCATAAAGCACAAAAATCATAAACATCAACTAATATGAAGAATACATAATGTAACGACCCGGAACCAGGTCTGCCCATCCAAGGCACTCACCTGTCTCTAGTCGTCACGGGTAGGTCTTTCGAACTAATTGAAATGCAGATAATTTAAAACTTTTCCTAATACAATTGAAAGTGATATAACAGTTTATGCATGTACATATCAAAAATGTATATATATATAGAAATAACAAGTCCCGTGGTGGACTTACAAAGTGAATCATATAACTACTTGGGCTGTCACAAAAAGATAGATTCTAATCACTCATCTCTGTTATAAGGTTTACAATCCAAAAAGTACAACTACCACATACAGGAAAAATAACACTCTAGGTAGGTTGATAGTAATCCTCCTCTCTATACCCTGGTGCTTTCTCCTTTCCTTTGTCCCCAATCCAGTCCTTCGTACTAGACGTCGACGACCCTGAAAACAAAACCAATAAAACAACTTATGAGATGAATGTCTCAGTAAGCAACACATGCATGATCGAGAAAACACAGTTCATGCTAATATCATTCCGAAGAAACCATGATATGCGAGTAGTTGAAATAATAGCTAAACCTTTGTCAATTCAATATAATACAGGTGGTGTAGTTCTATGCTTACTTGTACAAGTCAAGCAATAAAGACATCACACATCCAATCATATGAAGTTATTATCTAGGTGGTTTAATATATATTGCACGTAACCCCATCTAACTCCACTGATTCTTCATGGTGGGCTAAGCATCTAATGTCGATTCCCCTTGATGTTAGGCATCCATACGCTGATTACCCTTGACGTAGAGCATCTATGCCGATTCCCCATAGCTATGGGCAACGACCACCGATGTTCCTTGGTGCTAGGATGATGCAAGATGATACAATAAGAACGATAGTAACTTGGTCATGGCATTATATACAAACACACCCACTTGAGGTTTATGGATTCATAACTTAAGGTTGTTTATTATCCAATTATTCCTTAGTTCATTTCATATAACAATTCATGCCATTCACGCATGTAAAATCTCAAGGGTAGCTTATAGCCTTACCTGTATCAACTTGGGCCAATGCCCCGTTTACCACATCTCATGGAACTAGGCCACTGCCCTCCATGTATATAAAAACAAATAACAGGCCAACACCCTTCATATCATGCTATACAAATTAGACAAAGCCCTTAAATAGTTCACACGTTCTTCTAGCAACCAATAACAACAATCAAAACAAGAATATCACCTCATGCATCAATTCATACTTCAATTTGAGAAATAAACAATTTTATTTTATAACCATTACCAATTCTTTAAAAATACTCCCACATTTCCTTTGGCTCTAATTTCCCACTCCCAAGTGTCTTTCGTAAGGGATTTACAACAAGGTTTGAGGTTAGGATCAACTAGGATTGGAAAGGGATCAAATTTTCGAAAATTGGCCATTTACACACATGGGCGCTCACTAGGTCGCCTTGGTGACCACCAGGTCACCTGGGCAACCTACCCATTGCCTGGGTGACCAGGTTGGGCACCCAGCCTATTTCTTTTCCCCGACGTCGCTATTCTCGATTGCCTGGGCGGTAGGGTTGAGCGATTTACCCACACTCAACCCCACACAATTCCTCTCGAACTCTTCACTCTCGGGTTTGGTTTTTGGACAAAATAAACACAGGCGAGTCGCTCAAGGGGTTGCCTGGACGATCCCAAGTGATGGTAGAAATGCATGGTCACTGGGCTTGGTTGCCTGGGCGATCATGCTGAGCGACCTAACACTTATCGCCAATCCGCGACTCATTTCGCTCATTTTGGTTTGTTCTTCCACCCAAATCCTATTCTAATGTTTCTAACACTCTAAGAACATCCTAGTAGCTCGACAATAACTTTCTTCTAGACATGGAATCATAGTTTGTTCATTTACAACTCAATCCAAACATAAACGTGCCCTACATCCGAAAATTTGTTCCAAAACATGAAATCAATCGAAATAAAGGTTGGAAGGGTGTTGCTTACCTAGTTTATGCAAGAACCAACACTTTGCTCCTGAATGCAATCCACAAGCAGCTCTCCTTGAGCTTCCTTGTACGTTTCTTCACCAATCCCTCCAACGCAGGAGGAAACAACAACTCAACTAGAACCTTTCTTCTTAGTGGCAACTCCCAGCTAGAATCCCCACAATTGCTTTTTGGCAATTTTTCCAAGTCTGCCCTTTTTCCCCTCAAGACACCAATATTCACCATCTTGCCACTCCTCCTACTACACACAAAATTACCATTTAGCCATTCTCTCTTACATGGAATAAATTTATTTAATATTCTAGGAATTGCTCAAATAGAAGGGATGCCTACTTTTACACATTTCTGATAAACCTTGACTTAGCCACTTGGTTGGCTTCAAGTTTGGATCTCTCCAACTTCACCTTCACAACAAAATAGATTGAAAATAATTCAGATTGGGAATATACTTTACGATAAAAGCCATTAGCATTTCTAAAAAAAATAAAAACAAAATAGCTTTAATCAATAGCACAATTTTTTTATCATAAGAAACAATACCTTTTACAAAAAATAAAAAAAATATTTGGACTGATCAAATGGTTTTTTTAGAACAAAATAATTTGGATTAAAAGCCAATATAACAAAATAATTTTGACCTTTTAAAAGCCATTAGAATGAATAAATAAAATAATTTAGACTGGGAATAGATTGAAAATATTTTAGCTTGGGAATATACTTTATGATAAAAGCCATTAGCATTTCTAAAAGAATACACAATAACTTTGATCAGTCATGCTTTATTTTTTATCACAAAACATACCTTTTAAAAAAATAAAAAAATAATTTGGACTAATCAAAGGTGTTTTTTTATTTTTTAAAAGCCGATATAACAAAATAATTCAAATTAAAATTCAATAGAACAAAAATAAAATAATAATTCAGTCAAGAATAGATTGAAATAAATTCAGATTGGGAATATACTTTATGATAAAAGTGATTAGCATTTCTAAAAAATAAAATAAAAAAATAACTTGATCATTCACACTTGGTTCCACAACGCTGCAGATTTTGAAGATTCAGTACTTTGAAATCAGATGTTAATGCCCAATATGGTCAATCTACTACATTTTATGGGAACTTTAGTTTATTCATCAAATTTCCATTTCTCCATAGAATATCACGAGATCAGTATTTAAATTTTTTTGTCTTGATAGAAGATATCAATCTTTTAAATATTAGAGAATTAAATGATCTATAAATAAAGAATAATAATTTACTCTCAATCCACAAGTTCAGTAAAACATTTATTTTCAATAACAAACTAAATTTCAAAATAGCTAAAAACTAATATAACATTAGAATTTCAATAGTTCAAACAAAATCTGAATCATAAAGCATAACGATGAAACTCTATGACACCTAAGTAAATGTTTTACACATCAAAGAAAAAAAATAAAAAATATAAATATACAAGGGTTTTTACAACCAAGTAATAGGAATATCCTAAAATTTTAGTCCACAAAATGCTAAGTGTAATGCCGTGCCATGCTTGCCGGCGATTGCATTGGAATTTCAAAAATAAATAAATAAATAAATAAATAAAACATACGTTCAGTCAGTCGCACTAGCTTCAGTCAATTGCACTATACCTTAAAAGGAATCAGGACAATGATTTTTACAACCAAGTGAAAAACGAAATATATGGAAAAAAAAAAGGTATTTCAAAACAATCAAAATAGGTGTAAAGTGGCATTATTATTTCTAAAAAATAATAAACGACATTGGAATTCCTAAAAATTTATCCCTAATAGACACTTGCTATCATGCCAATGTCATTTCTAAAAAAAAATACCTTCGATCAGTCCCAAGTGCCTAATGTCGATTAGGACATTAGGCACTTGCAACTTTGGCATTAAACATTTGTGAAAGTGTGAAAATCGACATTGGAAGTATAAAAAAAAAACAACATTAGGCACTTGCAATATTGAAGGTGTAAGGTGTGAAAACAATAAATGACATTGGCATTTCTAAAAGGAAAAAATTACCTTCGATCAGTTGCACTTGCTTCAGCGACAAGGTGTGAAGCATGCAAGAGATGTTATCGACGCTTGAAGAAGATGATTTAATCAGCCACGAAGGTTATCCCATGCTCAAAATAATGACGCTTGAAAACGACATTGAAGGTTTTGGGTGCTCAAAATAACGACACTTGAAGAAGAATCAATCAGCGATGAAGAGCAAGAGGATTGGTTTTGGTGCTCAAATAACGTTGAAAATGAATCAACTGAACTTTGAATAAGAAGATTGGGACTAATTTTAGCGCTCAATGAAGGTTGAAAACGACTGGTTTTGGCATGAACACGATTGGATTTTAGCGCCGAAGGTTGAAAACAAACGAATCGAAAGGTTGAAGAAGTTCTCTCACTTACTGGTTTTGGCGCTCTAGATTGAAAACGAACGAATCGAATGCTTGAAGAAAAAGGTTTCTCACTTATTGGTTTTGGCACCCATTGGCACCCATTTGTAACAGAGCCTGCCCAGACCGGAAAGTGTGGGGGTTCGGCCCAACGTGAGGACGCATTATCCCATGGAGGGGAATATGTGATATCCTGTCAAGTGGCTATGATGTGAATGGGTAATCTCACTTGCCAAGCTGCCAAGCGAGAATGTGCATATGGTTGGGATCCCACAACGCTCGGGGATGTTATAAGTAGTATTGTGATCCTTTACAAAACAAGAGGGCTTTTAAGGCATAACACGAGACTAAATCTTCTTGGAACCCTCAAGTTAAGTGTGTTTGGGTGAGAGCAGTGCTAGGATGGATGACCACCGGGAAGTTTTCTCGTGTTATCCCTTAAGAACAAATCCATGAGGGCCCATTAGGCACAAAGCGGACAATATCTTGCTGGGTATGGGTTTGGAGCGTTACAGAGATTGATGGAAAGAGTAAGTAAGAAGAAGAAGAGGAAGAAAACCAATGAAAAAGGATATCATTAGTTGCTAATGGTTTTCAGGTTTGGATTGTGAATTCAAGGCAAGTGGTAACCCTTCAAAGTCAAAATTTTGCATTATTTTATTGTTGAATCGATAAGCTAAAGGTTCTTATCTTTGTTATTACAGGTTTTAATCTGGTTGTGAGAATTTTAGAAGTTATTTGTGGTCTGGAAAAGTATAACAGATAAGAACTTGTGCTCATGCTATTACTTGAAGTTTTTGAGAGAAATTTTGATGGTTGATCTCATGATTGTTCATATTTTGATGAATTTAGAATTATTAGGAATGATTAGGAAGGGTTTTTAGATGATTTAGAATGGATTTAGTATGATGGATGTGTGTTTGATTAATAGAAATAAGAAAAATCCTAAGGCTTTTTGAAACCCAGAAAACAGGGATTTTTGGCCTTGGTGCTCGATGTCCACTCGAGCACCAATCAAGCATGAAGACCGATTTCAACGTTGTACAACCCTAGCTCGAGCACGAGCTAGTGCACTTGTGTGTAAAAATTAGAACTCGAGAGCTATTTTCTACCGCTCGATACCAGCTTGAGCGTCACCTAGTGCGCCTAGTACAAAAGAAGAAGACATAGGAGTGGCGCACAACCCTGCTCGAGTGCCAAAACCCAGATTTCCCAAATTTAGCTATGTTGACCTACTTTTCAATTTTAAAACGATTTTCCTGCAAATCGAACTCGTCTACAAAGATTATAACGTCTTTAACTGGTTTTCATTGGCCAAAGAATTTTACAAAATTTAGATAAGATTTTGAGTACGTTTTGGTGGAATTATGTTGTTTTAGCCTATAATAGTGGACTTGGTGGATTAAAAGGTGTTTTTTATCGCTTTTATTTGATTTGTATAGTTTTCTAAGATGGTTTTAAGCATGTTTTGATTTATGGAATTATTCAAATGAATGTACAAGTGATCTTAGTTATTTGATTTAAAATTCACGGTTTATGAGATTATAGTTTTTCTGAAGTAATAGTGGTTTTATTTTGATTTATTGAGGGAATGTGTATATTTCTGATCCTTACATGTATCTTATGGTTATTCTTATTGTAGACACCCCAAATTGCACTACAAAATGAGAAAATAATTAAAAATATTAATTGGGACTTGAAACAGGTCAAAAAAGTATAAAATCTGGCCAAACTGGTCATGACCGTATTTTGTTTACGGTCTGGTCATGCCCGCAGTTGATATACGGGCAGGGCGCGACCGTAATATATACGGGCACAAGTTTTTTATGCGAATTTATCCTTTTTCGATTTCTGAGCCTTATCTGCACTCAAATATATCTCTGGGAGATTCGAATTCTCTTGTTTATCCATTCGAATCCTCTTGTTTATCCGCTATGGTTTAATGAATTGACATTAAATCCTTTTTAACTCAATCTGGAAGATTTTGGCATATCCCTTTGGACCAACCATGCCCTATAAATAGAGGGCCTCTCCTTAAGCAAATGACCAATAATCTGAAGCTTGAAGAGCTCCAAGTGAAGAAGGGAACCCCTACTCATCTGCTTCCTCAATCCAGGTAAGTCTTTTTTCTCTTTTATTTTTTTGTTTTTAATTCCAGAAATAGTCTAATCTTCTCCATTTTTGTAGAATAAGGCCTTTTTATATTTGTATCCCCAAACCTGTCTCCAAGTACCTCAAGACTCCTCTCTAGCCATAAAACGTGAAGAGAGAGCTAGGGGAAAGGGGAACAGGTGGATCCTTAGAATAGAACCCTATAGTCTGTTCTTTTCCTTTTTTTTTAGAATAAGGCCATTAATTGTGTTTGTATCCCCAAACCTACCTCCAAGTACCTCAAGACTCCTCTCTAGCCGTAAAACGTGAAGAGAGAGCTAGGGGAAAAGAGAACAAGTGAATCCGTAAGATAGGCCCTTGTGTGCTATAATCTGATATCTGTGGTTACTTTTATCATACTGTTCCCAGGTCAGATAAAATATAACAAGGGTATGGGTGTGGGATATGCATTGAACATTTTAACAATGTTTTGAACGAGAATAGCATGTAGAAGTCTTTGAGGCTTATCAAATTCAGGTTCACAGTTTTCTTAACAGTCATGATATGCATAACAGTTGATACCAACAGACTCAAGAAATTTCTCAAGATTGTCAACTGTGCATACATCACAGTAACTGCATTTTAGCCTCCCAAGTTATATAATAACATTATTTTCCCCAACAAAAGCATTCAAGAATGTAATGATAAAATAACGAGCAAAAATAAAATGAATGAATCAAAAGCATTCAAGAATCTGTTGTTCCTAATCTTCTTCTTCAGCTTCCCAATTTTCAAAGTTTTTTTCTCGTTCAATTTCAAATCATTAAACTTGCATAAATGATACTGATTATGTTTTTAATCATCAATTTCAAAACTTGCAACTGCAAAACCCCCCAACATAATTCAATGTGGTTCCCATATCTTAGGTCCTGCTTTGGTAGTTCCTATAATGGTTCGAAAATCAACCCTAGCGGGGTGGAAGATTCCTTCCCGTCCATTTCAGCAACCACTTAATCCACACGAGATACTGAATCACATAAAACTCAATCTAATACAAAACCCAGAAACAAAAAGTTCCAAATTTCAAGATCAACTCTCATCATTCAAGATTATAACAATTACACACACCGACAAACAAAAATTAAACCCAAGAACAGAAACAGACCAATCGCTGAACTAAAAAGCTTCTGAACTGCAAGAAATTCTACAAAGCTGATCTTATGATACCTGATCAGAAACAGGAGAGCGGTCGAGAAGGGAAACCTAAGATTTCCACCCCATATCAGATGGTAAAGCAAGAAGAAAGGCCATCAGTGTCAATTTCTTGAATTATTGGATCAGGTTAAGAAACAGCAATGGTGCTGCTATGTTTCTTCCCACCGTTTGAGCCATTGCCTCTCCCTTTCAGCTCTCTCACTCCTCCAAAGCAACAAAACCAGTTTAAGATTATGCTTCACGTCTTCAACTGAAACAGTGCATCTGCAACTCCTCCTTGACCAAATAAAATCTCTGTGTTTGGGAAGAACAAAAACCGACTTAGATAAACCTATATAGAAGAGCGTCATAATCCGGCCAGCACATAACCCATGATGAGCTTCGGCACACCTAGAATGAAAAAGAAGAGCTCTGGACATGTGAGAAGCAGGTTTTCGTGTTTGAGAGGGTCTGCATTTTTTATTTCCCGCCAACGAAGATTATGAGGAAAATGAGAGACTTGTTGCATACGGCTCGACTTTTCAAACAACGAACGCGGCTCCAATCGATGAACGCGGCTCAAAAAAACGAAGTCGGCTAAAAACAATGCCGAATAGGAGAGAAAGAGGTGGGACGCGTGTCGTTCACCGGTGCTTCCCAAGACCGTTCGACAGAGGAACGTCCGTAGAGGAAAACGACTCGTCAAGAAATTGGTCCACTACAGAAATGAGACTTCATAGCAAAGCAATCCACATCCATGTAATGAAAGCGAATGTCCCACAACAATGACAAAATGCCTCAAATAATCGACTCATTTGCCAAGTAAAGTCTCACAAAATCTTCCCTCTTTGGCTTCATGTACCAATTTCTCCAAAGAAGAAAAAAAAAACGAAAAATCTATTTTCGTACCTTTCTTTCAAGTGGATTGTGGAATGATTCTCTATTTCGTCCATTATAGTGGTCTTGTTGTCCACTTGAAAGATTATTTATCTTATGCTTTGTGTCTTGTCGAGGGTGCATTGGGTCCTCTTTCTTGAAGAAACAGATAGATCAAATGATGATAAAAAAATTTATGGTCAATGTCCACTTTAAATTGTGTTGGATAAACTGAAGCTTCGTACCAGGAATAATCCTTCCTATCTCGTTTTTCCTGCTTGCTGCACTTCCCAACTGCGTGTATTTCGTCTTCTTTCTTGCGAAGAAAAAATGCCTTTGGGAGAGCTACTTCTTAATGCATCTCTTCAAGTGGCTTTGGACAGGTTGATCCCTCGTGAAATCAATGAATTCACACGCCTTGTTCAGATGGACTCTGATCTCGACGAGTTGGAGGAGATGATATTAATGATTCAGGGCGTTCTCCATGATGCAGAACAGAAGCAGATTACAAACCCAGCAGTGAGAAAGTGGCTTGACAAACTCACACATCTTGCCTATGACGTCGACGACCTGTTGGACGAGGTTGGCACCGATGCTCGACGACTAAAACTGGAGGAGGAAACCCAACCCCATACAGATCAGGTGAGAGAACTTTTCGATTCACTTCGTAATTTTTGGTCTAATGTAAAGCAAAGTGGTAAGATAAAGACATTAATTGGGAGGTTAGGTAAGGTATGGGAACAGGGGCAGCGTCTTCGGTTGAGTCAGGGTGTTGCACTCGCACAGAGTAATTCTGGTATCAGCCAAAGACCACCGACGACCTCTTTGGTGCACAATTCCCATGTTTATGGTAGGGAGAAAGATGTGGAACAAATAATACAATTGCTATCATTAGATAAAATTGGTAACAACAATTTCTCAGTGACTTCCATCGTTGGGTTGGGAGGGGTTGGCAAGACAACTCTTGCTCAACTTCTCTACAATCATGAGGATTTGAAGGATCTGGAGCCCAGAGGATGGGTTTGCGTCTCTGACGATAGATTTGACGTGACACGGATAACGAAGGCAATTATTGAGTCGATCACTGGAACATCACCTAATCTCACCGAGCTACAACCGCTTCAAGATCGATTGAAGGAGTTACTGAATGAAAAGAAATTTTTAATAGTTTTAGATGACGTATGGACCCAAAATAGCAGTGATTGGCATGCGCTACGAGCTCCTTTCAAGTTCGGTTGCAGAGGTAGTAAGATTGTAGTCACCACTCGAAGCACTCAAGTTTCGTCAATGATGGCAAGCGTTCACACATATCTTCTAAACAAGTTATCAGAAGAAGACTCTCTATCTCTGTTTAACCATCATGCTTTTGAAAATGGAAGTCCCGATGCACATCCAGAGTTGAAGTATATTGCAAAGAAAATCGTAGAAAAGTGTGATGGGTTGCCTCTGGCAGCAAAGGCACTCGGAGGCATCTTATGTGGTAAGCTGGACACTGCTGAATGGGAGCTCATCTTGAATAGTGAAATATGGGACCTGGCAGAGGAAAAGAGTGTAAATATTCTTCCGTCTCTTAAAGTGAGCTACCATTATCTTCCTGCTCACTTGAAACAATGCTTTTCGTATTGTGCCATATTCCCTCAAGACTATGTCTTTAGCAAGAAAGAGCTGATCCTGTTGTGGATGGCAGAAGGCTTTTTGCAGCCAAAAGGGCACAGGAGAATGGAAGATGTGGGTGATGAGTATTTTCGGGAGTTGTTATCAAGATCATTCTTTCAACCATACAGCAATTACAAATCAAGAGGATTTGTAATGCATGACCTCATTCTTGATGTAGCTCGATTAGTCTCTAAAGGAATATGCTACCATTTTAGGGACAGTATGGAGGGTAATAATTCATCAAGGGCTGATTTGTCATCAACTCGCTATGCACTTATGCCTATAAAAAAGTATCTAGTGATGTCTAAATTCAAGGTATTTCAAGAAGCCATAACCTTACGTACCTTTCTCTTGATGTCATCAACAACTCATCCTTTGTCCTGTTTGCCTAAGCGGCTCCCATTTTATTTGTTTTCACAACTAAAATGCTTACGTGTGCTTGATTTGAGTCATTCTACATTCTCAGAATTGCCAGAATCAATTGGTAATTTGATGCATCTTAGATACGTTGATCTCTCCAGAACATTCATTGGAAAGTTGCCAGTCTCCTTGAGCAAACTCTGGAACTTGCAGACATTATTACTAAGAGAATGCAAATATCTCGTCGATTTGATTAGTGATATGGGCAACCTAACTGGACTCCGACATTTTGACATTCAGGGTTGTCCAAAGTTAACAAGGATGCCACTAGGAATGAGTAAATTGAAAAATCTTCAGACGCTAACTCGTTTTGTTGTGGGGGCAAGTAGTGGTTCAAGCATCAAAGGACTAAAGGACATGGTGCAGCTTCGTGGAGAACTCCATATTGTTGGATTGAAGAATGTTGTGGATTGTTATGGTGCTATTCTAGGGAATAAAGAGCATATCGATGAATTGGGGTTGAATTGGCAATTCACAAGGCAAAATTTCGGAAATGAGGACACTGAATCTGCATATGCTGTGATTAAGGAGCTACAACCTCACACTAACCTCAAAAAGCTCACTGTGCAATGGTACTGTGGTACAAGATTCCCAAGCTGGTTAGGGAATTCATCCTACTCTAACTTAACGGACTTAAAACTCATTGAGTGTAGAAAATGTCAACAACTCCCTCCCCTTGGGTGTTTACCCTCGCTCAAATATGTTCTGATTGAGAGAATGTGGAATGTAAAAAAGGTGGGCATTGAGTTCTATGGAGATGTTCATCATGCAGCCAACCCACCATTTCAGTCACTGGAGGTACTGATATTCGAAGATATGAAGAGTTGGGAAGACTGGTTTGGGATTGAAGAAGAACGTGAAGAATTATTTCCTCGCCTTCGTGAACTTGAGATTTATGATTGTCCTAAACTAAGGAAGTTCTCCCACCGATTTGTAAAGTTGGAAAAATTAAAGATAAGGAATTGTGGAGAATTGACTGAACTACCACCGTGTCTTCCAGTGCTATGCAGATTAGAGGTAGAGGGATGTGAAGCTATGATCTTCAAAAGAATGGTAGACTCTACTCCACCACCACCACTTAGCTTCCTAAGGATTTCTAGAATTTCAAATCTCGAGAATCTACCAGTGTCTCTTGAAGGAGGAGGGATGTCATTTCCAGGATATTTAAATTCATTGGAAGAATTACAGATTAAAGAATGTAATGAGCTTGTGAAGTTGTTATCATTGAATAGGGCCAGACAAGTAAAACAATACCTTTCATCTCTTAGAATTCTGAAGATTTTTGACTGTCCTCAACTTGCATGCTTGTCAGATGATGAAGATGTGCTACCCCTAAGTTCTCTTAGTCATTTGTACTTCAGTTCATGTCCACGTCTTCGATTTCTCAAGTTGACTTCTCCAGAATTCATTCAGATTAGATGTTGTGACAGATTGAACATTCCCATGATGCATTGCACTTCTCTTCGAGAGTTGGTGATCGATAAATGGCCAAATTTGGTATGCTCTGAAGAAAAGATAGAGTTGCCTTCAACACTCAAAAGACTTGAGATCAGTATGTGCAAAAATTTGAAGACGTTCACTGCACTAATGATGCCCGATAATCATAACAACAACAATGATTCCTTTATCGATAATCTGAGCATATCTCATTGTAGATCTCTCACGTCATTTACAACAGCAGGTTCTTCTAGTTCCACAGGGTTTCCCTTACTACCAAAACGTCTTCGCATCAAACATTGTGAGAATCTGATATCCCTACCTGAGAGGATGACGTGTGGCAATAGATTTCTTGAAGACTTGGAGATCGAAGGATGTGATAAGCTCACATCTTTACCTAACGGCATGCATGAGCTTACATCTCTACGGTCTTTGACTATTGAAGGGTGCCGCAGTCTTGTCTCATTTCCAAATGGAGGGTTAGCCACAACCACCCTCACAAAGCTTCAAATCCGTGGGTGTGAAAGTCTTCGATCCCTACCAAATGGCCTGCAAGATGCCATGTCTCTTCAAAGTTTATGCATAAGTGAATGTCTTAATCTCGATCCTTTTCCTGAGGGAGGGTTTCCTCACAACCTACAATTGCTTCTAATCATAAACTGTATAAAACAGAAGCCCATTTCTAAGTGGGGGCTTCAGAATCTCACCTCTCTTGGACGTCTGGAAATTGGAGGATTTTCGGGATTGGTATACTTTCCAGATTGTATGCTGCCACCAAACCTTACCCTCCTTCACTTTGAAAATCTCCCAGATCTACAATTTCTACCCGAGGGGTTGCACAGCCTCACCTCTCTTGAAACGTTGAGTATCTACAACTGCAAGAATCTCACAACATTTCCAGAGAAGGGACTGCCCTCCTCACTTGCACAACTACATGTCAGTGGCTGTCCTATGCTTGAACAACGGTGTGCAGAGGAGAAAGGAGAAGATTGGCACAAGATAGCTGACATACCCTTTGCCAATGTACCTGATCAATTCGGTAAGCTTTGCATTCATTCCCATAAGGTTATATTTCTACTGATAGCTATAATCATAACCTATTGGATATGGTTTTTAATATCTGGGCTTTCATGTGTGGAATTTAGGGGAAACAAATTCAAATGCTAAGACAATGAAAGCCTTGAATACAACTATGCATAGATATTGCATAGTTTCGTCACCTCCTTTTCAACCCTTTGTTCCCCTTTTTGTTTGGGCCTGATATTTCTCTCATCATGCCTACTCTTAAACCAGACTTGAATTGATACCTTAGTTGTACAAATAAACATTGTGGTTCTCTCATTTAGATTTTAATGTTTAGTAGTATACCATTAAATTCCAGAAATTTCTTTTATTACTAAGTCATTTAGTTCTGACTTGTTTGTAGGAGCAAGCTGGCGTATTTCATCATATTGCTCGTAATAGAAGTTGTGTTGGAGGTATGTGTGATTAAAAGCTTGCTTCTCAGCCTCAATCCATTCATCTTTGGCATGGCCTTTTGGCTGATCACTATTGTTATAAAATACTGATTTTAGAAGTGAGATTGTTACCTTTATTTTTATTTTGTTATCACTACTGTTATAAAGTACTAATTTTAGGATTCACTTGTTTTTTCCTAATTGAAGCCTTTTTGTCTTTCCTTGATTGTTTGCAGACTACACTAGAGTCCTCCCACTTAGATGTTTGTGCTCGTCTTACTCTGATAACAAGAGGGATCCATATTATGATCAAATATTATATGTACTTATTTCTTCCAAAGAAGATCGCTTAAAGCTTGTGAGATCATGTTTCTGATTTTTATCTCTACCGTACATATTGAGTAGCTGCGAGTGTTTCAATTTCACGAGATCATGCTGAGTATAACATTTTATGAAATGAGTTGCTCTCTGTTGTTCTGTATCAATGATTACTGGGTCCTCTGCTAGTAAGCTCTTTGATGTAAATAGGTATAAACTTATTTTGAGCATTTTTTGTTTTTATTGTGTAATAGCTACCATGGTTTCCAAATATTATTATGTTGCATTGCTTCTATTGTTGGGAATATTTTGGATGAAATTATTTTGAGCATTATCTTCCATATATACTTATAAGGTGTAGATAAATTGCACTTGGTCACATCCCACTTCATTTTGATATTATAATTCCAATAAAGAACAGGGGAGCTCTCCGTGTTATAACTTGTTTGCCTAGTACTTGAAAGTTTCTACGTACCCGCATAATACACCGTCCTTGGGGATTTGAATGGTTAATGCACTGCTGTTGATGAGAGTCATGATGAGAAATGTATTTTAAGGATAGTTTCAAAAGATTTGTACTTGTTAAGATCGAGGAGGATCAAGGTAATGTCCTTACCCTTAACGGAGGGAGAGGAAACCTAGTTGAGAATTTGACATTGTGTGTTTCTTGCCGGTAATAAGTAGGTGCACCCTGACTGTCGGAGACTTGATAATTAGATTCTATTATAAAAGAAATAAGGAGTAAAAAGCTAATGTAATAAAGGGACCATTCTTTGATAAAGTTGTTAAAATAAGTAGGTGCACCCTGACTGTCGGAAACTTGATAATTAGATTCTATCATAAAAGAAATAAGGAGTAAAAAGCTAATGTAATAAAGGGACCATTCTTTGATAAAGTTGTTAAAATAAGTAGGTGCACCTTGATTGTCGGAGACTTGATAATTAGATTCTATTATAAAAGAAATAAGGAGTAAAAAGCTAATGTAATAAAGGGACCATTCTTTGATAAAGTTGTTAAACATACAATATGATATACATACTTCGATCCAAGGATTTACTTAGCCAATTATTTCCACATGATAATTGTTTATTAATTATTTATATCATGGTTGTTTTTTTTTTTGGAAAGTAAGTCCAAATTGTGAATTAGATAAACAAAGATTTACAATTGTAGCTCATACAGCCGAAGGCAAGACCAACATGAAAGTTGGATGCAACTAACCAAATTGAGGACCAAATGAGCTTGCTATATGAGCAGTTGAAGAATAGGTCGTCGTGATTTTCAGACTTCTCTCTACATAGGTGGTCGTGAGAAAACATGTCGCGGGAAATGCCTGAATTCCACATGGTTTCCCTATATCCAAATGCAGCCTTAGAGCAAAGAAGGTTTTGAATTCATCTGTTTCAATTTGAATTAATAGAACAGCCTAATGTTATCATGGCATCGATCAGTTGTACATGTCATTTTATTGTCTGCAGACATCTTAGTCAACTCTCCACCATAATGGTTTCTACTATTTTGATATATTTATATCATGGTATTAGTTAAATTCTAAACATAATATTATTTTTGAAGATTATAATGCAATACATACAAGTTTTATATTTGATAAGATGGTATAAATGGGGAATTCAATTGACAATATATCTTGCTTCAGAAACAACGAGGCCAAAAATTTGGGTTGTGATTGAAAATAAAGAGGTTGTTTATAAATAAGTTCAAATAACATCGACCACTGCCACATAAGGCTAGCTATATCGACATTGCACTAACCCTCTTCTCGACTTTTAACGATCTGTAAATGGCAAAAATATAAATTTTTTTTTTTTTTGGTGAAGATTAAATATTGTTTGCCATCTCTCTCCAACCTCTTGATGCGTCGAGGGTAATAGTGCGTGTTGTGAGTGTGCCCGCACCTTTGTGCATGCAATGAGTCGGAAAGGTTTCGGCCCTGGGATCCTGGTCTTAGGACCAGAACCGTGGTCAGTTCAATTGTACAGCAAGCCACCTATATAAATAAGTTGTGTCAAGTTATTGTGTTATGAGTGGGGTTCGTCCTTCGTCAAGAGATCTTTTATATATGTGGAAAAAAATGGCATTAATGGTAACAATCACATAAATAAATAACCAGCCGATTATAGTCGACCAATATTGCTATAAAAAACATTGCACACGAACTAGCATGTAAAATCCAGAATTTTCTTTAATTATTATAATTAATCTTATTTGGGAAAATTTTAGGATAGTATGCCTAATTTAAATATTGTATTTAATAGGTGATGGTGAAGAGGCACAGATCTGAGAATTTGAGAGAGGATCTCATGGTTTGGAAGAGCCTTAATCAAGGTAAGTTTTGCTTAAAGGGGTTATAAAAATTCTCCTGGTCAAGGGCGCATTTGGATGTTAGAGGTGAGTAGTATAGAATCATGTTTTACATAATATTAGAAAGTAAATTGTAAAGAGTGTGTTAAACGAATGAGGCCTTCTTTAAGAGTCTTGCATGTTTACGAAACATGCTTTAAGACTAGATGAGTATTTAAGGAAAATCTGTAAAACCTAAGACCTTCTGTTGCTTTAGACGATTGAAGGCTGTAAGGATTTTGGAGGATTAAACCAATAAGATTAGAGAAGAAGAACTCATGCCCAGAATTGAAGAAGAAGGTGCTAAGATCGACTAGTGGTGCTTCGCTTTGAAGGGTTGCGAATAGAGGCAAGTAGTACCCTTTTTAAAGATTAAGATTCATTGCTTTACTTGATTAAGCGATAAACAAAAGGATTTAATTTGTGTATTTCTGACTTTCAATCTGGTTTCTGAAATTTTAGATGATATCCTATGATCTGGAATGAGTTTGAATGGTATGAACTTTTGAATATGATTATATATATAGTTTTTCAATGAGTTTTTCAATGATCTTATTGGTGAATCTTATGATCTTCACATCTTATTGAGTTTGGATTTATTTGGCATGATTTAGTAATATATACATGATTTCAAATCGTTTCGGAGGTATGAATTGTTGTTGAATTTATTAGAACTTCAAAAAATCAGTTGTTTCTATAAACAGAAAAAATTTGCCCTATTTGGCCTTGACGCTCGAGCGCCACATCGAGCGCGAAGTTTTATTTGCTTGTCACCTAATCTGAGCTCGAGCACTAGATCAAGCGACTATATTTTTATTTCAAACCTGAGAGTGTTTTTAACCCGCTTGATGTCCGCACTAGCTCCGCTCGAGCAGAAAAGTCCTTTTGTCCTTCACACTCGATGGCTTCGCTCAAGCGCCACACCAGCGCCCAAGCCTTGAAAACCCAGATTTTCCTGTGCACGAAGGTCGCTCAAGCACAACAGCATGTGTAGACTTCAGATGAGCATCGTATGCAGCGGAGGCTGCATACAACCCCTCACATGAATGAGGTGGGCCCCCCAAATGAATGGTGGGACCCCCCACTGCATGTGAGAGGCTGTATGCAGCCTCTGCTGCAGAGGATGCGAGTCCGTAGACTTCCTAATTCAAAATTATTCTATATGCTCGACCTATGCCCAACCCCAGCTCAAGTGTGAATACCTCGAAATTTGTATTTTGGCCAAAATGCCTAGTTTTTTTATTCTAAACCTATAATACCCTGAATTTTACCCACAATAATTCCAATTTTAGATAATAAATTCCACGAACCTGCTGTTTTTTGCGCGGCCTTTGTCATGGGATAGCTTTGTTGTATTCGTCCCACTCATGCCCTGAGACTTGCTTAAATTCTTCTCTCTCGGCCTCATTCATTGACTTCCATGCTACAGCAGCATCCGCGAATAACTGAAACACAATAAATAAATAAATTCATTGACTTCCATTCTAATTAAATTTAAATCTGAATATTTTAGGACATATATTCTAATCGATGAATTGATTTAAATAGGAGATCATGTGGAGGATCAAAATCCAGAATTTTATGTAAATCCAACGGTTGTGGATCTTGAATTATGAGGTAAGCCAATTATTAGTGAATATCTTTAATTCTATTTGTTAATGGCATGAAGCATGATACAGTGACATGCATGGGATCATGAATTAATTAAATAATTATTGTAGAGGAGGCCTTGGATGTATGCATGCATAAGAGGGTTTCCTTTGAAGAGTGTTGATATTTTGGGGAAACTTTTCAATAGGGTTTTCTTGGGCGTGTAATATTGGGTTTTTGAAAAAGAATTTCTAAACTTGGTTGCTTTGTTCTTGACGGCTGAAGGAAAGAGAAGAGGAGGAACTATCGTGTGGTTTTTTGAAGGATTTCATGGGCTTTCAGATCAGTGCTAAGAAGAGGATCAAGAGTCAGTGGTGGAACCAGGACTCTAAATCTGGGGGGGGGGGGGGGGGGGGGGGGCAAAAAAAATTTTCAATTAACACTTCTCATAAAATATAGAAATTTTAATGAGTTGGGGGTGGGCAAACCAGAAATTTTAGAGGGTATTCTCATGAAATATAAAAATTTTCAATGGATTGGGGGGGCAAACCAGAAATTTTAGAAATGATTCTCATGAAATAGAAAAATTTTCAATGGGTTAGGGGGGCAAAACATATATTTTAATTAAAAAATATATAAAATATATACCTTTTTAATAAAAAAATAAAAGTTAGGGGGGGCAATTGCGCCCCCCCTAGCCAATACCTGGTTCCGCCACTGTCAAGAGTGAAGATTGGTTGTATTTTGAACAAACAAGAGGTAAGTAGCAACCATTTAATTGGATAAAATTGCATAGTTTAATGTTTAGACGAGAAATAATGATTGCACATCAATTTATCAGATTGATTGGGAATTATTTGTGATATTTTGATGATTCCACATCGGTTTTTAAACATATGAAAACAAGGTTCTTTTATACCTGATTAAATTCATGAAAGATATGTATTTCGATCGATTTCTTTGTGTTAAGATGTGGATTTTGATTAATTTGCTAGTGTTTAGAATAATTCGGCATGTTTTAGAAATGATAATGGATGATTTAAAGTTGATTTTAAATTATGGAATTATCCTTTGAATTTTTAAATTTTAAAATCAGAAAAGTTCAGAAAAATCTCAGTTTCGCGAATTAGGAGTGAAGCCCAAGCAGCACTCGAGCGTTATGCCCGACGCTATGGTTTAATTTGTGAACACATGATATTGCTCGAGTGATGGATTGAGCGATTGTTTTTAAAAATATGAAACAGAGAGCTATTTTCGAAAGCCCAAATGATGCTGGAACGTTACATTGAGCATTCAAGCCCAAAAACCGAAGGCTCAAGCGCTAAGTACAAATTTTGGATTTTTAGTTGGTCGCTCGATATAACGCACGAGCGAAGCTAGAGAGTTCACATACAGATTTTCTAATTTTGAACATTTCACCTAGTTTTCAATTTTAAAGAGGTTTTTATGCAAATCCAACTCATGTACAAATAAGATTTGGGTGTTCATGAATGGTTTTCATTGACCAAAGAATTTTATAAAATATATAGAAGATTTTGGGCACATTCCACTGATATAGGTCATGATTTGGTTCTAAAGGGTAAATTAGTTCTTATAATGACTTTTACTCAAATTAGTTGATTTCTACACTTGTAAAAGATGGTTTTAAATGTGGTTCAAATTCTGGAATTGTCTAAAAATGTTTTCCAACAGATTTGGTAACTTTAAGCTTATTCTTGGATTTTTAGAAATATTGGTTTCCTACATGAGGGAAGGAGTTTGTGTATTTGCCATGAGGGTAGTATATATAATTTAACTCCATGAGGGAGTAGTTATTGCCAAGAGGGCAATAATGATAATAGTTTGGCCATGAGGGCATTATACTTATAAAAATTGATCATGAGGACCCTATGCTACATATGGTTTTTGGTTTTATTCGTGTCTAGCGGGCTTAGCTCACCATGGATCCATAGTAGTAACTAGATAGCGAAATGTGATTGTCTTTATTTGGTTTAAGCTTAGTTTCCATTTATACGTTTACTCCATGAGGAAGAGGCTATTGCATGAGGGAATGAGCTGCAACAATCCTTTTCTACCATGAGGCTAAGGCCTTTGTATTAGATATGTTGCAGGATTGTTCTTTGACTAGATTGTAGCACCAACTCATCCATGAGGGATTGAGTTCTCACACAATAAGTTGATATCCAAAACTCTGAGTAGGTCAATTTCACACATAAGCCGCGACGTGGCAATTGGACTAGGTTTACCCTTTCAAAGTGGTTATATTTCACACGAGTCCTATGAAATCACAAACTGAGCTATTGTATTTGATTTTCATGATAAGATTTATGTTTTACTTTGGAAAATACTGTTTAAATGATTTATGGTTTATGGATTATGATTTATTGGATTTGGATTTGTTGAGATTATTGGACCTCATAAAAAGTATTTGAAAAGCAACATGTGGACTTTTTATTCATGCATGTTGCTACTTACTGAGATGTTTATCTCACTCCATTTTTTAATGTTTTGCATTCAGATCTTCCTGGTGAGAACGTACCTGACGTGGTAAAGCAACTAGGGGTTAAAGAAGACGATTACGTTTGTCTTATGTATGAGTTTATTTTAGTAGATGGATTGTAGTAGGATTTCTTTCAGTTATCAGCAGGATATTATCTCTTTGCATTAAGGATTATTTTGATGTCTTAGAGAGTTCATGAGAGTTAGTTCTCATTCCGTTTTATCCAAACTTGTTATTATACGAATTATGGTTTATTTGATTCATATTTCCGCTTATTTGAAGGTTATTAAATGAAATTTAATAAGAGACCAAATCAGTTCCTTGACTCCTTTTTGTCATGGACAACAAGTCATCTACTGTTTCACTTTGGTTTGATGGTAGTAACTATGCCTATTGGAAGGTTGGTAGTAACTATGCTTATTGGAAGGTTCGCATGAAGTCTTACCTAAAGACTATAGATGAAAGGGTGTGGAGTAGTGTAAAAAGAGGATGGTCACTTCCCACTATTACTGTCAATAGTGTCACTACACCAAAGGACTTATCACAATGGTCCAAAGTAGAGTTGGCTAAGGCTAACTTCAATAGAAAGGGTGTTAATGCGTTATTTTCTACAATATCTGCTGATGAGTTTAAGCATGTATCCACATGTGAAACCAGTAAAGAACTTTGGAACACTCTTAGAACTACTCATGAGGGTACAAACCTTGTTAAGAAATCTAAACAACAAATTATGATTACTAAGTTTGAAAAACTCGAGATGCAAGAAAATAAAACTTATGATGAGTTCTATGCCAAGCTTAGTAACATAATCATTTCAAGTTTTATTGTTGGAGAGAAGATTCCTGAGAGTAGAATGGTTAGAAAAATTCTTAGGGCCCTGCCTGAAAGATTTAGACCAAAAGTTTGTACCATAGAAGAGGTTAAAGACATAGATGAAATTAACGTTGAAGACTTAATTGGGTCAATTCAAACCTATGAGTTAACCCTTCCCACGACTAAAAAGAAAAACAAATCCATTGCCTTAAAGTCCAAGAAAGAAGAGTCTTCTAATTGCTCTAGTAAGGATTCTATGGATGATGAAGACATTGCTTTGTATGTCAGAAAATTTAGAAAAGTCTTCAACATCAAGAATTTTTAGAAGGGCAAGGAAAAGTCTAAATCTAAAGGAAAATTTTCTAATAATAATAAGGATAGGAAGAATAAGAGTGTTTCCAAAGATTCAAAAGAACCAAAGGACATATGTGCAACAAAATTCCAGCAAATAAAGTGTCATTAGTGCCAAGGTTTTGGGCACATCAGATCTGAATGTCCTACTTATAAAAAATTAGAAGGGCAAGCCATGAATGCTACCCTTTCTGATGATGAGTCGGGACATTGACAGTGATGATTCCTCATCTGAGGTAAAGCAGAATTATATGTCATTCACTTCCTTCTTTGGTAGTTATGGTGATGAGAGTCCTTTTGACTCTAAACCAGTTGAGAATACTGTTGATCCTCAAGAAGAGTCAAAAGAGGATGAAAGCCTTCAAGAGGCTTATGATAATCTTTTCAAAGAGTACATAAAAATCAAGAAACAATACAAAGCCACTCTTAAGAAGCTTAATGAAGTAGAATTTCAGAAATATGATTTCCAATCTAAATGGGAAGAATCTATGTCACAAGTGGGAACAATGAAACTAAAAATAGAGACTTGAATCTGAAAACAAGTCTCTGAAAATAGAATAACAATCCCTTAAAACTAAGTTAGAAAAGTCCAAAACTCAGCTTAAGAACTTTTCTACTGGTTCTGTTAAACTTCATAAGATGTTAGGCATGAGTCAAAAGATGACTAATAAAAGAGGTTTAGGCTATTTGGAAAAGCCTTCCACCTCCAAGACCTCTTCTTCCTTGTCTAAAGGAAAGAAACCTGCTAGGAAGTCCAAAAGTAAGACCAAAACTTGCTAGTAGAGCACCTCAAAAGTCAAATTGGTCTCAACCTAGGACTTGTTCCAGAAAAGAAAGTCAGTTTCAAAGATTCAGTCCCACTTACCACCATTGTGATGTTTTAGGTGCTATTAGACCTAACTATTGGAGATTAGGAGAGCAAATTACAAAACCTGAGAAATCTCCTCTTAGAAAATCCCAAGGGGATTTGTCTAATCAAGTCAAAGTATTGGCTCAGCAAACTAAGCTTTTATCATAAAAGCTAGATGCTTTGACTAAGAAGTCTTCTAATACTAGAACAATCTGGGTAAAGAAGCAAGACTTGTCATGCAATGTGGTCCATATGGCATTAAAAGCCAAGAATAGCATGATGTGGTACCTAGACAGTAGCTGTTCACATCACATGTGTGATGAAAAGAACTTGTTTAAGACCCTAGAAGACTTTCCAGGTGGTACTATCACAGGTGCTAAAGCCCCCATAGTAGGTAAAGGTTCAATTGAAATTTCTCATTTACCTACTTTATCTAAAGTTTTGTATGTGGAAGGGCTTAAGGCAAATCTGATAAGCATAAATCAATTGTGTGATGATGATATGACTGTTAAATTTGTTAAAAATACATGTTCTATGTATCATTGCAATAACTTGTGTGTGCTTAATGGCCAAAGAACTTCTGATAACTCTTATGGTGTGACTTATAATACCAATGTTGTATGCAATAGTTCTAAGGTTGAATTGCATGATTTGTGGCACCAAAGGTTAGGACACATCGACCCAAAGACCTTAATCAAATTGTCCAAAAATCAGCTTGTTAGAGACCTTCCTAAGTTTAGCAAAATTGACTCTGCTGTGTGTGGACCATGCCAACTAGGAAAGCAAACTAGGACAACAAATAAGAAGACTACTAATTTTCTCACAAATACACCTCTTGAATTGATTCATATGGAGACCTTCTAGGACAGAGAGTCTTGGTGGTAGAAGGAATATCCTTCTTGTGGTAGATAATTATACTAGATATACTTTAGTAGAACTTATAAAAGAAAAATCAGAAGCTTCTAAGTTAGTCAAGTCTTTGTTTAAGAGACTACACTGAAAAAGAGTTTAAGATAGGCAGAATTAGAAGTGACCATAGGGTGAAAAATATATCCATGCACTAAGGGACTAGGAAAACTTAGCAAAATTTGATTCTAAGAGTGATGAAAGAATTTTTCTAGGTTACTCTAGAAATAACAAGGCCTACAAGGTGTACAACTTGCGTACACAAACAGTCATGGGATCCATCAATGTTGTGGTCGATGAAGCTTGTGAGTAGACACAAGCTAAGGGTGTAAAATCCTGAATTTTTTAATATAAAAATAATATAATAAAAGAAATCTAAATAATAGAGAATAAATTAAATAAGCCTAAACATATTGAGAAGTAAAGATTTAATTTAGGTATTAGAGGACTAACATTATAATCCAAAGATATATTAGTAATTAATATTAAATAGAAAAGGGGATAATTGATTAAGATAAATTAGGAGAGCAAATTCAATATAGAGGTTGGAGAAAAGAGGTATTAGTTCAAGTGTATGTTAAAGCCAAGAATATTATGAGAAATAAATATGGGTATTTTTTGGAAGAGATCCAATGACTAAATGTGAGATAAGTAAAGAAAAAGGCATTTTAGTCTTTTCCTAATAGGCCAAATTAATAAATTAATTAACTAAGTAATTAATAGAATTGGGAATATTTAATTAGACTTAATTTGGGTTAGGTTTGAATTTAAATATCATGATTTATGGCTTAGAAGAAGGAAAAGGGCTTAGTAGTAATTATGATTAATTTGGTGCCTTAAATTTGAGGATAAGAGGAGTTTTGGGGTGTTTTATTAATATTTTAAAATAATGAATTAAATTAGCATGAAAATAGATTAAATTAAGAGTTTCTTTTATATGGGATTCTTAAAAGAGGAATTAGAAGGAGAGATAAGATAGGAAAGGTTTCCAAATAGAAATGGGAATCCTAGTTGGAAAGTCTCCTAAATCAATTAGGACTTCTAATTATGTGAGCCTATAAAAGGAAGGCATTATGTAACAACCCGGAACCAGGTCTGCCCATTCAAGGCACTGTGAGATATAGGGAAAAATCAATTCAATGACTTTCTTTTTATCATCACACGGGCTCATTAAAAAATCAAGGAGTCGCCACCATTCCTTTTTAAGGTGTGAATGGACACCAAAATAATCAAATAGAGCAAATAATAAAAAAAAATAACATTAGAGTAAAAATAACTCTAATAAAAATAAACCAAAGATGGATAAGGAGATTAGGTTATGAATAGGGGAAGGTGTTAGGCACCCCCATTCATCCACACAAGGTGGTTGCCAAGTATTGTTCATGTTTTTAAAAAGGCTTGCTAATAGAAATCAAAACAAAAGTAAAAGAAAAATAAAAAGAATGTATGGCTTTTTTCCATGTGAATGATCCAATTAATTCTAGATCCTTCTTATGAAAACAAGAGCCATTTCTTGGGCTTCATGATTGACTGAAATCAAGATAAAGAAAACAAATCTAAAGTAAAAACTTCAAAAATCTAGCTTTAAGTTAAATCCTTAAAATCTAGGAATAAATAGAAAAATATATTACTTTTACAAAATATTGAAGAATTGAATCTGCACAATCCAGAGCATAGATCTAGCCCATATTTCTCATTAAATAAAAAAATCTAAACCAAAAATACCCACGTTGATGAAAAACATCAAAAGGGGAGAGCTCAGACCGTAAGGTCTTCTCTCAAAAATAAAAAATAACTCAAAAACCACCTCATAAAACACTAGAGATTACTTGAAGGCTTCTGAATCCAGATCTACCATATTGACAATGGTAGATCCAAGATCTTAGCCCAAACGACTAAAAACATCAAAAAACATAAAAAGGGTGAAAACAATGTAAAAAATCAGAATCTAGAAGGAAAATGAGATCTAATGCCGTGAATAGCATAGATCCATGGTATTCCTTCATATTTCATCAATAATCAATGATACAACCTAAACAAAATACTACAACTACATATTTCTAAGATTACAGCATATGGGGGTTTGCCCTACGGATCCATTCCTGTCCTCCTTTGCCCTAGAACTCTTTTCACGTTTTACACCTAGAGAAGATACTCGAAGTACTTGGATTTAGGTTTGGGGTTACAATCACACACAGGCCTTATACTACAGAAAGGGAGAAGATTATAATTATTCTAGAAATTAAACTAGAAAGTAAAGAGGTTGAGAAGTTTACCTAGACTTAAGAAAGCAAAGTGGCAGGGGTTCTCTTCTTCACTTGGAGTTTTCTTCTCAACAATTCTTAGCCACAATTCTAGCCTTCAATTCTCAATTCTAACTTCCAGCATTCAAATCTTAGCCACAATCTTTTGCCATTTGCTTGAGGAGAGACCCTCTATTTATAAGCAAGAGCAAGGGCAAGGGTGGTCCTAAAAGGTTCTAGAATGTTCCAATTCAGTTTTAAAAACATGAATTAGAGCAAAAACGGCCGAATGAAACGCTAGAGAGAAGAACAAAATAGTAACAAGGCTCAAAAATCGAGATTTTAAAAATTCGCTCAAAACTGCCCGTGTCCGCATATCAAATGCGGACATGCCTTGTCCACATACCAAATGCGGACAGCATAGGTTTGTTCAATTTTTCACCTTTTTTTACCCTTACATGTAAATAAGCAAACACCCCCCATTTGAATCCAATAAAAATAGTTCTAGACACAAATTCCAAGTGAATAAAAAGTCAACTTTCCAGTTCCAGGCTAAATTCCGGTTTTTCAGGTCCGGTAAAAAGATTCAACATGTTAATACCAAGGTATTCGTCAAGATTTAAAATCTCAAAAAATTCATTTATGCAATAATATGGCTAAAAACCTGATTACCGGGAAAAATTATCTTGAAATCTTGCCTTAAAACATATTTCATTTTTGGAGGTCAAAAGTCAACAAAATTTAATCGAAAAAGTTTGACTTTGTGCAAAAGATTGAAATTGGGCCCTTTCCTTTGTGGTTTTGGATTCAAATGGGTTAAGGATTTCAAACCCCATGCTAAGAGTTGAAAATTCCAATAAAATATTTCTCTCCTTCAAGATTTATCAAAAATCGTGCAATTTTGGGGTGTCTACAGGCACTCACCTGTCCCTGGTCGTCATGGGTAGGTCTTTTGACCAAATAAAACACAGGTAATTTAAAAACTTTTCCTAAACAAGTAAAAGTGTAGGAACAATTGATTCATTTGCATATCAAAAGTGTATCTATAAAATAACAAGTACCATGGTGGACTTCAGAGTTAAATACAAAAGCTACTTGGTTATTACAAAAGATAGGTATCTAGTCACTCATCTCAGTTATAAGGGTTTACAAATCCAAAAGGTGCAACTACCATGTACAAGAAATACAACAACTCTAGGTAGGACGGTAGTAATCCTCCTCTCTATACCCTGGTGTTTTCTCCTTTCCTCTGTCCCCAATCCGGTCCTTCGCATTGGATGTCGACAGCTTAGAAAACAAAACCGATAAAACAACTTATGAGACGAATGTCTCAGTCAGCAACACATGCATGATCGAGAAAATGCAGTTCATGCCAATATAATTCGGAATAAATCATGACCTACGGGTAGTTGAGATAATAGTTAAATCGTCGTCAGTTCAATATAGTACAAGTGGTGTAGTCCTATGCTTACGTGTACAAGTAAAACATTAAAGAGATATCACACATCAAGTCTTATCAAATTATTATCTAGGTGGTTTAATATATATTGCTCATGACCCCATCTAACTCCACCGATTCCTCATGGTGGGCTAGGCATCCAACACCGATTCCCCTTAGTGTTAGGCATCTATACGCCGATTCCCCTTAGTGTATGGCATCCATGCCGATTCCCCGTAGCTATGGGCATCGGCCACCGATGTTCCTTGGTGCCAGGATGATACAAGATGAAGCAATACAAACAATAGAACTTGATCATGGCATTATATACAAACACACCTACTTAAGATTTATGGATCCACAACTTAAGGTTGTTCATTATGCAATTGTCCTTTAATTCATTTCATATAATAACTCATGCCATTCATGCATGTACAATCTCAAGGGTAGCTTCATAGCCTTACCCATATCAACTTGGGCCAATGCCCTTTTTACAACATCTCATGGAACCGGGCCACTACTCTCCATACATACGTCAAATACTGGGCCAATGCCCTTCATACCATGTATTAACAATTGGGCCAATGCCCTTCACAATATATCACATGCTATGGAACAATTATTAGCAACAAGTTATGCTCATGGTAATAAATCATGCATTTTTCACATATTACTTGGGCAACCTAGGCCCCAACTCATTAGAAACGTTTACAACTTTGCTTTGGCTTTGGTTTTCTACTTCCAAGGATCATTTGGAAGGTGTTCCAAGTAGTAGAATTAAAATATACCATTCCTATAGAAATCTTGAACATAAACTGTCTACGAAACCTAGTTCAGTAGAACGTACCCAAACTCTTGGTTAATTGGAATTTTGACGTAATTCCAATGGGAACACTTCCTAGACACCTAAATCCTATTTGTACATAAGTTGGATTCAAATAAAAACAATCCGTAGTCGGAAACACTCACAATTTCCAAAATACCCAAAACTGCCCAAGACGCCTGCAAGTGTGCTCGAGTGCTGGTTTTTGTCTCTTAAATCTCTCTAAGATAAACTATTACCTAGTACTCATCTAACCCTTAACATATGCATCTCCTATTTGTAAAGGAAATATGAATATTCAAAGCCCTAAATCTAAAATCCTTTGAAATCAAGAAATGAAGAAGGTTTTGGTTGGAAGAGTGTTGCTTACTTGGTTTAAGCAAGCAAGCACAAACTCTTGATCCTAAAGCAAGCCACAAAGAGCTCCTCTTGAGCTTCCTTGGAGATTCCTTCACAAATCTCTCAAGCTTCACCAAACAAAAATCCACCAACCTTTGAGTTCTTCTTCTTCTTTTGCAAGAGTTTCTCCCCCAAGTTGTTTAACAAAGAAGAGAATGAGTGAAGGGAAGAGAATGTGGAGAATGAGAGGAGAAGAGAGAGTGGAGAGAAGAGAAGAGAATGGGGGTTTGGGTTCAATCGTATGGGGTAAAACCCCTCTTTTGGCACTTAATAAAATTTCTCCCCAAATTCCTCAAGTCATCTTCCAAGTTTGCCCTCCTCTTATGAAACACACATGTATTTATGACCATGCCACTCTCCTTCTACTGCACACACAAATTTACAACTAAGCCATTCTCCCATATAATGAAACCCTATTCAACAACTTAGAGATTCTATTAAGTAAAGGAAATCTCTTACCTTCATGCATTTGACAGATCTTTGACTTAGCCACTCGGTTAGCTTCCAAGGTTCAAGCTTGGACTTCTCCCACTTCACTTTCACAATAAAATACAGAATTTTAGGATTTTCTAAATACCTCTTGCTTAATCACTTAAGCAATTGATCTTAAAATCTGGGGTCTCACACATTAGGGAAGGTTTGGGATTTCCATTAAGTCAATCATGAGGAGAAAAGAAGAGGGAAAATTCTTGCATAGGGCTGGAGAAAAATAGAAAGAGAGATAGAGAGAAGAAAAAGATGTTTTATGAAGGAGTGCTGCAAAATTCCGACCAGTAGTGATCGAATTAATATCTAGAGAGATCGAACTGCTGGATTGGCCTCAAATTTGGAAGTTATGTTCCTGACTCGTAGGGCTTCAATTTGAACAGTGGAGATCTAATTTGGAGATGCCTAGAGTGGTGAGAAAATTTCAGAAAGTTGGTGAGAAATCAGGTTTCTTGGAAGAAAGATTCTACATGTGAGGCAAGTCACACCTTTGGTTTTCGTTTAATCATTGCATGATTGTCATGTATTTGTTATGAATGATTTAAATACATATTAAGAGATGATTTTCGAAGCAAATCATGTTGATTTATACCAGGTGTTCATAGGTTTTAATGTTATGTTTTTGGTTTTCTCAAAATCTATTAAAGTGTGTTTCTACATTTGGTTTTGATTTGTTTTGACTTATAAACGAAGTTTTATTTGGTTTAAATTGATCTAACATGTCTAGAGGATGTTTATAAATGTTTTCGAAGTGATTTAAAGCATTGGTTTGGTGTGATTTGATTTTAGAAAGAATTTTTCGAAGTTTCAGAAAAACTCAAATTTTACGAGTTTGCACGGACGCCTGCGATCCCGCTCGAGCGCCGTGGTCCGCTTTAGGCCCCTAGTCCACACGGTTTTGTACCAGGTATAACACGAGGAAGACTTCCTAGTGGTCACTCATCATAGCACTACTCCTCATCCAAGTACGCTTAACTTCAGGGTTCCAAAGGGATTTTGCCCCCTTTATGCCCTAAAAGGCATCGTACCAAGGAGATCCAATGCTTTACTCAAATAGCACAGTCCTCTTTCCACACCCAGGCGATGTGGGATCCCAACCATATTCACATCCCCGCCTGGTAGCTCACCACTGTGGTAGCTCGCCCAGGTCTCTCACCTCGCCCACATCACAGCCGTTCACTCAGACAGCCAAGATCTCACATATTTGTCATGCCCCAAATCCCACATTATGTATTATGATACACATGTAAGACCAGACATAACCTTGCTCGTAAGCGAATCTCAAAATACGTTTAATGAGAAATAAGTACTTGCAATTTTCATTTAATGATCTCAATGTAAGAGTTAACAGTGGAAAATTAAATCCATAAACCAATTCATAAACCATCATTTAACCGGTTCAACCCATGGTTTTAATGCTAAATACTACTAGTCTCAAAACGACCCAACTGGTCCACAAAATAACATCCAAGTTTCTAATAGAACATCCACCCTAAAGTTTTATAACAATAAATAACAAAATCAAATAAAGTGTTTCATCACTCTAATTATCATCCTGTCACTTCTTTTTATTATCTCTTGATTGCTAGTTTCCTGAAAATGATAAGATGGGTGAGTTACACAACTCAGTAAGTGGGGCTAATATACCCCAAATGATAATATGCACACATCTCTACTATAAATATATTACACTCAATACTTATAATAATTATTAATATTGTTTCTACGTTTTCCTAAGTTTCATTCTTAAGAATAACATACTCATATAGTATATAGAGATAGGGGAGCATGTTTTTCTAACAATCATCATATGGCAAGGTAATAAGACTAACAAGATATAAAATGGAAATGCAAATTAAAGAATAATAACTAATCAGTTCTATGGGAAGAGAATTAAATAAACAACTATAAGTGCAATATAAAATAAAGCAACGCACACTGTGAATATCAATCTCCCAGGAGACTCAAGATCACCCTGAGAACTCATACTAGTGCTGAGCACTAGGAATACTCATAAATCAAACCTCCCAATAAGAGTCCCATACTGGGTACTTAACTAGGTGTGAAACCTAGGAGTACAACATCCCAGAGATAATCCTACCAGGTATTTAACTAATGCTTGGCCAGGCATTCTCATCTGAGCTCCTAATGGTTTCTCACACCAAGTACTCAACTAGTGAATTCAAACCACTAGGAGTACAATCATTTTCATCCCAGCGGTCACATCACGCTGGTTACTCAACTAGTATGCAAACTAGGAGTACCATTATATCAATATCCTCCCAATGGTTTACCCCGTTAGGTACTCAACTAGTATGAAACTAGGAGTACAATCTCAAGCACAATATCCCAATGGTAACAGTCCACTAGTAAGACACTAGAAGTAGTTCATAAACCATTTTCATAGAAATTATCAAATAATTCTGACATCACTCACTTAATAATAAATTCATGATAATAATGACATGCTCAATTGTTCTCAAAGAATCATATTCATATAAATGTTGGTTTTTCCTTCTGTTTTATATCTGTCTATATTTCTCTCATCAACTGGACTATGTCCATAACAAAAAAAAATTATTAAATGCTCCTTTTCTTAGTATTCTATTAGTCACGTGGTTACTTTGTAGGACATAAAACACTTTTCTTGAACCTATCCAAAACTTAGTCAACAAAGAAAAAGACAAAGAAAACAAAAAGCAAACAATAAATAAAGAATACAAAAAGCAACAATAAATGAAGTTGGAGCATTTATGAGGCCATAATAGCAATCATGATGCTCAATCCAACCAAGTCTTCAAATATTAATGAGGTGCAGAGATGAGCAATTCTGGACTTTCGTTCGTAGCCTTATTTTATTTTATTTTACTATTTTTTTTACTAAGTGGACATGACTTTTCAATTACTTTAATTTCCATAGAATCAATTGTACAACTTAGTCTATTCATACATCCTTTTCTTGGAGTCAAACCTTAGCTAAAAACTACAGCAAGTAAGAATTATGCTCGAAAGGGAAAATTTTCCTTTATCATAACCATTCAACCACATTAAAGAAAATTTTCGACAATCTTAAAATAGTCTAATAACACAACACTGTTGCTTTTACATGTGGCAAATCAATGAATATATATACACAGTACAAATACACATCACTCTGCAAATCATCAAAACATCTAATATCACAAGGTAAAACAATACATGCTGTTCATAATTCCTTTCAACTTAAAATCAATCAATAAATATGTAGATCAACCCCAAAAGAATATAAATACAAATCTGGATTTGTAGATGTGCTCCACGCCTCAAGCAACAAAAGATTTCTCAAAACTTTCTTCATATTATCTAGCACTTATAAAAGTTAAGAGATTGATGCACAATGTCATAAGAAGCAAATTAAACCCACCTACCTTGATCAAATTCCACGAGTTTGGTGATGAAAAACACAAGAGATTTCCTTCTTCCAAATGCCCAAAGCTTCAGCCAAGAGATCCCAAGTTGCAGTCGTCACTTACACTTACAAGAGTGATTAGGGTTCCTAATCCCTAATCCTCATAACCCTAATCAAGGTAATTACCATGAAACCCTTAATTAGTTAGTTTCAATCTAAGCCATCCATCAAACATATCAAGAAATGAAAATAGAGGGATAAGGTAGGTGTGCTAGCATCATCCTTCCCTACTCCAACCAATTAAATAAGAAGGTTCGTATTACCCTTTACTGGGTCAAAGTCCTTCTTATTCTAAGTTGGACCATTTGACCTAGGTCATTAAATACTCAACCCCTTATAGGAATTTCGTCCTCGAAATTAAGGACAAACTAACAAAAATCTAATAATAATAATAAATCTCATCCTCACTGAGAAAATATAAGGATATTTCTCCTTAACTTCTTCTTTAGCTTCCCAAGTAGCTTCATCCTCACTATGATTGCTCCACAGAACTTTCGCTAGTGAGATGGTCTTCTTTCGCATCACATGCTCCTTCCTATCAATTATCTACATAGGCACTTCTTCATAAGTGACATCTGCTCTGAATGGCAAGGGTCGTCATTCCACCATCTGAGATTGGTCAAGGAAGAATCTCCTCAACAAAGATACATGAAATACATCATGCATCAAAGATAGCTGAGCAGGTAGCTTCAACAGATATGCTACCTGTGATATCCCGATCCCACATTGGAAACAGATGAATACCCGGTATGGTATAAGAGTCAGGGAGAACACTCTAACTAGTGAGGCGCCTTTTCAGGACAAAACCATGCGGGCTTAGGCCCAAAGCGGACAATACCTCGCTGGGTTGGGTCATTACACTACCTTCCCAACCTTCTCCACAATTTCAAAAGGCCCTATAAAGAGAGGATCCAACTTCCCTTTCTTCCCAAATCTGAATACCCTTTTCATTGGAGACACCTTCATAAACATATAATCTCCTTCATGGAATTCCAGTTCTCTTTTCCTCTATCAACATAGCTTTCTGACGATTTTGGGCTATTTTGAGTCTATCCTTGATAACCTTGATTTTATATGTTGCTTCCTCAACAAAGTCTGGACCCAATAAAACTGCATCACTCACATCAACCCAACAAACAGGAGATCTACAAGGCCTGCCATAGAGAACTTCAAATGGTGCCATCCCAATACTAGCTTGATAGCTATTGTTGTATGCAAATTCAACCAATGGAATATGGCTTTCCTAACTTCCTCCAAATTCTAAGAATACAAGTTCTTAACATATCCTCTAGAACTTAATTAACTCTCTCTGTTTAGCCATCAGTCTGTAGATGAAAAGCAATGCTAAAGTGCAGTTTGGTTTCCATGGCCTTATGCAGATTGTTCCAAAATTCAAAAGTAACATGGAATCTCTATCTAATATGATAGTGACTAGCACTCCATGATACCGCATTATCCCAAATACATACAACTGTGCCAATCATTCATGCTGATCTTAGAATTGATAGGTAGGAAATTTGTTGTCTTTGTCAACCGATACACAACTACCCAAATAGCATCATGATGATTACGGATTAGAGGCAAACCCATAATGAAATCCATAGACACACTTTCCCACTTCCAGGTTCCAATAGGCAATGGCTGAAGAAGCCCTAGTGATTTTTAGTATTCTACCTTCACTTGTTGGCAGATTGCACATCTACCCACAAATTCTGCTACTTCGTTCATGTTCTCCCACCAATATACCTTACGAATGTCATTGTACATCTTATTGCCTCCTGGATGCACAGTTTATCTAAACTTGTGAGCTTCCCTCATAATCTCATCTTTAAGCCCTCCTTCTATGGGTACACATATCCTGCCCTTAAATTTGATACTGTCATCTGCATGCACAACCTAATCCGACCTGACTACTGCTAAGAACTGCAATGTCTAATCTCCTTTTTGTTCTGCTATGATCCTCTATATCAAATATAGCTGAATGCTAAGCTAGGAAATGAAATTCTGTGTCATCTGGGAGATAGGACATAAACCCATATCTACCACCATCCTTGCCAGACGATTCTTTTGCACTGCTAATCTGTACAATGTGCTCCTTCTCTTCTTGCTCAAAGCATTTGCTACTACATTAGCTTTCCCAAGGTGGTACTAAATTGTGAAGTCATACTCCTTAACCAACTCCATCCATCTACACCGCCTCATGTTTAACTCCTTCTGAGAGAATGTGTACTTTCAGCTTTTATGGTTTGTGAACAGCTCAAATTTGTCTCCATACAAGTAGTGCCTCCAGATTTTAAGTGCAAACACCACAACAACTAATTCCAAAATCATGAGTTGGATAATTGAGCTCATGTGGTTTTAGTTGCCATGATGCATAAGCCACTACCTTGCCTTCTTGAATCAGTACACATCCCAGGCTACAATCAAGCATCCATGTACACTGTGTAGCCCTTCCCACTCACTGGCAATGTCAAAACTAGTGCTGAAGTCTGTCTGGTCTTCAATTCCATGAATGCCTTCTCACAAGCATCAGACCAAATGAACTTCACTCCTTTCTTGGTTAACTTAGTTAATGGAGAAGCTATACGTGAGAATCATTCAATGAACAGTCTGTAACAACCAGCCGGACCCAAGAAACTCCTGATCTCAAATACTAACTTAGGCTGTTCCCACTTCAAGATAGCTTCAATCTTAGATGGATCTACAAATACTCCTACACTAGACAGAACATGCCCCAAGAATTGAACTTCTTCCTTCCAAAATCCATACTTAGATAGCTTAGCATATAACTAGTGTTGCCTCAACGTCTGCAAGACTGTTCTCAAATGTTGCACATGCTCTTCAGACTTGGAATAGACAAGTATGTTGTCTACAAAGATGACAACAAACTGGTCTAGGAAGCCTAGAAAACATAATGCATCAAATCCATGAATGCTGCAGGTGCATTTGTAAGGCCAAAGTGCATCACTACAAACTCATAATGTCAATATCTTGTATTGAAAGCCATCTTGGGTATGTCTTCCTCCTTTTTTCTCAACTGGTGATATCCAAACCTCAAATCAACCTTCGAGAAGTACCTTGCACCCTTCAACTGATCAAATAGATTATTGATCCTAGGAAGTGGATACTTATTCTTTACAATCACACTATTAAGCTTTCTGTAATCCACACACAATCTCGAAGAACCATCTTTCTTTTTAACAAACAAAATAGGTGCTCCCCAAGGAGATGAACTACGTCTAATGAATCGCAGGTTCAACAATCCATCTAACGCACCTTCAACTCCCTCATTTCAGCAGGTGCTATAAGATATGTAGCTAAAGAAATGGGTTGAGTACCAAGCACGAGATGTAACGACCCAGAACCAAGTCTACCCATCCAAGGCACTCACCTGTCCCCGGTCGTCACGGGTAGGTCTTTTGACCTAATAAAAGTACGAATAATTTAAAACTTTTCCTAATACGAGTGAAAATGGAAGAACAATTTATACATGTGTGTATCAAAAGTGTGTATGTATAAAATATATCAAGTCCCGTGGTGGACTTCAAAGTTAAATACAAAGACTACTTGGTTATTACAAAATATAAGTATCTATCACTCATCTTAGTTATAAGGTTTACAAGTCCAAAAAGGTACAACTACCATATACAGGAAAATAACACTCTAGGGGGGACAGTAATAATCCTCCTCTCTATACTCTGGTGCTTTCTCCTTTCCTCTGTCCTCAATCCGGTCCTTTGCACCGGACGTCGACGGCTCTAAAAACAAAACTGATAAAACAACTTATGAAACAAATGTCTCAGTAAGCAATGCATGCATGATCGAGAAAACGCAATTCATACCAATATTATTCAAAATAAATCATGACCTGCGGGTAGTTGAAATAATAGTTAAACCTTCATCAATTCAATATAATAGAGGTGGTGTAGTTCTGTGCTTACGTGTACAAGTCAAACAATAAAGATATCACACATCAAGTCACATGAAGTTATTATCTAGGTGGTTTAATACATATTGCACATGACCTCATCTAACTCCATTGATTCCTCGCGATGGGCTAGGCATCCAATGCTGATTCCCCTTGACGTTAGGCATCCATACGCCGATTCCCCTTGACGTAGGGGATCCATGCCGATTCCGCGTAGCTATGGGCATCGGCCACCGATGTTCCTTGGTGCCGAAATAATACAAGATGATATAGTAGAACAATAATAACTTGGTCATGGAATTATATACAAACACACCTACTTAGGATTTATGGATCCATAACTTAAAGTTGTTCATTATGCAATTATTCCTTAGTTCATTTCACATAACAACTCATGCCACTCGCACATGTAAAATTGCAAAGGGTAGCTCATAGCCTTACCCATATCAACTTGAGCCAACGCCCTGTTTACAACATCTCATGGAACCGGGCCACTGCCCTTCATGTATATAAAATCAAATAACAGGCCAATGCCCTTCATATCATGCTATACAAATGAGCCAATGCCCTTAAAATAGTTCACAAATTCTTCTAACAACCAATAACAATAATCAATACAAGGATAATACCTCATACATCAATTCATACTTCAATCTGAGAAAATAAACAATTTTATTCAATAACCATTACCAATTCTCCAAAAATACTCCCACACTTCCTTTGGCTCTAATTTCCCACTCCCAAGTGTCTTTTGGAAGGGATTTACAACAAGGTTCGAGGTTAAGATCAACTAGGATTGGAGAAGGAATCAAAATCCGAAAATTTGCATTTATTACACATGGGTGCTCAGGAGGTCACCTGGGCAACCACTAGGTTGCCTAGGTGACCAGCAGGTCGCCTGGGTGACCAAGTTGGGCGCCCAGCTATTTTATATTTTTTTTTCTACACGTCGCTAATCTCATCGCTTAGGCGACAGGGCTAAGCGATCTACCCACGCTCAACCCGACGAAAATCTTCTCCAAGTCTTCACTCTTAGGTTTGGACAAAATAAAAACACACAAGCAAGTCGCTCATCATGGTCGACTGGGCAATCGTGCTGAGCGACCGGTGACTTTTCCTAACCGCGACTCGTTTTTTTAACTCATTTTGGTTTGTGCTTCCACCCAAATCCTATCCTAATGTTTCTAACACTCTAAGAACATCCTAATAACTCAAAAATAATCTTCTTCTAGACATGGAATCAAGGTTTTGTTCATTTACAACTCAATCCCAAAACGAACATGCCCTAGTTCCGAAAATCAGTTTCAAAACATGAAATCAATCGAAATAGGAGTTGGAAGGGTGTTGCTTACCGGTTTAAGCAAGAACCAACACTTTGCTCCCAAATGCAAGCCACAAACAGCACTCCTTGTGCTTCCTTGAAGGTTTCTTCACAATCCTCCAAGCATAGGTGGAAATGGTAACTCAAGCACAAGCTTGGTTCTCCTTCTTCTTAGCAAGACCTTCCTTTCAACTTTGCTCACCAAATGGGAAATAATGGGGAAGGTAAAAGGGAGTGAGGAAGAGAAGAGAGTGGAGTGGATAAATGGAGAGAAGGGAGGGTTTTGTGTTTAGGGTTAATACGAATGGGGCAACAAAACCCCCTTCTTTACTTAGTAAATTTTCTCCCCAAATGGTCTTTGGAAATTTTCCAAGTTTGCCCTTCTCCTTCAAGATACACGTATTTGCAACCATGCCTCTCCTTCCACTGCACACAAAATTACCATTTAGCCATCCTCCCTCACATGGAATGAATAAGAATCATTTATCAACTAGGGATTGCTCAAATGGAAGGGATGCCTACCTTTACACATTTCTGATAAACCTTTACTTAGCCACTTTTTTGGCTTCAAATTTGGATCTCTCAAAATTCACCTTCACAACAAAATAGAGGAATTTTAAAATTGCTAAATACCTCTCGCTTGATCACTTAAACAAATGATCTAAGAATCTGGGGTCTCACATGAGATCAATGCAAAAGTCATTCTCTCTTCTAAGAGGTAGCTCTGGTATCTCACAGAACACCTCAGCTAATTCACATACAACTAGTGTTCCTTCCACTCCTTTCTCCTTCTCTACATCTAGAGCACCCAACACTTCAAAACATAACAGCCCTCGCTTGGACCCATAATAAACAAATGAAGGCCTGCCTACAGGATGGAAAGTTACTGTCTTATGATAACAATCCAAACTGGCATGATAAGATGCTAGTAAGTCCATGCCAAGAATGACATCAAACTCTCCCATCTCAATCTCAATCAAATCAATAATTAATACCTCGTCCCCAATCCTGATCTCACAGGCTCAGCAAACTCGGCTCTGCAGACTACCAAAGTCTCCCAAGGGATTATTCACAATCATAGATACATCCAAAAAAGAAGAAATCAACCTAAAACATCTCACACATGATGTAAAAATAAAGGATAGTGAAGCTCCAAAATCAAATAATATAATCACAAGCACATGAAATAGCATAACAATACCCTCAACTACTGCACTCAATGCACTATCATCCTTAGAAGACAAGGAAGATATAATAACTGCAGGTGGTGGTGGTGGCAATAAAGCTGGTGCATTTCCTCCATAACGAGGTCTATCAGAATTCTCCTTCCTAGGCTTCCAGCAATTCCTACTAATGTGCCCAACAATTCCACAATTATAGCATGTAGGAGGTGGCCTAGACAAAATAGGCATGGCCTGAGCGAAAGTGTGTCCAAAAGAAGAGTATCCTTGTGTTCTTTACCTTTTGTCTCTAGATCTATATCTCCCTCCACCAAGCAAGCAGTGTCTACCACATCAGCATATGTGGGTAGATGAAGAGGCAACACACAAGAATGAATAGGAGGCCTCAATCCATCCTCAAACTTTCTGGCCTTGGAAACATCATCTGCCATAGATTCAGGTGCAAAGCAAGAAAGCAGCGTGAAACGAGCCTTATACTCAGCTACAGACATCATATCTTGATCCAGCTTCTGGAATTCATTAGCCTTCTATAACTTGCAAGAAAATAAGTCTCAAAGAATAACTTTTTGAAGTCATCCCACTTCCTATGGGCAATGTCTTTGGTGTTCATTATCATCTCCCACCATGCATAGGCATCTTTTTGCAACATAAATGCTGCCAACTGCACCTTATCCTCATCAGAGCATTTCAAACCTCTGAAATCTTCTCTAATTCTGAAACCCACTCTTGTGCCTCTTCAAAGTTGGTAGAACCCTTAAATGCAAGTGGGGTCAGCTTCTTAAACCTTTCCAGAAGTGCCCTGGGCTCATCTACAGATATATTGGAATTTAGGGGAGCTCTAGGCTGTTGTGCCTGGTTGTATCTCATCACTTCGGCCATATTCCCAATCATCTTCATAACATCCTCCATCTAAGGTGTGCGCACGTGATCTCACACGACGAGGCGCATGCAGGATGCGCGCCTCGGAACATTCGGAGTCGCCACTACCTGAGAAGTGCAGGCAGACACCAAGGTGCCTAACCGATCTAACATTTGCTGGTCTGCGGCTTATTTAGATATTCGAGTAAGTTCTCGGTTACGTCCAGGGAAATCCAAAGACACCCGGCCCGCCCTGCCGGTTTGACGGGTCCCTCGGGTCTTCCTGGTTCGAGTCAACTCAGTCTCACCATATTTTCCTAGTCCAGCATACTTGTTTATTGGGTCTGAGTGGGGACCACTGAGGGTGTAGGTCCACTTTTTTTTTTTACTTTATTTTATCTTTTTAGCCTTAGGTGAAGCAAGGTTTTGAATTTCGGTGCACCTGGGCGTGCCGCCCAGGGCACCAAACGGCATTTCGTAGGCACGTCGGCGAAATGCCGTCGATTCACTGAAAACCCGATTTTCCTGTGGTTTCCGGCGAATCGAACGAAATTTCGACAAAAACATTTCTGGGTGTATTTTTTTCAAAAAAAAATGCTAAATTTACAACAACTCAACAAGTATAAGTTATATACTTCAAAATTGTACTTAAATTACCACAAGGCTCAATAATATATCTCAAAAATCATGAATCAGGCCTATCGGGGTGATGCTGTGTGCCTATGTCATTGTGTGCACTATGTTTAAACTTTAAATAAAAAATAACAAAGAGGATCCAAATTTTAAATTAAACTAAAACAACAATATATAAAGTAAAAAAACATATAATCATACCCTCAAATCAGACATGAAATGAACAACATGGCTCAAACCCTGATCTCTCGCCAATAAATGACAGTAGCGCTTCCATCCCATCCGAAATCTATATTCTCTCTGACATGCATGGACATGTTGCTCATACTCCTCCTGTGTCATGTGAGCCATGATACCAACTGGAGGGAAATCATCATAATAGTAGCACGTCTCTTGCTCTAGTGGTTACAGAGGAGACAGCGCAAGATAACCGGGATGCTCGTATGGAGGGGCTACTGCTGCAGCTCCAATACCAATAGGTACAACAGGCATAGGATAATAGCCGTACGGATATGGATTCACTGGAAAGATCCCAAATGGATCAGATGTCTGCATGTGTGCTCCAGGATATCCGTATGATGTACTGTAACTACTAATATCTGATGAATCTACTAGCCCAAGCTGCTGAGAATAGTAGGCTGGATAGTGTCCCTGGGTCAGCTGTGGTGGATAGTAAGGATACTGCTCTCCATAAGAACTCGATGATCCTCCAACATCTAAAGATCCGAAACTCTGTGCCACGGAGGACAAGTCATCGTGCATCCCTGTATGCTGTCTCTCCTTGCCTTTCCTCCTCTGAAAGGAATATCCCCCACTCTCATCACGATCTCTATCTCCATGGTCAGTATCCTGTGTGGTATGATGGAAAGCCGCCTCTCCAGTAAATGGGCTCAACCCCGGGCCACTGGTGACAACACGACCATAACCACCCCTAGCACCACCATCTTCATCATCATCATCTGAAGATCCGGACTCATCCTCATCATCTGTCTCCTCCTCCTCCTCCTCCTCCTCCTCTGACAATGAAACATGCCTACGGGCTGGGACTGGGGCTTGGACTGGGGCTGGTGTCGTCACAGTAGCGGAGGAAGGAACAACTCCGATGAGGTTATCCAATGAGTCTCCGCGAACCTCCCCCTCTCCTCGTTCATAGCTGCGTCTACATCGATGCCCAACTCTGCTGCAGCCTGTGATATGACTGGGCTAGGACTACGATCAGGCTGATCCATCTCAACAAATCTAACCCACTCTGCAAATGGATCCTCGTCATCAACTTCATTACTGAATAACACATCCAAAGGATCCTTCACAGTCGCGGCGGCGGTGCCGTGCTCTATCTCTAACTGCTTCGTCCTCAGCCTCATGTTATAATGGCAGAAGAACAACTTCTATAACCTTTGATAAGCTAGCCGGTTCCTCTGCTTCGTGTGTATGAGTGCGAACGTACTCCAATTGCACTCACAAGCAGAAGAGGATGCTGTCTGAGCCAATATTCGACACGCTAACTTCCTCAGTGTAGGGGCACTTATGCCATGCATCGCCCACCATTCACCTGGATTTACAAATAGAAAATATTAAAAATTATTTAGAAATTAGAAATTTAAAATATTAATATTCATAATCCCTTGTCACTTACACGGCATCATCTTGTTCCTTGATGCAATTGCCGTAGTCAACCCGAATGAGCCCATCGCATCTCTAAATTGTATAAGCTGGTAGTGGAATAATTTGAAGAGTCAATACTTAATAATTAATATAACTATTAAGAAGAAGTGATATCCATAACATAAGTGAAGTTAAATGCTACGGCCCCTACCTCGTTTCCAAAATCCCCAACTGATTCTGAATAGGGGTCCAACTTCATGAAAACCTCGTGGACACGAGCGCAGAGGTCATGGCGTCCGCCAAGATTATCCTTATAATGATATTTGGGACTCAAATAATACGCTACATTGACGATTACAAGAAAAAACATTAGTAGAATAATTAAAATATAATTATAAACATGATTCAACATAAAATGATTCAAATAAAATTGTAATTATACCTGCTACATGCAAAGGATGACCTAGCGACTTGTACCATCTGTCGTTAATAATATTCAGTACCCACTGATGTGATTTGGGTGATCCGACCTTAATCTGAGCTTTCATCACCGCCATACACTTATAAATGGATCCTACCGTAGGATAGGAATCTATGTCAAGTAGCCGCAGTATACGGTATATGGGGTGCAGTACAACAATCAACTCTCGCACATGCTCCCAAAAAGCGCTGGACAAAACAATGTCCTCTACTCTTCTCCTGGTCTCTTTGCGACTCTGAGCACAACTCGTCCAATCGTCACTGGTAAATAGAGATCTCAATCCCTGCTTGTGGCTCAGAATACTATCCAATGCAATATAGTTCGTACCGAATCTGGTAATCCCCGGCTGAACTATGTCCCCACCACATCTCTCTCTCATCTTCGCTAGTACGAAATTATGGTTGTACACAAATGTGGTAAGTGCTCGTGCATCCCTCAATGTCGTCAGCACTTGGCTTCTCTTGCCAATCTCCTCTAGCATCAAGTCAGTGCAATGTGCAGCACATGGCACCCAATACAGGCTATACCGCTCCTGTAATGTCTCGCCGGCTTTCTTAAACGCACTGGCACTATCTGTCACAATCTGAACGACGTTATCAGGGCCAACCTCCTGTACCACGCTCTCTAATAAGCTGGTAATATAGGGCGCATCCTTGATATTGTATGATGCATCAATAGATCTCAAGAACACTGCCCTGCCTCTACAATACACCATGAAATTGATGATGGACAGTTTAGAAGAACCTGTCCATCCATCACACATGATCGTAACTCCAAACTGCTCCCAGTGGGGTTGTAGCGATGTAATAAACTCTCTCATCTCTGCCTCCTCCTAATCCAAGTACATACCCATAATCTCCCGTGGCGTAGGAGGCAAGACTCCCTGACCCAACTCCTGGATAACATCAACCATATTCTTGAAATGGGGGCTCCCTGCTGCATTCGCTGGAATGCGATTGAAGATAAAAAAAAATTTGGATATAAACTTCCCCATTTTCTCCCTAACAGTGCCCTTGCTCCACACATCCTTCAATTTCTTCTGCTTGGCACCAGATGAACGCCACATACTCGGCTCCATAGGATAATCGGGCATCCTGGTGCTAGGTCCAGCCCCAGCCCCATGTCTAGAACTAGGAGTAAGAGCATCAACATCTGCATCTCGTCTAGAAGTACCACCCCTGTGAAATCCATGCCTCGCAACCTCTGTCCTCTCAAACTCAGAGTGCAAAGATGCTTGCACTGAGGCTCTGAATGCTGCCCTCTCTCCCTCTGTCACATACTCGGCTGGGTACACCATGTCATCGTCGTCATCAATATCAGGAGCCACAGAGGGTCGGATAGGCTCTGCCAATCTACGTCTAACCTCCTCCCGTGCATGCCTCTTCCCCTGCCTAGATGCACTCCCTGATTCTAAGTGCTCTCTCATCAGCCTCTGAACCTCTGGAGGGACTTGACGACAATTGGCCACGTTACTGTAGCTGTAAAACCCCGAATTTTCCTTAAATAATAAATTGAATTAATAAATAATATTATTGAGAGTTATAATTGATGGAAATATTTTATTATTGTACGGGATGATTTAATTAGTGGAGATCCAGAATTAGACGCAGATCTGACCGTCCGATCATAAGATATCGAGGTATGTATTCTGATTGGGTGTGCGTATGGAGTTTTGTGTATGTGAGATACATGGGATCGGAGAGTATAAATACCTATTAAAATAACCTAAACTTATACGCGTTGTATTCTCGCTCGTCACCTTCAGCCACAAGCGACAAACCGAGCGACCGAAGGAGAAGAAGAAGAAAAGGAAGGAGGAAAGGTCTGATTTGTTTGAGTTCTTCATCGTCCAGGGTATTGCTGGGTGATGAGAATCGTTGTTTAGAGAAGAGAGGAAGAGGAACGTTCGTTCAAGAGGTAGGTGACACCGTTTACCTTCGTTTTTGTATTTACATGTGATTAATTGACAAAAGCATGTTTTTATGATATGTAATGATGTATATAGTTAGATAATCATGTTATAAATATGTTAGAATGAGTTTAAACGAGAAAAATCATGTTTTGGAACTGATTCTGTTTGTTTTCGAACGATCGCCGACCTCGATTGTGCTCGGCGATCTTAGGCACTCGTTATAAATCGTAGACCGCCGTAGACCGCTTGAAGACGTATCGTCGGCGTTCTGATTTGAACTACCGCCAACCACAGACCGCCGGGGCGATCCTGAGCAATCCTAGGCGCTCTGTTCAGATTTTGCAGATTTTCGTAATTTCAAACCCTGATTCAATTCCAAACTATTTTTAGACAATTTTAATGATTAAATAAGATGTTATAAGACCAAAATAAATTATCTAATTCCCTGTTTTACAGAAAAATAAATTAGGAAGGTATTTAGGACATTAGTTGCCAAACTTTGAAAGAAATGGAGAAACCTAGTTTTTGGAAAACCTAACTTGTATTTAATTACTAGAACATCTTCTAAATGACACTATAAATAAAAAAACTGTATAAAGAGAATTCAGAACTCATATGACTGAATATTGAAGAAATTGACAAATTTAACCTTTATATGCCGCTAGGCACCAACCCTTATAGAAATATTATATTTTAGGGAATTTTGGAGTCTAGTGGGCATAGCTGGTTATGGATTCATAGTTGTAGCTAGATAGCTGAGGGATATGTCATTTGGGTTGAGTTACTCCTATATGTGACGCGCTTCCTTTGCAAGTTAGTTTGTCTGGGAAGGTCCTATGTCTGGAAGGACACCCCGGTGAGCCGTTGGTGATTCCCTGTACATGTGGATAAGCGACCATCTCATGTATTGATTCTGGTGCTGCATGCTGGTGGTACATGCCAACTCTAATGGGTACGTATGCAATAAGTCAGTGACTACGGCTCTTATCTAAGTTGCGCTGCATGGGACTTGAGTATCATTAGTAGCATTGCTCCTAAGTCGCACGGTGGTATAGCAATTGGTTGAGAATCATCTCAAAAGGTTTATCTATCTTTGTGAGTCCTACAATGACACTGAAATCACAACACTTGATATTATTATTGTATACATGCTGGAGGCATGTGATTGAGATATTGGCTAGATGCGACTGTTTAGTGCATCCTAGCAAAGTATGAATTATGTTATCGATCTTGATATTGGATTCTTATAATAGAATATGCTAAAATTCATTTCTAGAACTGTTTATCAAACTGTTTTGTATTCATGAATGATATGAATGATTATACGAGCCTGATTAGTCGATATTGCTTAATCGTGCATGAACTGTTACTTTACTTATATGAACTGTTTAATCATGCATGTGTTACCTACTGGGATATTTGTATCTCACCCTACTTTTATTTCATTTTTCAGCTGATACGCGAGAGGGGGGTCTTAGTGATTTCCAGGGAGAGATAGCTGAGTATACACTGGAGGATTACTATTATCTGGATCTTGTTTGAGGTGGATGATTGATATAGACTTAGTACTTTTGATTAGATTATTATTATTCATTTGGATTTGATGTATTAGAGAGATGAGAGAGATAGTAACCAATTTATTTTACCAGACTTTGATATTAATGATTGATAATCAAACTAAATGTTTATTTGAGGATTTTAAACTACACTTCCGCACATACTTGTTTCTGCAACTCTGATAATATAATAAAGTGAATGGATTTTAATTCTTTGGTCTGGTATATTATTGATGATGTATTTGATATGGGTCAATAACACCTCGGATTTGGTTGTTGAACTAAATTCGGGTTGTTACAGTAGCGAACCGGGTTCGGGTCGGGTGCCGGTTTGCACTGACCCGGGTTCGGGGCATTACAGTAGCCGTGTGCCAAATGCTGCTTCAACCGTGATACTCCACCACCCTTTATGACTTGGTGGCAATAATTGCAGACCGTCTTATTTCTGTTTCCCTCGAATCTCGTGCAATGGGCCCAACCAATATCCTGCCTTTTACCACCATCTCTGCCCTCTCCACTACCACTGCCAGATGCCATACTATCAATCCGTCTGACTGTCTCTAACAGACTAAGTGACTAACCAAGAAGCACTACACTGGAATCCAAACACCTGCACAAACGCATAGTAAGTCAGTAACAGAGCACAATAACAAATTATAAATATTAATCCACATTAGACAATACTAACATTACCAACTAATTATAATTTCTTACTTATAATTTATAAACTATATTATTATTTATGAATTTTATGAATAATTTGGGATTAATTAATTCGAAAAATCATAATTATATAAAAAAATTATAAAAACTCTGATTCTTAAAAATAAATTGTTCTATAATAAACAAATTATCTTTAGGAATTTAATTTGAGTACTTATTTTTTTATTAATTTTATGAATAATTAACTAATTTTCAGATTAATTAATTCAAAAAAATCATAAATACATAAAAAATTATATAAATTCCGATTTCTTAAAATAAATCATTCTACAATAAATAAATCAATTTTATGAACTTAATTTGAGTATTTATCTTTTTTATGAATTTTATTAATAATTAATTAATTTTCGGATTAATTAATTCCAAAAAATCAAAAAATACATAAAAATTATATAAACTCAAATTTCTACAATAAAAAAAATCAATTTTATCAATTTAATTTGAGTATTTATATTTTTTTACTAATTTTATTAATAATTAAATAATTTTCGGATTAATTAATTCCAAAAAATCAAAAATACATAAAAATTTATATAAACTCAAATTTCTTAACAGAAATAATTCTACAATAAATAAATCAATTTTATGAATTAAATTTGGCAACTTATCTATTTTCTTCATTTGATAAATAATATATCAATTTTCGGACTTAAAAATTAAAAAAAATAATTTTTTAAAAAATTAATCCGGGGGCACCCATTTGTAGATCGGGTGTCCCCATATAACATATATAATTATCAAAGTCAACAACATTATTTATCTAATTTAAATGAATTAAAAAAATTATATGCATTTTCGGTGCAAATAATTGCAAAAAATACATTTTTTGTACAAAAAATAAAACGCCGACACCCATATGTAGATCGGGTGTCGAACTTCAACATATAATAAAATCAAGACATTCCACAAGCTTTAGATTAAAAAATTTGAAAAAAACGACCTTACCCAAGGTGTGTGATGAACGTGGCTTTAATCTCCTCCAAATCCACAAAACCTTGGCTCAAAGCATTTTAATTTTGCTATATGATGAAAAATGAGCAAAAACGAGCCTAAATCTAAGCAAAAATCACGCCAAAAATCCCCCCAAGCACTGGTTCGGCACCCCCTTCGTCCCCCCTGTTTTTTTTTCAGGTTGATTTGGGCGAAATTTCACCCAAATTGATCGGCGCGTCGCTTAAGTGCGTGGGCACGTGTGCGATTCGCACACGTGCTTCGCCCGAATTGACCGGCGCGTCGCTTAAGTGCCGCACGCGCGTGCACGCGTTCCGTTTCAAAATTAAATGCCAACTGGTGCTGAGCGAAATTTCACTCGGCACGGTCGGCATTTCGAAAAAAAAATCGCTAGGGCACGAACCCAGCGATTTCCCCCGGAGAAACACATCGCCGGGTGAAGTGGATCGGATATGGGCCCCATTGGATGTCAAATTGGGTTTAATCAAGCCCAAGGCCCATTAGGGTTATTGGGTAACCCTATTACTAGATGGGGTTATTTGATTTTGTGTTAATTGAATGTGTTAATTAACTAAGTGGGTTAAGGCTTTTATGGCCCAATGGGCTTGGACTTGACCCATGAGCAATTAACCAATGGCCTTAGACCCATTATTAAAATGGGTCTTGGTTTGGGCTAGACTGAGTGTGGGCCTCGTTGGAAGGCCCACAATGCCTTGATTGAGTCCAAGTGGACCCAGGTCTCCAAAAATGGGTTCGGGCCGACCCAAAGGCCCAATTAATCTAAATTATACTTATTTGGGTCGAAGCAGGCGAATCCGGATCCAAAAATGGGTTTTTATGGGTTAAATGGGTCTGACCGCATATGCTATGCAAATCCCAAAAAACGCCAGAATCTTGCTGGAGTTCCGTTCACTGGCTTCCCGATGACATCTGCAACTTGCTGTAAGTTCCCAAGCATATTCACAGTGACATAAATGGCTCATTTTTTGTTCAAACTCCATTTTAATGAAACTTTTTCCACAACTCTTTCAAATATGGAAGAAGAGGAGAAGTATGGAAGCTTCTCCTATCTTCTGAAGTTGATTCTTAGAGTCTATGGTAGGGACTTTAGAGATCCCTACTTCGGTATCTTAAAAACGATCTCTTCTTGTTCATAAAAAGCCTTTATTACAAACTTATTCAATCACCCATTCAAATGAATTTCAAACAACTGATGCGTTCACATGTGAACCATATAAAGCAATCAAAATATTGTATAACCTGCATGCAAACTATAAACTAAAGGGGATTTAAAATATTTAATATGCCTTATATTGTAAAACCCCGACCCGGATTATATCTTAATTATTTAGTTTAATTATCTAAAGTGGGATTATTGGACTAATTAAGTACTTGGGTTATGAAGATGATGTAAATGTGGGTTATACTTGAGGATTTAGGGAAATCAAATTGAACTTTATTTAAGTTATTAAGGTAAGCTTAGTTAGTATTATGTCTTAATTACAATTTGCTAAGGTATCTTTCAATTAGATCTAGTGAATTGGAAATCAAATTCTAAAAAATTAGAGTTTAAGTGTACCACAAAGTATCTCCCAAGTATACTTAAGGTACCACCCAAGTATACCTAGAGTACACCAAAGTATTACCAAAGGTACCACCCAAGTATGCCTAAGGTACACCCATGTATTACCCAAAGTACCCCCATGCATTACCCAAGGTACCACCCAAGTATTACCTAAAGTACCCCCCAATTATACCTAAGGTACCCCACTTGTATACCTAAGGTACCCACTTGTATTGCCTAAGGTACCCCTCTGATTTACCTAAGGTACCCCCTATGTTTGCTTAAAGTACCCCTCTGATTTACCTAAGGTACCCCCTGTATTTGCCTAAGATACCCCCCCTGATTTACCTAAGGTACCCCCTTGTGTTTGTCTTAGGTACCCCACATGTATACCTAAAGTACCCCCTAGTATTACCTAAGGTACCCCCCTTGTTTTGCCTAAGGTACCCCACTTGAATGCCTAAGGTACCTTACATGTATACCTAAAATACCCCCTAGTATTATCTAAGGTACACCCCCTTATGTAGCTTAGGTACCTCTTCTATATAACTAAGGTACCCCCTTTGTATAACTAAAATACCCCCTATATAGCCAAGGTACCCCCTTTGTTTAACTAAAGTATCCCCTGATATAAGTAAGGTACCCCCCTCCTATAACTAAGGTACCCCCCTCTTATATTACTAAGATACACCCCCAAGCAAACGTAAAGTATGCCCTTAAAATAACTAAGGTAAACTTCCTTGAAACACCAAAGTACCCCTCAAATAACACTAAGGTACCCACCACCTAACACTAAGGTACCCCTCTCATATGAATAAGATACCCCCTTCTATAACTAAGGTACCCCTTGTGTTAACTAAGGTACACTTTCCAAGCATCCCTAAAACATACCTCTTGAAGTGGCTAAGGCAAACCCCCTTGAAACACCAAGGTACCCCACACTCAACACTAAGGTACCCCCACTTAATACCAAGATACCCCCTCAAATAACACTAAGGTATCCCCTGGTATGCCTTAAGTACATCCTAGGGTTTTAGTTGAATGAAAGCTTTGTTTAGGGGCAGATTTGAAAGACCAAAAGTTGGGCATATAAAAGGATGCCCTAAATAAAATATCTAGGTTTCGGAACCCTCATTCTCTTGCCTTGGACGTATAGAACAAGAGAGGAAGTTGTGGAAGCTTGTTGGAAAGCTTCAAGAGAAAGGAAAAGAAGGAGAAGGAGAGGAGAGCTTGAAGAGGGATTGTGCATCTCCATTAATAGGTAAGTAGCAAACCCTTCAAAACAAAATGTATTACCAAAATTTGTATTCTCTCTCTAGGGTTTGATTTATTTTGAAGAATGATCTTGCATGTTGGTTTTGCTTCTAAAATTTGTAGGGTTTTGATTGTTTAACTATCTTGTTTAGTTTTCCATTGATTTGCCATGGATTTGCAACCTCTATTGATCACATTTTAGATTAGGGTTTTAGTTTGGTATTTTGAATGATGATTTATATGTTGAATTTGTGTTCATGAGGATTTGGGTTGAATTCCTATTTTGGAAATTGTTTTAAGTGTATTGGGATGATTTATGATCATCAGATTTGGTGTTGGAAAGGCTAGGGATGATTTGTAGGAGTTTTGTGTTGAAAATAGTCAAAATATTTCAAAAACCCGACTTGGCGATTAATCCTGAAACTTGGCAATTAATCTTGAGCCAAAACCCCAAAAACCTGTCTCTGTTATTCTAATTGCAACTCAGAATTAGCCTAGGTGATTAATCTAGAGCCTAGACGAGTGAACGTTGAAGAGGACGCGCACACGTCAGGCATGTTTTCACCTTAACGCCCGAACGTTGACCCTGGACGCGCGCACGTTGGCCCTGATTTTCACCTTAACGCGTGAACGTTGCCTTGCTTATTACCTTAACGCCCGAACGTCCAAGCTAATCGCCCCTGGGCGATTAATCCAAGAGCCAATCGTGGACCCTGTTTTGACAGTTTTTCATCCCTTTCTCCTCCAATCCTTTCCCAAACAGCCGAAGCCTTATACACAGCACCCTCATTACATGAAGACATTCAAGTAAATGTCATGTGTATTTATTGCTCCATTTACTTAAGTCTTTACATGTAAATAAGATTTTACCCCCCATTTGGAACCAATAAAAATACTCCCAAGGCCCAATTCCCAACAAATAAAAAGTCAACTTTTCAGTTCATGCCAAAATTTCCAGTTTTCCCGATTTTCATAAAAAGCCACTTTTTGAGTTTGATACCCAAATGAGTTATTCAAAAGCCCATAAAATTCCAAAAGATTTGTTTACCCTTCAATAGACTACAACCAAAATTTGAACCCGAAACTCCTTGTAAATTTGTCTAGAAAAATTATACACCGAAAAGTCAACGTTTTTAACCAGACTTAGAATTTTTTTTAGGTCCAAAACTTTTCGTCTCAAAATCCATTGATTTTTGGTAGGGTGACCTTATTAGGAATCCTAAGACTATCCCACTCATCCAAAATGTATTTTGAGGATTTTATGGTAGTCGTTTTGATTGATTTTGGGATTTCATGAACCGGGCAGTGTAAACGTACTCCGCTTGGCCTTGATTCATCGGGCAGTGTAGAAGTACTCCACTCGGCCTTGATTCACCGGGCAGTGTAGAAGTACTCCGCTTAGCCTTGATTCGTTGGGCAGTGTAGAAGTACTCCGCTTGGCCTTGGTTTGAACACTAGTCTTACTCGCTGATTTGAATGGTTTGGTGTGAGTTGTGAGTCTAGTCCGTGTGTTGGTGTTGGCTTGTTAGCCTAAATGTCCCTGTCCATCTGTGGTGATTCACCGGGCAGTGTAGAAGTACTCCACTTGGCCTTAATCTTGGACAGTGGTCATTAATCTAATTGAGAGACACGCTAACCCACGAGTCCTACCATAACATGCTTGCAGTATCTGATTGTATTTCTTGTTTTAAATTTCATGTGTTGTCCGATTGAGATATTTGACTTGGAATTACACTTTATATCTGATTGAGATGTTTTGGTTTACATTTGGTACTTTATATTGTGAATATTATCATGATGTTATAAAACTGTATAAACTGTTTCTATCCATGCATGTTTGCTGCTTACTGGGACTTTAAGTCTCACGCGTGTTTTGTTTTACCGGATTTGTTTTCAGATCCGCTTTGTGAGCCACGTGCTGGGGCAGATAGTGAGGGTGGGCTTGAGTACAGGCCAGAGGACTACTACCACTTATAGTAGGGTTCTTTTTATGGCATAGTATTTTGTGTTGGGAAATTGTATATGGAATGTAGATAATATTTTTGGACTTATAAACTTGTGAGCATTTAGTTGCCTTATTTGTACTTTGTTCACATAGATATCATGTTTTGAGATTATAATACATGTGATTATTTTGTTGGATGGAAATTGTATTCCATGCTTCTTTAGCTTATGCACTATGATGATTACAAAGTACTTGCCCATGTTAATTGTATCAATTAGGTTCTATTGGGCCCATAAGTAGGTCTCGGGTACGAGTTGGTGCCATGATAGGGCAGACCCGGATCTGGGGTGCTTCAGATATGGTAAGTGTGTGTAGTGATGAACAAAGACATGCCTTGAATAATCTCATACGTATACTATATATGCTAGAAAAGTGTCTAAAAACAATGTGTAAAGGTGACTATAAGTATAGGAAGTGATTCTTAAACATGTAAGTGATCAAGTAGGTATGAGAGGGGGTTCCTACACATGCAAGGCCATATGTATATAAAGAATAAGACATGGAAACAAACCAACACACAAGAGAACAATAACCACCTATTTTAAATGAAGGGAGAGAGGGGAATGATATTAAGGGTACAAGGGATTCCCCAAGAGGACAAACCCCTCCTTAAATAATAAAATAAAAAAAATACATGAACAATAAAGATAATAGTATAGAATGACTTAAGACCTCCTTTTATTCTATATTGCACAAGCTCTCTTCTCCCATCCTTTCGTATGGAGGTCCCCCTTTTGCTAAAGGGATCTCATAGCATTCACAGAAGAAGCAAAAGTGGTTAGAAAAGAGAGTGAAAACTAAGCTTTAAAACAAACAAAAGTTGTATTGAAGAATACTCTATTTTTAACATGTAAGAGATGAAAATACAACAAATTACTCTTACCATAACAATACCTTGTCTTTCTTGATGAATGGTAATCACCAAGGTGAAGTAGACAGCAACTTTGAGAACCTCTTTTGACTACTAAAACAACCTCTTACTAATAATCAACATTTTACAAGAGAAAAAGAGAATAAGAGTGATGTTGTGAAGGGGTAAAATGAGATAAAAGAAGGTTTAAGAAGTAAAAAGAGGGTGGGGATGTTCACTGGTCATTGAAAGATGAGTGGGGACGAAAGTGGGGTTTTCTTGAGAGGAGGTGAATCGGAGAGAGGTGGGAGAAGAATGGGGAGAAAAGGTGGGAGAGATGGGAGATGAGCCACCGCTAAGAAATGAATGGAGCCTTTTTTGTGCTATCTCGGTCATACTAATTTTTAGTATCACCGAAATAGAAATATTTTTCATATCATATTTTTTTCTTAAGAAAAATAATGATTACTTTGTCTTTCATTCTTATCCTCCAAGCAATGTTGAACGAATTCTCCACATGGGAGAATTCGTTCATTCTTATCTGATTGTTATTTTATTATTTTTTTTATTTTGAATATCTTAATTAGATATTTTACAAAATAATATTATTTTATTATGTTGAACGAATTCTCCACATGGAAGAATTCGTTCATTCTTATCTGGTTATTACTTTATTATTATTTTTTTTGAATATCTTAATTAGATATTTTAAAAAATAATATTATTTTATTTTTAAATTTTTTATTTAAGGTCCATTTTTTATTTTTCGCCATGTGGGTAGTTTTCCGATTTTTTGACTTATCCATAACTCTTTCGTCCGATGTTTGATTCTGGCAAACTCAATGGCGTTGGAATCAGGTCGGAATCCTCTATCCATTGAGACAGGGTATGGCAACAAATTCAATTTTTTAGCAGATAGTCGAAGTCACATCAGAAATCTAAATCTGCTCATATCTCCTTGATCTGGGCCCTGATTCTGGTAAACTCAATTGCATCGGAATCGTATCGGCATTTCCTTTATTTTGGGATAAAAATGGCAGTTAATTGGGGTTTGAGCAGAAAGTCAATTTCTGTTCCCCCAGGACTTGTTCTACCCATAAATCCTTTATCTGGACTCCGATTCCAATAAACTCAATTGCATTGGAATCGTGTCAGAAATCTCTATCCGCTGGGATAAAACTAAGCAGTTGATTCAGCTTTTAACAGAAAGGCAAAACTACTCCCCGGAAGCTGGTTCTACTCATAATTCTCTTTCCGGAACTTCGATTCCGGCAAACTCAATTGCGTCAGAATCGTGTCGAGATACTCTTTCTGCTAGGACAAGATTGGGCAGCTGATCTAGGGTTTAGCAGAAAGTCAATTTCTGCTCCCCTCAGGCTTGACCAGCTCATAACTTCTTCATCTAGAGTCCGATTCGGGCAAACTCAATTGCGTTGGAATCGTGTCGGAATTTCCTATTCAATGGTAAGAATCATGGTGGTTGATTTGCACCAGATAAAAAGACAACTTTTTGCCCCCTTAGGGTTTGACATTTCAGTTAGGCCCCGATTGGTTCAATGAATTGGAATTTGGTAGAATTGAAATTATTGTGATTGAATGGCAAGAGAATTGAAATTTGGAATTACAATTCCATGAAGAATTCATTTAAAATCCAATTCCAATTCATTGAACCAACTGATGCTGAGGAATAGGGACCTATGAGCTAAAGGGTACAAGTTGAAAACCCCTTTCATTTCTCATGTTTAATTGCTAAGGTACAGCTCAACAAGCCTAAAAGTCTATTCCTTAGATTTAGATTACAGTCCCAATAGAGTTTTTTTATGATTTAATGTTATCTTTTGTTAATGTCCAATTAAGCTTTTTAGATTAAATCTAAGGAATAGCATGTTCAACTAAGGTACAGCTCAACAATCCCTTTTACTGTGTGTTCTCTCTTTTTTTTTTTTATTTTTTTTTTTTTTGTTTTGGTAATCAAACAGAAAATTTTATTAAGATAATTATCTAGTCTTTAAGACCCCGCATTCCATAAAAAAGTAGAGAAAATTTTACTGTGTTCTCTTTCTAAAAAGCCTAATTAAGATTTATAGAGCTGTCCTTAAATCAAGGGAAAATTACGAAAAAGGGCTACTTTACAGCCATTATTACAAAAACATGCCATAAAGATGCTTAATTTCAAAAACGTGCCACTTTTGAGATTTAATGTCAGAAAGGGGTCATTGCACGTTTGGCATATTTGCAATGCCCAAAATGCCCTTGAATATAAGGGGGGGAAACACGTGCCATCGTTCTCTCCTCTCCTCTCCTCTCCTCTCCTGTGCGAAAAACCCTGCGAAAACGAACGAACGCCGACGAAGAACGAACGCCGAATCCTTTCTTCGCCGGCGAACGAGGCTTGTTTCCGATCAAGTTTGCTTCGTCTCCAAGGCCGACGAACCCCCACGAACCCCGACCCATTGTCCATTGTCATCTTCTTCTCCAAAAAACCAAAACCCTCTCCTTCCCCCATTCCTCTCTTCGCCGGCGAATGCGGGTGGTTTCCCCACTCAGATTTTTGTCTTCTTCAAGGCCGACGAACGCCGACCAACTTTCCCCCACTCTCCTTCCCCATTGATCTATTCTTCTCCAAAAACCCCTTCGCTACCTGGATGAAACCCTCTCCTCCTCCATTTGTTTCGCGCATTGTTTCCCTCTCCATCGTTAATTAACCCTCTATAATCGAAACCCCTTTCTCTGTTTGCACACATTGAGGCATTGGTCGTTGGAGAGCCACCGCGGTTGAAGTTTGTCGCCGGGGCAGTGTTGCCGTCAACGACCCTGCTGTTTCATCGAAGTTGATTTTCGTTGCGGTGTGGAGTGTTGCCGCAGGCAACCTTGCTGTCTCATCGAAGTTGTTGTTCATCGCTGTAGGGAGTGCTGCCGTTGGCGACCAGGTAGCTGCCGAGTGCCTCCCTTGAATTTGATTTTGGGAAATTGAATTTGAATTTGCACATTTGCATATTTCCACCTATTTAAATGGTAATCTTGTTGCAGAAATGGCTTGAATTTGAATATGGGTTGTTTGCCTTAGCGAAATGGGGTTTTTCGAATTTGAATATGAGTTTATGGCATGTTTTTCGAATATTGGCTGTAAATGTTCAGTGCCCATCAATGTCCAACTATAGAAGAGAGCAAGCAGCTCCATTACACTGAAACAAGTCCAAATGTTAAAGGCTGCATGTCTACATAATTTGTTTGAAATCTTGATCACTATGGCATAACCCAAATCAGTAGTTTTGGCTTCTTCAAACATAATTCTCATATAGCACTTGAACTTTAGTTTCCCTGAAATTCTAGAATTTATGAAAAAATGTTTGTATTCCCTAATTACTACCGCCATAAAATTTTAGCCATTAAACCCACTAAAGAACTTGATAGAGACAGTATAACTTCATCAACAAAACCAAGAAAGCATTAGTGTTTTAGCTCATTTACGGCCAGCAATAAAATTATCAAAACAAGCTCTATGCATAAGTGACTTTGAACCCCAAAAAACACTTGCTTTTGTTTTAAACCTAGGAATCATAAAGCACAATGCCTAGCCTCCCTTATCTCTAGTAATGGACACAAGTAAAAAGCCATTATTGTTAAAAACGTAGAATTTATGACTTGAATCCCATAATTCAAATCAAATCTTATTCACCCCAACTGATTTGAATTCTAAGCTTAGAACCCTCATAAAAACGACTATCTTTTCATGTTTAAGAAAAACAGTAATGAAACAAAAAACTATATTTTCAGAGCATTGAAACTAAATTCATCTAAATCATAATAATAAATATGGTAACTGCAAAAATATCTACTATCTGGCATATATGTGAACTTTTTCAATAAATCAATTTCTATACAACTCAGTCAGTTTCATTTTTTCTAATAAGTAAAAAGAATATCGTTACAAATAGAAATATAAAAACAAAAGTGAGAACAGCAGCCCAAGCTCACACCTATAGATAAGCACAATATGTACAAGCCCCACATTTGGGCCAGCCCTTCCTAACATAAATCAATAGAAATCCTCTACGACAATCACCTCCTTACTTGCACCAGCTTTAGTCTTAACAGAGTGATCGACATCATGCTCATCAGACAAAAGAAACTTGAAATCAAATGGAACATTTTAATCTATTCTTAACAAAATCCGATTGCACAGTTCCACCATTTAACATTTTTGTCCTGCTTTCTTGAAGCTAGCCTATTATAGACGGAGATATGTTCTTTTGAGTTTAAACAGGAATGAGGCAAGGTGACATCTTGTATTAAAGTTTAAAATCATATTTTGTGTGTGAATGTTATGTGCCTTAGGCATGGATTTTGCATGGGATCAAGAGCGGGCAGATGATGTGACTCACGTGCCGACAGATATAGATCCGGTAAGGCAAGCCATTGCATTATTTCTTTTATTTTACACATTCTTCTATACGTCTCCTTTCATCAATATGTTTTCATTGTCATAGGTATTACGGAGTCACATTGTTCGTATGATCGGCTTTGCCCGTGACTTTACACGGCATTGTACCGACTTTGCTGCCTCTTTAAGCCACTCCCAGCCACATCCACCACCTCCAGATGCTGAGCCCGACTGGCCTTCTACTGATGATGTGCGTCCTCCACCACCTTTAGATGGCAATGGCACTTTTGATGCACACCCAGAGTTTTCATCGCCTCCTTTTGCTGGAAGTGTGCCACACGATGAGCCCGCAACTACATCTGAGGGTCCAAGTACGATGCAATCTTGTCCCAGAGGTAGAGGGAAGCGAGTAAAGCACCTTGTACATAAATTGAGGTCACCCTTTGTCTAGACGCATAGATTCCCCCCATTACCTGAACGAGAGACAAAAACGTGGATGTATGCCATGACAGGGGGGTCGCCGATGTAAATATATATCTTTTGTGATTGACTGTAATTAAGAGATTTACACCATTCAATATTGTGTTCATAGTTGGTTGTTGTTTTTTTTTTTGGCCTTATAAGTGGAATTAACGCATGCAGGGAAAAACTTGTTGATTTCGGTGATTGCTATGCGACTCGATTCGAGCTAGTTGGTCTTTGTCCACGACGAAGGGTTAACAACTTGGTCAGTTTTTTGTATTGAAAAGTGTATCATTTGTTTTAGGTTACAATGGTACTTGGATTAGTTTTCTCACTAAGGTGATTGTGGAATAGGTTATGCACATGTATGTGCTTGCCCGTGTCAAATCTACGCGGGAACATTCATCAACTATCCGTCGTCATTATATTACACCCTACACATCTGTACGTATATGATGTACTTTTTCGCAAGTGTACGAACTCGTAACAAGTAATAAAGTGATGAAATAGAGTGTCGAACCCACAGGGAATGGTAGCTACTAAATACTGAAATTACTATCCTAAATTCTATTTGAATAATCAAAGATTGAGATGAGTATTTAACTAACAATTTAAAATTATCACCGAAGAAAAATAAGATTTAGATTTAACAAGAGATTTAAAATACTAAGGCATTTGATTTCATCATAAACAAATCTGAATTAATTCTTGAATACACATGCTAATGAATTTTATAATCCAATTTGAAAGCGAAAATCCCTATCCTATCCAATGATCTCTCTCGAGCACCAACGAACTTACCTTCCCACAATAACTCACTATATCTCTATGTGAATTTAAAAGTAACAAGGCACATTAAGATCTGTAGATTTTCATGTCAAAACACAAAGCTACATAAACCATGCCAATATCTCTATCAACATGTAGAGTATGGTATTTTATCATAGGAACTAAAATTGTATATCTCCTCTCGGTCTCAATGCAATTATCAAATACAATTGAATGGTGATCAAATATTCAATTGGGTTAAGCACAATAATAAAATACTCAAATAGTGAATCACAAATCTATTAGCAATAATATTTAGAAATAAAACATCATGTTTAGACTACATCAAAGCCTTAGAAAAAGAAATTAGTTCATAACTGAACTAGGAATAACCATAAAAAAACAGAGTATATTTGAAAAGAGAAGAAAAGAGAAGAAGTAAACTAATGGAGTCCAAGCTGTGATCTCCCACGTTCCTCTGGTTCTTCCTCACGTTTCCAGCATCAATCCCCCCTTTTTCACGTCCAAGCTCCTCCTTTTTATATCTCCAAACTTGCCCAGAAATCCCTTGAAGAGAAAAATAGAAACTTGCCTTCTAAGACTCCTTAGGAAGAGAGAACTTCCTTTCCTTGTATATCAACGATTTTCAAGTCCAAAAACGACCTAATCTTCTTTAATAGAAACCCCTAAAAATCCTCCTAAAGACTAGAAGAAGATCCCCAAGAAAAAGGAAACAAATCCACAAAGTTCGGAATTTTATAACAGGATTTACTACTTGATCGTTCGAACGGTCATCGAACGCTAAGTCAAAAAGTTGTTTCTTTATCTCTTGTTCGAACGTTCATCGAACGGTCAGCGAACGCCGCTCATAATTTCTCTATTTTTCACCAACGTTCGAACGACAGGCGAACGTTCAGCGCACGCTGCTCTCGGGTTTCTCTGTAGATCACCAACGTTCGAACGGCAGGCGAACGGCCAGCGCACGCTGCTCTCGGGTTTCTCTGTAGATCACCAACGTTCGAACGGCAGGCGAACGGCCAGCGAACGTTGGTGATATCTTCTACAATTTGACTCCGATTGTTACGCCGTTTGAACCGTGACTTCTATAATCACCAAGAGTATCTCTACATCAATAAATTAGGTATAATTTAGACAATGAAAATAAAATGTAGAGATGAAAGATTTTGACAATTTCTAAGTAATATTGGGAATTAAATATGAAATAAAACCAGATAAGTCATGGAATTAATGTGCTATAATGTGGTATTTTCATGACTTATCAGTATACAGGATTATTTGTTAGGACACTTACAATAATTAATTATCAATGCATATGGAGTACTACAGCGGACTAATATATTGTACTTGTGATTTACAGGCTGCAATCCTAAAAGGAACATTGCTGTAGAAGATGCTGTACGAAGTTAATTTTCACGAGATGTTGTAGGATGTAGTTTGCTTCGATGTCATATGGTATGATAAGCTTCGAATATTTTATTACTCTCATTTACATAATTATTAACGCCTTGTACACCTTGTATTGTCATTTGATAGGTTTTCCTACCGATCTTGAGGAGGAACCATTGGTTCCTGGTTGTTTTGAACATCAAGGAGCAGCAGGTCGAAGTGCTAGATTCGGTACCGAACAGTCGGACTGGTGATTATCGTGCTGTATCAACGAAATTGGTATGTAAAGAACTATATAGTTTCAATGTATTATATAATTTGATATTCAATGGTTCAATTTTCATCGCAAACAAAGTTTTTTGCAAAAGTTTTTGAGGAGCTTAAACGTGGCTGTGACAAGAGAGTGCAGGAGTGGCCACTGGTGCATGTGTCCGTGCCCTGTCAAAGTAGTTCGTAAGTTCCCAATTTTATCACTCATATGTTATCGTAAGTTAGATGAGCATTATACAGATATTGGATAATGCCCTTAGGTTGCTTATTTGGTTATTTCCAAATAAGCAACCTGTGGAGCTCAAAGAGGATGTAGATGGGAAGATGGAGAGAGGATGTAAACTTAGTGAGATTATTTTTGTTGTATATCTGGATGGTTTAGTTTTTTTGAGTGGATCAATAAACTGTGTTTATCAGGTGATCATTTGTGTTTGAGGGCTTAGCCCATACTCGTATGTACAGGCGTTATATAGCCGTTTTTCTGAAAAAAATTTAGGAGGTTATTTTTGTGTGTTTGGTTATTCTGAAGTTCATTTTCATTAGTTTGGGCCCTAAGCTAGCGCCCAGGAGCCAATATAAACCTAATATGGGTCGACCTGGTTCCGGGGTGCTACATTATTTTAGTCGTTGAGATTGAAACTCAAATACTATAGGTATATCATTGGGTATTATGATATAAATAATTCCAATTATTAAAATTCTTTAGCAAGATAAGTATTGGAGGAGTCTAATTTATTTGGATTTTCTTAGTAATTCCGATTATTAAAATTATTTTAGCTAGATTCATTGGGTATTATCATCTGAATAATGGTGATTTTTACTGAAGAATAAATCTTGAAATGAAATTAAAAGTATCCTTATTGTTGCAATAATATTACATGCATTAAATACAGTGGGTAAAAACATGAATTAATTATTGTTCGATCATGAACAATTACTACATTGAATTATAGCTTTACCTTACCCCCAATAACACCTGTATTTTCCAGTTATTTGCCATGTCTACCTTCTCTTGATCTTTTCCATTTGTTGTGTAGTGACGATTGTGGTGTATTTGTAATGAAGTACATGGAATATTGGGATGGGCATCAATTGTCGACTAGGTTTGGACAGGCAAGTATATATTTTCCTATGCAACTTGATGTGGTTAAGACTTACACAATTGTTTATGGCAAGTGATTCATTTAAATTGTAACAGGAAAATATTGGACACTTTCGACATGAATTGTTAGCATACCTATTGCTCCACCCTGCAAACGGAATCAAGTACCCGTTCTAATTGAGATGCTTAAGGAAAAATCCCTATTGTAAGTCTATTTTCACTTTAAGTCATTTGTCTTAGCACCAATGATCCTGATGCTAGCTTCGACCTTCTTTTACGTGTCCTTCATGATGTCTCTTTGTCTGCTTACAACATTTTTCTGTGTATGCAAGCAAGCGTGGATCTATCTAGTACGGGTAATTGATGAGAATGTGGATGCGTACTATTTTCCATATCGTGAATAGGACTACAAAAAGGACGAGGATTACAGAAATGGGGGAGAAGAAGGGATGGATGTAAAGTCCGATTGGCATAACTTTAAGGTTGTCTACTGATCAAAACCATGTGATAATGATTATCAGATCTTTATAATTGTTGATATTTTATTATTATCTTTGCATATAATATATTGGTATCAAGCGAGGGTATTGTATTAGTAGGGGTCCATATCCCTGAATATCTTTGCATATAATATATTTGCGATTACATGTTTATCCAAAGTCAGCAGTGATCTCAAAACTAGTTCGTGTCCAACAGATCCTTAGCTCGAGTCCCACGTATCCTTAGCTCGAGTCCCACGTGTCTTTAGTCCCACGTATACTTAGCTCGAGTCCCATGTAAAATAGCTCGAGTCCCGTGGTCCCGCCTATCCTTAACTCGAGTCCCATGTAAAATTGCTCGAGTCCCACTTATACTTAGCTTGAGTCCCATGTAAAATTGCTCGAGTCCCACCTATACTTAGCTCGAGTCCCATGTAAAATTGCTCGAGTCCCGTGGTCCCGCCTATCGTTAACTCGAGTCCCATGTATTCTTAGCTCGAGTCCCACCTATACTTAGCTTGAGTCCCATGTAAAATTGCTCGAGTCCCACCTATACTTAGCTCATACTTAGCTCGAGTCCCATGTAAAATTGCTCGAGTCCCACCTATACTTAGCTCGAGTCCCTTGTAAAATTGCTCGAGTCCCGTGTTCCCGCCTATCCTTAACTCGAGTCCCATGTAAAATTGCTCGAGTCCCACGTATACTTAGCTTGAGTCCCATGTAAAATTGCTCGAGTCCCACCTATACTTAGCTCGAGTCCCATGTAAAATTGCTCGAGTCCCGTGGTCCCGCCTATCGTTAACTCGAGTCCCATGTATACTTAGCTCGAGTCCCACCTATACTTAGCTCGAGTCCCATGTAAAATTGCTCGAGTCCCACCTATACTTAGCTCGAGTCCCATGTAAAATTGCTCGAGTCCCACCTATACTTAGCTCGAGTCCCACGTATACTTAGCTCGAGTCCCATGTAAAATTGCTCGAGTCCCACCTATACTTAGCTCGAGTCCCATGTAAAATTGCTCGAGTCCTATGTAAAATTGCTCGATACAGGTGTATACTTAGCTCGGGTCCCATGTAAAATACCTCGAGTCCCATGTAAATTTGCTTGAGTCCTATGTAAAATTGCTCGAGTCCTATGTAAAATAGCTCGAGTCCCGTGGTCTCACCTATCCTTAGCTCGAGTCCCATGTAAAATTGCTTGAGTCCCGTGGTCCCGCCTATCGTTAACTCGAGTCCCATCTAAAATTGCTCGAGTCCCACGTATACTTAGCTCAAGTCCTATGTTAATAGCTCTCGTCCCATGGTCCCGCCTATCGTTAACTCGAGTCCCATGGTACCATGTATACTTAGCTCGAATCGCAAGTAAAATTGCTTGAGTCCCACGTATACTTAGCTCAAGTCCCATGTAAAATTGCTCGAGTCCCACGTATACTTAGCTCGAGTCCCATGTAAAATTACTCAAGTCCCATATATACTTAGCTCGAGTCCCACGTATAATTAGCTCGAGTCCCATGTAAAATTGCTCGAGTCCCACCTATACTTAGCTCGAGTCCCATGTAAAATTGCTCGAGTCCTATGTAAAATTGCTCGATACAGGTGTATACTTAGCTCGGGTCCCATGTAAAATACCTCGAGTCCCATGTGAATTTGCTTGAGTCCTATGTAAAATTGCTCGAGTCCTATGTAAAATAGCTCGAGTCCCGCGGTCTCGCTTATCCTTACCTCGAGTCCCATGTAAAATAGCTCGAGTCCTATGGTCTCGCCTATCCTTACCTCGAGTCCCATGTAAAATTGCTCGGGTCCCTCCTACTAAAAGTCCTATGTTGGTGTACTTGAGTCGTACGTCAAGTACAGTCGAGTCCTTAGTAAATAGGTCAAGTCCCCTCATATTTGTGGCGCTCGCATCTCCTAATACAACCAACGTGTTTCACGTGGGCCTGCCTTTCGACTTGTTTATAAATACAAGTGTTTCAAGCGAATCAATTATGCGCTACACTTTGTGCGAAGGAAGAATGGAAGTTTCTCCAAAGGCTACCGATCCCCACGCTCGAGTCCCATGTCCATGCGGGAAAGGGATGCTTAAAAGAAAACTCTCCCACACCTCACGTAATCCAGGGCGTTATTTTTTCACTTGTCCATCATCTGTAAGTATGCATTTTTATGAATCTGGCCATTCAACTATTATTAGACAGTCTAAATTAAATGCATTATTTCTTACAGGGCAATGGTGGGAATGGATGTGGGTATTTTGTTTGGTGCGATGAGTTATTTCTGTGTGAATGTAGGAGGGGACCATGCCGTGTGTTAACCGCAAAAACTCCAACGAACAAAGGGAGAAGATTTTACCAATGTCCTTTTGAAGTATGTGTGGAGTTGTATAGCACTCGAATACGTTCCTCCCACATGAGATATTTTGCAAAATAGGGACTTCCTAATTGATCTTCATGTCATTGTATTTCCAGGGCGAACAAAGCTGTCATTTCTTCTCCTGGTTGAACGAAGTTGGGGTAGAAAAGGGTGAATCGTCGAATTCATGCGATGCAGAAAACACTGAACAAAGACAACCAAGGGCATGGGAACTAGAACAACGGCTATTGCAGGAGGAGCGTGACCATGCGAGAAGGATGTCCGACATATACCGTCAGTTGCTTCACGACATTGACAAAGTTAAACTGGACGAATGAATTGGTTTACCGGTGATGGAGATGCATGTTTGGTGTGGTTATTGTTGAGTTTTGGTTAAAAAGTGCTACTAATATGTAACTAAAGACCATGTATGAGAACCTACAAGTAGTTTTATTTCCATTTTCATGAAAAAATAACATTATGTTTGATACAATGTTCACATTCACTAAAGGTCTAATGAAAAAGAACTTACATCATATAGTGCCCAGAAAATAGGAATAAAGGAAAAAGTGAAAATGGAGGCCTCAATCACTCTTCATTTAGGAAGCAAAAACTAGAGCACATGAAGCAAGAAGTGGCAACAAAACATGTAGTATTTCACACAGCCAGTGTTCTTCGCAGCCTGTCCGAAAACTGTGAAAACGCTACCCCTGTATAAGTCCACCACTGTATGACCCACGCCTTGTGACTTCCATTTGATTAATCAACTCCGTTGCTTTTACCTGTATCACAATTGAAGCTCACATTCAGAAATGCAGCAGGTACCACCCAAAAAAAAAAACAAAGAAACGCCCTTCCTTTTACTATCTTAGGATCTCACAATCTCAATACATAACACAAATGTCCAAACAAAAAACAAAAGGATTTATGTTCTTCAGCAATTTTTCTGGGTTTATCTAATGACTCAGACAGCTAGATAAATTCTGTAATCAACTCATTGGCCCGACCATGGTTCCAAAGACTGTGAAGTAACATATTAAATCACACAGCTAGATACAGGCATTTGAATCTTGTATCTAGATACAGCTAGATACAAGCATTTAAATCACACAACTAGATACAGGCATTTAAATCACACAACTCTGTAGATTTTCTTATTGCAGAAATCCGTAGCTGTTGACTGGAAAACTCCACTTACGACAAATGTGTACATTTGAATGTTTGAGAAACCTAAATATTAAAAGGGGGAAAAAGTACAAGGTACCCACAAGGATTAAGCAAAAAGAGTAAAAAACACAACAAAAAAGTCAAAAAACCCTTGGGAAGATTGTAAAACCCCGAATTTTCCTTAAATAATAAATTAAATTAGTAAATAATATTACCCAGGGTTATGATTGATAGAAACATTTTAATATTGTAGGGGGTGATCAACTTAGCGGAGATCCAGAATTAGACGCAGATCTGACCGTCCGATCGTGAGATATCGAGGTATGTATTCTGATTGGGCAAGGTGTATAGAAGAGTTGCATGGGAGATGCATAGGATCAGGGGGTATAAATATGTATAAAGAATTAACCTAATTCTTATACATGTATTGTCGCGCGTATTGAAGAGCCGCAAGCGACGACTGTTCAAACGACCAAGGGAAGAAGAAGGAGAAGAAGAAGGAAGGGCTGGGCGTGCGTTCATCATCCAGAGGATTTCTCTGTGCAGGAGTTTCGCATTGTGCAGAATAGAGAAGGAGGAATCAGCGTATAGAGGTAGGTGACACCGTTTTGGTTTTAAATTCGGATTTATCTCTGTTTAATCGCAAACGCATGTTTCTATGATATGTAAAGTTGTATTTAGTTAGCTAAGCATGTTATAAATACATTAGAATGAATTTAGACGAGAAAAATCGTGATTTAGAACTGTTTCTGCTCGATTTGGTGAGACCGCCGACCTCGACTGTGCGAGGCGCTCATCGGCGATCTTAGGCGCTAGTTAAAGATTTGAGGACGCCGTGGACCGCGGGACGACGGACCGTGGGCGCTCGAAATTGCACTACCGCCGACTGATGACCGCCCGGAGCGATCCTGAGCGATCCCAGGCGCTCTTAGCAGAATTTCCAATTTTTCATAATTTCGAACCTAATTCAATTCTAAACTATTTTTAGACAATTTTTATGATTAATTAAGGTACTTTAAGACCAAAATAAACTACCTAAATCCCTGTTTTACAGAAAAACAAATTAGGGAGATATTTAGGACATTAGTTGCCAAGTTTTGAAGGTATATGAGAAATGTTATTTTGGAAAAGCCTAACTGCCATTTGATTATCTAAACACTTCTAAATGGCATTATAAATCATAAGACATTATAAAGAGAATTCAGAATCCGAATGACTGAATAATGAAGTGAATGTACAGATATAACCATTATATGCCGCTAGGCACCAACCCTTATAGAAATATGATACTTTAGGGAATTTTGGAGTCTAGTGGGCATAGCTGGTTATGGATCCATAGTCGTAGCTAGATAGCTGAGGGATATGTCATTTGGGTTGAGTTACTCCTATATGCGACGCGCTTCCTTTGCAAGTTAGTTTGTCTGGGAAGGTCCTATGTCTGGAGGGACACCCCGGTGAGCCGCTGGTGATTCCCTGTACATGTGGATAAGCAACCACCTCCATGTATTGATTCTGGTGCTGCATGCTGGTGGTACATGCCAACTTTGATGGGTACGTGTGCAATAAGTCGGTGACTACGGCTCTTGTCTAAGCTGCGCTGCATGGGGCTTGAGTATCATTAGTAGCATCGCTCCTAAGTCGCACGGTGGTATAGCAATTGGTTGAGAATCATCTCAAAAGGTTTATCTTACTTTGTGAGTCTTACAATGACACTGAAAATATAACACTTGATATGATTACTATTGTGCACGTGCGGGATGCATGTGATTGGGATATTGGTTGGATGTGACTGCTTAGTACATCCTGGCAATGCATGGATTATGCTATTGATTTGGCTATTGAGTTCTTATATTAAAACTTGCTGAAAATCATTTCTAGAACTGTTATCAAACTGTTTTGTGTTCATGAATGGTATAAACGATTATGTGAGCCTGATTTATCGATGTTGCTTTATCGTGCACGAAATGTTACTTTGCTTATATTAACTGTTTAATCATGCATGTGTTACCTACTGAGATATTCGTATCTCACCCTACTTCTATTCCACATTTTTTTCAGCTGATACGCGAGAGGGGGATCTCTTAGACTTCCAGGGAGAGATAGCCGAGTATTCGCCGGAGGATTATTATTATCCAGATCTCATCTGAGGTGGATTGATGTTATAGATTTAGCATTTTGATTGGTTTATTATCATTTATATGGGTTGATGTATGAGAGAGACGAGAGAGTTAGTAACCAGTTCATTCTACCAGACTTTGATACTATTGACTGATGGTCAAGCTTTATGCTTGTTTGAGGATTTTGATCTACACTTCCGCACATACTTGTTTCCGCAACTCTGATAGTTTAATATATACATTGGATTTTCTTTCTTTGGTCTGGTATGTTATTGATGTTGTAATTGATATGGGCCAGTAACACCTCGGATTTGGTTGTTGAACTAAATTCGGGTTGTTACAGTAGCGAACCGGGTTCGGGTCGGGTGCCGGTTTGCACTGACCCGGGTTCGGGGCGTTACAAAGATAACATAATATAACAATAAGAAAACCCAAAAAAATTAAGCTATAAATGCTACAAATGACCAAATGCAAAGCACTTCTTGTGATAAAGTAGTTGCTTTAAATGTTATCTTGTTGTGGCAGCTTGATGAAATGTAGCCGTTAGGTGCACTTTTAATGCACTGGCTCAATAAATTTGAGAGACATCCCAGATTCCATACGACTGAAGAAATCCAATATTTATTATAATTGCAATTCCCATCATGTGGTACCACGACCAACTGTATTTAAAAGCAAGGTAAATCAAATGCTGTTACTCACAAGAATCATAGCTGTCTCCTCATAAAGTTACAGAATCTCAACCTCAAAAAACAGGAAAAAAGGAAAAAGAAAAACACCCTCTGCTGTAACTCGAGTCCCTTTCATAATTGAGGCAGTCATCTTCAAATGCAGCAACAAATGGAGAATTCCATCTCATTAAAGCAGGAAAAACATGGCTAGGAATAACGGCACCTTTAGATACCTCGCAATAAATTTATTTCATCTTCTCCCCATCAAATATAATTCAAACCAAATGCCAACCAAACCATGAGCTGTGCTTCCGGCCGCCCTCATTTTAGGCATCTCTTTTAGCATTGAACTCCGTAACCCGATAAGTGTTCTACTTTCATGGACCACTATGTACATTCTGTAATCCACAGGTGTAAATGGGATTTGATAGTAATCACTCATAGGGAACAATGCAGTACTGTAGCCATAGCTTTGTTTATGTTATGATCTGCATATGCAAAAGCGTGTCAGAAATCTGATTTCGACTTATACACAAAAACAGAAAGGGGAAGGGAGGGAGGGAGAGAGAAAGCACCTCGTTTCTTCACTGTTTGATTCAAGCTTCCAGACGATATCTTTTAATCCTGAAGAGAAACTTTTGTAGAACTGCATATTCTCAGAGAGTTGGGTAATACCTACTATTAGTCAACTAACATACCTAGACTTTCAAGAACCAAAACTCATATCAAGAAGGGCATGCAAAGAAAGCTTAAAATTTAGGCACGAATTAAAAACATGCCTTGTGAAACTCCAATGTGTCCCCTCCTGTCTTCCGGACTCCACCATGTGCAGAGAAGGAGCCACCTCAAAAACCTGAAGTTGAAATGTGATGAGGTACTGAGGATGTTGACATGAATATCATTCATCTATTACCGTAACCCAATATAGGTCCCACCAAATCAGCATCAAAGATTCTCAGGAGACCAAAGTTATCGATCTGTATAGGCTGGAACTAAAGGAGGAGATTCATAAAGACCCCCTACTAGTTGCAAAAAGGCAGTGTTGGTCACGAAGATTCCAGCTTTTGTTGTTTTTCCTCAGAACATTTAAATATTACTGCAAGGCAAGGACTCCTACCATAAAGCAACAACAATAATAACAGCAAACTCCTTATCTCAATTAGCTGAGTCCACGAACTTTACTACTCAGTCCTAACATGCCAAAAGCCATATCTTCAATCAAATTATAAGAATCAAAACCCTTAATGACTGAATCCATTCAAGTCTTTTTGCTTTATATGTTCAAACCATCTTAACCTATCCTTTCTCTAGTCTAAAATTTAGGCAATTTAGGCAACATATAAATACTCTTGGATCTGCTCATTCACCTTATTTTTCTCAGTTTTCTCACTTATCCATCCGAAAATTCGTATATTCCATAATGCTCATCCTATTCTTATGTCGCTTCAATTTGCACACACACTTTCATCAAAATAATATATGCATAAAAAAAGGTATAATTTATCAACCCTGGCTGCCAGTCTAGTTTTCTTGATGTTAAGAGTCATAACCTATATACCTTGTCTGTGGGTAAAAATAAGTATTCACTTTCAAAGACTATTTTTGTCTTTCATAGATAAGAAGTAAAGGTAAATTTGTAATTTTATAGATAAAACTTTAATAAATGGAAAAACTTATACATGTATGTGTGTGTGTGTGTGTACATACATGAGATCTAGCTAGCGTATATTTCCACAAAAATAATTTCAGTAGCCCAAATATATCACTTGAGACAAAATAAAATAAGAAATTGAGAGAAATATCTATGCTATATATCGGTGGAAAGGAGAATAAAAAATTTGGAACACAATACCTGTGACGAATATACTTAAGGCAGCTCCACATCACTTGCCCTCCCATTGAAAACCCAATTAAATAAAATTTGGAACCTAGTTCTAACTGATCAGCAAGTTCTTCTATATCCAAAGCTCTACTCTTCACTATTCGTTTAGGATTTGGATCACTCTCCCCACATCCTGGTCTGTCAATAGACACCAAGTATACCCCTAGTTCTTGGTATTGTGTCTCCCCTAGACAAATTAACCTTTACTATGCAACAGAAGTCTCTTCTGTCTTGAGTTTGGTACTGTGTCTCCCCTGCACTCACCCCTACCCAAGAAACGACCAAGTCCCAACATCATTTCCTAGCATACTGCTCTTATCTAGATTCACCTTATGTAACATGACTTCCAATAGAATTAGAGGGTAATATACCAAGAAGTAAAAGAAATTTCATATTATTTACAAGCTTATTGGACAATGATGCCACTTCGTTTAAAGCAAATAATAATTACATTCTTGAGCCTCGTGGGTTCAAATTAAGATGTCTGAAACAATATAATCCTTCATTATGCACAAACATGGTACAAGAAGCATATGATTAAAATAAACTTCAACATATTGAGCAACTGAAAGAAATAATTACAAATGTCCAAACAAACTTGCTCATTGGTATTATGATGTAGGAAAGGGGGAAAAAATATAATAGTATACGAAACATTCACTTGGGAGCACCATGCTACCTGCAGCCTTTACTCCCAAATGATAACTTGATGGAGATTTCACAAAGCCAGTCTTCTTCCTCATTTTGCACCTGGACCTGCATTCACAGACACAAGCATTGACTTAAGTAACTATAAAGAACAAAGACGAAACAAAACCAATTTTGAATGACAAGAACAGTAAGCACATGTTAAGTATTTATACAAGTCTTCTACGACTATGTACCTACAAGACTTGGTTCTCGGAACCAAGTCTAGTGCGGAACATACCATCTTGCCTACCCATTTGGGATACATAAGCGATAGCCATCTTATACTCGTCTTGCATCACGCGCAATGATGCACGCATGCGATCCAACGCTTGTTGGGACGCCTAACAACAAAGTATTCATAATTTAGAACATTGTAAAACATGTCAACAACGCCGATGACCAACGTAGGGGGTGACAAGTCTTACCGGATCAATCCCTGGAATAGGTCCTTCATCAACATCTCTATCTCCTTCCTCAGCACGCACCGTGAGTGCCACCACCTGCATCGACTACACTATATTAATAGCCCATCCACAATAGACCATGTAGAATATGAAGGGGCATAGAAAATGATGTTTTACCTCCCCATTGCCATAGCCGCCCGCTGATTTTTCAGCCTTCTCTCGTGCCTTCACACGATCGTCGTCCCACCACCCCAGACGTGGCATTGGACGACTTGATTCAATATCACCAACACGTACAACTTCATAGTAGAAAAGCTGAAACATTAAGAAAATATGGGAAGTCATGGTGTTTTCAGCATATACTTGTCGCCTTGAACCAATACAACCAAACAACTAAAAACAAATCAGAGACGAACATACCTGTAAAAATAGGAGGCATCCACCAATGTTGGTTTTTTTTTCTCTCGATATTTCACAATTTCATTAAACAACACATCAAGTACAAATGCACCCCAATTGTACTGCCCAACCCTACTAATATTAGCTACGGCATGCAAAAAATGAAGCTTCACGTGTGGGTTCGAACCCGGGCATAACAAACATCCCACAAGAAATAGTACAAATGCCTGTTGAAAGGCATGGCCAAAACCTAGAGTGGCCAATCTGGACTCTATATCGTTTAGTGCTATGCCATGCCTATCAAAATTAAAGCTTGCACGAAGCTGGGCAAGCTGCTCAATGGGACCATCTATGACAACCTTGGGCCCTTCGCTCCTAAGGCCCAAGATGGTACTTACAGCGGCGGGGGTAATGGGGACAACCGAGGAACCAATCCTCAAACTATGACTATGTACATCGATGTGGTCTACTAACCAGGCGCAAAGCTTCACACATAGGGATGTGCAGCGAATCTGGAGAAGAGAACCAAATCCTATCTCAACAACTACACGTCGCTGGTCCTCGTCAAGTGAAGTCACGAAATGCAAAAATCGCTTTGGGGAGCATCTTGTTCCCAGAGACGCCTACACTTAGATAAACATGTGTTAGTATAACGCAACTGTATACAAAACATTCATAATGTTCAAGAAATCAAGTTATACCTTTCCTCTTATTTTTCCTGTTGGAGTCAGGGCCGCTGCCAACCACTCTGTCATTCGTTCATTGTATAAATCTTTGTACTTCTGCTTCGCGCCATCATCCATTGCTTTCCATAGCCGTTGTGCCTCCTGCGTGATCTACAAAATAGTGATGCAACTATATTTATTACAATTGACACTGTAAACATTATCAACTAATATATAGCACTTTAACCAACTCACCGTCGTGACATTTATGGAAAACCTATTCTTCCGAATTGTTTCAAGGTACTCATTTCTGTAAGAAGTAAGCATAACATTAGAAATCCACTTAGTTCGGGTTTGGAGAGTAAAACAACAATGCTTTATCAGTTTATACTTCATCACCTGAATATGAGGAAGGCGTTGGCAGGTCGCGATGGGCCACTAGAAGAACTACCGGACACGACATCCTTCTTGTTCTTACCCATTATTCAGCTGCAACTAAAATAATATAACTCACGGATACTAAAACCAAGGAAGGTTAGTAGTAATTACATACCAGGTAAGATTACAAACACAAACAGCCATAGTAAGGCAACATTACAACTACCCAAAGTCATAATAAACACAAAAACATGTTTCACAATGCAACTAACAAACCACCAACGTTGGCAGTAAAATATGTTTCACAACCAACATGTTTCACAATGTTACTAACACGACTATGTGGCAAACTAGTTCTTCTTAAAACAGTAATAAAAATAAGGAATCGTGGGGTTGTTGATCAAATGTTGCCACATACTACGACCCCCAGCAAAACACATCGCGCCAACCTGCAAAGTAGATGTCGGTAAGTCAAAGTTAATTACAGGCTACAGCAAGAACTTAGATGCATGAATAGATGTAAGGTGGACTACAACAACCTGCACATTATACCATACCAGTCTCTATATTGAAGCTCTGCAACTTGCTCGGTTGTGTCCAACACCCTTGCATCTGGAACAATGAACCTGTCGCCTGTCTTGGAATTGTGATTCAATGCGCTTCTGCTTAGGGCGCCCTGGACGCCTTGCTGTCTTTGGTGGGAACGAGATCGATGGGGTTTCACTTGAATCTGCTATGGAAACCACGTCGATGTCCTCAACCATGGGGAAGTCATGTGTTGGCACAGCATGCATCAATTCTTCGTATATCAACCCTTGCATTGCCTTGTGGTAGCATAGGTCAACAAAGTCATACACATTGAGCCTTACTAAGTTCAAGACGGCACATGCGTGTGCACAAGGAATGCCCACCATCTGCCACTGTTTGCACGTACACTCACGACGGGTTAAATGCACCATGATATATATCTCATCACCTCTAACTTCGTATTCGTGTTGCCCACATTGAATGACACCCAGCCCCAATGCTCTAGTGAGATTCTCCTAAATCTTGGCATCAATTCGACCACCGACATTGGACGCCCACGTGTCAATACAACTCCGCTTCCTCACCAATAAACCGCATTACAAGCAATTTCCTTTCTTCCACCATCCAAGCATTGAATGATTCCGCTAAATTTGAATTCAGCTTATCCCACCGTTTCATAGGGAACAATGAATTGGCCCAATGTTCGGGCCCATTTCTCCTCACCCAATCAGCTAGGTCAGGTGCATATTCATGCATGGCAGCCAATGCCTTATCGTAGTCCCGAGGGAGCCTTGCGTGAGTAATATCATCAAGTAACCGTAAGGCAAATTTCTTTCCCTCCCTCAAATGAAAGGATCCAACGAATTTACTAAAGTTTTCCTTCAGATGTCGAAGACAATGAGAGTGGTTCCTAGCGCCAAAGGTAGCACTTACTGCAGTTATAATGCTTTGATTCCTGTCACTTACAATGACTAAATCCTCTCTGACATCTATGGATGACTTAAGAAGTTGTAGAAACCACATCCAATCCTCATTATTCTCAGCACTAACAATTGCTAAGGCAACTGGAAACATGCCGTCATCAGCATCGAGGGCTGTAGCAGAAAGCAACGTGCCCTGGTATGGCCCGCTGAGATGACTTCCATCAATGAACAGCAGTAGTCTGCAACCGACCGCAAATCCCCTCAAGGAACAACCATAAGCAATAAACAATTGCTTAAATTTTCTATCTTCACTTGCTGCCGAACTTGCCACTGTGCCGGGATTGGTCTCTTGCAGCCGTTCACACATCCATGGGATGAACTTATAAGACTCCTCCACATTACCATCTATCCTCTGTTTCGCCTTTTCCTTGCTCCTCCAACATTGCTGATATGTCAATGGCATTGCATGATCATGATAAAAGTCCTTGCCAATTTGTCGTGGCAAGTAACTTGGAGTGTTCCTACTTGTCCTCTCAATCACACCCGAAAGCCACTTCGTTCTCACAACCGGTTTCATAGACAATTGCTCTTGGGCTGAGTGTCTATGCTCCTTCACAAAGTTCATCACCCTCATAAAACTCGTATCCCTCACACGTCTTGCAGTTACCTTCCAAGGACAATCCGTGCCTGCACAACGGACACTAATGTATGCTGGAGAATTTTTTTTCATCACATATTCAAACCTATTGGCAATGGCATGCTTGTACACTGCTTCTCTAAACTCCTTAGGGCTCTTAAATATCTGGTCGACCTCGGTAATTGCATCCTGCCACAGGCTAGATACAAGCGGACCTCTGCTGACTTCAGTGCAACTTTCAAGAAGCGGAGTCTCCCGATCCTCTACTTCATCGTCATTGCACGGAAGTACAGAGTGACCACTTAAAGGTACACTCGTCTTGAAATTACAAAATATATAACTATCATTACATGTAATATGAAGGAAACATAATCCCATGTACGGTTAATGAAAATTACCTCCGACAAGTGTCTCTTTCTTGTGATGATCCTTCATCATAATAGACATAAATGTTGGCCCAACCCTCGTTGTAGCGAAATAGGTACGATAACGCATCTTGATCAGTGAGTGCCAGTAGAACGCTCTTGTCAAACTTGACTGAGTACTTCATACTTACACTCACCGGGGATATATTCAATAACCGACAAACAGCTTCAACTACCTCAGTATAATTCATGTTGCTATTTAGATCAATACCCTTACTACTTCATCCACTATACCCCATTGACCCATATTCCTTCGTGATTACTTGTCCTCCAATTTGACAAAAACAGAATAGAATCTCACCTGACATTGTGCACTGTCCAGCAAATTGAAATATTAAATTCTTCATATTAAAATATAATGGAAAAAATCTAATTTGAAATATTACAACATACTAAAATAAATATAACTCACAAGACAAGAATACATAGACAGATCAGGTATGTCAATCAATTCCCCTCAAATTAATTGAAGACAGATGTTGAGGAAGACTTTAGACTAAAAAAAATTGTAAATAAAAAATAAAGGTTGTGCTTTAGACTAACACCATGGTCTCAACTTCACAATAGTTAGGATGCATTCACCTAGAGCCACGTTGCCACCTAGAGGCACCTTGGCACTTGTATTCGAAACCAGTGTCCTATTGGGACCTGCTGAAAAACTCTGAAACAGCATGGAATGCATCACACATTCAGATTTTTTATCCCCAGAAGAAAGATATGTCATGCCCAGGAGTAGGGAGAATCGTGAGTAATCAAAATGATTAGGGCATATAACCATTGCAAAGGATGTATACCAATAGAATCAAAATCTAGTTCCACTTAAAGTACATAGATATCCATTATAAGTGTGAATGTGTGCGTATTTAAGTACATATTTATGAGAGAATGAATGATTTCAAGACAAATATATCTGCAAAAGGTCCTATCCCACAAAGGTGGTTGTAGAGGTTAATGGGGGCTTATTATGTTTAACTGGATATCTTCTCATTAATGTTATGCATTTGGCTTTTGATTTTGACTGCAACAACAATGACACTAGTGCCTCGTCCCAAGTAACCTGTTCCTAGTGGTTGGTTGATTACACGCTTCATAATCAGGATATTGACTAGAGATAGTGTATACAATAAATCAGATGTGTTGAAATAATTTGACCATGTTGCTTGCTTAGTTCACAATAATGTAGTTGGGGATCTCTGAGTCAGAGTTTCATTTGTAGAGAGGCTGATGTGATGGGATGGAGTCAGGAAAGTCCATCATAAGCTGAGTGGCGCACATATTGGCAATCTTATCCCTGATGCACCTAGCTACAGTCAAGGATTCATGTTAAGTGCTGAGACATCAAAGCTTCTGTTCCTCACCTAAGTTCCTTGTCTCAGGTGAGTTTGGCCTACACCTCTTCCAAGACTCCAGCACACTAAACCATTTTCATGTTGACACAGGTGCCCAATTCCATTATGTGGAGGCTATCATGGGTCTGATTTTGCCAATGAAATCAGACCCATCAAAATTTGCGGCAACTGAGCAGTTGAGGAACTTCATTCCTGCAGAAATTGAAATGAAAGATCGACACTTTATGAATTTACTTAAAACATTTAAGTAATTAACTATCATAAAATTGCTTATTTCTAGTATTAAATTTTTTTAAGGGATTATCTTCATTTTGTAGTTAATTTTAGGTGTTCTACTGTATCTTTACTTATTTGGGTTAATTTGTTTGAAAATTTAAGGTTAGAGACCTATTTAACAAATGCGAGTTTCCATGGAATATGTCTGATTTCATTGGCAAAATCTAATTTCATTCTTTCTTTCTTTTTGGTCTAATTTTTTTACCTATTCTTCTTTTCTTTATTTCTTCATTTCCTTGCTCACTTGCAAATGTTGCATGGAAAATTAATTTTTTTTGGGTACTGCAGAAGACTCCATGAGGCGATCCTTTTTTCTGTTAAAATATATCAAAAATTAATATCTAATGATTCTATTAATTAGTAAATTCTTTCTCTAAATGATCTCTTCTTGAAAAATAATAGTATGAGTTGTAGGGGCTTTTTAAATTTACAAGTCAAAAGTGACAAGTGAAATTGAAATCACAGTTGGAAGTTTTTTTGTTAAAAAATCTCCATTAACCAATCTCTTTCTTTTCATCGTCGGAAATAAGTCAGCGTGGGATGTTTCTTTCATTTTAAAGTTACCCCACTTTACTGGTTTATTCTAAGGATTTCTTTTCTTGTTTTCTTGGATACTTTACTAGAATTCCTTCCCACAGGATTGGAATACCGGCAATGGAAATGGCAGCTCCGTGGATGTGATGGTGGAAGCTGGCAAAGCCCCAGCTACTGAGGTGATGGCTAAAACATATTTGTTCTTTAGCAATCATGCCAATGACATTTCTATTTATTTGTTGCTTTCTCATATTGAGTTCCTATGAAATATTTATGTTACTTTAAAGGCTCAGTAATGACCTGTAAATAGTTAGTAATTTAGCTCAACTATTTGCCACTTAATGCTTCTGCTGTAAATGTTGGGTGAATTAAGGTGATACTTTTGTGTAATAATCTTTGACTATATAGATGACCAGATGGTCAGTGGGTATTTTAGAGTATATCTTAGATGAGAGCCATCCAAATAAGAGCCAAAAACATTATTATATATTGTCTGGGGCTTGGATCATGGAAAAAAATTTTCACAGAAGCCCATAACCATTGATGGAAATATCTACAAAGCCCATGAAGTGGCAGGCACAACCTAAAAAAATGGAATGAAAAAAGTGAAAGAAAAGAAACAAGTTATCAGGCCTATCTGAGCTTTTTAAACACTATTTTAGTGTACTCAATCCATGAACTTTCAACCTCAAGAAAAAGTTAAAACATATGCAATGCCCACCTACTTGACCTGTTTTAGCGATATCATACGAATTTTGATATCAGATTGAAAAGTTTGAACTGGGAACTAAATTTAGAATTTACTCATAGTAATTCTCTTTCTAGGTTCATAGACAAATATAAAAGTGATCCCACCAACAAGAAAAGCCACAAAGAAATAGCTTTAAGATATTAATAAGCTAAAGAACTAAAATGAAGAACTACATGTGCTATGTTGGACATTGAATTCATGACAATATCCATCAAATCCAACAAAGTGCAAAAAACACCAGCAAAAAATTTGCTTGAATTCAATGTGAAAATATAAAGACTATTTATTTTGATACTGACGTTCATATTGATCTAAGAATTTCATAATAAACGAAAATCCAATATCAGTTCAAAGAAACCTATCCTGGTACTTTCACTCCCCTCCTACAGTACATGTCCCCATGTGTGAAAAACTTTACAATCTCCTCAAGCTCAATCCGTATCTTCCCTACCCCAGCAACATCTGAAAACTTCACATCAACACCTCTCTCCACAACGATGGTCTGAACATTTACTACAGCCAATATTCGAAAAACATGCCATAAACTCATATTCAAATTCGAAAAACCCCATTTCGCTAAGGCAAACAACCCATATTCAAATTCAAGTCATTTCTGCAACAAGATTACCATTTAAATAGGTGGAAATATGCAAATGTGCAAATTCAAATTCAATTTCCCAAAATCAAATTCAAGGGAGGCAGTCGGCAGCTACCTGGTCGCCAACGGCAGCACTCCCTACGGCGATGAACAGCAACTTCGATGAGACAGCAAGGTTGCCCGCGGCAACACTCCACACCGCAACGAAAACCAACTTCGATGAAACAGCAGGGCCGTCGACGGGCAACACTCCCACGGCGACAAACTTCAACCGCGGTGGCTCTCCAACGACCAATGCCTCAATGTGTGCAAACAGAGAAAGGGGTTTCGATTACAGAGGGTTAATTAACGATGGAGAGGAAAACAATGCGCGAAACAAATGGAGGAGGAGAGCGTTTCGTCCAGGTAGCGAAGGGGTTTTTGGAGAAGAATAGATCAATGGGGAAGGAGAGTGGGGGAAAGTTGGTCGGCGTTCGTCGGCCTTGAAGAAGACGAAAATCTGAGTGGAAACCACCCGCATTCGCCGGCGAAGAGAGGAATGGGGGAAGGAGAGGGTTTCGGTTTTTTGGAGAAGAAGATGACAATGGACAATGGGTCGGGGTTCGTGGGGGTTCGTCGGCCTTGGAGACAAAGCAAACTTGCTCCGGAAACAAGCCTCGTTAGCCGGCGAAGAAAGGATTCGGCGTTCGTTCTTCGTCGGCGTTCGTTCGTTTTCGCAGGGTTTTTCGCAGGGTTTTTTGCACAGGAGAGGAGAGGAGAGAACGATGGCACGTGTTTCCCCCCCCCCCCCCCCCCCCCCCCTCCCTTTATATTCAAGGGCATTTTGTGCATTCCAAGTATGCCAAACGTGCAATGACCCCTTTCTGACATTAAATCTCAAAAGTGGCACGTTTTTGAAATTAAACATCTTTATGGCATGTTTTTGTAATAATGGCTGTAAAGTAGCCCTTTTTCGTAATTTTCCCTTAAAGGGGGGGATTGGATGTTGTTGTTGAGGTACCTCGGTTGGGACAGCTCAACTGAGGTACAGTCCCAATAAATCTAAGGAATAGCATGCTATTTAATTAATTTTTTAGAAAGCGGTACAGCTCAACAAGCCTAAAAGCTTTTTAGATTACAGTCCCAATGAGTGGAGCACGTTATTTGATATCCATTGTTTTGCTTTGTCTTTTTTTTTAATTCTTTTTTTGTGGAGCACGACGAACAAGAGGTCTATAAAGAGAACACAGTAAAAGAACAGAAGAGAGAGAGAATGGGGGGCGAGAGAGAAACTATTTACCAAAATTTAAACAGAAGTGAGAGAGTACGGGGGCGAGAGAAAGAGTAATTATTTGATTTGGTTTCAACCAAGGTTTTAAGTTTCGGTGCCGCTGGGCCGCCCAAGGCACCGAACGGCATTTCGGCGGCAGTTTCGGTGCCGCTGGGCCGCCCAGGGCACCGAAACGCCGGAAAATTTTTAATGGGCAAAAAAAATAAAAAATTATGTTTTTTTGTATTTCGGCGAAATTTCGACGACACGCCGCCCGTTTCGCTAAAAAAAATTTTTTTAAATTTACATTTTTTCTCTATTTCGCCCGTTTCGCCTGTTTCGGTCCGTTTCACTCGAAATTTCGGTCCGTTTCTCCAACGATGCAAATTGACAATTTCCCCAGCGAAACGCATCACTGGGGGCATAAAAACCGAAATTTCGGCGGCACGCCCCGAAACTGTAAACCTTGGTTTCAGCCTTTTCCAAATGCTACAACTTGCAACCTCAATGAAAGAGAACAAGAGAGAGAGAATAGAGGGGAGATGGGAGGAGGGTGTTTCACCCTCTCTACAACAATACAATTCGCTAGTTGATATTAAAAAAAAATAAACCAAACAAACGAAAACCTGAAAGAAAACACAGAAGGAAAAACTTATGTTCAAAGAAAACGAGAGAGAGGGGAGAGGGTATTTCCTATAACAATACTTCGTTGAGTATTCGGGTCTCTCGAGTTAGACGCCAAACAAAAACACGGAAGAGAGAGTCTCTCTTCCATCTGAGTTGGTTCAGATCAGATTCATCGGGAAAAACGAAAGAGAGAGGGGAAATGAGAAATTGCTTCATTGAGTATTCGGCCTCCTGAGTTAGCTGCTAAACGAAAACACGGAAGAGAGAGGCTCTCTGAAATCTGGAGGTTGTTCAGATCGATTTCATTGGGAAAAAAACAGAAAAGAGAGAAAGGGAGCAGTGGAGACGGAGAGAGAAATAGAAGTGATAGAGAGAGAGCAGGGGAGAGAGGAGAGAAGAAGGGAAGAGTACGCACCGGTCTCTACAACACTGGTGACAAAAATGAAACGAGAAGCACAGCAAGGAGAATGATGCAGCAAGCAAAACGAAGAGGCACATTAAGGAAAATGAGATGGGTATGTTTATCGAGCTTGTAAATCTGAATCACGATTCCCCGATTCTTCTCAATTTGGTATGGAATTAGGTAAGTTACAAATTAGTCTATAAGCTAATTCCACGGAATTAGGTTTTAATTCAAAATCCTAATTTCAAGTATTTAACCAATCACAAGAATTGGAATTGGGAGCCCAATTCCAATTCTTATCTTGAATTCTAGCTCTGATTCTGTGAACCAATTGGGCCCTTAGGGTTTTCATTTTCGACACTTTTGATGCGCAAAAATGAGGTGCTTACATAAGGTACTGGTGCTTGGCCCTCTCCTGAGGTTCCAACCCCAGCAGCTTGATTCCTCATCCTTTGAGACATCTACAGATGGAGTAAAATCATAAGAAATTAAAACAAGCCAACAAAGTATCTAAAATCTATTTCACACAATCAATCAATCAAAACTTTTATAAAACCTTCACATAAATTTACTATGTATCTTTGCGTAAGTTATAAAATCCTAGGCTCTAATACCATTATGTAACATCCCAAATCCACTTGGTACGATATTGTCCGCTTTGGGCCTCATAGCTCGCACGGTTTTTTTCCCAAGTATAACACGAGAAAGACTTCCGCAATGGTCACCCATCATAGTACTGCTCCTCATCATAGCACGCTTAACTTGAGGGTTTCAAAGGGATTTAGCCCCAGTTTATGCCCTAAAAGGTCTCGTACCAAGGAAATCCAATGCTTTACTCAAGTAGCATAATCCCTTTTCCACACTCAGGCAATGTGGGATCCTAACCATATGCACATCCCTGCCTGATAACTCACCATTGTGGTAGCTCGCCCAGGTCTCTCAACCCGCCCACATCATAGCCACCCACTCAGACAATCAGGATGCCACAGTTCTAGAGGAAGAAAACTTAGAAAAATAAGTGGAATATTATATAGAGAAAATGGTTTAGAAAGAGAAAACTCTAGAAAAGGAGAGGACTGTTATGGAGAGATAAACATAGATGAAATATAGAGATACAAAACTATAGAAAAGAGAGGTGGAATGCTCCAAAGAGAATCTAGAGATAATGGTTTCAAGGGATAACTCTATAAAAAGAAAAATGATCTAGATAGATAAATTTACAAAAAAAATCTATATATAGGTTTCAAATTATATAGGACTCAATTGTGATACCTATATATAGATTTCAAATTATAATTATAACCTATATAATGAAAATTATGACCTATAATTTATTAATAGTTGTAACCTATAGAGGTTAAAATTGTATATAACAAAAATTATAACGATACAATTGTATATAGGTGTATATAGGTATATACGTATATATATACCATATATAATTATATAATTTGGAACAAACTTTAAATTGAGTATATTTTAAATTATATACAATTGTCAGTGCGGTCAAATGAGACTCAATCTTTGAGCTTGCAATTTGAAATTTTACAAAGTAGTTATAGAAAATATCCAGAGTAGATAAAGTTGTCCTCTCCTTAGAGGTATTCCTTTAAGCTTTTTCAATTAGAGGAAGTAAAATTAGGCATAACTTGCTTTGTTTATCTACAAACATGGGCACAATGTAAGCATGTGCTCCAACTAGCATTTTAAACAAGTTTTCAGGGCCCGCGACAAAAGAAAATTTTACCACGGGTGTGGTGGTCCAATGGTCTTGTGGGTTGTTAGGAGGTTGAGATCCTTATATCAAATCCCCTGCAAGCATGGTTAGTCTAAAGATCTCCATTCACCCTGAATAAGGCAAGGCGTTCATGAGATAAACGAGAAATTTTGTGCGTTAGAACTTGCAAGGCGTTCATGAGATCGAAATCTGGGAATTTTTAACACTTTGAAGGCGACCCCGCCGCACAAAACTCTCTCCCTCTCTCCCTGTCCGTCCCCCTTGATCTAATCTGACTAGAGTATCGGAATCATTGCCATTTCTAAATCCCATTTTTGTAATCAATTCATTCCATTCTCATGGGTTCTCTTCCATTGCGACCATCTCAAATGGGTTTTCAAGAAAAATCGAAACGCATCATCCCATTTCACAAACATGCTCTTCGTTCTCTCGTAGTGGGTTCTGGTTTTTCCCCGAAAATCTCATGTGGCCTGAGAGGGGGACCAAGGAAACCCATGTGGAGATCGAGGGTTTTATCTACCGAAGCAATCCAAGCAGTTCAGTCACTAAAGTTAGCGAAATCCACCTCCAAATTAGATGATGTTTTCGGTAGCAGACTCAACAGGCTTTTGAAGGCGGATTTGCTTGATACGCTGAAAGAGCTGCAGAGGCAGAACGAATGGGAATTGGCGCTCATGGTATGACCTTATATTAATATTTTTGCCTGTATACATCATCACCATCCTTGTTGTTATTTTATTTGTTTCGATTTGATGATTTTGTTTACTTAGTTTCCATTTTCTGAAACTTGTAGATTCAATATCTTTTTAATCTGAGTTTTTTCCTTTAAAGTATTGAAATTTTTTAATTAGCTTCTTTTTCGTTGGATGATTACTTTATGACAGTGGTTCTGAATCCATGTTTTTTTTTTTTAATTTATTCCTAAGAAATTCAATCAGATTATAGAAATTCTGTTCCAAAAATTCATGTATATCTCTATATTTTGGGAAATTGTGAGCCGTGAGACTATGACACTACGTATGAACAAGCACTTTATAGAACTTCCTACAATCTTATACTGTTCTTTGATGAATAGACAGACTATATTCAATAGATGGCTTGTTGTATAATATTTGCAAATATTGTGGTAGTATGGAGAAATACGGAGCGAATAAATGCAAAAACTAGAATTATGGGATAATGTATTAGAGTCAAGAGGCTCACATTTAGTCGGTTGAAGATCAAGAATATGGAAGGAAACTTGAGTACGGAGAGGCTGAAGTGCTAGTAAAACAAGAATAAAGAGTCTCTAGTGTTATGTTATGAGAAAAACCACTTAGGCGTCGTTTGGCATTGATTCTTGGAATTCATTCCATGGCTTGAAATGAGTTCCAAGGCTTAGAATGAGTTCCTGTTACTAAACGGCTGTTTGGTTGCAATTTGGGGATGATTTTTCCCAAAATGAATTCCAAAAAATGCACTAAAGAGAGGAATCAGCCCCAGACCCATTTTTGGGTTTCAAAAGTGCAGTGGCATTCTTGTAATACGTAAAAACTTTGAAGGATATGCTTGAAACTTGTTTGAAGCACTTTTTTACATGACAAGTTTAGACTTGTTATTTATGAAAAGTTCATTTATGTTAAAAAATAATGGCAAACTTGTAATATTTATAAGCTCTTCTTCAAGAATCAAACATCCCTCACCAAATGTCAAACCCAACTTCTCTTTAACTTCTGCAAACTCATTTATGGAATGAGTTCCATCTCCAATCCAGAACGAATGCTAAATGAGGCCTAAGTTGAGTGTGGAACAGATCATTAAGAATATGATAAATGTAGGAGAAAATCTATCACTATTTGATTATGATCCGCTGATCACATTGATTTCACTGACTTCTGTTAATATCAAATTTTTAAATTCAACGTGTAGCTATTTGTTTCTTTATTCATTTATCTGTCTCATCTGAAGTGCAATCAGGATTTTAGGTGTTTGATTTCGTGCGCAAAGAAGGCTGGAACAAGCCAGATCCATCCATATATTGTGACATGATCTTTATGTTAGGAAAGAACAAATTGATTGACATTGCTGAATCACTGTTCTCTGAGCTAAAGAAAGAAGGGTTGCAACCTGACACCAGGGCTTACACCGAGATGATTGGAGCCTATCTACAAGTGGGAATGTTTGAAAAGGCAATTGAAGCATATGGATCAATGAAGGAATCAGGTTGTGTCCCAGATAAGTTAACTTTTACAATTCTAATTAAGAACCTTGAAAATGCTGGAGAAGAAAAACTTGCATCAACTGTAAAAAAGGATTGCACAGAATATGTGGACTACCCCGAGAAATTTCTTGAAGAGCTGGGAAGGAAATATGTAAGTGTCCAAGTTCTCATACACCTATGTTCATTTTTATTGGCATCATGCATGGCTAATAAATGTTGGTGCTCTAGAAAATTAAATTTAGAACACACTGCATCATTTTGAGTTCATATAAACAAATATCCCTTGAGATACTATATAGTTGTTCGAAAAGTTTGAGAGGGGTTAAATGGTACTATTTTCCTCATCCTTTATTTGCTAGGTTAAAAATTATGAGTTCAAGCTGCTACTCATGAACATCTGCTTTGTTTTCCAGTGGGAGACATTCTTCTGAGCATGTAAAATTTGTGTATCCTGCATCTTTTGTTGTGCACAACTGCAAATTTCATAACGTATTGGCCTCAACAGTTCAAGTGGTGGTAGTCATTCAGATACCTCGTAGCTGAAGAAGCCTAATCATTTTACTCTTCTTCAGCACATGGTTGAATTCCTTACCATTTAAGACAATCATGAGTTTTCAATTCTTTTAAGCATCCAGATTCTCTCCTGGTTGAAGTCTCTAAGATTACCCAATGGATATACACCGGGAGGCTTCATTGAAAATGCCTGACTTCTAGCTCTTTATTTTGGTATTTTTAAGTGTTGAGGAATGGGGGCGTGGAGCGAAAGAGATATGAAAGCACCTAATGCATGCTTGAGTCTTCATGATGTTTCTGTTTTTATGCTTTTGTATATGTGCGTGCATAAGCTTTGCTCTATACAAGTTACTAACCCGGTTCTTTCATTTTAGCCGAAGAAGAGATCACTTGGGCTTGTCTGAAAGACTCCGTCACCTTTCCAGATTGTTGTCATATTCTAGTAGTGTGTGCAAGCCCTTGAAGATAAATGATCTTCCCAGAGCTTGTGGAGCTGAATCATGTCAAGTCTGAGCATCTTGGCCCTTTCCTTGTATGGATCTATGAAGCGTATGTATCTTTAATCAAGAGAGGTATATGTCGCAGTTTCTGTATACAGCAATCTTTGAGATCATATATGGAAAATGTTAGATTTTAAGAAAGGTAGACCATGGGATAAGGGGGTTTTACTTTTTGCCAAACAGTGGAATGTTCTTGGCTGATGGGATGTAGAACTTGTGGGGTCCCTCCACTTCAAACCGGCCAACCGGTGGTTGAAACAGAGAAAAATAGGATGATGATATCACCAATACTGTTGACCAATAGAAAAAATGAAAATGGCAAATAGATGAAAAAGCAGTTGAATGTTTCATTTTGCTCTTGTTTTCTATGGTGGATAATGCCGAGCCAAATCTTCTTTATGTAAAACCTGCTCAATTTAGATCGGAAAATTGTACGGATTTTATGAAACCATGTGCTATGGTTCGAATACGTAGTCAATATTATTTCCGACTGAAGCAGTTGACAATTGAATCCAATTTTTCCTATTATTTTCGTATCTGTAATAGTAAATCCAATTTTTTCTATTATTTTCGTATCCGTAATAGTGTGAAAAGAAGGTCCGGCTCCAAGTTCTGATTTGGTGTGATGGTAAAACCTTTAAGCTAGCAGCATTAGGACCGAGGTTCCATTATGAACATAATCACTTTATACAAAAAATAATTAAAGCTAGTTCTGTTCCACTCTATCCCTTCAAGGACCCGCTTTAATTGCAAAACCTTGCAGGTGCAGACTAGTTGGCGAATTGGGTCAAAATTTATTAGATCCACTTTGAGTCTAACTGGAGTGGGATGGAGATACGAGACTTGTGTTACCAAACCCACTTTGATGGGAACTGGCTGATGATAATAACGAACAGTGATATAATGGGTTTGATGCGGTTTTTATACCATTGAAACCAGGATGAGCCATGTGCAACAGCTTGAGTCCATTTATTTGTACTCAGGTGTTTAGTCATTTTGCATGCTTTTAGATCCATTCACCATATACAAGAAGCTCACCCCAGGGAGTGAGTTACCAAAATCATTTCCACCTAGACGGATATTTTCACGATGAGGTTCCTCTTAATGCGTTTTGTCAAATTTCTGACCCCTGAACAGATGCATTTTAGGAATAAAATTTTGACTTGTCGAATATAACAGGTTCCATATACCCTTGTGTTCTTAAATCTTAAAATGGACGGGTAAAGGAAGAATTTTATTGCTTAAAGAAAAAGCACACAGAAAGCTCAAGAAGAACAAGACCAACACTGAAACAGAAAAACAGAAAGAAACAACAATGATATGACCTAGAGAAAAGAAACAAAGAAAACAAGAACCCAGTATAAAGAAGGGGAGGAGAAACGAGGACATCAAACAAGCATGAGGTCTTTGGCTATAAACCCTAAAAGGACTGGGACCCAAGAGGTTACTGATAATATGAACTCTTCCTACTGTACAACTCCTATCCTCAAAAATCCTTTGATCCTCTCTAACCAAACAACAATAAAATATAAAGCACTAACCCTCTCTTTTCAAGCCCAGGGAAGTATTAAGTTGTCTATGCAAGCTGCATACAGAAAACATTACGAAACCTACAATCTCCTGCATTCTTGAATCATGTTTTATAACAAGAAACTTGGAAAAGAAAAGAAGATTATATGAAAAAACAAAGGGGCTGGATTTTGTGGAGCAATCTTCCAATGTAATTAACGGCAAATGGCTGTAATGTGGAAACTTATTTGGACAGCCCAACTTCTCTGTATATAGCCTAAACCAGCCTGAGCTTACATATCAAGTTTTTATTTGCATACGTAAAATTTAAATTTTTTCTTATACTCAAAATTGAGAAAAATCAAAATTTTGGATAGCCATTATATCTAACAAGAACATTGTGTAAGCACTTACAGTTGCAGCCAAGGGAAAAAAAAGGGGATGCTGCTCCCCAACTCTTCTATTTATGAAATAAAAAATTGTTTTACAAAGAGTTTAAAATCATACAGTTTACAGCCAAAAATACATATGAGAACATCAAATTTCTATACCAGGACGAAGACAAGACATACACACACACATGGAACTAAAGCTCATTTTTTCTCCAGAGAACCAACAGAAATCAATCAGCAGACATGGGTGCAGATAAATAATGATTGGTGTCTTAACTCTCAGTTGACCAAGTGGCTTGGAGAGCTATTGAACATGGTGTGCCACATGTAGGCTCTCGAAAGCACCATCTCAAGCTCTTGATGGGTCCAGTTCTGAGTAGGAAGGTGCTGAAGGAACATGACCATCTCTTGGAATTCCAGCCTCTGGAGCTTATCTGACCACTGGAACAAGATGATGCATAGATATCAGTTTCAGTAACCTATGTTTTGGCCAATTGCTTATGAATTTACAATAAAAGCAGTAAATGAATCACAAACTAAATTTCAGGCAGCTATCATAAAATAGAAGCTCCCTTAAATTATCTTCAGTTGGAACCAGTTAGGTTTCCGAACACATAAGTAGTGGGTTAAAGCATTCTATTGTTGCTGATTCCAAATCATGTTAAATAAATTAACCTTTTTAGACTGACCATAGACTGCAACCACCATAAATCAGACAGCCATTACACTTTGATGGATCAGTTACTTCTATATGATCAAAAAAATTTCAACCCAAGATAACCAGCCATCGATAAAATTGGTGAAAAAACAAGGAGTGTCCAATCCAGCATTTTGGAAAGCACTTAAAAGCATCAGCAGAGCAAGGCATTGCAAAAATGACCCCAGGCGAACCTTGATCACATGGTATGCACCTTGCATGTTTAATGTGGCACATAAGGCATATGTCTCCTCTAGATATAAAGCATAAGCCACATTAGATATGCTGAAGGATATATTCAATTTAAAAAAAAAAAATTAATGATTTAAACTTGATTTTGTAAGGAGAATCAAGGTTTTAAATCTAGGTTTATAGAAATTAACCTTATTAAATATACAAGTAGCATGAATTTTATTTAATTACTATCTTGTTACTTGTCATTTTTATTTTCGTATCTCTCTCTCTCTCTCTCTCTCTCCCTCCCTTCCTCGCTCCCTCCCTCCCTCTCTCTCTCTCTCTGTAATATTTTATTAATTTATTTACATATAAAAGGTACCCTCATGAGGCTTATGCTCCATGCTTTGGGCAGGTGAAACACCTGGCCTCACTATCATTGATCTCTACTGCACTTTCATAGTTAATTTCCCAGGTCAAGTTCTTCAACATCCCATTTTCCTTTATTACCTCCCTCAATGAGTGCCTTGCCTATATATTTTTGGATTCAAAACAAAATACTTGACAAACTTCAAAAATTGTTTTTCTCACAATAGAAGTTCATTATCTTCTTTAACTACTTTGCATAACTCTTATCTCGGTTATCCAGGTCAATTTGATGATCAAATCAACCATTTAAATCCCAATGCTGAGTTTGGTTGGTGGAAAACAACAGAATGTAAAAGAGTACTTTCCTTTACATTGTGTCCCCTGTATTTTTAGAGGAAAATTTTGAGGTGCTTTTGATAGCAGAAGGGAAATAATTTGGAAAATTATTTTCCAATGGACCATGAACCAATTGGAAAGTTAAATTTCTTTTCCTTTCATATCTAAACAAATAAATACCAATAGATTATAGGTGATGCAAATTTTTTCAACATCAGAACTTTGGTACGGATTCAAATGAGTGTTTCCTGTAAGCCATTGTAGTCTAAATCATTCAGCAATCCTTTAATGGTTCAATAAGATAGATAGGGTTAGTGGGATGGGTAAAACAGATTCCTTATGGAAAAGATGCTAGAAGACTGTAATGGGTGGAAGCAACTAATTCTAAAGGAAATAATAATAATAATAATAACAATAATAATAATAAAAGTGTGTTCTTGCTACAGAATATATGCTTCAAGGGGAGATGTAGTCTCTTTTTCCTATATGGATTTTTTCTTTTATCCTTTTTTCTTGACTTCTTTGTTCTATTTTCTCTAATTTTGGTTGACTAAGCTAACAATGTAATTTCCCTGTTTCTGTGAATAAAATCCTTTGTTATTCATTAGAAAGAACAACCTAAGAAGATTAAGTGGCCATCAGTAATGAGAGAAGGGAGTCTGTAAAATAAACATTAGAATTTTATGCCCCGTTATTTGGTGTTACCAAGGTTCACTGTACCAGTTTCAATGCCATTTCATTTGGCGACTGTTGTGCCATTTCATTTGGCGACTGTTGTGCCATTTCAATGAAATTTCATTGGCATGCCACTACATTTTTCATGCTACCTCATGGAAAAATTCCCAAAAAAAATTTAGAAATAAAAGAAATCCAAAAAATATAAAAATGACAAAATATCAATATTTTTATAGACTGATGTATACGTGTGTGTGTCTGAATTATTTATCTATTAAAATATGCATTATATTCTTATTATTATTTCTTTATTTAACTTTACTTGTTTTCCTTTGTTTCAAATAATTCAAATTTTTCAAAAGTAAAATACTATAAATTTTTTTTTTTTTGTAACTTTTTTAAAGGTTGGTTAAGTAAAATAATATCTTAAAAAAAAACAAAAGAATAATTTTAAAGGTTTTTCAATCTTCTATCTTTTATGCTTTTAAGATGGGCTGCTCTGTTATGATTCCTAAGGTTACCTATATTTTCAATTTTTCTATTGAAGCAATGTACACGCATTCTGGTTTTTCAACAGTTCTTTCTTCATTCATAATGATGACAAGACACTATCACTTCATGAGAAGACACTGAGATAGTTTAGTTACCATTTCATGCTTCTAGATGAATTACGAGACAAGTCATTTATAGCACCAAAGTTGTGTTTGCAGATAATTCAATCTGTACGGGGTGACTTGATATTGACCAAATCAGGTTGTTTTGTACAGCAGTGCAGATCACATGTGAGTAGTATGATGGCACGGGTAGGAGCAGGTGGCCAGCATGATGGTACGTGTAGGTGCAGGTGGCCCCTATTGGGCAACTTCATGAAAGTCACCTACCACTTCATGTGCTTGTTAACGTAGGCCTATTCCCTCTGAATGCATTTCCTCTCTCCATCTCCCATGGATAGCACGTGAGTCTGATAAAGTGGCCCAATAGGGGGCCACTTGCACCTATCCATAACACCTTGCTACCCACCTCATCAACACTTGATGAGGTGACCCAATGAGGAGCCACCTGCAGCTACCCGTGGCATCATACTACTCACATGTGATCTACACTGCAGTACAAAACAACCTGATCTGGTCAATATCAAGTCAGCCTATACAGATTGAATTATCTGCAAACACAAGTTTAGTGCTATAAATGACGTCTCGTAATTCATCTAGAAGCATGAAATAGTAACTAAACTATCTCAGTGTCTTCTCATGAAGTGGCAGTGTCTTGTCATCTTTATGGATGAAGAAAGAACTGTTGGAAAACCAAAATGCGTACATTGCTTCAATAGAAAATTTGAAAATATAGGTAACCTTAGGAATCATAACAGAGCAGCCCATCCTAAGTATTAAGAAATCAAAGAGTTTAAATTAATTTAAAAATAAATATTTAAACATATACATATGAATGAAAAAAAAAATGAAAAGTGAAAAAGACTGGGGCCCCTTTATGTCATTTAATGATATTTAATATCCCCCTTCCCCCGTCCCTCCATCAGCTCTTCACCTCTGTAGTCAAGAAAACAGGAGGGAAGAGTGGTGGAACAGGTACTACAACAACCCCCCCACCCCCCCCTCTTTCTCTCCCTCACTCTCCCTACCTTCAAACCTCTCTCCCTTTCATGTTCTGGTCTTGTTGGGGCAATGAAGAAAGAGGAAGAATAGGAACGCAATCCAGGTACGCCCAACCCCCCCCCCCCCCCCCCCCCCCCCCCAATTCCTCCTTTTCTCTCCCTCCCTCCCTCAGCTCTCTCACTCCTCTCCTCTCTTTTTTTTTTTTAAGATTCCGCAAGGCACGCCGACGTGCTGTGCAGAATGTACCTGTTTGTCTCCCATCAAAATCAGATGAATTTCAACCAGTGGAGCACGCTATGCCCCCCATGCCAGTCCAAATTAGGGTTTCTTAATGTCCCAACAGAATCCCAAGTATGTGCAGTCTGAACCAGGCCGGCACGGCATTCACTAGGTGTTACTATTTGTCATATACCTAAACTTCAATGGGGGTAAATCATACTTAGCAAGGTCAAAGATTGGCCTAATTTCTTCAATTACTTATCTGATACTGAGAAAGGTGACAAAGAGCCTTCACAAGAGAAATTCGTGTCACCAGGGACTGAAAGATTGCCTAATTTCTTCAATTACATCTGATTTCCCATCTGAAGTCAGCAAAGTTTGCTCAACCAGTTTACTTGTTGAATAACTATCCAAATAGGATGAATCATAATAACAATTCTGGAGTTGACTCTGGACAGCTTCCCAGTTCTCTAAGTTACTCTAACTGTAAAGCCTCATGTCTTTTGCGAGAAAATTTTTGTGAAATTGAAAATTCCTCTTCTTTATCATCCAGATCTAACTCCTCATATGAAAAAAGAGATGGACAGAGCAAACTATGGATAAAAAGTCCAGATCCACTCAACCTCATCGTTAAAACTGTATTTTATGGTTTCTTTGGTGCTCAAAGGATCACTATATAGTTCATCCAACTTTGAAAGTTCCTCATCTATCTTAAAATCATTCATAAAGAAAAATTTTCCTTCAAAATTATCATCAAGGCAAAAATCCAACCTCCTTCACTATTGAGGTAGATAAGGGATCTTTAGGGCTTTCTAGGATATGGTTTGATTCTTGGTGTTGGTGGTGATCAAAATAGCCAAATTCTGTGATCTAGGAATTATGTTTTTCAAATAAGAACATTAACTATCTCAAGTAGCCTTATAGCATTAGGAAAGAAAGCATTCCCCTGCCAAAGGATTCATCAAACTCAATTAAATGATTGTTTTTAGGACACAAACAACTATTTAATTATAACAAGGAAATGACTCATTTGAAAGTTGAAACACACAAGGGCTGTCATACGATAATGAAGCATAGGATGAATCACACCCATTCCTTGAGCTTAATCTCATAGCATATATGCAAACTGGGTAATCCACTGAAAGATGTCTATAATTGTATCTTAAAATCCAGATGACAGAAAATTGTTCAAGGAGAAAGAGAGGAATATGAGTTAGTTTATCAATTGGTAAGAACCATTTTGTCAACAAATACGGAATTAGATATCCCAGGGAAGGTCCCTAATAGCAGTTCTCATAATGGCCTCAAACACGGATTCAAGGCAAGAATTTTAATTATTCTTTAAAATAAATAAAGATGATCATAGCAGCCTAATAAGAGAAGTGTGATCTTACTGTTAGAAGAAAACTGGCAAATATGTACACAAGAAAATCAGGTAAAGCATCTCCTTCTGCAAGATATGTGTCCCATAGACGTGTAACAAGATGGAAAGGAATCTGTTAAAAAAATTAAGCATGAAATTAGCTTTACTGGAGTGGTAATTTTAGTACATATCATGGGTCAGTTAGGCACTTCTGCCTATTGAAACTTTTAATTTTGAGATTGGCATCCTGCCAAATTGCTGCCTATTGAAAGAGGAAATCAAATAAAGAAGCACTTAAGCGGAATCAAACCTCACGTATCAAAAGACAGTTGAACCAGCGGAAAGCAAACTGAAGAAACTCCAGACCTTGCTCCTCCATATGTCTTGAAACAGGTTCTGGTGCGATTCCAAAAGAATAAACTTAATAATCAGGAGCAAAAGGACTAAAAGTATGCACCAGGTTATCAATGTTAAGACATACAGAGTTTGATCTGTAGGCAAAGAAATATTTATCTTCCTCGATCTCAGGATAGTAACACAGGTAAGGCATGTTCCACAAAAGAGGGAAAAAGAAAAAGAAAATAATAACATTGATCTCATATTTTGACAATGATGCTTGAGAACACATCTTTACCCTTGCTAATTAAACAAGGGATCTGCTAGGATGAATGTCTCCCAAAAAAATAGACTAAATTTACCTCAACAAATAATTCAATAGAATTTCCAAAAACAAAATTATACAGTGGGAAGGCACATAAACATGCTTTTGAATCGTGTCAGATGAAGAAAATTGAAAATCACTAGCTAAATTTAACTTATATGTGGGGCATAACTAGGCAGCTTTGGGAGCTCCCCAGTAGATCCCAACCATGAGATTTTATGATTTCATAAATAACTGCTGAAACAATACATATAAAATCAACTGTTGAGATCATCCAGTCATGATGATCCGAAAGTAATCGAGCTCCTAAATGCAATGTATCAAACAGTGGGTCTAACCGTCTATGTGTCCCACGAACATCTTTATGCATCCATCTTGTGAGATGGCAAATCAATTTACGTACACCCTTATGGTGGCCAGACAAGGGGATCCAGAACTTAAATCAACTACCCTATTCCAGAAGTCTCCACCAAGAGGACTCAAAACATACAATCAAAATTAGAAAAGAGGAATGGCTTTATGGTTTGTCTCACCAAGCTGGGTTTAGGATCTCATTGAAATGTAGGCTTTTCTGTCAACATACTACATGTGGGGCATAACTAGGCAGCCTCCTTATTAGGGAACCTGGGGAATTTAGCATCAGTTATACAAATTTGAGTCCATGTGTAACCATGTATTGGACCACTGTCATTTATAACATCAACTATCATCTTTTCAATATCCTTTAGGCAGCTTATAACAGGGCACTGTCTTCTGCCATATGCCAGATGGATTTGTGGCTAAAAAGTATCACATGAAAAGGGATCATCTGGAAGAGCATGTAGCCATATGAGATCTCGCCAACTCACTGACCCTGCCTGAAATGGCATCAAACCATGGTTCTTATTCTGGTGCATTGCAGATCTACAAACCAACCATATATATTTACCCCCACACCCACAAAACAAAATTATCCATTAGAATTTTGGATGCTCTAAAAGATTATTGATATGTCAGACAACCATGGACACATATATATTATCTAAATAGATTCTCAACACCCCCAGACTTGGAAAATAAAATCACTTTTATCTTAAATTAGACAGGAATTTTAAAAATAATACCTCTTTAAAAAACTTGGAATTACAAATTTTGTTAAAATTGTTAATTGCTACAAAACCAGTAACTGTAATTAGCAAAATGAAAGCCATAGAATTTAAATTGAAACCTAGAGACAGGTTTGTGGGTCAAATGCATTGGAGTTAGCAACTTGGTGAGATGTGGATTTCACACATCAGCAAATTTGGTAAATCTTCCTTTTCCATGGGTACTTCTTTTCTCCCCATTTTAAATGCTAAATTTCAAACCCAAGAAACATTTTCCACAAGGCAAAAAGACTCTCCTTAAATCAATTGCCTCTCTTGTGCAAACTTAAAAAATGAAATGGTTATTCTATGTGCAACAAAATCCGCAACATATGTATAACAAAGACTTGTTCGGGATCAAATATTATTTGCATGGCCTCTCTAAATGGTCCCTTGTCAAGTGGATTGTCTAGCCACATCTTCTTGCCACTTTTTCAGGAAAAAAAAAAAGAAAGAAAAAGAGAGAGAGAAACCATGTCTCATTTGGCAACAAAGCCTGATGAGAGAAAGAAAAGAATACCTTTTGCCATAATATGTAGAAAAGTCTCCTTTTGCCATAGCATGTAAAAATGTCTCAATCAATTTGCATATTAAGAAGAAAATCTTGAGCATCATTGTCATGTCCACAATCAAATTATCAATTATATGGTTGGTAATAATTTAAGTATTCATCTCAAGTCTCTAATATGAAGACAGATACAATTACAAATTAAAAAAAAAAAAATTCAAATCACATTCTATTTAGAAAATGCAATTTTAATCAAAAATAAAAAGCATAGCATGAAAATCTTTAGAATAAGAACCTCTCATTTGTTACCAATGGCAAACAGGGTTGCCACTAACATGTTTTACTTATTGCACATGATATTTCAACATTAGCATTATAAGTTCATAAGATATTGTGACTTCTAGTGTTTTTCTACATATCATTACAATTCAGAATCCTCCAAATACTGCAAAATATTACACAAAACTAACATGATCATGAAGAATCCTCAAAATACTTTCCATTGGACTGACATTAGGTCCATTACTCTAAACCACACCTTCCATTTCTCCAGCTCTTGTCTAATGAATATACTTATTATCTAGCTGACCAGCATAAGAAGAATATTTGGTCCTTTAACTGTAGCTATTACAATGTGTCCATCTGAATATTTAGCCCATGTTGTGTATACCATGAAACTAGTGTTGCAAGAAATGTGCATTTCTCGCAACTCATATCACGCATTTCGCAACCTTGGGAGTGTGACATCATTTTAGCTTCATTTTTCCCCCCTCTCAACAACAAAATTGAGGGATCCTGCTCTATTTCTCTGCAATCCAAACAGTCAAAGGATACACGATATCCTACATTCTCCCATTTTCTTCGTATCCAAATGTAGCCTAAGGATTTCCTTTCTGATGATCCAACATCAGTGCATTCCTACCCAATGGCTATACAGGTATATAATGATAGAGAAACTAGGTACTTAGATTTTCCCCATACAAATATAATCTTTCCTTGGACAAAACTTTAAACTGTATTTTGAAGACCAGACTAAACTTTCAATAAAATGGTATAAACAACTATTGTAGATCTTGGAGGGATCTTTCCAAAGAGCCAAGGAACATCCAAAATGCAAACACAAGAATAAAGTTATGGCTCTTAGAAGCAGATAATGTAGCTCATTAAAAATAAAGAGAGACCAAAAAAGGGAAATGTACATGCAAGAGGATAGATAGAAAAAGAAAAAAAAAGGCGTACCATCTATCCTCCTAACCAGTTCCTTCAACTTAAACACGAGTCGCTGGATTCCTGGTTGAGCAAATGTGTAATGATCTTGCATACCATCAAGCAACTTTGTTAGACACCAATAGCAATCAGCTTCTACATTTGAGATTTTCTCCAGTGGCATATCCAAGATTGACCAGCTATCCATGCTCCCGTCTAAGTGTTCCGATAAGAAAACAACTAAAAATGGTGTAACGAGATCATTTATTCCTTGAACGTAACCACTTGCTGGATGCCGGATTGCCCTAGAAACAAGTCCGAAACATTACGATTGCATACAAAGAAAGCACCTAAGCAATCAATAATCATAATGGAATATTGAATATGTGATCTCCTTCAGTAACTTGTCTCACATGTACATGTTTGTAGACACCATTTGATGATCCTTCCAAGAGATCTCAACAAAAACATCAGACTGACCTGATTACTTGGGTTATACGAGAAAAACATGAACCAATAATTGTTAAAAAGAAAAAAAAAGATACAAAAACTTTATAAATCCATGAATAAACTGGGAGCATATCACAATCAGTCCTATCTGCATGCATTCTGCAACAGAATTACAAATACAGGACTAATTACAACCAATTCTTGCAATTTAGTAGAACCATGGGAAGAGGGTTCATGATCACAAGTGCTCCAGAAAACAAAAGAACAAATAAACGGACAAACAAAATTACATCTTTAGTTTCACAAAAGTTGGATTTTATCTCCAACATGGAAGTACCTCAATATGTGCATTCATCACAAAAATACTCAAAGAGATACCTCAACAAAATAATTGGCTATCAGCCCTGCAATTCCTTGACAAACACACCCCCTTCTTCATTTCAAAGAGAACCACCATACTCATGCACATGAGAAAAGAGAAATAAGGAAGAAAGAATAACTAACACAATGACTCTTTATTGGAGGAACTTGCTTTCTTGGATAAGAAGGAAGGTCGTGACGAGTGGTCTGTGCATGATAGGGAGAGAAGGGTGGAGATTAAGAAATCCTTGGAAAGAGTGTTAAAATATGAGGAAATCCATTAAAAACAAAAGTCTAGGGTTCTTTGGTTGAAGGAGGGGGATGGGAATACTGCATTTTTCCATAAGGTTGCCAATGGAAGAAGAATCCAAAACATGATTACAAGATTGGAGGTGGATGGAAGAGTGATTGAGGAAGTCGAGGAAATTGGCCAATGCTTATGTCAGTTCTATGCCAATCTCTACACATCGGATGAAAATTTCAGATTTAAATTGAAAGAGGTTGGCCAATCTAAGGTTAATGAGGGGATGAAGGAGTGGATTGAAAAAGAATTTGAGTTGGAGGAAATAAAAGAGGCAGTATGGGAAATGGAAGGGGATAAGGCACCAGGGCCAGATGGATTCACAATTGATTTTTTTAAAAGAAATTGGGAGACGGTACAGGATAACCTGCTAAAGGTGTTTAAAGAGTTTTATCGTAATGGAATTGTCCACAAGGCCACAAATGCTACATTTCTAGTCTTCATTCCTAAAAAAGCAGGGGCGACAAGTATTAAGGACTTTGGCCAATTAGTTTAGTCACTAGTGTTTACAAAATCATTGCTAAAGTGTTGTCACTAAGGCTAAAGAGAGTTTTACCTGAAGTGATTTCAGCAAATCAGAGTGCTTTTGTGGAGGGCCGCCAAATAATGGACTGCTCATTAATTGCTAACGAATGTGTGGAGAGTAGGAGGGAGGGGAGTCCGAGAGTAGTGTGTAAGCTAGATATTGAAAAAGCATATGATCGTGTGGAATGGGGTTTTTTGGACTCTATTGTGGAATGGAAAGGCTTTGGGACAAGGTGGAGGCGATGGATGAAGGGGTGTATGGACAAAGCTCATTTTTCTATATTGGTAAATGGGGTGGCCAAAGGATTCTTTCCTTCTTCTAGGGGTATTCGTCAAGGTGACCCACTTCCCCATTCCTATTCATCCTGGTAGCAGAGGCATTACATAGCTTTATCACGATGGGTAGAGAAAGGGGCCTGATTGAAGGTTTTAAGGTTGGAAGAAATGGAGTGACAATTTCCCATCTCCAATTCGCAAATGACACCCTGGTTTTCTTGGAGGCATCTAGAAACCAAATTTTATGGTTGAAAAGTATGCTACAGTCTTTCTTTATGGTGTCAGGGCTGAAGGTTAACTGGGGTAAGAGTTCTCTAGTGGGGGCGAATCTGAGTAAGGAAGACTCTTTGTCATTTAGCAGGTGCTTAGGTTGTCAGGTATCATCTTGGCCCATATCCTATCTAGGGCTTCCCCTAGGTGAATATCCTCGCAATATACTGTTTTGGGAGCCGGTGTTAGAAAGGGTTGAGAAAAGGTTAGCGGCTTGGAAAAGGAATTACCTTTCCTTTGGGGGCAAAATTACATTGATAAAGGCAGTCCTTGCCAATCTCCCTATTTACTATATGTCGTTATTTAGGATGCCTAAGAGGGTGGTGGCATTAGTTGAAAAAGCTCAAAGGGATTTCTTGTGGGATGGAAGGGAAGGAAAGAGAGCTCACTTGGTGGGGTGGAAGAAGGTGTGCTTGAGAAGGGATAAAGGAGGACTAGGTTTGGGCAACATCGTTCAGCGAAATTCTTCTCTTCTTGCGAAATGGCTTTGGCGCTTTAACACAGAAAAAGATAGCTTATAGTACCAAGTTATCACAAGCAAATATGGTAGAGATGATAATGGGTGGGCAATCAACTTGAGAGCTCGTCCTTCAAGGATATGCCCTTGGAAAGCCATCATGAGTCAGGCTTCTTTTTACCCCCACATGAAGTTGGTGGTTGGTTCAGGTTCTTCTATTTAGTTTTGGCACATGTGGTGGGGTAGGACGGCCTTGTCCAGTCAGTTTCCACATCTATTCTCTTTGGTTCTTCATCCTAACGCTTCAGTAACGGATACTCTCCTCCATTCTTCAAATGGTAATTCATGGAATATGCCTTTTATGAGAGCCCATAGACCAGCGGAACTGGAAGAAATATCTTCTCTCTTTGAATGCCTTAAAGACGTCTCTCTTGATCCATTAGGTGTTGATAAGGTCATATGGTCCATCACTCCTTCTGGGTCATTCTCTTGTAAATCATTTTTCAGCAAGGTATGTCAAAACCCCTCATGCCCTAAGCCACCTTTCTTAGTAGCAAGGTTATGGAAGCCTAAGGTTCCCCCTAAGGTTAAGGCCTTTCTGTGGACAGCCCTGTTGTATAAAATCAATACGACTGATCGACTCCAAAGAAGATGGAAATCAATGTCATTATCACCGTAGGTGTGCATTATGTGAATGAGGGCAGGAAAGAGCATTGATCACCTATTTGTACAGTGTCCGTTCGTTGCTGATATTTGGATGCAACTATTTCGGATGATTGGGGTTTCATGGGTGCTTCCTGAGTCGCTAGGAGCATGTTTCACTCAGTGGAAGATTAAGGGTCTGGGAAGGGGTGATACCATCATTTATAGCCTCCTGTTTCACGCAGTAGTATGGCATGTCTGGTTGGAGCAGAATTCCAGGATCTTTCAGGATGTGTGCAGATCGATGGATCAGGTTTTTGATACCATTATGGTTACGGTCGCATCATGGGCTTCGGTTATTCATGAGTTCCATGGGATTGCCTCATCAGAGATACTGGGTGTATGGCGTGGGTGGTGCCAGATGGATCCTGCGTCTAAGGGACTATTGTCGGGCCGTTTTGGTTCACATCAGTATGGTTATGGGATTTTTACTTCATTTCTTTTCATTTTGTGCTTAGTGGATCTGGGTGGTGGCAGAATTGCTTGTTCCGTCACTCTATTGGGTCATCATAGGGGAGGAATTGGGATTGACAGTGGGTCTGTATAGTAGTGTGGTATTTTGTTTTGTTCAGAAGCATACTTGTATATTTTTAATTATTATCAATATATAGCATATACCATTAATCATCAAAAAAAAAAACACAATGACTCCTTATACCCCTTAGACGACCCTATATGCCTTTTGACATTCTGTAGACTCTGCTAACAATTTATGCAAAGTTATCATTAGATATAGTTCTCAATTGCCAAATCATCCCTTGTTGATTTTATAGTATTTTTCAAGTGCATAATACCTATAACTCCTAACCCTTATTCCTTAGACAAGCTTTCACTTGTTACCCAAAAATTTTGATTGGTCACCGTCTGTAATTACACTTATTCTAGACGTGCTAAAAAGAGAGAAAAAAAAAAAAGAAAAGGAGAAAAAGGAAAATAAATAATATAAGAGATCTAATGGAAACTCGTTACCTTAAAAAACAGTTCATGTTCTACTTTAGATGCAAATGGATACATATTACTTTGGGAACTTTTTCCCTTTTCTCATCTTTATTTTTTTCAGCTATGAATCTTTTTTTTTTTTAGAGTATTGATGATCCTTCAAAGCATCATGTACCCATCAAATGAGTCCCACAGTAGACAGCAGCATACTTGTAAATTCAATACAATTTTAGCAACTGTCAAATAGAGACTCACCAATGTAAAGTCAGAAAAAATAGGTGGGTCTCCATGGTATCAGATAGTACAAGCACACAGGAGGGTAGGAGGAGGGGGCATAAAAGCCCTTATAGCAATTGATAAGAAAAGATCTTACCATGTATAGAGGATACGCTCCAAGGATTTCTGAACTTCCACTTGTTGAAAAAAATTGACATCAGGAACAGTTCTAGGACAATCAACAGAAATCTGAGCACCAAAACCAAATAACAAAGCCCAATACAGCACATTGTTAGATGATCATAATTTCAAGTGAAGGGCAAATGATATTGAGCTGGTCAAGGGTTCATCCGGCACCAGAAATCACCTGTCGAAGCATGTTGATCTCATCATCAGAACGTTCAGAATCAGGAATATCGTAAAATTGAGAAACACAATCAAGGTACTCAAGCCGCTTTCTCATTAGTACCCCTTCCCTTCTATCTGAATTAGGTGGTGCATATCCCTGTTGTCAGTCATATATCAAATTCAAATAACAGTATGTTCAACATGAATGAACCAACCAAAGATATCAATTTAGTATATTGAATATTTGCATTGCAGTTCCATAAGTTCCACAGGCATCCATGCTACAGAGTAGACTGATCAATCTGATAATATAATAGGCAGTTCATAAGATAAGAACCGTATTAACATAAAACTGGAATAAAAAAACTCATTATATGTGAAATAAAATCAATAAGACATAATTATCTCATTTATTCCATATATATGGAATGACAATACGCAAACAAATAAATAGCTGTAGTAAACCAAGATGAAATGAAATGCAAGAGCAAAAGGTACTGGAACAGGCATTGGACCAGTCATTGCTAGTAATAATATGAATTAGGACAGTCAAGACTAGATTCATTTAATTGAAAAAAGGGTTTGCTAATTTCAATAATCAAATGAATAATAATATTATCATTCTAATCCTTCAAACATGAAATAACCCACCAAATCTCATCTCTGTTCAGAGAGAAGAAGATAAGGAAAGAGGAACTAAGCAAGAGGAGCAGAAAAAAATATAAGGTTGAACAGAATTTTGGGCTTTTTTCTGAAAACTTAAGTGATACATATCAATTGAAATAGTCCTGGACCGCAATGGACAACCATTTTGGTCTGCAAAGGTATGTACCAAGTCTAGATACAAGTGTTTTTTCTTATTTATTTTGAACCCTCAAATCAGGCAGGTTCCTTCTGGTCCCAGTAGGAACCAACCATAACAGAATGGTACTGGTCAATCCTTAGAACATCCCTGGTAATAGCAAATCTAAAAGAACTGTTGTAGGCCTTAAGAACTAAGGCGTAACTTGAATTGTCATAACCCAAAACCCAACCAACCAACATGAAATTGGATCAACTTCGGTTGGGTTTTCCAATGAATCAGCTCAGTTCTTGGTAGGAAGAAACGTAATCTTCATTAGGTTGTTTATACTATTTTATCTATTTCTGAGACACATCTCATTTTAAAGCTAGTATATTATGAGAATCCAACAAATCACTAGGATCCAATGAACCCAACCAAGCTCGCACAAATCTGGGTTGGGTTAGTATACCATTGATAAAATTAGCACCAATTTGGGCTTGGACTCGCTTGGTTGGGGCAATTCCATTGGGGTTAATTTTAAAGACCATCATTTTGGTTTATGATTGGCTGGACTCGACCAAAACCATCCCAGGTAGTGCTACTGAAAAAAATGTATAATAATGATCAGTATATGCAAGCAATCCAGGGTGTTAATAAAAGACAGCACCCTACAACAGGCATCAAGTCATGGGCCTAATAATGTGCTCAGCATCTTCCATAACAAAGGCCGATGGAAGACCATGGCAGTGATACCAAAGGAGGATAGGAAGCATGGGAACAGCTAGAACAAATCGGCATGTATGATTCAACAAAAACACCTAGAAAGAATTCTATCTGTATAAAGTAGGATGATAAGTCTGTTTTTCAGAATTTTCTAAAATATAACTCAATCTTTCGGGCTATCGATATTAGCATACAGCTTACAATGTAGCCAACATGAAGGAAATCCCACTGACTCTATGACTTCCAGCAACAAAGGAAAGTGTCACTAGAAATCATTCAGGCCTCTAAAATCTATATTTCTTTAAGGTTTTATACTCCATATTTCTTATACATTAGATATTTTCTCTCATGATCTAGAACTAGAGCAATTTCAGGCGCATGCATCAGTTACATTTACATAAATACAAGTAGAAAAACCATTCAGACCATTTTTGTGTATAAATTATGCTCTATTTATCATAAAAACATCAATTACACTCCTATTTCTTATTTTGTATCACTTTATTCCGTACATTAGCCTATAAACAGATCAATGCATGCATAGAGTGTAATGCATTTGCATAAGATTGATAAGGTGATTTTAGTTTACATGGTCCTAAACAGATAAAACAGGAAACCCCATATTCTTATGCTGTTATCCTAAAAACATTAAGTTTTCTATCACAGATGAATTTTAAGATTACAACCTATATTATCAACCAATCTGGACACTGGTGTGCTTAGTTAAGCACAAGTGCTAGAAGCACATTTATCCTACCACGATCAATCATATGCATCATATGCATGTTAACCTTGTGGAGCGGTTAAAAACCACCTCAGTCAAGATAGGGATGGCAACTTCAAGTGGCCTGTAAGTTTATGTACCAGGTCATGATTTCTTTGTTGATGATTATTAATTAGGATAGCAGAAAGATTCCTTTATCAATCAAAACCCAGCTAGTTCAGGCAAGGAAATTTTCCTTTTCTACAGATGTTTTGTTTCAACTTTACCAGTTGTTGATGGAGTTCTCCATGCAATTATATGTATATATATCTATATATAACTGAATTTTTGCATACCATGTATCCATTTTTCTTTAGAGTTGGCATGCAATGTATCGATAATAGGAAAATTTAAATTTAAGAACCACGAAATTATAGAGTAAAAAGCTATACGCGGATAAACAACAACATGAAAAGCTATTCATAACTATCAATCATATACAAAAGGTACCCAATACAGTGGAGGGATGAATGAATGATACCACTTCTCTATCAAGGTTTTCAGTTTCAGTGCCCATGGGCGTGCCCATTGAAGTTTTTGTGATTGAGAGAAATTTAGGATAGATTTGAGAGAGATTTGGGGAGATTTGAAGAGAATGAAACATTTCATCGGCACCAACAGGCGAGATGTTGATTTGGGCGAAATTTTTGCCCAAATCAACACCTTATATCTTAAGACTAAAAAAAAAGTGTTTCAACAAAACACAGCAAAATTTTCCGGATTGGCATGCCGCTAGTGATTTTCACGCTAGTGGCATTCCAGCTTCAAACAGTGTCGAAGCTGGAAAAAAATCGAAATTACAGCGGCACGCCACTGTAAACGCAGTTCCCTATCAATTAACTCTTCATCTGAAACTTCATCCTAAAAGATTCTCTTAATTCTCCTTCCAAATGTGCTAAAAAACACCAAACTAGATCATATGAAACACCTCCTTGCAGTACTCCAACCTCTTTGTCCATCGACAACTCAAAATATCTCTAACCTTTCAAGCCTGTACCACAACAGACCTGCCCTTTACGAATGAAGTATAAGATGACAAATAGATTCCACCTTACTGCAGAATAATACATCTGTTTAAGGATTTTCCATCAACTAATAAGGAGTATCTATTTTTTTAGTAGTTCATCCAGCACCTCTACTGTTTAATGGAATTTGAGAGGCCCTAACAAAGTTGGAGTAAATAAGCTATCTGGGAAGCCAATAAACAACCCATAGAATGAATTTTCTTGAGTCATCCATCCAAACACTCCTGTCCAGTATGTCTACATTAATCTGCTTCGACGGATGCTGCTACGTTAGTGTGAGTTGATCTGGCTCTATTAAAAAAGCTAATATTCTGGATACTAGATTTCAGAATGATGAATCCCATCTCACTCCATAATCATCCACAAAAGTGATTATCAGCTGCAATGCAAACACATTTCAGAAAACAATAAACATAACAGCCTTTCCCTGCACCATGAATCAATGCAGAAATATATTGAAGAATAGGAACCAACTAACAAATCTTGCTCCTGAATAGAATGCAATAGAAGTCTTCACAGTCCATTTCCACAAGCGCGTCCCATGACTATTAACCACTTTGGTGAATTCCACCCCATAGTATCTGGTCAATACTTTTCTGAGGTGAGTTTCCTCCAAAACTTTTCCCTTTCGTTTCCCAACTGCCAAAGCAATTTCCATTAACGGTTTCCTATCCAATATCACAAAGTCCGAAAGCCTAACATCCATCCTCCTTGCTTGGTAGCCTGTAATTTTTCTTCTTAAGCTCGTCTTACTGAACATAGTTGCCACCTGTAATATTTTGGCCTCTTGGCATGTAATCGATTGTCTTCACATTTCCCAAACCTAGCAGGTGTACCTAGTTTTCAAGTGGCAAAGTTCATTGTAAAATATAAAAAAACCCATTGCGGACTCGAATCTTTGTCATAATAAAGGAAAGTACTAAAGGAATCACTTCTCTTAAGCAACCAACACCACTATGGTTATAATCTTACAATTCATTGCATAAATGTTGATTATATCCAATTTGACCTAGATTCATGTTGGAATCATGAATCATACATTGAATCTTAGAGTGTAAAATTAATCTTAGGATTCATACGACTCAAATGATTCTTTGCAACACTAAAAAATTTCAGTTACATTTTTTAACCCAAAAAAAAAAAAAAACAACTTTCCTTTTTTATTTGGTCCTTTACAAATAATATAGCATACTCTAAATTCACTAAATAAAAGATGCATAAGGAAATATATCTGACATAGGATACATCACTTGGTTTGCTAGTAAAAACCTGTAGCTGTCCATGTGAGGATGTGGGTTCAAGTTTGAAAGCAGCCACTTTGTACAAAAATATCAAAGGTTATCTTTGTTGCCAATCTACCCCCACTACCCTACTTCAGGGGTACCAACACCAGGTTAGGATCCATCTAAGGAAAGATAGTTAATTCTTATGAGTTTCCTTAGAACCCACACCTTATATATTAGTCCTTTTTCAAAAAATTTACAAAAAAGCAACCAGGTCACATTTTAAAATCCATAGCACCTACAGCATTTTATAAACTACACAAACACATACTTCAACAAGTAGCCTGAACTACTCATAAAGTGCCCACATTCTCACTTGTCACCCAACACAAGACCCATCCTGACATTCCAGTGTCTCAAGAATGAGCACTTGTGGGCCACAGCAAACAGGTAAATTAAGGAATTCACATCCTGCCTTGAACTGCGGAATTCAGACAAAATGCAAAACCAATTTCTTGGGCCTGGTTCTAAAGTATGTTTGGGATCCTTAGGAACTACAATGGCTTCCATCCTTAGCTTCTTTTTTTCCTATTCCTTTGAGTGCAATGCAATGCCACCTAAGATTTTTTCTTTTTTCTTTTTTTTTATCAGTAATGAAAGATAAATATATAAAGAGAAGAGAAGAATGTAGTACAAGGGAGAACCAATAGAGGCAGGTGCAAGTCAAAATGACAAAAATCTACATGCCCGCCCTCAGTATGTTACAGCTCTGAATGTTGACTGCTCTAAAAGAATTTGTATTGAAAGAATTAGCAAGAACAAGAAATTTCAAGATACTGGTTCTTCGAGGGAACCAGAACCTCCAATAAGCCTTGGCTTAACTCTCAGAATTCTACATCTTTTTTTCTGCCTTTTACAATTGCCAGAGACTTATTTATAGACAGACTAACTAACTAACAGAATCCCACAACCGACTAACTAACAGAAATCTACAGATGACTAACTAACAAACAGAATCCCACAACTGACTAACAAAACTTTACAATTGACTAACTAACAGAGTGCAGCAGCAACTAACAAAATGTAAATATCTGATCACGCATTGTGATCATTACAATTCTCCCCTCCTTTGAAAAACCTTGTCCACAAGGTGGGGATACTGTGCTCGAAGACGATCCAATAATTCCCAGGCAGAGTCCTCAATACTAGCACCCTTCCATTTGATGAGTACTTCAGTAACAGCTCTATTGTTTTGTTTCTTCATTCTGCGTTCTAACACCTTCTCTGGTTCTGGTTGTAACTCCCCCGTCATGGTAATAGGTGGAAGTGTTGGAATTGGAGAGACATGTTGGCCCAGTTTCTGTTTCAAACATGACACGTAAAAAACGGGGTGGACACGAACTTCAGATGGTAAATCTAAACGGTAAGCCACTTTACCAATTTTCTGAATGATCTAGAATGGCCCGTAGTATCTTGCTGAAAGCTTAAGATGTTTGCGGAATGCCACTGTCTTCTATCTATAGGGCTGTAATCTGAGGTATACCCATTCACCAACCTCATATGACATCTCAGAATGATGCTTGTCGTACTGCTGTTTCATCCTATATTGGGCCTAGAGGAGATTATGCTTGAGTAAAACCATAATTTGATCTCTGGTTTTCAATTCCAATTCCACTGTTGCATTGCATGTAGTTCCAGGAATGTATGTAAGCAGACTAGGAGGAAACCCATAGAGGGCCTCAAATGGTGTTAAACCTATGGAGGAATGGTGGTTTGTGTTGTACCAGCATTCGGCCAAGGGTAACCATGCATTCCAGGAACTAGGTTTGTCTCCTACGTAGCAGCGTAGGTATTACTCAACACATTTGTTTACAATCTCAGTCTGACCATCAGATTGAGGATGGTAAGCTGAAGAGTTCGCTAATTGAGTACCTTGTAGTTTAAATAGTTCCTTCCAAAAGGAACTAGTGAATGTAGGATCACGATCCGAAACAATGGTTTTAGGAAGACCACGCAATTTGGCTATGTGGGTCATGAAGAGCTGAGACACCTTGGCTGCTGTTTAAGGATGAGTAAGAGGTAAAAAAAATGGGCATATTTAGTGAGGCGGTCAACAACGACAAAAATGACACTATAGCCATGGGAGAGGAGTAAACCTTCAATGAAATCCATAGAAATATCAAGCCAAGGTTGACTAGGAATGGGTAAAGGCTGAAGTAAGCCCACTGGATGGACAACCCACGAACATGTTAGAACAAGGTGTTCTACATATATTACATAGAATCGCATATCCATGATAAATGTGAAACCCATAATGTAAAATCTTGAATTTTGAATATAATAATATAATAAAATAAATCTAAATATTTGGAAATAAATTAAATAAACCTAAACACGTTCAGAAGTAAAGATTTAATCTAGTATTGGAGGATTAACATTATAATCCAAAGATATATTAGAACAAGGTATTCAACAGAGATTTTGGCAATGATTGTGGTTACATGATTTGACACATAGATGTCTCCTCGTATGAGGGTTTATTCTTGACATGTATATGTCTCCACGTATGTGGGTTTGTTTTAACACGTATGTGATTTGGCGTATGCTTGGATTATTGAGTTCGCATATATGGTTATTTCATGGCGTATGCCTTTTGTTCTCGCGTATGCGACTATCTCATGGTGTATGCCTTTTATTCAATATTTATTAACTTTATGAATAAGTTATTAAATGTTTTTTATTGTGAAATTGTGTCTAGCAGGCTTAGCTCTTAATGGATCCATAGAGTAGCTAGTAAATGGAATTGTTTTCTGGAGTTCTTATTCTGAGTCATAGGCATTCCATCATCACGAAGATGATACCGCTCCAGTATTGGTCGGTTGCTACATTATCCACTCTAGTATCGGTTGGACCGTACATACCAACTCACTCCGGTATTGGTTGAATACTTCCGTATGGCACCAAATAGCCTAACTGGTATCAGCTGGCCCACTTATAAATCGGTTAAGTGGCATATCCAACGTTTTAAAACTCGGCTAATACCAAGTAGTATCGGCCGAGTTGATTACCGATGTTAAAGAACATCTGGTCTCGGCGAGAATTTCGACAGGGGCTTTTTAAGCCCCTGACGAACTCGGGACGCCATTTTCGACAGTCCCGAGCTTGTTTCTCCCTCCAGAAAAGTTCAATCAGCAAATCCTTGCACCTCCCCTCCATTTTTTGACCTCTTCTACTATCCTACAACAATCAAAACGCAAATCAAGCCTTCGTTGTTGCAGATCTGAAGATTTGGAGGAAAGTTAACAGATTTTTGGAGATTTGCGAGAAAGGTGATTTCTTCTTCTACAATTCGTTTTAACTCATTCTTTTTGTCTTAAAATCTTCTTAGAACCTAGTAGAGACTATTAGATTCAAAGTTTTTGCAAAAAACACTTGGATTTGTTACAAATCAGATTTTGAAAATTTGGGGTTTTTACTATTCTGAAATTTTTTTAAAATGTCTTTTTTTTTCCCTCTTCATGTATTCACTTCATAGACACGTAAATCACTTCATATGACGTTGTATGTCATTCCGTTAATTGTGCAAAAATAAAATTATATTATTTATTGTATTAATTGATTTAATAAGAATAAATTATACTTATATTTAACATATTTGTGTAATTATATTCTTGAATTTTCACAAATAACTATAGTTTGTTTCTTAAGTATGCATTTATATTTTTTAGCTATTTCTGTTTTTAAAAATCCATACTTTGTTTGAATATACTTTATTTTTAAGTTAATTGTTAGCTACTGTATTATTTTATTTAATAATTAATGTCTAATTATCTATAAACTATACATTGTTTGTATGATTGATTTTATATTCTAATATGTATCATTTTTATTAGGTTTAATCATTCCACGTGACCGTGATGTTGGGTGGCAGCATGGCTCCATTATTGGAGGTAATTCCAGACATGTAATGTGCAACTACTGTGGACGAGATATGTGGGGAGGTATGACTAGACTAAAGGAGCACCTAGCACATAAGAAGGGTGATGTAGCTGGGTGTACAAGATGAGATAATGCGGGCGATGCAACAACATTTGAGGACTGGGAAAAGTGCAAAGGAGAAGACATTGAAGGATAAGGAGCATTTGTTAGATACTTTAAACGAGAAAGCTATATTCGGTCGTGGGTCTAGTATTGGTAGGAGTGGTGACACTGACAGTAATGATGACATGGAGCAGTGGGAGAGAAAGCAGATAGAGTTTGCTCGACGTCAGAGTATGGAGACTATGCGGATGGATGACTTCAGGAGCCATTCTGTATCAGTACGGCCTTCTCATTTTGATGTAGGGGGTGGATCTGGGACTGGACGTAAAAGAGCAGGAGTTGAGTTCAATCGTGCACGTAGTAGTAGCACGAAGGAGGGAGGGGGAGGCTCCCAGAGGCAGAGAGAGAGTACCATGCAATCTATGTCTGCACATAGAGGAGATCAGTTGAGGAGCATAGATCCTTATTTGTATCCGTCACGTGATTCAAAGCAAAAAAGACTAAAAGACGTATTTAGCACAAAATGGATTCACAGGGTTGGGAGAGCGTGTACGAAGTTCTTTGCATATAATGTCATCCCTTTCAATGCCACTAGCACTCCATATTTCCAGAGTATGCTTGATGTTATTGCACGGGCAGGGCCTGGTGTTAGGGGGCCCACACCAGATGAGTGGAAAGTATCTGAAGGAGGAGGTTGCTGAAATCAAAGGATATATAAATGAACAGAGAAGAAAATGGAAGACTTGGGGAGTTACGATTATGTGTGATGGTTGGTCATCACGTACTCGAGCGAACATAATAAATTTCCTCGTGTATTGTGATTGGCACATAATGTTTATGAAGAGTATAGACGTGTCAAACCAGAGTAAGACAAAAGAATTTATATTTCAGTTAATGGATGACATGGTTGAAGAAGTAGGGGAGGAGAATGTTGTTCAGGTATATTTCAGTTAATTGTGTCTTTACAATTTATTACTTCATTACAAATTGCTAAGTTGATATTTTGATAACATAATAATTGTGTATTTCTCTCCTGATTTCTAATAGGTTATCAGTGATAGTGAAGCATCCTATAAATCAGCTGGAAAATTATTGATGGAGAAGAGGAAGCATTTATATTGGACTCCATGTGCTGCCCATACCATTGACTTGATGTTAGAGGACATTGCAAAAGTGGACAAGGTTGCGGATGGACTTGTGCTAGGGAAGAAGATAACCTCCTTCATCTACAATAGTGCAAGGTTTGTTAATTTAATGAAAGCAAAGTTCACTAAGGGCCGAGAGTTGTTGAGACCTGGGATTACAAGATTTTGTACGGAGTACATAGCTATGGAGTCTCTTTATCGGTATCGAAAGAATTTGAAGCAGTTATTTGTATCTGATGAATGGCATGAAGTTGAGAATTCTGTGTGCCCAACAAAGGCGAAAAAGGCTGAGGCAAAGGAAGTTGTTGAGATTGTCTTACAGAAGGACACTTGGAAAAAGATTGAATCTGCAGTTCAAGTCATGGAGCCATTAGCAAAAGTTTTGAAATTAGTGGATCAGAACAAGAAGCCAACCATGCCCATCTTATATGAAGCGATCAATAGAACCAAATTGGCATTGCACAATTCAGTGAAGCATTATAAAACTTTTTGGAAGATCATTGATAAAAGATGGAACAAGCAATTGCATCAGGATATCCACATTGCAGGTATTATTTGTTGTTAACTTTGTTCTAATATTTCATAAGAAATTATATTACTATAATGTCTAATAGACTAATACTGTATTCAAATGAAATATGAATTTTTTGTATATGCAGCGTACTTCCTTAATCTGGTTTTTCAGTATAAATACGACATGTCTGCACACAAAGAAATTAGGGAAGGCTTAATGCGCGTGATTGAGAGATTGGAACCAGACATGAATCGAGCAGCGAAAGCCGAGAATGAGGTAAAGTTGAGACATCTTATCCAAAGATTAGTATCTTATCAAAAGATTACTAATTTGCATGATGGTCACAACATTCAATTAAATAAATGTTTCTTTCTTGATTTAATAGATTAGAGATTATGAAGATGCAATCGGACACTTTGGGGATGCCATAGTTATCAACCAACAAGAAAGAGACCTTCCATGTAAGTGTAGGGAGTGGGGGACTCCAATCAATCCAATGAATCTTATTGTATTTACTATCACTTATATTTATATGTGTATTTTGTAATTTGTAGGTTCTTGGTGGAATAACTACGGCTCACAGGCACCCCACTTAAGATCAATTGCATCAAAAGTACTAAGTGCGGTGTGCTCTTCATCTAGATGTGAGCGTAATTAGAAGACGTTTCAAGCAATCCACACTAAAGCTCGAAACCGGTTGAAGGTGAAGAAATTGCATGAACTAATGTTTGTGCACTACAATTTGAGGTTGAAGGTGCGAAATCTACAGATGAGAGATCATGATGATGCATACTACAATCCAGTAGACCTGAACGTGATTTTTGAGGAGGAGGATGTGCTTGACGAGTGGACAAGGGAACAAGAAGTTGCACTGCTGGATAGTGTACAGAATGATTGGATGCAGTCAGATGATGAGGGAGACAGAGATCGGTGCGAGTCTAATGCCGTTTCAGTTGATAGCGATGATAAGGAGCATGAGGATGCAACACGTACTAGACGGATAGATGAGGATAAGGATGATGACGAGCATGACTCGGGCTTTGGTACCAGTAGTGGCAGTGCTGCTAATGCAGGAGGAGAATTCACATCTCCATCTGATGATGGTAATGGAGGTGGTGCTGATGATAGTGAGCGTGTAACTTTGACTGTAAAGGAGGCAGATACATATCAAGCGGCACAACACCATGTGCCATATCAGCGACGCGGACGTGGTTTTGGTTCACATAATCAGAGTCAAAGGGATAAGGGGAAGTCTTTATGGCGTGATAGTGATGAGACCTTGCCACTTGACAGTTATCCTCATGATGAGTTGCAGCATAGGTTTGGCAGCTTAGACTTTGGAGATTATCCAGGGTCGGCACATCATCCTCCATATGCACATAACTATCCACAGATTCTACAATTTTATCCGTATGGACCCGGACCGTATCCTCCATTGTAGCCACAACCATCGTTAGACTCCAATGGTAGTGCAGTTGGATATCATGATCATCAAGGAAGAGATTATCCATATGGATTAGGACTACATCATCCTCATTCTAGTAGTAGTTCTGGGGTCCAGACTTCAGGATATTATGATTATACAGAGTCAGTTGAGTCTGGACATCCAGTGGGAGAGGAGTTTGTGACATTTTTTTTCCCAGAGAGTGGGTCAAATCCAGTTCATTAAACATATCAACAAAAGGATGCCGAAGGAAATGGGGAATGGGGTGGTGACTCAGCCAGTAGCTGGTGGGGATGGTGATGAGGTTAGTCATTACTTTTTTTTTTTGGATATGTTGTTTAGTATGTTTACTTGTTTATTGCAAGTTTCCAGCATTATCATATTATGTTAAATGTTGACAACTTAAAAATATAAGTCTTAGATTTTTATATGACATTTAATGATTAAATAGCCCATCAGTGATTTGTTTTGTATTCTATATGTCATTTCTTAAGCCTATGTTGATAATTTTAACTCCTATTACCCATGTATAGTTTTAGATTAATTTTTAGTATTTTTCTGTAGATTTTTTATTAATTTTTCAAATTAATTGGGCAACTCGCCCTAGGGCGATACCGAGATTTAAATCCTTGGGCATATCAGCACATGTCTGTAGTTACTCTGTTTACGATTTCATTAATCCTGTGATGTCACAGGTGTGGTTTGCTGATTGCTATGATTTATTATTGATTTGGTTTAGTCATATACCTCATTATTTTATTTATAAAATTATGGACTGTTTTCTAGCATGCACATTGCTACTTGTTGAGATTTATATCTCACTCCAGTTTTTCCCATTTTTCAGGTACTCTTGGAGAAGACGTCCAAACTTAGGTAGTGCATAAAAAGGGGTAGAAAATATTGATTGAACCAGATTTTAGTTAAAGGATTGTAATTAGTATTTTAGATTGTAAATTTTAATTAGTAAGATATTTAGGTGATGAATTTCAGATTGTATTTGAAAGAAAAATTGATTCCTATTACATGCCTTAGTCTTGTAGTTCCAACATGAATAAATAATTTTTAATTCTATTGAGTTTTTAGTTAACTTTGGCTCACAAATACTAACACCTTGGGTTTAGGCAAGTAAACCTGGATCCGGGGCGTTACACATGAAATTAGGATCAGCCAACAAACCGGCTCAACACCCAACAATAACACCCATAACCTCTACACAAAGAGATGCCCAACATTGTCTAATATAGTCGATCGAATAACCCCAGAAAGATGGAAGAATGCCATCAAGCGTAAGCCCCAGCCAACAAGATATCATGACCAAAATTCACCACTAACATCCATTGAAACAACAAAGACACCAACAAATAGCACAATATAACTTGAGCATTTGGCTACAGCCCATGTTACTAAAGCCTCCAATCAATCCTTGCCAAACACCAATCTAAAAAGAAAAGGCCTTTATCTCCAAGGAATTCAGATCCGAAAAAAAGAAAGTGAGCCCATGATAATCAAATCTCAAATCCCACTAAATGAGTGATGTTATATTGTGACCATCAATATCAAATTCTTTAAGATCTCTAATTTTGTTCCAAACATGAAAAAATTGAACTTAAAGACACATACATATATGCATAAATACCATCATAACTATTTTTAACTAAGTTCTCAATATTCATCTACTAAAATAAGGCAGAAGCTCATGTCTCTAATTGAGAGGACAATATCTTCCTCCTATCTACTCTATTTGTGGTAGAAGGCAAATCGCTCAGTGATAGTGAACTGAAATCAGACAATTCCTCAAAAGATTAAAAAAAAGAAAAAGCATCTATTCAACAGCAGTGCCCATATACTTCTAGATGATGGTATAACAGCAATATTTCACCTACCAAAAGTAGCCTCCACACAGAAGGACGCATATATGGTGGCACACCACTCCAAGCTAATGAACGCAGGGTCTCTACAGAATGAAGCAGAGAGAAATAAAAATAAAATGAACTGCAGTTAATAAAATACATTAAAATAGAAGTAAAAGATTAACAGAGCCAAAAGGAAATAAGATAGCTAAATCAGAATAGGCACGAAAAATGACAAAATTCTTGAAAGCCCAAATAAGACTTCACACTATATTGCTCCATATAAAACTTAAATTCACCAGAAAAATAATTAGTAGCAGCATCAAAACTAAGTATCAAAATAATAAGAGTACATCAAACGGGTACAGAGGCCCTTCTTTCAGAATATGGATGCCATAGATAGAAACTAACCTACAACTGCATATTGGGGCTGTAATTTTGGATCAACCATGCCTCCATGATCAGTTTGCACCAACCTGACACTATATATTCTGGCACAAAACAAAGTGTTTATGCCTTCCTCAAAAAATCTGCCCTAACAACAAAAAAAGGGAAGTCAAGCTCCTAGTATTGAGTAGTCTACAAGGAAAAGTCCCCCAGAAAAACAACCAGCTCCTCTGCTCTTATAATCCACAGCACAAGTAATTTCTTGTTCGTAGAAACCAAGTACAGAGTAGACTCAGAAAAATGTAGAGGTAGCTTCCCCACCATAAGTCAGCCCAAAGGATAGCTCTGTCGACATTGCCCAGTTGGAACCTCATATTGTCATCATCATAAGCCAGTTCCAACCAAAGTGGGGTTGGCAACACAAATCTTGCTCTCCATCCCGCTCTATCAAAAATCATATTTTCAAAGATATTTCATTATTCCTTTACACAAACCCACTTGTGACTGCCACTGATAGTTGAAGATCCCAACATTATCTATCACAACCGAACCTCAACACAAATACTGTTTTCGTAGGCTCTGTCTCAACTCCAAAGCTTTTCACAAAACCGACACTGATCTGGCATCATAATAGTGCTGATTCTTATACCCTCCATCATCCACTCAATATTTTGATACATAATCTTTCCAATCACTCATTTACAACCATTGAACAAACAATTGAGCACATCTATACATGAAAACACCATGCCCATTCAGTTAAAGTGGAACTCCATCTATATCTCAACTTTTATTGCTAGTCTTGGAGCCATGCCACAACACCACCACCTCTATCAGTGCCATCATCATGCAAATTGCACAGCCCAAATCATTACTAGACTTGCCTTCATTATATCCTCATCCATCTGTCCCGCCATTCACATTATCATTGTCATCATACACTTGAACTTAATCCCTCTGTCCTCACCAGACTCCTTAGTCCTTAACAACTCTCATCATTCACATCTACAGACTTCAAAACCTTCAACAATGCAGACTAAGGGTGCAACTCGGTTCAGTTTGGTCCAAGTTGACATCAACCCAAAGTCCAAACTGAGGTTTGTAACGGCCAACCTAAACCGAACCAAACCGAGTTGAGAACCAATCACTCCAACCCAAAAACCGAATAGAACATGTATGCATAAATAGGTTCAGTTCAGTCTAGTAAAAACACATTTTTTAGTTGGGTTTCGGTTTTCTTCAGTTTTATTTGAGACATCAGCCCAAAACCAAACCAAATTAGTTCAGTTTACAGATTTCATAACCAAAACTGAACCATAAACTTAGAAACCCAAACCAAACCGACTCAAAGTTGGTTTGGGTCAGTCAATTCTTTGTTTTAACCGAACCAAGTTACACCTTGAATAAATAACAACCCATAATCCAAGCCTTTTATAGCAGCAGAGTACCATCCTTCCCAAACTTTCAACCGATCTGAGGCCTGTCCGAGCCTAAAATCTAAAATCTTTGATTTAGAGGAAGATTGATTGGAATAGAATATTAAATCCATGACAGAACAAAACCATAGTATAGGATAAGGCAGAACACAGGTCTCATAAAGGTAGACCAAGAAGATTTCATGCGGTGAAAGTCGAAGCTATAATAGAACAAAGTAGCAACCCACTATCCCTCAGGTCAAATTGAATGACCAGCGGTAGGCTGACTCCCAAATGATGGTTGTGCTTTTCTAGCAACCATCAATGAACAGCCAGCTCCATGGAATGTCATAGGATCTGAGATTATGAAGTTGTGTGTGATAAATACAACTTTGCGCCTGAATTCAATTTGGAGAAAAAGGCAGTATCATCTCTCTGACACAGTTAGGCAGAAAATTTGAGGAAATGCTATTGAAGGCGAAATGAAGATGAAGCAGCAGTGAAGCCTTAGCTGGAAGTTCCTTTTCATCAGCAGCACTGAATCTGAATGTGTAGGAGTGTTTCTCTCTCAACAGCTGCTACTAAAGTAGCACAGACAAATGCATTAAGGATTCCGATGCTGTCTACCTCCTGATCATGGGAATGCTCTTGCAAATTAAGATGTAGGTCCCATTGTTGTGAACTCGCTCTTGCAGCAAGACCGAAAGAGTTGCGCAGCAGGTCAAGATCACACGTGGCACAATAAGAAACAATAGGAATCATGTGGGGTCTACACTTAAAATCACTGGCATTAACCGAGCAGGAGGGTTGACTATGGAGAAGGTTAACTGAAATGAAAGTCATTTAGGAGAATGATGTTTCAATTTATACTCCGACAAACAGAATACATGCCAGCCATCAGCTGGCAAGACAAATATTTTCAAATTAGGGACTTCGACAAAAATAGGAAGCAATCTCATAGTATGAGCCAGTATCCAAATTACAGGTGTACAAGAGAGTGATGGATTGTTGAGATATCTTAGGGACATGGTCGAAGCAACACCCTTTGGGCTTCGGACCAATGATGACCAGACTTATTATGGGTTACATGGAGGTTTCCATAGTGCCCTCATAGTTCCGGGAATGACAAGAAGTCAGGCCATGGCCAAGGTAAGGAGCTGAATGGGCTTGGCATGAATATCTTAGAAATTGTGAATAAGTTAACCAAGTTACTTGAAGCCCAAGAAGAATGGTTCAACAGCATTACAACAGCATATCCAATGTTAGGGCAAGGATTCCACATGTAGAAGGAATAAGCCCTAGTGAAAGCCTCCATAGGTCAATGTATAGGTTCTTCAGTGGCATATGGAAGCAACGCTTTGCAATTTCAGCAACATTTCGACGAAATTTCACCATATCCTCTCTGGACAACACAAAATTCGGGCTAAAACAAGTATATCATAAAATTTCCCCATGTAGTTAAAATTTAGATGGCACAGAGAATTTCACACATGCCACTGGAAACTGCCACTTTAAGAAAAAATTTGCAGGAATTATCACCTCATCTCAGTGACATTAGCCCCATTATTTTTCTTCTCCATTTCTTAAGCTAGAAAAAGCCGAACAACCTACTTTTCAACCCCCGACAACTTAAAAATTACTTTATATGTCTTATGACTATCATACACTCTAAAACACATTTTTTGTAAATTTGAAGCATTGTTAGAAGCTTCTCTTTGAGGTAGATTCATTTTTTTATAGTTTCAATAGTGTAAAACTAATCAAAACACATGAAATTGATACTGTTATGCAACGACACCTTGATCAATCAGTATGTATACTTACTCTTAGTTTCCAAAAATACAATGTTTATGTATTTTTCTATGTCAAAGGTTAATCAAAAACAGCAATATAATAATTAAAAATAGTTAATAGATAAGTAAATAATGGAAATACAGTTAAAAACTTTTACAATTAAAATCTAACTAATTTGGCCAATTATTATTGGCCTAATTAACTGTATGATCACTTCCTACTTCAATACTAGTAAAAATATCAAAAATTAAATATTAAAGTTTCTGAAAATTGAAATACATTAGAAAAGATTAATGGCCAATTATTAATCCAAGGACCTGGCCATTAATTAACTGTATAATAAGTTTTGATTTATAATAAAACAAAGATTTTAAAAATTGTAATTTAACATTTAAAAAAATTAATAAAGGAAACTTATTTTTCTAATTCCACTAAATTATATTGATCTATTTCATGCTTCATGGAGTTATTTGGCTTCTATTCCTTTTTTCATTTTTTATTTATTTGATTTAAGTTAATGATATATTGACATATATGTATATTAGCTTAGGAGACCGTTTCCTCTGGTAGCACTCAATATTACCAGCATTAACAGACTGATGCATGCCCCATTTCAATAGGGGGCCCCACACCCAAAAACACATCCCAGCCGGTGGTATCACAATACCACCAGATTCTAGGACTAGAGAAAGTGTGTTCATTAGCTTAGATATATGCCAATTTGTCATATTTTGTTATAGTTCCTTATCTCTCTTTTAATAACCTTCATAAATTTTCCATACTATAATTCAGTCATGTAAGCATAATTTCTTTATGTTTCTTCTATAGGATACACAATCGTACTTGCAAATATATACATAATAAACTGCTTATGCATATTTCTTTTGCTTTTTTGACATTTTTACATATATTCTAATCTCATTTAAATACCATAACAATTTTATTTGAATACTCCAGCAATATGACAAAATTTCCCCATAATTTCCACATGCTAGTGAAATTTGCCAAGTCTTCCTAATGAAATTTTAAGAGAAATGGAAACGTAAATCCTTGGATGGAAGGAAACTAAATGAAACCAGGTATACCCAATCGATCTCACCACTTATGGTGCTTCTACAAATAGGGAGGCTAAAGAGAAGTCTTCAAGACTATGAACCTACCCCTATTTGATCAAGGATAACCATGTCATCCAATGCAGATTCCGTCTATTTTTTGGTGTTGAAGACGATGCCGTTGGAAAAAAAGAAGCAAGCAAGAAGGAAAGGACAATGAAGGTCGTGCTAAAATTATTTAAGAGTTAGCACAAGATCTTGAAAAATTCGACACGGATAAAAATTTAACTTGGGCCGTCAATTAGCTAGAAATAGTTCTACAGAGTTCAAAGCTGAAGGAATTGGTTTTGTCAGTTGCAGCAAAAATCAATGTTATACCAGATGAAAAGGTTGAGAGTTTCATTAATACAAAGAGTGATAATGACAATTATGGTGGCAAGGTGGACATGAATAGTAGCTTTTTGTTTGAACCAAAGAGTAATGGCTGGTCTCAATATGCTATTATCACATCAAATTGGGGGTTAAGGCATATTTTCATCTTCCTAATTTGCATAAATCACGGAGGTTTCTTTTCTTGATTGAGCCCAAAAACTAGCTTAAGTAGTATGCAGGATATTTCCTCTTTTCTTGAACACCTAATGTTAAGACCCCCAACTCCCTTTCTCAAGCTTAGTTGACCATTTCGCTTCATTCCTGCCCAACAAAATCTAATTCCAGATCTGTGATAATATCCAGCTACCATGGTATTCCCTACGATAAACACTATGAGGAGAGACAAAAGCAAATGCATATGCGTTGAAATATCTATTGCACTATTCATAACGTTAAAGCATGAATATTCCATCATATTCACTCAACTTTCTCAATAAAATTACTGTACCTAATATAACAGTTGATCCAGAAAGCTCTTTTGTGAACTTCATCACCCTGGCAGAATCTGTAGCTCTAGCACCTGTCACGGACTTTGGAACGTCCCTTGATGAAGTTTCAATGTTTGACATTGAGGATTTAAACTTATTACCAGTTGCATTAGTTGCCAGAGTGCTTGTACTTTGAACTTCTTCCTACAAAAAAGAAAGATTCTTTAATTATTAACAGGCTAATGTGATTTACATTAGTGCACGAATGAATTAAATTATTTCTATCAATATTACCTCAAAAGACCTGTCAACAAGTTCACCTGGTCCAAGATCATTGTCTGAGAAACTTCTTCCAATATCTGTAGAGTGTTCTGGTAAGCCTGGCCCATCCAATGGGTCTGATCTTCGGGTCATCAGAACTTTACCAGGGAAGCTACGACCTTTAAGAAACCTACATGAAGATAAGATCAGAAAAGAAAAAAAAAAGTAATATATATCCTCAACACGTTGCAATAAGCAATAGCCTACAAGAATGTATATGAAATAGTATGATTCAGAACAAACCAGCATGCAAAAGGCTTGAAGAAGAAATAAAATAGAATTAAAAAATAGCACACCAGTAAATGTTCTAAAACCTCCTGTGGACAAAGTATTCATATATTCCACATCCCTCTTGTCTACCAAATACTATACATTGTGGGTATAGATCTTTAGTGTCCAAAGGGAACCACACAGATAGCTATCCAGATCACCTTCTATTGAATAAAATCTGGGCTGGTCATGTCAGATGGAAGAATAGAGAGGCCAAGCCAGTAAAAGAGAAATGGACAAGAGGACTACAAAAAACCTGTTTGCAATAAATTAAATACCAGGTAACTAATTTAGAAGGCTAAGAGAAACTTTCAGCAATGACATTTCCCCAACTTTGTAGCAAACTCAATGAGAGAATCAGTACAATAAATCAAATCAGAATGCAAACTTTTGTTCTTCCTAGTGAGTTTTCATAACTCCATGAAACAACACCACCAACTTAATAAGTACAAAAATCCAGCCTTTTTTTCCTTCTTTTGAACAAAATAAACCCTAATTTATCATCTATTCAAAAGGAGAGTTTCCATGAGATTAGAATCTTCAGAACAGAATTATTTTTGGCAGCAATCAGTCTTTCAGTGATTGGAAGCAATGAGAAATGATTCAAAGTCCTAATCTAACAGAAGATATGGCTGTAGATGGAGGGGAATTGGTAACAAAATTCCAAGCATCTGACCCCAATTTCACAGATGCATCTCTGGAAGTGGTGAGGGCAACAACGCAAGAGATGATCACTGGGTTAGGTAGATCAGATTGAGAGTAATGATCAACTTCATTGTACCAGATTCTAGAATGAGAACCGTATAATTGACATCAACTGGAAAGCCTGACATAAAAACATTAGAGTAGAAACCACCTATGTGAAAACTACTAAAACACTACATTAAGTAACCAAGGTACCCAGAACAGAGGTCAAATTCTGAAAGCAGATAAAATAGGCATAAATGCAACATTTCAAGGAATCAAAATTAAAACACAAACTCTGCCCAACTAAAAGAAGGGGGAAATAACCCCATTTATAACCATTAATTAAAGTATCAAAACTTGGAAGATGAATGCAACATATGGGACTTTCTGAATTGAATATTCACAAAGCTCGATATCCTGTAAGCTGATCTAGAGCAATCAAAATCACTATTTCCAAAAAGAAGTGAATAACAGAACACATCTTAGCAAAAGACTAGCTAACCATAAATCCAGCCCAAGTGGAATACGAAAAAGAATTCCGTCACTTGCTCTTCAACTACCTAAACAATTGTAAACACACTACTAATGTTGATACGTTAAGAGATCTAGCATTCCACATGTAGAAGTTCGCATATGCCATTCCAATTCGTACACAGAAGTTTCCATTACAACAAGAAATTAGACTAGTCGCATTTTCCTTAAATGGATCAACAAGATCAAAAAACCCAAACCATCAAATTCCCAGCATCCACAACTTAATTAAGATAAAATCCAGATGAATTTCACCTTTTTTTTTTTTTTTTTCAAAATCAGGAACGGGACGGCAAGACATCGAAATATAAAGCAACCAGATCAATTTTTTTCCCTTGAAGTACGAGCTCTCGTTTAAGAGATCAAAGCCAAGTAAGCCCAATAAGCCAAGGGGCATTGAAAAAACAAAATCTAAAAAAATTAAACTTTCAAACTGTAAATCAGATCGAATTCTTCCCAGTTGGGTCTTTCAGACCGAGGGAATCAGAAGCATTGCATGAGAACTCATTTCTTAGCGGTGATCAGATTGGACTGAAAGTATAAAAGGTGGAATAATCTAGGAGGTACCTACCCTTGAACATTTCTGAGAGTTTGGTTGAACCTAGAATCGAGATTGGAAGTGCTGTCCTTCTTTCGCTCCTCTTCCCTGTCGTAATTCTTCATGGTTGCCTTGCGACGACCATGGCGTGTTTAGTGATTTTCTCCTTGTTTTCCCCTCTTCAACTCGCAACTGATGACATTCACACAGAGATCACATCGCCGTAAGGTAAAAAGAGAAAACACCACCGGTAGAAACGGGAATTAACAACACAAAAAAATAGTTTTTTGCATTGGTACCCTTACATTATGATATATTTGCGTGCATACGAAGGTGTGGAAAGGGATGAATCGTTTGCCGGCGGCTGTATTTTTCTATTTAAAGTGACATTTCACATTAAAAATGTGAAAGAGCAACCGCCGTTGGATGCTGCACGTGGTAGCATCCCATGGTAGCTGCAAGGTCTGCCTCTAAGCAGCATCCTACATGCCAGGTCTGCTAGTATTCAAGTGGCCGACGATTTCAACTCGTGTGGAAGTACACAAGAGATATTGGTATATTTTGGTTGACCAAATTATTTAATGAAATTTTAAGAACCAAGATAATGACAAATGCTTGGAGGATTAGTAAAATAATACCAATATAAAAGAATAAAAGAGATTTACATAAGTGTGCAAATTACCATGGCATCGAACTTATGAGTCACATTGTAAAATTGTGGGAAAGTGATTCAACATAGATCAAGGCTATAAGTACTTAACTAACTAAAAACCAATTTGGATTTATGCCTGGAAGATCACTACCGAAGCTATATTTTTACTTAAACAGTTAATAGAAAAAATCTAGAGAAAAGAAAAAAGATTTACATATAATTTTTATTGATTTAGATAAAGCATATGAACGGGTTACAAGAGAATTAATTTGGTGAACTTTGTATAAAAAATTGCTTTTTAAACACAAACCTCCCATTGGTTTAATGAAATCACAAATACCTCCTATAATGTTCTTTGAATTAATATTAAGCTCCCTTATCATTTGCTTGTTAATAAAATTTGATTCATTCTTAGAAAATGATGTGATCATCCAAAATCTGTACAAGGAAAATCATGCTGAGAACTACAAAACCCTAATTAAGGCTAGATTAAGAGCCAAAATTTGACTTTTGATTGAGGCTAAGTTGGCATAAATTTTAATATCGTCAGAAAAGGGTCTTCAAAATGATTCCAACGTTATTAACTAAGCAAGAATCCAAGTTAGAACAGCAAAGTTATGGCAAAAACAGCACAAAATAGCGTTTTGGTAAATAAACGCATGTTGGTTTACCATGTGGCAAAGTAAATTTAAATGAGGGAAAAGACAAAAGTAAAATGGATAAAATCTATTACCATATATTAAAGCAAATGGTTTCTTGGACATGTGTCAGCCTGGAGAATTTTGAGTACTTTATTCTTTTAGAAATTTAAGAAGTTAATCGTGTGAAATACGCAGGTTTTGGAGTTGTCAACAGTTTTCCATCATTTTCTCTTGTAGCTGTCTGTTCTTCTTTAGATTGAGCCAACAGAGCTTGAATTAGGGTTTGTTTTGAGAAACCCTTAGGGTTTAGGGTATAGAAGATGAGATCACCGGAGGTGATGCCAAGAGACTAAGGTTGTGTTTGGAACCCAAGATTTGGAGAGAAAATAAAAAAAAAAATACTAAAATTTTCTTTTCTCTTGTTTGGTTTAGACGAAAAAAATTGAGATTTTCTCTCCAAATTTTCTCTCCCTTTTTTCTCCAAAAACGTAGGAAGTTAGAAAGAAAAGAATATTCACCATAATTATTTACACCACCCACCCACCCCACCACTAGCACCATCCACCACCACCACCACCTAACACCACCCATCACCACCACCACCGACCACCACTACTCGACACAACCACCACCCACCAGCTACCACCACTGCCCACCACCCACTGTCGCCTGCCACCACCGCCACCAGGCACCACCGCACACCTCCCCAACCCATCATTTTATTAAAATATATTTTTCTTTTCTTCTCATTTCTCATCTCATCCAAAAATCGGAAAAGAAAAGAAAATCAGTATTTTTCTTTTCTTTTCTCTTCTTTTCTTTTCCTTTTTAGCTTTCTTTTCTTTTCTCCCCAAATCCAAGGCTCCAAACATAGCCTAAAGGGACTCTTGGGGAAAAGAAGAACAAAGAAGCTCATAACTTAGACATTAAGAAATAAGAAAACACTAAAATCTTAAAAATCTTAAGAAAAAATCAAGAAACTTAATGAAACCCCCTTTTGTGCATTTGCCCATCCAACACATATACCAAATATAAAAACTACAACTTGTCTTAGCTACAAGAGGCTTTGCCTATTTTGATCCTTGAACCGTTGACTTTTCACGACCCCTTGACCTTTTCCAAGCTATCCTTTACCATTCTAACCCTTTTCAGTAGAGGTGGCAATTGTGACCCATGACCCGCCAACCCGCCCGGTCTTAGGCAGGTTTGGGTTGACTGTTTCAACCCGTGGGTTGGGTTCGGGTTATGAATTCTCAATCCGATTATAAACGGGTTGGGTTAGGGTTTGACCCCTCAACCCGAAATGACCCTATTACAACCCAATTATTTTTTTGAGTAATATAAGTTTGGAACATTATACTAACAATAGTTGTGGCTATTCAACCTTTCCTCTTTTTAATATAAATAATGACAAAGGATAAAAGTTAAGAAAGATTTTCTAGATATAAATATTTCAAATTTCTTAGCATGTACTAATATAAATTGAGGCCTTGATGACAAGTAAAGTCTTTTAAGGCATTATTATTATGTTTTAGTTCTTTTCTTCATGTTATGTTAGTTCTATCTTAATGATTGTTGTGTTATTATGCTTGTTAGGTGTGCTTTGATATTAGAATGAATTAAAATTTTTAATAGTAATTTAAATTATTTAAATGGGTTGGCAGGTTGAAGCGGGTTAGGATATTCCAAATCGTTTATTAAACGGGCGGGTTCGGGTTGAGCCATGGCTTGTTAACCCTCTACATCAACCCAACCTGAACCTGCCCGAACCCAACCCCTTGCCACCTCTACTTTTCAGTCATCCCAGATCTCCATAAAGCACCTCATATCCTTACCTTAAACCTGCAAACTTCTTCTCATCTCGAGGAAAACAGTTTAAGATCTTACCTGGGACCAACAACCTATTGTCTAAAACGTGGAGGAGGATCAAATATTATATCAACAATTCTCTAGACAAGTTAAGTTTTTCCTTTTCAGTTCCAACATATAAATGAGTTCATCTTCTTCACTTTATATCATGATAGTTGAGAGTTTAAACATGCTTTATACTTATTTTGGTTATGATTATGCTAAATTTTCTTTTGGAATGTTTATTTCTTAGTTTGTAATAATTCTAAGAGGATAAAAGAGTCTTTGTCTATTTTTACATGCATTTCTTGAGAGCTTTTGTTAATTTTTTGGTCCATGGCGAGCATGTGGTCTTGAATACATGAAGAGCTTGAAGTAAGGAGCAAAAGGCAACAACTAAAGACCTGATTTCTACCATTTAGAATAAGTTATTCTCTACCTTTTAGAGGCACATCAGAAAGCAGTTTTAGAGGGAATTGATGGACAAATTCAACAAGTTTTAGAGGTAAGTGATAGACAAATTCATTAAATTGAGCTTGGTATGACAACTAACTTGTGATGCCATTACCTTCAGATTGTTTATTCAACATTATTTTCCAGCATATGCATTGTCAATTTTCTCCTTTGGTGGAATTTGGCTTTGGCAGATGTTTCCATTAGAGTTTTAAGTAGGGCGGGTTGGGTTATGTTAAGTTTGGGCTCAACTCAATCTAGGATTTAATAGCCCAAACTCACCATTGGCCCGCCCTAACCCAAACTCATTAAAACCAAACCCAACCCAAACATTATTATTTGAGTTCAGGTTGGCCCAAACAACATGTAAATTTTTTTAATATGTTTTTGTTTTTTTTATATGAATGCAAATGTTGGAATATCATTAATTGAAATCATTTATTAACGTAAAACGGCCTCTTAATTGGTCTCTTGAATTTTGAAAAATTTTAATTTATTTATTAAAACATTACTTTTAACATAATGAGCCAATCATATGCTCATTGTATTCGTGGTTGCATAATCTTTTTTATGATGTGCACCCAAATGTCACATTCATTACAGCGTATATGTGTTGTGTGTATAAAATTTTTTATTGGAGAATAAATTCATAAAATCTTTTATCACATATTACTAATTTTATGTTTTATAGTTGATTACATAATCTAAAAAAACAATGAAAAAGAAAAGAAAAGAAAACAACAGTGCATATACATAATAAGTACTCACTTAAATATATGAATGAGAGTGTACACATCTCAACTCAAATTTGGGCTTTTCAAGTTGTATGGCATGAACCCTAACTTAATCCAAACTCGACTTTGGGCTAGAAATGAAGCCCAACACAAACCCAAACCTAAACTCAATGCTTATTTTGGGCTCGTATTTGGTTTGGGTTGGGCGGGCTTCAGGTGGTCCGGGTTAGATTTACAGCTTTAGTTTCCATGGACTATTTGATATGTATGGCATGAGACATTTCCCTCCCTTCAATTATCAAACTAATGTTGTTGATGGATTTGGAGTGTTGAGCTTGCCTTGAATAATATGTTTTGATGTGGAAACTAAATACACATATTGAGGTTTCAATACAATATAATATTGTTATTTTAAAAGGATCACTGTAATATATAACTCTAACTTAGCATCTCTTGTTATTACTTTTATGTTTCAGTGATTCATGGAAAATCAACAAGCATCAAAGGCAAAGAATGAAGTCTTTTGGTCGGATGATTTGAAAAAGATTTTTATCGACCTTGCATTAAAGCATGCACTTGTTGATAATAGGCCAGGCTCAAGTTTCAATAAATCTAGGTGGGCAACAATAAATAAGGAATTCAATTTAAAGACCCATCTATCATATGATAGAGCCAAATCGAAAATTCTTTACAATTCACTGAGACGAGCTTGGAGTGCATGGATGACGTTAATGGACAACAGTGGGATGGGTTGAGATGATGAGCCTAGAACATTTTCTACATCCATTGAAAAAATGGAGGGTTATATGAAAGTACATTAGTTTTTAAATAAATAAACTATTTTTGTTATTATGATGCATTGTAACAAAATATTACTAACAAGCAAACCTTGATGCAACTCAATTTCTCAAGAAGCCGTTGTTATTTTATAATGAGTTGTGCATTATATTTGGTGGCACCATGTCTACTAGGGAGGCAAGTTGGGCACCTTCGCAAGATGACTTACCCAATGATAATGGTGATGATGTTGTACGCATTGATGAGCTAGTTCCATGTACTCCAAATGCATCTCCAGCATCACAATTGAGGACACAAGATAATGATATTGGAATTCAAGATGAGAGAAAAGGGAGTGGTCTACGTAAAAGAACACTTGAAGCACCATCTGCAGCCAGACGACATAGAAAATATCTAAGGTCTTCTGAGTTGACTCAGCCTATTTTTGGTCTAGTGAACCTTGTTCAAGCAAAACTGAAAAGAAATGAGGCAAAAGTCGACTAGTACTCCATTAGTGATTGTATTGAGTGTTTGACGATTATAAATGATATATCACAAGGAAACGAGATGTTTATGGATGCAGTTGAAGCATTTCAAAATCCTTCTACAAGGAAGACATTCATATAGCAATCCCTTAAATGCGTATGGTATGTGTACGAACGTCGGTCCGAGTGCATGCGGGAAAAATGGGCTTCCTAAACCTGACGCACTCTCCTTGCCTACATGAGGGGTTTGTGTTGGACTGGTTTTAGTGATTATGAGGGATTAAGGGGGAACGGGAGTCGCCACTACCTAATTTAGGCATAGGTAGCACCTCGTCCTAGATGTTTGTCTACAGCTTGGTCTGCGCTTTAGAGTTTTGGTTAAGTACCTAGTTATGGTCCAGGGAAATCCATAGACACCCCTGTCTGCCCCATCAAAGATGGGTCCCATGGATCATCCCTAGTTGGATTTATCGGTTCAACTTATCTCAATTCACCCATCTTATGCCAACATGTTTTTAGGTCAAGTCTATGTGGGGACTACAAATAGGGTTTGGTCCCTTTAGTTAATTATGTCCATGTTCTGTTAAGTTATGTTTATCTAAATTGGGTAGGCCACTGAGGTCCAAGGTAGGCTAATCGCAGCCTACGCATCTAATTTGGGCTTAAGTTAACCCTGGAAGCCCTTTAGGGGCAGTTGTTTGTTGGATTGATTTTAACAAAATATTTCCTTCGAAACTGATTTTACCTTGATCTCTGTAGCAATAACTGATAACTCAGGTCGGTTATAAGTTTTTTTTTTATAACCGGTACAACTTGCTGGTTACAAAGATTCCCTTCGTAACCAACATGCTATTTTGGTTATGCTTAAAAATTGACTTAACCATTCTGTGTTAAAGGTTAAACACAGAGATTGAAATTGGTTAATTTGATTAAATGTTTATTGTTAGTGGGCTTGCGATGATCCATGGGCCACTTGATGGGCCCACAATAGCTTCCAAAAGTGTTTATTATTCATCTCTTTAGTGTCTTAAGCCAAGTGTTTTAGGGATTGGCTTGGGACCTTCTTCCTATCTTGGATTCAGGATATCCAAGTCTTCATGAGAGGTGGGGGTGACGTCCCCCAACCTTGATTCATTTTAATGAGCCACTTTCCTTTTAAGAAAGGAAAAGAGGCATGACCCGATAGGCCTTCACCTTTAGCCACGATCACACCATCTAAACTGTCCAAACATGCTTCTTTTTACATCTTTAGTGGGTCTCTAAATGTATGGCTGTAAGAACCTGAATTTTCCAGATTTTTAATTAATTATAATCTGATTATTTGGAGTGGTTTATTTTATTTTTTTTGCTAATCCATCTATAGATCTATATAAAAATTATGTGGGAAGGAAATCCAGATTTCGAAGCAAATTCAATGGTTGGATCTTAAGATATGAGGTAAGCAATATTTAATGATTATCTTTACTCTCATTGGTCAGTAGCATGAGGCATGATGGTGTGGCATGCATGGAATCATGGTTTAATTTAATAATTCTCTTATTTCCTATTGGGTGGCTATAAGGAAGAGAATAGAGTGAGATGCATGGGATCAAAATATATTAAAATAGGGTTTAAGTGCTTAGATGTGTGTTTTGTAGTTTCAAAAGGTTGGTTGTTTTGTGTTGGGCGGCTGAATGAAGGAGAAGAGGAGGAGAATCCATTGTATGGTTTTTGTAGAGGATTTCTGTGGGCTTTGCTATTGTGCTAAGAGAAGATCAAGTGCTAGAAGGTTGTCTTTCTGAAGAAGAAGAGGTAAGTAGCACCCTTTCAAAACCTAAATACGTGTATGTTTTATGTTTAGAAGAAAATCTATGGTGTTTCGGGGATTTTGGATTGTTTTGGAAGCATGCTTGTGATGCTTTAATGATTCTTCATTAGTTTTAAAGTTCCGAAAATCATGGTTAATTGTGTTAGAGCGAATACATGTTTTTTAAATGAGTTTTGATGAAAATTCTTGTATTTGATGTTCGACCATGTTTAGCTAATGTTTTTGATGTATTTGGATGTTATATGATGAGTTTAAGATGATAGTTTAATGTTAGAATCCTTTGGTTCTTAATGGTGCAAGTGTTAAACTTAGAAAAATAACCCAGATTTTGTTGTTCGCAATCCAATGATTAATCAAGAGGGTTAATCACGAGTCGGCGATTAATCTCTGGTTAGGGTCGATTAATCATGAATACCTAGATTTTTGTGTTTGGACTTTTTAACTTGCTTTTAACTATGAAAGCATTTTTATGCTAATCAAACACATGTACAAATAAGATATGAGTGTTTATGAGTTGTTTTCACTGGCAAAGGCATTTTATAAAATTTATAAAAGATTTTGGGCACATTCTACTGATATAGGTCGTAGTTTGGTTTTAAAGTGTATTTTGGTTCTTACAATTGTTTTTATACAAATTGGTTGGTTTCTACACTTGTAAAAGATGGTTTTGAACATGTTTTGAGTTTTGGAAATATTCAAAAATGATTTGAACCAAAGTTGGGTAGCTTGGCCTTATTTTGGATAGTTTTGGAAAAATCCAGCCCTATATGCTTACGAGAAACTTAATTTGCACTATTACTAAGTGAGTAATACTTTGTGTGGATCTAGTAGGTATAGCTGCATATGGATCTATAGGGTTAAGTTAGAGAGTAAAGAGGTATTTCTTTGGTTGGTTAATTTTAATTTGCAATCGCGCTTTCATTACGAGTTAGTTTTCAATGGGAAGTCTTCATGTACAATAGGGACTCATTTCAAATTATGCTGGCTGAGAAGGTAGCCCTGTATGTATTAGATTAGCGGCCACCCCACATGTTCAAAGTCTAATGGCTGCATGACTGGGTGGTACATGCCTACTTGATATTGAGATTACCATGGCCAGTATGCAAGTTCTTGCACAATAAGTCGATGATCAGGTTGTCCTTACTGGCTTCGCACATAAGTCGCGAAGTGGCATAGTAAATAGGAATATATTTTTAAAGACTTATCTTTTTTCACGAATCCTACAATAGTTGTTGTGGTTTGTTTTGTGAGTTTAATTATAAAACAAAAACGGTATATACATATAGAGCTATAGATTATGTTGGTAGCTCACATACAATGTTATGCTGGCATGTATGTTGGGGGTTTCTTATAGAGACAATTGCGATGATTATAATTGCCAGAAATGTCTTTAATACAGAGATGATATTTCTATTGGGATGTGTTACTTGAGCTTTGATTTATTGTTGAGATTGAATCGTGTTTACTCTTTCATTTTGCTGATCATGAAATAGGCCACTTTCCTTATATATGAAACTGTTTATTCAAGCATAGTGCTACTTATTTGGATATTTATATCTCATCCGTGTTTTGTTTTGTTTTCAACTAATCAGCATGAGGACAGTGTTTGGTAGATACTCCATGGGATTTGCTTGATTACAGAGCAGAGGATTTTTATTATCCAGATTAGGTCTTTGAGGTTGTTATAGATGTTTATTAATCTTATCACTTTATTTGGTTTTATTGATGAGAGAGAGTGAGTTAGTAACCCTTTATACAAGACTTGTGATGTTACTAGTTGAGATTGTTTATTGTTTCATTTAACCATGTTTATTTGATGGTTTGGTTTCATTTAGTTATGCACTCAGATATATTTTTGAGATTATATTCTGGTATTTAGCTACTTTGGGCGCGTTGAAGCACTTCGGGTTTGAGTTTGGTGCATTGGGCCATGTACCCGAATTCGGGGCGTTACAATGGCCCTGATTTAATTTATTCTTGTTTAATTATTCTTAGTGGGATGAGTTGGCATGAGAGGGCCCTGGAATCTAATTTGGGCCCATGAAAGGCCGAAGTCCCAATTTGGGTTCAGGGGAATCCCCAAAAACCCTTCTGGATTACCTGAGGCAATTAGGATTTATTTTAAAGCCTTAATTTAAGCAAAAATCACAATTCTGGATTTTCTGGGGCTGAACCGATAACACAGATCGGTCAACCCCGCCTTTTTTATGATTGGAATTAGATATTGGTTCACATAGATTTCTCTGTATGACTGATACTTGACTTCGTTAATCAAGAACTTAATGCTTAACCTCTCTGAGTTAGCGGTTAAGCTCGGAAAATTCCAAAAGTCGAAATCTTGAGAAGCTCTAGCAAATTTGATCACTTAGATGATTTGGAATAGTCTATGGGCCATCCGGCTGGCCCACAGTGGCTTTTAATTTGCTTAATTAAGCTAATTAGCCCTAGTGTCAATCCAAAGAGGATGGGAAACAAGGCTTGCGGCCCTTCCCTCCCATCCATGAGCTAAAACTCATGTGATAGAACAGAGGTTAAGCCACCTCTGTTCTGGTATACATGGCTGTATTATTCACTCTCTTGAGAAGAGAAGAAACTATAGACCCAGGTGGTCTTAGCCTTGGTCTAATCAACCAAACCATATCTATGCAAGCATCCAATCATAATTAAAAGGAAGCAACTACCACTGTAATCATGCTAAAAGATCAATGAAGTGTGTGCACCATGATGTGTACATGAAAAGAAGATTAAAGACGAGAAATAACAAACTTCAAAATGGTGAGGAGTGTGTACATCATGCAGGCGTACACATGTTAAAATGAATAAATTTATGGAACTGGACATACTAAAATTAGTGAGATGAGCATGCTTAGATGTGTAAGATGAACAATGTAAAAGAAAGGAAAATGGGGATCTGAGGGGTAAATTCTTCCAGAATTTGTAGGGGAGAATGAAAGGAAAGCTTCAAGTCTTTGAATCATTACAACCAATCTTCCAAAACATGCACATCTATATAAAATATATAGCAATAGGTTTTTTCTGAGATAGCTCCAAACCTCCATCCTTCAACCTTGGTAGCTCCACATCATAGTTGATGTGGCAGCTTATTTGTCACAAGATTAAAAAATTCATTTAGTTTAAAATATCTCTTCATCTAGTGTAGTCAACATCTTTCCATAGTCACCGCAATAAACAGCTCACGAATTAAAGAAAAAACTTCACTTATAAACTTGCGAATTAAAGACTCATCTAACCCAAAATCGTAGATTAAACGTCTTTCTTCATTTACCTGCCATTTGCATTTTGTTCATTGAGTTGCTTCGTTTTGTTTTGAAGCTCTCCGTGGGTGAATTAGAGAGTCATTTAACCAAAAACGTCTCTTATAAAGAGATTACGAATTAAAGAGTTCTTTAACTCAAAACATCTCTTATTCGTCTTTCTTCAGTTACTGTTCCTTGAAGCTAGCCCTTGGAGAGCTTCTAATCAAAACGAGGCAACTTAGTGGACACAGTGAAAAAACCTATCAATGCAAGCCAAGAGAAGGAAAGAGCTTTGTTCTCTTGAAGAAATCATACTATATCAGTAGATTATAGAAAGGATACTCTAAAACCACATATTTGAAAGACACTCTGGTGACACCACCTCTCCCTACTTGAAAATCAGGAGCTTTGTCTTTCTTTGGGGCTTTTGCATTTCTTCGTGAAAATCAAGAGTTTGCTTTCTCTTTGTAACCTTTTTAAGAACTCCTCTTTTATTTATGTTTAGGCTTTTGCATTTCTTCTTGAAAATCAATAGCTTTGGACAATATTTGAAAAGTTCTCTCCTTCTATCTCTAACATTCGTGCCAATGTTTTTGGGTTCTTTTCATACGTTTTCCTTTTTGTTTTGCTTCCTATCATATTCTTTGATTAGATCTAGCATCTGGGGTTGGAGGAAAGATTGAGAAAAATGAGGTTCTTACAACGGTTCAGAAGTATACGCTATTGATTTTTGTCATCTTTTTTTCTTTTCTTTGTCGATTATGCATGTAAGATATGAAGTTCTTGTAACTTTTTCTTTTTTATTTAATGTTGTATAGGCGCTTTTTAGGTAGAAATGATATCAAGGGGTGATGGAAAGAAGATGGGAAAGAGAAAGAGAAGATGCCCTTTTTGGTTTAAATTTTGCCTCTTTTATATGTTGCTATTTGAGTAGCTTAGCCATGAAAATAGGAAGTAGGGCCGTACGGGTGAAAACAGAGGTATGGGATATCTAAATTGTTGAAAAATACCCTGTCTCAATTATTAGCCATGAAAATAGCCACCATTTTATTTTATGGAAAATTATTGGGAGGGGCAATTTTTCCAAGGTATTTCCAAAAAACATACTTAAGATCATGTTTCAACTATTTTATTTGATAGCAGGAAAAGTTATCTTAGGCCACTATTTCATTTTAACAAAATCAATACATTAGGTCATGTTTGGATTTTCATTATGTTATCATAAATAATTCCAAGTACATGGATTTATAGAATATGATTTTGCCATCTTAAGTAGTTCCTTTTGGGGAATTTCAGACCGGAAAATTGCATCAAAGCACAATAGCAAGAGGATAAAACCCAAGTGAGTGGGTGATCGGCTAAATGGAAATCTTGACATGAACCCCGGTGTGTGCCATATATTAGAAAGGTTGTTGGTTCAATACACTTGAGATACCACATAATGCTTTGACTACCACTAATAAGGAAAGAAAAAGACACTTGTGATGATATTGAGGCGCTTAATTTGATAGGTAGTAAGAAGTCTAGATATTAATAAATATATTAACAAGATATGATTGAAAGGTTAACCAAGGGATTTCGTATGAGAGCAACTTGGTTTATTGAAGGTGATGGTAAGGCCAATTTTTTCCATTGTGTAGAAATTAATGGGAGAAAGAAGAACCAATTGTGTCCTTGTGGACACCGTCTCGTGATGATAATGATAATTTCATTACCTGGTTGTAGTATTCAACTCCCTTTGAAATCTATACTATCCCCCTCACCATTGGCAACAACACCCAGAATTGTCTATGTTATGAATGCAATTTTAATTTATGTAAAGTTCAGGATTATATATAGTGAAAAACCGCAAGGCAACACTGATCAAAGCTTAGCTTCAAGACAAACTATTCCAATAACATCAAGCAAATTTCAAGGCTATCCAAACACCCTCAAGAAATACTCTTATCTGTGCATCAAACCCCTTGCCAAAGAGCATTGGATAAACATTAAAAAAAACTCTTAAAAGCCAATATAAGAACTCACATAAGGAAATAATCCTCTCTCTTTAGGGGAGTCAATTGGTTTGGTCTAAACCAAAAACCCATTGAACCAAACTAAAAAAAAATTAGTTTGGTTTTATTCTATTTATAATTTTGTTCAATTTTAGTTTGAAAAACTAGAAGCCGAATTAATTTGGTTCTTTTCACGATTTAGGTATATTATAAAACAAACCAAATAGAAAAATAATTAAAAGAAGGATTGGGGGACCTTACACAATTTGAATACAAATTATTAAAAATAAAGTCAAATAAAAAATGAAAATGGAAACAAAAGTTTATCACCCATGAAATCTATTGAACGCTTCTAATACATTCAAATGTACTAAGCACTAACAAAATCCTATTCACCTAATTAAATACCAAACACTAAGCTCGTATCAAGTCAAATTAACTTGTGAAGATATTTAAACTTGTGAGATAATTTCAAACTTGAAACTTTCAAACCTGGTAGCTCCACATCATAGCTGATGTGGCAGCTTACTTGTCATAAGATTGAAGAACTAATTTAGTTTAAAATTATAACCAGAATATTTACACCAAACACAATAGATTCCTCCTTTTGAACTGCCATTTGTAACAAGCCTTTTTAAATATAATTCCAAACTCATAAGCACCATTTAGCTTCAAATTTTATGTATAGTCTGCATTAGTTCCACCTCCATTTGTTGTACAAGAAAGACAAAGACATGCATATACATGTAAACTATCTATTGGTTTACGATATTCAACAAATTTATATTTATCAATCCCTGTGCATCGCACGGGGTCTTTGCTAGTAAGCATATAAGCAAATTCTTTGAAGGCCACTCAAGAGAGGGAGGGAGAAAGAATGCATCACACAACTCAAAAGAACCTCTCTCCCTTAGAGCCGTACAACCACTTTTATCATGCTTAGCCACAAAACTCATCCCCCTTGGATGGAAAGTACTCATGTAAAGGAAATGGAGAGGAGAAGAGCAAACAAAAGAATGGAAGAATAGGACATGCTTCTCAAGAGAAGTAATATGTCATTATATTCAAACAAGATTCAAGCATGCTAAATGTGCGCATGGTCGCACGGGTGGGCGTGCCTCCTGAATGGTAATTCGGGGTCTTAGAGTCGCCACTGCCTGATGGGGTGCAGGCAGACACCTGGGTGCCTAGGTTTGTGTAGTAGGCGGGTCTGCGGCTTGAGATTCTGTGGTAGGGTCTCGGTTACGATCCAGAGAAGTCCGTAGACACCCTGATCTGCTCCATCAAATGACGGGTCCCATGGGTTTCCTGGTTTGAGTCAACTCGATCTGGTTTATCTCACTCGATTCCTAAACCAAAACATGCACTTTTTATTAGGTATGGTGGGGACCACCAAAGTGGTGTGGGTCCCTTTGATTTGATTTTATCTTTTTATTCCAAGTGATCTGGGTCTGGTGTGTAGGCCCCGTTGGAAGGCCCACAAGCTGCCAATTTGGGCTTTAGTGTAAGCCCAAGTCCTGTTTGGGGTTACTTTGGATAACCTCTTTCGGCTTTGATTGATTTTATTTAAGATTTGATCCAAAGAGTTTAAAATTTATACTTGGTAGGCTGGATGGTTTTGTGGGCCCATTGGGTGGGCCACACAGTAGTTGCCAAGTGATTTGATTTATCTTGATTCATTTGTGCAAAAGTGGGCTAGGCATGGGCTTGGGGCCCATTACCTAGGTTTGAGCTTGAAAGCCCAAGGCATTACGGTTGGGGCTAGTGGATCCCCTCCTTTGGTTTGTGGGCTTTCCTTGAAGGGAGCTGGGCCCGATAGGCCTAAGCCCATGGTCACGGCCAAACCACCCAGCCTAGCCAACATGCTTCAAATTGGGCTTTTAGTGGGCCTCGAATGGTGTGGCCCACTTGACTTATTTAATTATCTTTCTTAATTTCAAATGAGTTAGTTGGACTTGGTGGACCCCGTTGGAAGGTCCACTGTGAATCAAGTTGGACCGGGTGAGTCCATGGACCGTGTTGGTTCCCGGGTTGACCCGAAAACCCTACTAGATTGATTGGAAATGAATTAGAGATGGGCAAGAGGGGTTGAAACCCTAAAATCAGGATTTACTGTGTGTATCTGAAATGTACTGTGTGTATCCGAAATTACATTTTGAATACACCTGAAACAGGGTGTATCCGAAATATTCTGTCGGATATACACAGGCTAGGGCTTATCCGACCTCAGTTGTCGGATAAGCCCTAAAAAACCTGATTTTCGGCTTTTCCAAGGGGGATTGATTTCTAGGGTTTTCTAAGCCCTGTGTAGGCCCACAGTGGTTCAGGGGAAGGGTGAGAGCCTCATTTGGCTCTCCTTTGGCTTCTTTTGGGAATCAAAGGGAAGGGAGGTGAGGCTAGGGGCCTCCCCCCCCCCCCCCCCCCCCCCCTCCCCCCTCCTTCTCTTGGAGTTGAACCTCCAATACAAACAAGGACCATGAGTGTCCCTGTTTTGGTTTGTGTAAGCATCCTCCCCTTTTCTATGGGGAGAGAAGGGGAGGTGGTCCAATAAGCCAATGCTTAGGTCTTCCGGCCAAACCACATTCAAGCAAAAGCAAGCATACATGCTGAAGATAATTTGAGACACATACTAAAAAAAACAGCAACTCATTCCTACATACTCAAGACTAGCAACATGCTAAAAAGTGGATTAAGTGTGTGTGTTTGTGCATGCAAGTGGGGGATGGGATCATGCAAGATGGCTCAAAACAGTAGCTGAAATACCATGGGGAAAAAGGGATGTAGGGATCATACTTTTAAGGCATTCAAGTAAAAAGTCCTACCCTAGGCGCACATGCTTTATGACTTACAAACATCACAAAACAGCAAGCATGCAAGTGAGGAAAAATGCCATTAAAAGAAAGGATATAAGGGGTTTTACGCGGTGTACAAGATGGAGATAGGAGGACACACCCTCCTTTAAATGGTGAGAAATAAGTAAGGAAGAGAGCATGGGCATGAGCCTTCAAAGGTGACCTTAGGATCGTACGGATACCCTCCTCCCTTATTTCATGCTTAAACTTTTCCCCTTACCATGGAAACTTCTCTTTTCAAAGAGGAAGAAGAGTAGGAAAAGAAAGAGAACAACAAGACACTCTAAAACTAAAGGAACAAGCATTTCATGGCAAACATGTTCATCATCCTACCATCTTTATATATTTGGAACAAGATACATCAAGGGGACTCACTTAGGGTTAGAGACCTTGTTGGAGGTGTGTGGTGGTCCCTTTTGGTGTGCACAGCAGCCGTACACCCCTTTGCTCCTTGCACCACCAAGATTTTCCTTAGCTCCAAGTGAAGAAGAAGAGAAGAGGAGGGGATCAAGAGAGGTTTTGTTAGGCTTTTAGGTGGTTTTGGGAGGCTTGGAGAGTGTTGGAGATGGGATGAACTTGGGAGATGGAGAGGGGCTTGTAGGAGAGAGGTTAGAGAAGAAGAATGGGGAGAGCCAAAAGTGAGCCCCCTCTCCTCTACCACTACAAAAGAAGAGGGCTCTAGCGGCAGGGTATAGTGGACTTTTAGCAGCGGTCTCTTAGTGACCGCCGCTAAAAGCCATCCCATTTTAACCCTAATTTCTTCTTTTCCCCATTCTATCTCTCTTTCCCCGATCCATCTGTCTCGCGAAAGCCATTTCCCTCTTCCGACCCATTCCCTGTTGCATGCCCCTGCGAAAGGACGCCTTGCCCCTGCAAAAGGACGCCTTCTCTCCATCTCTCTTGCCCTAATCACTCTCTTTCGACCTCTTCCCGCAATCCCCTGCCAACGCCGTTCTTCTCTTCATCTCTCTCAACCTAATCTCTCTTCCGATCTCATTTTCCTCTACGAATTCCGAAACCTAAAAAGAGCTTTGCTATCTTCCCTCTTATCCCTAAATTTCTTCTTTTTAATCTCCTTAAGATATGATTCTCCCTTATTTTTCTGATTTTTCTGTAGCTAGATTCTCGATGTTTCGCTTGAATCAGTTTTTTTCGGCTAATTTGTTCTTATCTCTTTCATTCCCCCTTCTCGTCTCACCTGTCGCAGATTTTTTCAGTTTTCATTCTTTCTAAAGGTTTGTAAGAGCATTTCCTATTTGTCTATCGCTTTTGGCTGATATTTGACCGATTGATTTTTATTAGACTCTGATGTTTATGATTTCTTCTCGATTGAAGGTTTTCACTGGATGGAGCCAATGGAGATTGTTGGAAAATCTAAGGAAGACATTTCGCTGCCAAAAGGTTTCCGTTCTTGTTCTATTACTAAATTCTTTTTAAGTGGAGAACACTGTTCAATATTTTTAATCAAGCAATGGAAGAAACTATATATAGTAGCAATGGCGAAACCCTCTCTTTTCAGAGCAGAGAAATCCATGGCTCCGGATCTATCTACCGACCGTATCAATTACAAAGGAGCACCTACTTGAAGAGGTGATCTCGTATTTATCATCAATCCCAGTGGTACGTGTTCTTTTCTCTGTAATTTCTTCAGATTCTATTCTCATCTGTAGATCTTAAGCTTCTGAAAGTTCAAATGCTTTGGTCTTGAGATCAGGTGCTAATGGTCGGACAGGAAAGGAATGGAAGAAACTACTGCCTTACCTGAGGTCTCGCCTCGGCAGCGATTGCAACGTGAGTGGCATTTTAATTCTTGTTCTTGGTTTGATGCTGATGTTTGCATGATAACTTAGGATTCCCTGCGTTTGAGGTCAAATTGCTGTTTTCCTATACTAAATTCTCTTTTTAAAGTGAGCTCGTTATTTAATTCCTCTCTTCAATCATTAAATTGGTGTCATCTTCTGTCTAAGTATATAATTTTAGTTTCTCAAAATGAGCTCCTCTTATCTCTTGTTGTGATGCTTCTTTTATATCTATTGATTTGGACCACTTCATATATAGGTTTTTTGTTGGGATTAGATTGGGAATTTTTTAGTGTCGACAAATATATCAGCCCAGCATTTCTCTTGATTTAAATAGGTTCGCACGCTTGTAACTATTGTTCAGCAGGATGGATTGCAAGAATAACATTGACTTTTTTGTGGTGATATTATCGAGTGGATGAGCCATGCGTTCATGTTTTATGTATTGGCCATATATTAGGTATAATTGTTTATGAGACAGCTTTAATTTGGTATTTAATGCCACCAAATCTGTCATAAGGTATTTATCAAATTTGGTGGCCATGCAATTAGCTTCAAATAATCCTAATGGATTGAAAACATTAGTCTGTATGTGGGGTTTCTATATATGTTTATTTATTTTCAGTTTTAATGAATGCTATGCTGTTGTGTTTTAATCTTATGTTGAGTATTTCTCTATAATGTGCAGATATGTGAATCTTTGACTTCAGGTCCTTACCATGCCATTGACATAACAAGAGAGGTGCAAATTATTGAGCGTGATTGGAAGTTTTGATATATTAGTATCTGATGGTGTGGGGTTATATGCAGGCTATACGGGAGGGTGCTGATGTTGTTGTAGCAGTTGGAGGTGATGTTACTCTTCATGATTATGGTCTCCTTTTTGCCTAAGTTTTTTCTGAATTTTTTACTTGATGGTTAAAAATCTCATGATTTCATCAAAAGAATGATTTTTTGCTTATGTTGATTCAACCTACAAATGAAGGGAAATTTATGACTTGTTTTCTCTTTTTCCAAGTTGCATTATGTAGTCATACTTTTCTTTCATTTTTACTTCTTTATTTTATTTTTGAATTGATACGTCTGTTTTATCAATGCTAGAGTAATGGCCAATCATTATTATGATGAGTAAGAACATTTCTAATTTGTTCCCAATGCTGCTCTTTCTTTTTTTCAACATGCTGCTCTTTTAGTTACAGGAACAGCTTTTTTTCAGGTAGTTATTGACATGCTGGTTACCATTGCATATGTTCCTTTTTCCATTGATACCAAGAACATTAGGCTTATGTAGAGGCATGCCATCCAGAGTTACAGGATAGTTTGTCCCAAATTTCCATTGAGTCAATCACTTTTATAACATAAAGTCAATAGGACAAAATTGGAAGTATTACCTGAAACTGGTTGTGACAATGTCAATTTTCTAAGTTATTGGTTGATTATTGGTTAGACAAATTGAGTTCTATAAGAAAATTGTATGAGTTATTGAGGCCAAACCTAGTCATATAAGATGGAGCTCATTGAATGAGTCTACCAAGAATCTAATAAGTTTTTTTGAGTTTCATTCAAAACAAAAATGGCGCAATGAGTTGCATTGATCTCAAGGTAGTGTTTTGGCAAAAGGTCAGAACACTGCCTTGTTATGCAATTTTCTTTATCACACTTTGCAAGAAACTAGATATTTTACTAGACCTATTGGTCGAGCATGGCCTAGCTCAATTCCCTCATGTTTCTTCTTTTTTCTTTTTGGTACCTAAGAAGCTTTGAGTTTTTGAGAATTTTATTATGTAAAGGTTAGAATTCTTGAAGGAGTTCTACAGGTTCTTTGATTGCAGGGGTTGGTGATGCAGGCAGTCCCCTTATGCTATTTTAAAGTAGTATTAGTTTATTGTTTCTTTTCACTATCTTGATGTCATCTTGACCTTCTTTGTTACTTGAAATTTGAACTAAAATGTCTTATACTTTGTTCAAGGTAGTATTAGTTTTTATTGATTTGTTCTAATGGAGGGAACTTGTCTTTTTTCAGATCTGCATGAATAAAGATGTCTTCAGTAACTGCTTTTTGTTGCTACCCATTGCTCTAGCTGTTGCTATTGGAAGACGTAAATTTTTTTTTTTGTAGATTTTATGTAAATATTCAGAGACATCAGATTTTTTTTTTTCTGTTATTTGTTTGAATTTCTGTTTTATTACATATTTAATATGGATTAGTATGAAGCCTTTTTTGGGTTCTTAATTCGTAGGGGCAAGGGGCAGGAGGTGGGGCAGCGGGCAAGGGCAATAGGGGTAGCGGGCATGAGGGCAGCTGGGCAGGGGTAGCAAGGGGGCAGCTAGAGAAAATATTTTTTTAAACAAGATGGACCTTTTGCGGCGGTCACAAAACTGCCGCTAAAACACAAAAGTAATTGCCGCTAAATGATTCAGCGACAAGCGAATCATTGGCGAACAAGCGTCGTACGTCAGGACTTTTAGCGGCGGTCTTGGCCCGCCGCTAAAAGTCACTTTTTTTGTAGTGTACGTATGGTTCCATGGGGGGTTTTAAATGGGTGGATGATGCATGGGTGCATGGGAGAGAGATGAGACATGAGAGATGCCCATGGGGGGAGAGAGAGGGAGAGAGAGATGCATGATGAGGTGATGATGCATGCTCATGGGGGAGAGAGAAAGAGAGAGAGAGAGAGAGAGAGAGATGTATGCATGGGTGTGTTGCATGAGGGATGCTCATGGGAAGAGAGAGAGTTAATGCATGGGTGATGTGTGATGCATGGGGATGCACATGAGGGACACTAATCATGAGAGAGAGAGAGAGAGAGCAAATCTTGATATTTGCATATTGGCCCCTAAGCTATTTTCTCATCAATTTGATATTCGCAGATTCATCCCCAGATAATTACAGATATGCCATCAGATATTTTTGTATCTTTCGATATTTACAAATTAATCCCTGAGATATTTTTAGCATTTTGGATATTTACAGACTCATCCTTAAGCAATTATAGGTATGCCCTCAGATATTTTTGAATGTTCAGATATTTACGGATTTGCCGCCCAGACACCTTTTTCTGCTATTTTCTCTGCTGTTTTTTGCCACGTGGGCAGTTTTTTATGGTTTCTTGTTTTGTTCATAACTTATTATTCAGGATTCCGATTCGAGCAAACTCAGTTGCGTTAGAACCGGGTCGAGCTTCTCTATCCACTGGGACAGGGCTAAGTAGCTGATTTGGAGTTTAGCAGAAAGTCAATTTCTGCTCCCCTCAAGTTTGACCAGCCCATAACTTCTTCATCCGGACCCCGATCTGAGCAAACTCAGTTGCGTTAGAATCGTGTCAGAATTTCCTAATCATAGGGAATAAGTATAGTGGCCAATTTGAACTTGATAAAAAAGTCAACTTTTGTCCCCTTAGGGTTTGACTTTTCAGCTAGGGTTTGTATTTTAGCACATTTTGGTTTGATCAAAATTTGGGTGCTTACACTAAACATAATGGGAATTAGTGAACTTACCTTGATAGAAGAGTGTATTTGAAGGTGTTTTGAACTCTTTTGGAGCCTTTGACAACAACTTGATCCTTCTTCTTCCTTCCCAAGAAAATTTCTCAAGCTTGGATATAGATGAGAGTTTTTTAAGGGGATTAGAAGGGGTTTTGGAAGGATTTGAAGGCTTTAGGAGGCTTGGAAAGAGGGTTTGGGATCTCCCTTGGAAGGAGAAGAGTGTAGAAGGTATATAACTAAAGCTCCCCCATGAATAGTGCAGGAAATTTGTATTTACATTGAGTTTTTAATTGAATCAATCTTTCACACTAATTACACTTAATTTCTTTGTAGACAATATCGGCTACACTGTACGTATTCATTTAACGATATCTAACACTGGAAGATCAACTGTCTCTTCGGTCAATCGACCTCCCAGATTCGCGCTAACCGAGTAGTTGGTTGAACTAACCCATCTTGAACTGATATGGTTCATTGGTCAAGCGTTAATTTACTTGTGACCGATATCAAATACCATTCATAAGTGAATTTTGTCCAAAAAAACGAATTCTGGATTTTTAGGTGGTTTGTTTGATTTTGAATAGTGTTTGTATCGCCATGAACAGTGACCAACGATTTCATTTGATTTTTTTAATTATTTTATTTAAGTTTCTAAAGATTTTTATAGATTTAATATTATTTTAATTAAGATATTTTTGTTGCTTGCACTATTCATGTCTGTCCTTTCTCTATTTTGTCTTTTTGTGCTTTTTTTTAGCACTTGGCAAATGTGATTTGCACAATTGTCACTTGGCAAGGCTTTCTGCTTTTAACTACAATTTTGCCTTTTCGAGTTTTTTGACCATATTTCTTTCATCTGGACCTTGATTTACACAAACTCGGTTGCGTTAGAACCATGTCAGGATCTCTTATCTATTGGTATGGAGTATAGTGCTCAACTCATGTTGGGGCAAAGGATCACTTTCTGCTCTTAGGGTTTGGACCTATCATTTAGGCTTTTGTTCTTTGGCTTTTTGAGGAATGCAAAAATGGGGTGTTTATAGTATGGTCAAAAAGGATTCTGTCATAAATGCCTTCATTTTAGTATGAAGTTGCATTTGTTGGGAACTACAAATGATAAGGAAAATATTTTGGAACTTTATTTGTGATTAAATATGTTTTTTTTCCTTTTGTTGGACAAATATGACATCATCTGCATATTGATAACTTTTAGTTACATGTTTTTATTTATTTTTAATATTTTAGAAATTATACATGATTTTTGTAATAATCATACATGATATTTTGTATTTAATGAATTATGATAATAGAAAACATGATCTTTTTGAACTATACATGACTTTTGCTCTATAGATAAATGTTATTTATTTTATATTTATATTTATGTTTATATTTATATTTATGTTTGTGGATGACTTTATATAACAGTTCTACCAGATTCAGATGATGAAGATTTGCTATTATATTTTACTGATGCAGCAGCAATACAAAATTACATGGATTTGTTTCTTTACAAAGAGCCAAGTCATGTTTCTCTTCTTATAGGGCATGCTTATGTGCAGGAAGTATTAACGGGTCATCCTGTAAGATACTCTGATTGTTTTTGAATGGATAAACATGTATTTAGAAATTTATATTGTGCTCTTCATAAGTGTGAACTATTAAAAGACACACAGAGAGTAACTTTGAAGGAGCAGCTAGCTATCTTTCTTCTAAATATTGGTAGTAATGAAAGAAACAAAATCATGTAATAAAGGTTTCAACATTTGGGTGAAATAGTAAGCCATCACTTTAATAAGGTGTTATTGGGTTTTGCAAAGTTTGCACAAAAAATTATAGTGCCCTCGTCATTTGCTCATACTCAAATAGAAATTTGCAAGAATCCAAAACATAATCCATTGTTCAAAGTATATACTATTTGAAAATTTTGTTTGAAGAGTTAGCATTGCTTTTTCTATTGTAATTATATTTTTTATTTTGTTCTTGTCGAGCAAATCAGAATCGTACATGGTCAAAATGTTTCCCATTAGTATCCTCATGGTATTAAATTTGATTTAGAAAGATACATGCTCAGATCCAAATTTTTTTGAGTTGCTTTATACAAATTTCTCAGAATCTAGACTGTTTTTTAATATAGATTTTAACAACTTATATTTTCATCATCCAGATGAATTTTTGAGTGATTCCAGCTCCATATGAATGTTATATGTGTCTATTTTAATCATGTTAATTTTCGTAATTTTTCATTAAGCCAAGTCTCTGCTATTATTGATTGAAGAAATACAGGTCTGTAGAATATCAATTGCAAGACCTATTACTTCAAATAAGCGTAGCTAATTTTGAAGTTCGGTTTAAGTGATTCCAGTTTCTGAGACTATTTTTGAATGAATTTGACTTGAAATTGATAGAATGCATATTGAAGGTTGAGTGATTGATTGACCTTATGCTACTCTGTAGTAGAACACAGGGACAATTAACGATGATTTTGGAGCGTTAGTGGATGCACATACCTCTTGTACAAATGAATCTCTATATGATACCTATGCCATCTAAAAGAGGGGTTATCCTAGTTCATTTGAGAAAATTTTCAAAGATTTACATGGAGCCAATCTCCACAAAATAGAGGCTCAAAGTTGGTATGGTCTGCACATGCATAGTTGTAGAACCAACAAACTTAATCAAGCATATCTCTCACAGTTTTGATCTGTTTCAAATAATTGTTTTTTACAGTGTCTTTCTTGTTGTAAGCACCCAAATTTTGATCAAATCAAAAAAGAAAAAAAAAGAAGAAAAAAAAGAAAAGAAAAGAAAATAAGAAAACAAAAAAAACGTGCTAAAAGATAGCAAAACAGCTCAAAACCCTAACTGAAAAGTCAAACCCCAGCTGAAAAGTCAAACCCTAAGGGGGCAAAAGTTGACTTTTGGATCAAGTGAAAATTGGCCACCTCGCTTTATACCATTGGATAGAGAATCTCGACACGGTTCCAACGCAACTGAGTTTGCAGGAATCGGGGTCCGGATGAAGGTTCTGCGGGCGGTCAAACTTGAGCAGAGAAAAAAAGTTGACTTTCTGCTAGAATCCGGTCCAAAGGCCTACCCCTAGGTCATTGGATAGAGAATCTCGACACGGTTCCAATGCAACTGAGTTTGCAGGAATCGGGGTCCGGATGAAGGTTCTGCGGGCGGTCAAACTTAAGCAGAGCCAAAAGTTGACTTTCTGCTAAACCCCGATTCAACTGCTTAACCCTATGCCAATAGATAGAGGACTCCGACACGGTTCTAACGCAATTGAGTTTGCCCAAATCGGAGTCCGGATGAAGAAGATGTAAGCAGTTGAAGTTCTAGGGCAGCGTGCTGGAAAACTGCACACGTGGCAAAAGTCTGCACACATGGCAAGCAGCAGAGCAAAAAGGTCTCAGGGATTAAATTTGTAATTACCCAAATCAGTGAAAAATATCTCAATGGTAAAGCTGCAGATATCCAAGGGTATCAGGGACTAGATCCATAAGCATCAAAACTTGAGAAAATATCCCAGGGACCAATCTGTAAATATCCAAAAGTATCAGGGACTAAATCTGTAAAAATCCAAAGTTCCAGGGACCAATCCACAAATACCAAGATTTGCTCATGATTGATGTCCCCTATGGGCATGCATGGGCATCACCCATGCATGCACCCCTCTCTCTCTCTCTCTCCCCCCATGATCATACATCATCACCCATGCATGAATCCCCTCTCTCTCATGATTGATGGGCATGCATGTGCATCATACATGCATGCCATCCATCCATAACCTTCTATCTCTCTCTCTCCCCCATAATTATGTCCCCTATGCATGCATGCACATCACATGCATGCATACCCATACCCCCCACTATAAAAAGACCAACCCCCCATACGTATGGGGGGTTGAGCACACTTTTGGTTGAGCACATTTTTGGTGGAGCAAGCTTGCTCTCCCACCATCTTCTTCTCCAAGATCCTTCTTCTCCATCTCTCCCAAGCACATCACCTTGCTCCACCTACCATTCTTCACTTCTTCCTCTTCATTTCCATCCAAGCAAGGAAGGGAAGAACACTTGCTGCCGGCGCGAGAAGGAGGTGCTCCAGCAACTCTTGGAGCTTCAAGTGGGTTCAACACTCATCACAAAGGGTTTTAAATCCTAAGGTAATGTTCCCCACAACTTGTCGTTCAACATAAATGAAAATAGGCCCATTTCAAGCATGTTAAAGTGTTGTCTTCTTCTCTAGCATGTTTCCTGTCTTTTTCCAAGCATGTTGATGTCTTCTCCCTCCACTTGTGCTCATCATTTTTGGCATGAGAAAGTCCCTTGGTAAAGGGAGCATATCTCCGGTTTCTAGGAGGAGAATGTTCCACTTTAAGCATGTTCTAATGGCTTCTTAACATAATGTTTGCTGTCATTGGTTGTCTTATTCAAAGGTGGGAGTATGTTCCCCCATGGCTGCCTAATCTTTTGTACCCCGTGAGTAACCCCCCTTTTTCCCTTCTTTAAATGTCTTTGTTAGAATAATGAGATAGCATATATTGATAGGGTGCTATAAATAGCATGGGATGCCTGTGTGTTTAGGTTTTAATTTTCACTTGCATGCTAGTTTCTTTGTTTGCTAGAAATATGTCTAGGTAGTTGTATATTTCATTATCCAGCATGAATTTACATGCATGAAAATCAGCTTTGATGTGCTAAGTGCCCCTCTTGTTCATATTAGCTCAATCTTAGATTTAAAGTGTGCTTTTGGCTTGTTACCATCTCATACATGGGAAGCCCTGTTTCTTTTGAGAACATGGACTAAAGTAGGGATTCGTAGATCCCTACTCATTTTTCTGTCTTGCTTGGGAAGGGGGAGATACACCCTTGGTCCCCTTGCTTCCCCTTTGATTCTCAAAACACCTTCAAGAGAGCCAAAGGGCCTCACCTGAACCACTGTGGGCTCACACAGGAGCCCACACAACCCCTGGAACACCCCAAGAGGCCTAAGAATCCAACCCCTAGCCAAAAATATGAAAAATTGGCTCTTGTAGGTTGATCCAGCAACTCAGGCCGGATCAACACAGATCTGTGTGTAACCGGCAACATATGCCGGACACACAGGATACCATTTGTATCCGGCAAAAGATGCCGGATACACAGAGACCTGTGTGTAGCCGGCTACACTGCCAGAATTCATTTTTTGCCATTTTTGCTGATCTTGTGTGATTTTTTGGCTTGTTTGATCAACTCCGGGCTAACCAGGAGGGTTTCCGGGTCACCCGGAGACCCAAGATGGGCCATGGACCGACCCGGTCCAAATTGATTTCCGGTGGGCCTTCCAATGGGGCCCACCAAGCCCGACCAATTTATTTTGCTTAATTAAGATAAATAAAATATTTGGGTGGGCCAGACCACTTGAGGCCCACCCAAGCCCTAATTGGGCCATGCATGCTTAAAGTAGGACGTGGTTTGGCCGAGACCACGGGCAGGGCCTATCGGGCCCACTAAGCCCATGAACCCAACCAAGGTTAGGGTGTCAAAACCCTAACTCAAGAAGTCTTGGGCTTTCAAGCCCAAGCCCAGGTAAAGGGCCCCAAGCCCAATGCTTGGCCCATTTTTGCAAAGGCTAATCAAGATAATCTGAAATCACTTGGCAAACAACTGTGGGCCCACAAAGCAATCCCGGCCCACTTTTGGCATGAAATCACTTTAAATTCAACTTAAACTTTAAAGTAAAATCAATTCACTTGAACCAAAGCCCAAAGGGCCTCTCAGGCTAGATTGAGGCCCACCAAGGGACACGTGGGCTCAACCAAGCCCACCAAGGGATCCGTGGGCCTTCCAACGGGGCCCACCCAATCAGACTCACTTCATTCAATAATAATAAAATAAAATCAAGTAAAGGGACCCACACCACTTTGGCGGTCCCGCCAGACTTAACCAAAATTGCATGCTGGAACAGGAATCGGGTGAGTGAGAGAACAACTGAGTTGACTCAAACCAGGGAAACCTATGGGACCCGTCACTTGACGGGGTGGACTGGGGTGTCTACGGACTTCCCCAGACCGCAACCGAGCCCCTACTTAGAATCTCAAAAGCCGCGGACCAAAAGCCTTAGTAGAAGAACTTAGGCACCCAGGTGTCTGCCTGCACCCCATCAGGCAGTGGCGACTCCAAACAAATCCCGAGGCACGCATCGTTTTGCGTGCGCCTCGTCGTGCGACCGAAATCGGGTGCGCACACTTGTTAAATCAACTTTTAAATGACACTAGTTTCATTGAATTTGGACTTATTTTGATGAAGTTATGTTTGATTGAACTTGTGCTGCTTATTTACAATTTTCAAATTCAGATTTTTTGGTTATTATTTATGATTTTTCTTCATTGATAATCTGTAACACTATGGATCAATGTTGTTCATTAAAGATATAACACGTTTCACGGAGGGTTATGTATGGACCCAAATTTGCTCATACCAATTCATGATCATAAACATGAGTCACATATATCAGAGTGCGGAAAAATAAAATTCTATTAAAGCATGGGAACTAAACCAATCCATGAAAATGCATGTCACTAACCAAATTTAATACCAATATAAATCCCAATCAAAATACACGTTGGCCAATAGTTCTATCAAGTCAACAACAAAACCTACAATGTCTAAAGAAGGTAATAATCCTCCTCCCTATATAAAACCTCCGGCTCTACCTCGGCAATCGCATCCTCTCCAAGAGTGTTTGAAAACAAAACAAATGGAGTGATATAAAAATATCTCAGCAAGTAACACATGCATGTTAAAACATTTTATCAAATTTATAAAACATGCCACAATAAAGAATTACAATAAAATCAATATCAACTCATATAGAATCTTAAATAAACCAAAATGTTCCCAATAACATCGATAATTAAGTAATAAACCAGGATAATCATAAATCAAGTATCATCATGGACCAATGTTATGTAGTTCACTTTAGTTGGATAATTCACATTTCGGAGCCAAATCCACACCTCCATGTATACACTCCGTCCTACTCAGGGTTTCGGAATTATAAAATGACGACCTACTTAAGGTCTCGTCATCCAATGCCAGCCTACTCCGGGTTTCGGCATTGACAACACCGACTTACTTAGGGTTTCGGTGCTACTCTACACCGGTTGTGGCAACACTCATGGTCATGCAATTACATCAATAAAGTTAATACATTACATTACTAAGCTTAAGTAATGGATCCAAGACAAACTAGACCAAAATAGCTTGAAACAAAATTAGCATGTAATCAAATGTGCTCAATCATGAAATCATACGTCAATCATGACCAAATCCACTCCATCATGGAGGATCTCAAGTACATGCCCTTCAAGGCGAATAAAAATATCCAAACTAGATTTTATATCAAATCATTCATGAGACAAAACCAATAATCCAAATCTGTAGAATTAATTCACAATAAACCAAATCCAATGCAAGTTTCAAATCAAGTCCCTTGTAAAACCAAAGTAATTCAAAATAAAGTTCAAAATAAAGATTTCTCAAATCCGACCGGAATTGTGACCTCATAGATTTATTTATCTAAACATGTTCAGATATGTGAATTACATAAGTAGAAATCCCTAGAATCTTTACAAGTTAAATTGAAAACATAATACTCATTTGAAATCCCAAAATGAACTAAGTTGGAGGAATAGGTGGACAAATATTTAGTATAAACTCTGTCATACAATTGGCCTTTAGAAACACCTTAGAAATGACCTCAGAAAGATGTTACAAGTGATGGAATCGAAATAAACTCATTCTATAATAATTTGGAACCAAAAGTCTCTCAAGAACCTAGTTTAGTAGAATATGCATAAACTCTTCGTTATATTGAATTTTAATATAACTAGCAAAAAGCCCGTGCATCGCATGAGCTGTTAAAGAAAGTGAGACGTGAAATAGGCATCTTAAAAAGCAAGGTTTATAATGTTAACCGTTTCTCTTTTAAGAGTTAAGTCTCTTCATTTTAAGAGTTTCTCTTTTAAGAGTTAAGTCTCTTCATTTTAGGAGTTAAATCTCTTCATTTAGGAGTTAAGTCTCTTCATTTCAGCAACGGAAAGTGGTCCACAATTCATGGAGCAGTTAGAATGTGCCCATCTTGATCTGAAGCATTGAACACATAGCCACTGAAAAGCTTGATGGAAGCTTGGCTATAAATGATCTGTTTGGTCCCCAAACTCAACACGCTCAATACCATTCAGTTTTACACCATCTAAAGAGAGTGATTAGAGTTTGGAAGTGCCAAATATTGAGAGAACGAAGCAGCAACGTGAAGAACATCAATGGCTGGAGGTACAGATTCCTTGGCATTAAGCCTTTATAATTCAGTTTAAGTTTATTCATATTTGGTTCTAAGTGTTTATTCCGCATAATTAGAATCGTTGGATTTCTTACATTTGGTATCGGAGCAGGTTTTATTCTCTACCTTGATGTTTTTTTTTTTTTGCTCTGTTTGTCTCTATTTTTTGGGCGAGATTGGCAATGTGGATTTGCAAAATCTGGAGGTTGAAGACGACCATCTTGATAACGTGTCGTTTTCACCTTTAGATGGCATGGAGAATAGCAATAAGACTCCTGTCATTTTTACCTTGACTTTATGACTGTTGCTAAGATTCTCTTCTCAACCCCTCCAAAGAGGAAGAAATTTGGGTGGGCCCAGGCTCTTTTGGACCAGAATTTGTGTGCTTATAAAATGTCTAAATAATTAATTTAGTTTGCATAGGCCCACATATAAGATTTGCTCAAACTTTTATGCATATGATTTTTATTTAATTATATGCAATTTGTTAATTGTTGTGCAAATTTATCTCTATGCTCGTACTTAGTTTGCATGAATTGATTATTTCTACTCTATATTAATACATGCAATGTTTTGGGTGAACTAAATGTTATGCATAATATTATAGTTTTCATTATGCAATATTTATGCTTATATTATGAGAATATTTTTGTACATAATAAATAACATATTTGTATTAGTTAAAATTATGTAATTCGTGATTTTCTCATATTAAGCTAGTCTTTATGCGTTTTAATGTCTAGTGATCCATATAATTTTAATCAATTAGAGATTAGCCACAGCATCTTTAATTAAAGAAAATTATATATTATGATCACATAAAGAATATTAGACATTGATTGTAATTAATTATACTGAATATAATAAATTTTATCCCACAGGAATTCTTTATTATATTTATATTATTAATTAGGATAAAATATCAAGTTATTCATAACTTACCCACAGGAATTATGAATTAAATAATTTGATAGTTTTATCATAAAGTTCAATCTAAGATAGAATATGTATATCAAATTCTATCATAAAGAATAATTGAATCTACTTGAATTAAAAATTTAGCCCACAGGCATTTTTTATGTCATTAGATTCAATTTTTAAGCATGATTTACATTGGTAAAGCATGAAATTTTATGTAGAAATTTCTCTGATATTCGTTGTGATATCCCTGAACTTAAGGGAGATAACTATAAAGTCTGGAATGAGAGAGTTCTTCTTCATTTAGGGTGGATGGACATAGACTATGCTATTAGGAAAGACGAACCACCTGCACTTACTAATACCAGCATTGCAGCGGACATCACGCTTTATGAACGATGCGAGCGATCTAATCGTCTCAGCATGATGTTCATTAAGACAAGAATTTCTGTTGGTATTCGTGGTTCTGTTGATCAACATGAAAAGGTTCGAGACTTGCTGAAAGCCATTGATGATCAATTCATCACTTCAGACAAGGCACTAACAAGCACCCTAATCATGAAGCTCTCATCCCAAAAGCTCATCGGTGTGAGAGGTGTGCGCGAGCACATCATGCAAATGAGGGACATCATGGCTCAATTGAAGAAACTCGAGGTTGAAATGTCGGATTCTTTCCTGGTGCACTACATCCTGAACACCCTTCCACACCAATACGGACCCTTCAAAATCTCATACAACACACATAAAGATAAATGGTCAATTAATGAACTCCTGACCATGTGTGTTCAAGAGGAAGGAAGATTGGTGATGGAACAGGGAGAAAGTGCAATGCTGGCAACACGTGGAAAGGGCAAATCTCAAGCCAATCAGAAAGGGAAAGGTAAAATACCTCCCCAAGCTGGTATCAAGAAAGATTCCAAGTGTTTCTTTTGTAAAAAGAAGGGACACATGAAGAAGGAATGCGTCAAATTTCAGAAATGGCTTGAGGATAAAGGTAATCCAACCTCATTTGTTAGCTATGAATCTAATATGGTTAATGTCAATATTAACACATGGTGGATTGATTCTAGATCAACAATCCACATTTCGAATTCCTTGCAAGGTTTGCAAAACCTAAGGAAGCCAGTGGGAGTGAGCAAAACATCTTATCAGGAAACAAGATGGGCTCGCATGTGGAAGCTATAGGAACTTGCTATTTAATTTTAAGTGGTGGCTTTGTTTTAAAGTTAGAAAGGACCTTTTATGTTCCAAGTTTTTCTAGAAACTTGATTTCAGTTTCAAGGCTTGTACCTTTTGAATATTCCTTTAATTTTTCAGGAACATCTTTCAATTTATTTTATAAATCTGATTGTGTTGGGAATGGTACTTTGTCTGATGGTCTTTACTGCATTAATTTACAAAACAATGCCACTTATGATTCAATGCATGTTCACACTGGCACTAAAAGATGTGTTATTAATGAGGATTCCTCTAAATTATGGCACCAGAGATTAGGTCATATCGCCATAGAAAGAATTAAAAGATTAGTAAATGAAGGGGTACTTAATACTCTGGATTTTACTGATTTTGAGACTTGTGTGGACTATATAAAGGGAAAGCAGACCAACAAGTCAAAGAAAGGTGCCAAAAGGAGTTCGAACATATTAGAGATCATACATAGTGATATATGTAGTCCAGACATGGACTCACATGGTCAGAAATACTTCATCTCCTTTATAGATGAGTACTCATGATATATGTATCTCTACATGCTTTATAACAAGAATGAAGCACAAGATGCCTTTAAAATCTTTAAGGCTGAAGTAGAGAAACAATGCGGTAAGCAAATTAAGATCGTGAGATCAGATAGAGGTGGAGAATATTATGGTAGATACACGGAAGATGGACAAGCACCTGGGCCATTCGCAAAGTTTCTTCAAGAGCATGGGATTGTTGCCCAATACACCATGCCTGGTTCACCGGACCAGAATGGTGTAGCAGAAAGAAGAAACATAACATTATTGGACATGGTGCGGAGTATGCTTAGCAACTCAAATCTTCCTAAATCCTTGTGGACTAAAGCACTTAAAACGACAATGTATATATTAAACCGAGTTCCAACCAAGGCTGTTCCTAAAATGCCATTTGAATTATGGAAAGGTTGGAAACCGAGTTTGCGACATATGCGCATTTGGGGATGCCCGTCTGAAGTGAGGATTTATAATCCACAAGATAAGAAGCTGGACCCAAGGACCATTAGTGGGTATTTCATTGGATATGCTGAAAGGTCTAAAGGTTACAGATTTTATTGTCCATCTCATAGCACTAGGATTGTGGAATCAAGAAATGCAAAGTTTCTTGAAAATGACTTGATAAGTGGGAGCGATCAAACCAGGAACATAGTTTCTGAGAAGGATCATTTAGAATCTCAACCTTCCACCTCAAGTGATAGATTGGTTATTATTTACAGCACCCCTCAAGTACAAACTGGTGTTGAACAACCAATCATTGAAGTTCCACAAGCTGCTGACGACATTCCAGTAGATCAGGTAGTTCAAGAGTTGCCAATAACTTTTGAACAGCAAGTTGAACCACCTACTTCTCAGGAATATGATGGTACAACATTAAGAAGATCTATTAGAACAAAGAGATCAGCAATTCCTAATGATTATATTGTGTATCTGCAAGAATCTGACTACAATATTGGAGCCGAAAATGATCCTGAGTTCTTTTCACAAGCCATGACTTGCAATGAATCAGAATTATGGTACAATGCCATGAAGGAAGAGTTGAATTCTATGAAGAGTAACGAAGTCTGGGATCTTGTTGAGTTGCCTAATGGTGTAAAAGCCATTGGATGTAAATGGGTCTTTAAGACAAAGAAAGACTCATTGGGCAACATTGAGAGATACAAGGCAAGACTCGTTGCTAAGGGATTCACTCAGAAAGAAGGAATCGATTACACTGAGACTTTTTCTCCTGTATCTAAGAAAGATTCCTTGCGCATTATTTTGGCATTAGTAGCCCATTTTGATTTAGAGTTGCAACAAATGGATGTAAAAACGGCATTTCTCAATGGAGATCTAGAGGAGGAGGTTTACATGAAACAACCTGAAGGATTCCCCTCTAGTGATGGTGAGCAATTGGTTTGCAAGCTCAAAAATTCCATATACGGTTTAAAACAAGCATCCCGCCAATGGTACCTGAAATTCCATGATGTAATTTCTTCATTCGGGTTTGTAGAAAACATTATGGATCGATGTATATACCAGAAGGTCAGTGGGAGTAAAATATGTTTTCTTGTTTTATATGTCGATGACATTTTGCTAGCAACCAATGATAAGGGTTTGCTGCATGAGGTGAAACAATTCCTCTCTAAAAATTTCGATATGAAGGATATGGGTGAGGCATCTTATGTCATTGGCATAAAGATCCATAGAGACAGATTTCGAGGTATCTTGGGTCTGTCTCAAGAAATCTATATTAATAAAGTTTTAGAGAAATTTTGGATGAAGGATTGCTTACCAAGTGTAGCTCCCATTGTGAAGGGTGATAGGTTCAATTTGAGCCAATGCCCAAAGAACGACCTTGAAAGGAAACAAATGAAAAACATTCCATATGCTTCAACTGTTGGAAGCCTAATGTATGCTCAAGTTTGCACAAGACCTGACATTGAATTTGCTGTGGGAATGTTGGGACGATATTAGAGTAATCCAGGTTTAGACCACTGGAGAGCTGCAAAGAAAGTAATGAGGTACCTTCAAGGAACCAAAGACTACATGCTTATGTACTGACGGACAGACAATCTGGAAGTAATTGGCTACTCAGATTCTGACTTAGCTGGCTATATTGATTCAAGCAAATCAACATCAGGATACATTTTTTTGATGGCCGGTGGAGCTGTATCATGGAGGAGTGCCAAACAGACTTTGATTGCCACTTCCACTATGGAAGCCGAGTTCGTCTCTTGTTTTTAGGCTACCTCACATGGTGTATGGCTTAAGAGTTTCATTTCTGGGCTTAGAATTATGGATTCTATCTCTAGGCCATTGAGAATATTTTGCGATAATTCAGCTGCTGTTTTTATGGCTAAGAACAACAAAAGTGGAAGTCGAAGTAAACACATCGACATTAAGTACTTAGCCATAAGGGAACGTATCAAAGAAAAGAAAGTGGTCATTGAGCACATCAACACTGAGTTAATGATAGCTGATCCTTTGACTAAGGGCATGCCACCATTGAAATTCAAGGATCATGTAGTGAATATGGGACTTGGTTCTATTATGTAATTTTTCGTTGTATGGACAATGTTGTTCTAATGAAATTCTTAATTATTGTGATGTTTTTCTCATATTTATGTGCACCTTAATTTTGAGAAAAATTCATCTGTGTTGGACCAAGAATGAACATAGGGTTCATTCATTAAGAAATTGTTGAATTTTTAAGAAATAAATACATTGTAATACATGGAAGGTACTACTCGTCATTAGAGGACCGATCACCATGATTCGTGTATTCATTACTTAAATACAGATTATTGATGGGTTTAAGATGAGACATTAGATTAGAATTGTGGACCAAGTGGGAGAATGTTAACCGTTTCTCTTTTAAGAGTTAAGTCTCTTCATTTTAAGAGTTTCTCTTTTAAGAGTTAAGTCTCTTCATTTTAGGAGTTAAGTCTCTTCATTTAGGAGTTAAGTCTCTTCATTTCAGCGACGGAAAGTGGTCCACAATTCATGGAGCAGTTAGAATGTGCCCATCTAGATCTGAAGCATTGAACACATAGCCACTGAAAAGCTTGATGGAAGCTTGGCTATAAATGATCTGTTTGGTCCCCAAACTCAACACGCTCAATCCCCTTCAGTTTTACACCATCTCAAGAGAGTGATTAGAGTTTGGAAGTGCCAAATATCGAGAGAACGAAGTAGTAACGTGAAGAACATTAATGGTTGGAGGTACTGATTCCTTGGCATTAAGCCTTTACAATTCAGTTTTAAGTTTATTCATATTCGGTTCTAAGTGTTTATTCCGCATAATTTGAATCGTTGGATTTCTTACATATAAACCTCTCGTCATTTAACATGATGAAAGTTATTAGTCAAATGTTTAAACTCCATGAAATCATCTTTTCTTTCAACCTTCATGTCCAAATCTTGAATTCGTCCAGCCCATTGGGCCCCATCACTGCATGTAGATCATCAAAGCTTTTGGTAGAGAACTAAGGTGGAATTTATGAGCCCCTGTATAAATTCATTTCTACCATTTTTTATCTATTTATCCTGAAACTAAATGTGCACGGACTTAGTTGTGCTTTATTACAAATTTTGTTAAGTCATTTTACAGGTGGGTGCTTGCACGCATTGTTAAAAGGTTGAAGGGCATTCTATGCGACAAAAATTTTGTTTGTACTCACCTGAAGTTATAATGGTAACCGACCTAATTATAGAAAGGAGGGACAATGTAATTAGTAGTAATGGAGACGTAAGGTAATTTTGAATAAAACAAACCAATAGGTTCTTGTTTTTGGAAATTGCAAACAACACACCCTCCAGCATCTATTTTCCTTAAAAGAAGTGGCCCCTGGTTTGTCCCGGAGATTTGAGCTCGCACTGTTAATGTCAAATGCTGTAGTCTTTGTTAATGGTAGATTATGGTTATTGAAGCACTTTTCAACTATGAATAAACATTATAGGTCCATAGAAATTCCTCTTTAAGTAGTTCCTAAGGTATCGAGGAAATAAGAACAAATTCATATATTAGGAAAATAAATAGCAAATTTAGAATTTATAGATTTTAGAGTTTAAATGGCAGTCTTACAAAAACTTTGTATATGACATGGACGTGAAAATCAATGTATAGATAGATCCATGAGTTTCAAGTTATTTTCCTTGATTATTTTTATTTATTCAAAACATAATAAAGTGAAAAATTTTCATTTTCAACTTTATTTTCCATTATCCATCCAAAGAGATGAAAAAGTTCAATTTTCCTGAAAAGAACATTTTTTTGATGTAAAACATTTTCCAAAGGAAGACATTTTACATCAAAATAAATGAAGCCTTAATGAGCAATTGATAATCCTAAGATTAGAGTTTGATGATGGCTTAGGGGTTAAGGCCACATACATCAAACCATCCTCGGACCCCGCACTCTAACGGCAACCTTGTGCATTAGATTAGCCCTTTTATTTATTAACTCGATTTTATTTGTTAAAGACTATTAGTTTTTTTTTCATATGCAAGAATATTAATAAAGGGAAGAGGGAGGAATATTCCCCCTAGATTCTGGCCTCCCTTTTTTTTTCCAACTATTACCCTCCCCAACTAAAACAATTTGAAATTATAACCACCCCACTACTCTTTCCTAATTTAAAACCCAACTTTTAAGGGTGAGGATGTGCAGTATGCACGTGCCACAACCAAAATTGCTAAAATCTTTAATTCTTATTACCTGATAAAATTTCATACAACCTATGATGAAAAAAAAAAGAAAAAAAAACAACATAATCACAAACAACACTACCAAAAAAGGTCAATTAGCTCCAATTTTGAGTGTTCAATTCTTTAGGTTTTTAAATTCTAAAGTCACTTCACATTTGATCTCTTCTTAAAAGCGACTTCCATTCCATAATAATTTTGGTAAATGTAGGGAAACAAAATTAACTGCATCTATTGAGATAAAATAAAAAGCAAAATTACTGCATCATATACAATGTTTACATGGAAGATTGGATCTCATATATTATATAGAATAGGTTAACAAATCTAGAAAACAATTAAGCAACCGCAAACTTCTGAAATAATTATTAATCAGGCATTACAGGAGAAACATACCATTAAGCTACTGCCAGAGATACCAACGCTACGGATAGAATCATTTCAAGAATAGCTTCCAGTCGAATAAATGCTCCCATCTTAGATTTTCATCGTTTCAAAATGATGACTTCGGGTAACAATCAACAAAATTTTAGTTTTATCACGATATCCAATCCACTAGTTCAATCAACACTGCATTTGATAATCTTCTTCTAGGCTGCGACTGAGGATTATAAACAATGATGATAAAAAACCCTTAAGTTTTTCTATACAACATAATACACCTATCTGATCAAAGCTGTAAGATTCCTCCTGTAACACAGATGCTTGCCTTCCAGCCTTGGTGTTCAAATTGAACAATTCAATAGAAACTATCTCAAACTGGTTTGATGCACAATCAAGGGTCGGTGGTTCTTCTTCTTCCAGCAAAGTGTCGGCGCATAATCAAGGGTAGGTGGTTCTTCTTCTTTGAGGAAAGAGTCAGCACAGAGAGCTTGCTGGAGAAGACACTACTCTCCATTTTCTCCCTCTCCATGTGTTGGCAACCCAAAAATTATGTTAGGCATGGTCATCCCGAACCATGCACAAATCGTCCGAGCCTAGCACCTAAGACCAAAAGCCCTTTGAGCCTGTCACCTCATCCGCCACCCTTGATTTGCTTAATATAATAGATTCCTATGCAAGCAATTCCATAGTTGAAAACATGTCAACTTAAAAAATCAAGATTTTCTATCATGGGCGCTTGACATGGCGCTCGAGCATCCTCGTAGGCATCCATAGAAAACAGACTCAAGAAGTTAATGCTCAGCATAGTGCTTGAGCGTCATTGCAAGCACTCAGCTTAACTGGATTTTACAACTTTGGGGTTCTGAGATTTGCACTCGGCCAAAACACTGATTCGGGATAGATTTCCATATTTTCTAAATTTTCAAAAATTGAACCACCAAAACCTAATTTAATCACTCTAAAATCATACAAACATCTTCTAAAATATTAATAGAAACTTTTTAATTAAACCAACAACAATTTAACATAATTTATAGGCCAGACATAGTTTCTCTTCAAATAACTCAAAACTACCAAAATCTGAGTTTCAAGCATCCAATCTCAAATCGCATGCATCAAATCCATAAACTCTAGCACGATTTGGTTTAGAAGGGTGCTACTTACCTCTAGGGAGCTTAGATCAGCTTCTGGAAATCACAAATTCATAGATCTCCCTCTTCCGCACTCAATTCTCTTCTTTGTCTACTGAAATTCCGAAAATTATACAATTAATTCCAAATCTAATTAGATCTGATTGATGACTCATTAATTCTCAGTAATAATCCTAAATCATAAATTAAATCACCTCTTACTTGATTCTTCCTTGAATCTGGACGAATTCCTAGGTTATCTCCACTGAATTTCAAGATTTCCAATCAAAAACAGCAACACTCGATTACTTCAATCTCTTCTTAGATCTTCTCTCCTCCAGGTCCTTTTGGATCTGAATTCTCCTTGATCTTCTTCTTCTGTTCTTGCAGAGAGTTCTCAACTAACCAAACATTCTAACTAACTCCCCCTTTTATACTCACTGATTTGCCGCCCATTTTTCTTTTTAAACACCACTGATTTGCTGCCTTGTCACTCCACCAACCTTCTCTACATATTCAAGGCCAAATCAGTAATTAAAGCACTTGATTAAATATTAATTATTAGCATCATTGAATTATAATAATTATTTACCTCATTTAAGCAAATTCTCCATTAAATTTTTGGAAATTCCGTAAATACCCTCATACTCCTTTTTCCTGAAATTTCCATCAATAATAACAATTAATATTACTAAAATAAAATTTCAAATTTATTAATTAAAAAAATTTGAGATTTTACTTGATCACATCAGAAGGTTTAAAATGTGATCTATCAATGAGTAGCATCCTAATTCATAGGGTGATCCTCATTGAGAATTATACATTATTGTTTTATTGTTTTGGCCACTATTTTTCATGATTTATAAATGCAACCAAGATTAAAATGATGAAAAGCTTGGTAACCGCCTATGGATGGATGAGTAGGGGTGCCTAACACTTTCCATTACTCATAACCTAGCCCTCTTATCTTGAAATCTAGTGTAGACCTTAAAGTGAGTATACTTTGGCTCATTTTTACATCATTTGTCCACTTTGGTGACTATTTACACCAAGACCCTTTGGATGGTGGTGACCCCGTTTAAGGCGCATGGTGATCCAACGATCGCCGTGGTTTTACAGCATCATTTCCATGATGGTGAGTTGGTTTTCAAATATAATCATGTTAATTGAATGACTCAATTATCAACATAGCAGTAATGTGGAATTTTAGTTGAAGTGGTAATTTTTATCAATCTAAAGTTAACTAAAAAAGGATTCTAACCCTTAAAGGACCTGACCTGAATCTATGTATATTTTGCAATGGCTATATCATTCCTCCATGTGGAAAGAACAAAGATCTCTCACTGGAAACTAACATCAAAGAGGTAGAGGATAATATGATAAGAATGATGTGTGGCACGTATAGTACTAAGCATTTGCATTTGAGAAACAAGAAATGAGTAGTTGTTTGGGTGTCTGGAGGCTTAAGAATTATGAAAATTTTAATTAAATCTCCTCATATTTATGCATGATTGAATTATTTAGTTGCCCTCACATTTGAAAAAAACAAAGAACCCCTCCATTTTTAGAAAACTTGCCAAAACAATGTTAAGTTAATGAATAAAATGACCTAAAAGCTTACTCTAAACCTTGAAATTAAGGATTTAAACCTTAATAGATTATTTAGTTATTTTCCCCATTAACTTAATGTTATCTAGCCAAAATTTTATTGCAGAAGAGATAAGTGTGCATTTTTCCGAAGTCGGAGAAGGTCTTTTTTTTGTTCTTTCAAATATAAAGGGCTGATTACTTTTGCCAGGGGATATAAGTGGAAAATTTTTCTAAAAAATTATTATAGTACGTCCTTTGAAAAGTCAAAAATAAAAAGAATCTTTCTCTTAAAAAAACTATAAAGTATAAGACGGCAGGTGTAAGGTTGTTTTGGGAATAAAAAATTTAATGTATTTTGCATCTGAAAGGACTCCAGAAAGTCTAGAATAGACCCTTAAGGTGTATTTTTATGGGATGTCGAGGGGTATTTATGGAAGTCAGCTGTGACAATCATTCATGGAACCGAAATAAATTCGTGCTTGGAATCCGCTCGTATATATAAAGCCAGCTGAAAAGCAAGAGAGAGGAAAAATAGGGAGAGCGAAGAGTGTAAGCAGTATCGACTATCGAAAGGGGGAAAGTTGCAGAGAAAGAAGAAGGGAAAGGGTTTTGGAAAATCTAAAACAGATTCAGAATCCATCCTTTTTATTTTCCAAATCTTCGACTCATGGAAAGAGGTATCTCTTCCGCATTTTGCTGTGGAATCTCATTGCATAGCTCTAGATTGATGGAAGGACTCTGTTACTTGATTCTGGTTAAGAGTAACATTCCAGCCTTTAAAACTGAAAATTTTGGAGAAAGTTTCGATTTACTGTCGATTTCGTAATGCTTCAGTATTAGAGACCTTTAGTTCCTTTCTGACAGCATAGAATAATTACAAAGCATATGTTTCAGTTTGTTTTTGTGCGTTTAGATGTGATTTTAGTAGCTTTGGATTTTTTCTTGTTCTGTTTCATTTTCCCGATTCTGTTGGGAGTTTTGTAACCTTTCTGGTTATACGCTTTTTATATTCTCTAGTTGTGATTCTATTTTTTTTTTCTTTGGCTACTGAAGGATGCCTGTGATACTTTTTTCTAGTCTGTTAGTTAGTTGTCATCAATTAGTGTCAAGTAGATAAGAGTTATGTGAAAACAGATACCTTGTTATTGGTTTTATTAGTTAAGAAGCAGGAGCAGAAATTCGAACCCACTGCAATGTGATGAAGACTAATTAATGTCTGAAGTTAAAACAGTGACTGGTTTGCGGGTGCTAAATCTGTTCTTTAATGAAGGTTCAAATGCTTGGATTTGGTGCTGTCATGTTCTGGTGCCATGAATTGCTTTAACCTTTATGGGTCTTTCGGATATTGTCATTTGAAATTCCGTTTCAGTCTTATGCTGGTGCTTTAGCTCGAGTGGGTATTTAATTGTTAGTAGCAATTTTGTTGTCTCACACTGAAATATATCTTTTACATTCGCAGCATTTGGTACTGATCTTAGGTTCATAAAGACATTTAAGAGAGATGCATTATCTCTCAGAGGGGCACTGTAGTTAATAATCCAAGTGCTGGCTTGCATGGCTAGCTCTTGGATGGAGTCTGATTATATTTCCTTATCATATTATGGAGTGGATGCTGCGCGGTTTAGACTTTTGTCGGGTGATAGATTACATTAAATTGACTTAACTGAGTCTTGAGGGCAGAATAACTTTTATGGAAGTTGGGTTTCTCATTTCTGGATAGATTGTGAAAATTCAGGAAAGAAGAATGAGCAAAAATATGAGATACATCTGATGCAGAAAGTGCTGTGTATGTGACCTATTCACTATCAAGGCCTTTATTCTCACCTGCATAGCTTGTTGTCATAGCTAAAGCCTAAGCCCAATTTTATGAGACCTTTTTAAGGATGAATTATAAAATACTCAATTAAATGAAAACTAGCTTAAGAAAAATGAGTAAAATACTGTAGTACAAAGGCTATTAGGGCCACTATTTACACTGGGATAATGGCTAGTGTAAAGTAAACGGAGAAACAAGAAATTATAGAAGCGTTCAAAAGGTGGATGCACCTAAGTTCTACCAACATTAATGTGGTACAGCTATGTGTGACTGTTGATCCCTTCTATGGAAAGGCTATCCTTTTTGTTTTCCTTGAGATATTAGTGATTGTTAATGATTTGCCCATCAAAGCCACTAAAGATTGAGCTAGACCACCTCTTTGTTCATTGTGACTTTGCTAAGGGGATATGGTGTTTCTTCCTCAGCAGATTGCCAAGATTTGGGCTATGCTTGAGAAGGTGTTTGATTTTCTTTGTCAGTGGAAATTTCTGGGCCTACAGGGGGGAATATTTTGTACGGATTAGTATTTCATGCAGTATTGTGGTTCATATAGAAGGAAAGAAACAATAGAATTTTTGATGAGAAAAGATCCTTCATATTTGCAGTTGTTGAACCCATCAGGTTGTCGGTTGCATCGTGGGTTATGACATATCCGGAGTTTCTTAGTATTTTTAAGACTGATGTTGGGAGTAGTTGGGGTACAATTTGCTTCTCAACGCCAGTGGTAGCATTATCTTCTTGTGCCTGGATGCCACTGTCGGAAGAAACCGTCAAATTAAACTTTGATGGATGTTCGTTGCAAAATCCTAGTCAGGCTGGTGTTGGAGGAGTTTTCAGGAATCACTGGTGTGAATTCATTTTTGCTTTTCGTGGGGCTATAGGAGAGGCTGACTCCATTCGGGCCGAGCTTCTTGTACTTATTACAGTGTTAAGCCATATTCACACATTGGGGCTTTGGGAGATTGCGATTGAGGGGGATGCTGCCAACATTTCTGAGGTGGATGAGTAGAGAGGACTTAGGACCATGGAGATACTTGAAGTTTGATTCGACTAGCAAAGCCCTTGGTGCAGGGTTTGAACATCTCTTCCAAACACATACCTAGGGCTGCTAATGATGTTGCAGACAGTTTATTTAAGGCTGGAGCTATTAGCCCCTCTCTAGCTTTTGGTGATATTTCTTCTTGCTTAGAGATTTAGTTTTTTGTCGTCTTTGTGGTGCCTCCATGTTCTTGGCACCCCTTTTCTTCTCATCTAGCTGCCCTTTTTCGTTCCTCTCTGCATTGTTCCCTCATTTCATTCAATATAATTTTATCACTTATCAAAAAATAAAAAAAATGTTCTGAACCATTGATCCATGATTTAGATTCATGATAACCCCTCCACCTAGACCAAACTTCTCTCTAACCTACGATCTGTCAGAAGAACCTTTTCAGTCACATTTTTGGTTCCAATTGAGATAGAGAAAATATGAATGGTCTTGCTGTTGTAAGTGCTTGCTGACCTACAGTTTGAGAGTGAGTTTTCATCCAAATTTAACTTGATCCTAATAATGGGAGAAGTCTTCCATGTAGAAAAACCTCTTGTAGTCCTTGGTGGTAGTAGCTAACTAGGTCTAAGCGTGTATACTGGTGGAATTGGGAATAAACCTTTAACAATAGGGAGCAAACTTTTAATAGTTGATATTGCCAGCTATGGTTGGTGACATGTTGCCGACTTCCACAGTTTGTGGTAAAAATGAGGAAATTATTCTCAAATGCTTGAATCAAGGGTATAAATTTTTAATACCTAAAGAAGAGAGAATGACAGATACAACTGCCACATTTAGAGTATGATGATGAAGATAAAGATCACCTAATGGGAAGTTTTCATGCATACCATCAAGTGTGAATGGTCAACATAAATATTGCATGATTTCATAACAAAATGCAAACATACTTAAAGAGTTGTAAAATGTTAAAGTTTTGAAATACTAAGTGTAAACATCATAATTCATGTTGCAATCATGCAATGCATATTGAATCCATAAGGAATGCTGTATTACGGGGCAGGGCATGGCCAAAATAATTGTTATCATCTCTAGGTTGTACTTGTCAATAATACATATTACATCCTATTTATGTGGTTGAAATACTCTCCTAACTCATAATTTTGTGATACCATTTCATTATCTGCCTACGATAGTCATATTATAACCTCTCTTTATGGTTTAAGCAAGGTTTGCAATTTCGGTGTCGGTGGGCGTGTCACCCATTAGCCGAAACGGCGGAAAAATAAAAAAAACAAAAAATGGGCAAAAATTGGTTTTTTCTGATTTTAGGGAAATTTCGGCGGCACGCTGCTCCGTTTCGTCGGCACGCCGGTCCGATTCGCCAATAAAAGCCCGTTTCGTTCCGTTTCGCTTGGCACGCTGCCCTGTCAAGTCACCAACGATGCGCCCAGAGCGATTTCCCCTGGCGAAACGCATCACTAGGGGTCCAAAAACCGAAATTTCGGCGTGCCGCCGAAATTGTAAACCTTAGGTTTAAGTACTAGCATTTGAAAAATATAGCAAAAGAGAGCATAGTAAAATTATGAAAACAAAAGTGGAGTATCTATAATGCCTCATTTAATTTGGTTATGCATTTATAACGTATTACCAAAATGGTTTTTAAAATCTTTATATATTATATTTTGATTATATATGTTTGTTTGTTTTGTATTTTTAGTCTTTCATATTTCTTATACTAATAATAAACATATAAGAATCATTCCCAACTAGCTATTCACTAGAAACACATCCACAATGTTTCTAGGAATTTTGTTTTAATAGTTTTATAAATTGTTCATTCATTTATGGATATTTCTATATTGGTAACTAATTACATAGTTGTTTGATAGCCAAATTTTTTGGAGAGATAAGTGGCCAAATTGAATTATTTTCACATGCATACAATTATATCCTATTATTTTAATGTTTTTCATAATAAAAATTTTGATTTTCATTATAAAAATTTCAATTTTAAAATAAGTGTTTTTCTCTACAGAAGGAAAGGTGATGGTCCCATTCAATTCATTGAGTGTTATTATATTATATATATTAATTTGAAACACTTTGGTTAAGTGTCCAGTGAAATAAAAAAAAAGTATTTTGTACTTGATTGCTTCCTCCTAAAGCCTCAACCTTCAGTCATCTCCATTAAAGTAGGATACCTTTGTGTTGATACATAAATCTAAGGCCCCGATTGGTTCAATGAATTGGAATTGGAATTAAGAATTATAATTCCAATTCTAATTCATCAAAAATTGGAATTAGGTAGAATTGAAATTATTGTGATTGGATGGCAAGAGAGTTGAAATTTGGAATTACAATTCCATGAAGAATTGATTTAAATTCCAATTCCATTGATTGGATGAACTTATGAAGAATTGATTTATGTCATTCCCATGTTAAATTGAGCCTTCAACGAAAAACGTACAGAATTAATTGGGCTTAATACTTTTAGAACTAAAACCAAACCAAAAATATTAAAACCCAACCCAAAGTTGATTTGGGTTGGGTGGTTTCGGGTTCAGCCGACCCAAGTTGCATCCCTAAGATTCTCTTACAGCGCTAGCAACTTGGGTCTGGATCCGAATCTATGTAGACCCCCTGTTTCCCCTCAACTTTCTAGGCTTATAGCCCCGATTTTACTTTCAACATGTAATTCACAACTTTTCAGGTTTATAAATACTTGAAAACTACTCTTTCTGGTCTTGTTGACATTTCTTCTGAATAATTATAATTACAAAAAAGAATCATGAAGAAAAGATTATTGATAGAAAGAGAGGAAAAAGAAGAAAGAAAAAAAGAGTTAAGAATGATACTATAATAGTATAACTGGGCCAACTGATAATTACAATTATCATAAATTGATGAACTTTGGTAACAAGAAAAGCTGAGAATAACCAATGTTGCTAGTGTGGCAGCCTAGGAGTCTAAAATTGAAGACTGAAGCATGCTTTAAGCTATGGCAGATGCAATTGTTTCTACCTCTGTAGGCCGCCCCATCGTCTTCTCAATACAGAGCAAGCCCTCCTTGTTCTTGGAGTAAGTCAAGCGGATCTCCCATCGGAGAGACCTCGCCAGCATCTCTACTGCACCAATGATCTCATCATGGTCGCGCACAACCAGCTTTCCTCCTGGCATAAGGATCCGATCAAGCTTTGCCGTCATGGCTACCAAATTGCACCTGCAGGCCAGTAAAAATACCAAACGGAAGAAGAGAGACAGAGAGCAGGGAAGAGAGGAAACGGAAGAGAGAGAGAGGAAACAGAAGATAGAGAGAAATAGAAGAAGGGGAGAGAGAAAACGGAAGAGATAGAGAGAAAAGAGGGGAGAGGAAATGGAAGAGAGAGTGATAGACGAAGGGGAAAGAGAAACAGAAGAGAGAGAAAGAGCAGGGGAAAGAGGAAACGGAAGAGAGAGAGAGATAGAAGGGGAGAGAGGAAACATAATAGAGAGATAGGAGAGAAGAAGGGAGAAGATAAAGTACCGCTCTCTACAACACTTGCCAACCTGCGAAGAAGAGGAGAATGAGATAGGTTTGTATCGAGCTTCTAATTCTCTATTACAATCCCCGATTCTTCGATTTGGCAGGGAATTAGGAAATTTTAAAATAGCCTATAAGCTAATTCTATGGAATTGGGTTCCAATTCAAATTCCAAATTCCAAATATTTAACCAATCAAAAGAATTGGAATTGAGAACCCAATTCCAATTCTTACCCCAATTTCACCCCCCAATTCTACGAACCAATTGGGCCCTAACTGAAATTAAAAAAAAAAGGATTCTCTAGAAAGAAGAAAAGGAGAATAGTTTGAAATGCAACTTGGAAATGGCTACATTTTGGAGTGACAGTTGGCTTATGCATGTTTCTCAATTATGTTGCTAAAATATCGGAGAAATTTTGGTAATATGGTGGAAAATTAATAAATAAAAATTTCATACGTATTTTTTCTTCACCAGTGAACTAAATGAAACATTTTGTGTCATGCCATTGACATTTCAAAAATATGTTAGGGGGACTTCTAGTGGGGGATATATTCCTTTCTATTGCTTGTACCCCTTCCATCACCTTTCTCAATCCACAAGTGTTACCATTTGGCTGGCTTTGTAATTCCCTCATGAGTATCTCGTGGAACCTTGAATTCTTTAGAAACTTACGAGGCATAAGATGAGTGTTGTAAAGATGATGATATTGGAATGGATGTGTGGGAAGACTAGGAAAGTTAAGGAATGAAATTATTAGGAAGTGTCTAGTGTTATCTAAACAGGGGATAGGATAAAGGAAAGTGGGTTATAATGGTTCCAGCATCAAAGGTAAAGGCCCAGGGAGGCAGCTATGAGATGGAGTGTGGATTATTCATTGAACGATCTAAGATGGGCAAGAGGAAGTACAAAATGAAATGGGATAGAGCTGCCCAAAAAGAATTTGGATAATCATTTTCCTACTGAAAGTATGGTTTTTGAAAAATTGTGATGAAGGAATACAATTCATGTTTCCGACCTCATCTAGTTGGGCTTATTATCTATCCCTGGTCGGACAATATAACATTTTTCTATATTTCATTAGCTTTTGCAGCAGGACCAGGAGAAGAAGAAAACCTATGTTGCAGAGAAAGAGGGAGGAAATTAATTGCTACTTGACACAGCTGAGAGAGAGAATTAAAAAGCAGGCTGTTGAATTTAAAGACACTTAGATAACAGTGAAGTCTGTGTCATAAAACTGGAATTCCTATGGCTCAGAGCTCTTTTCTTGTCTTTAATGTTGTCCTTTTTCCCTCAGATTGTGTTTTGTCAGCTGGGTAAACCTGGAAAACTGAGAAAATATGATATTGGGAAGGGTTTATGGAAATATAATTCCCTCCGATACAATTTTAGTACATGGAGCAAGATTGGGGAATATCAAATTTGTGTAATGAAAGAGAAAGGGGCTATTGCTGCCCAGCCGCATGCAGTTAGAGAGAATCTGGTTGTAGAAAGAGATGTGGCCTTCAAGTTACTGCAGTGATGAAATTTTAGAGTTTACAGTTGAGAACACCTTCTGGCTAGTTGCACAGCACCAGAAGTGCAGAATTTACAAATGTGAAAGATCTTGAAATCATGTAAACTATTTTTTTCCCCTATTTCTGCTTTAAGAAATAGAGTTTTAGCAGAATATTTTGTACCCTTTTTATTTTTGTTTGTGTGTTTATCTTCCTGTATGCCAATTTGTTGCCTTTATGTGTTGTCTCCTGATGTTTGAAGCTGATGCAGGACTGTGACATGAGGCTGTGAGCTCTTCCTGTGCAGATCACTGAGTCCCATGGGTACTTGACCTGATCTCAATGCTGCCAAAGGTTTAGGAGTGCTATGGACCGACTCAGAGTTGCTGCTCATGATAAGAGTGAGTTATTGAACTGTATTTAATTTAGCCAGAAGTTTTTTCTGTTATGGTGTTCAGTTCATCATACCATATTTTTTTTAGTTAGGTGAAACTCTTAGAATTATTTTTCTGTTGTTCAGTTCATCATAGCATAGTTGTTCTTAATTAGGTGAACCTTAAGATTGTTTACTTCTGATCCATGTTTAAATGCATTTCTTAACAAATATGGTTAAACGCAAATCTTAGTAGTTCCCCAAAAAAAAAAAAAAAAAAATTGCAAATCTTAGTGTGTTCGTGGTCTCTATATCATTGGTTCACTTACTAATTGGTTTTTTAAATATTCCAGTGGTTTATTTTCTTCGTTCTTTGTTTACAATAATAGTGTCTCAACTTGAGTAATTTTTGATGCAAATACCAAAATGTTATCCCAGAAGTTTGTGCACTTTACAACCCAACCCAATTCTGCTTATGCAGTGAATTTCTCTTGACATACATGTGCAATCATTCCTCTTCAACTAATGGATGTAATTCATCATGTCTCTGTAGATTTCTTGTCCTGCTACTCGAAAAATGAAAAGAGATCATGTTGTATTTGTTCATATGTATAAAAGTAGTTGACTATTGCTTGTTATGTAGCATTTGTTGCATGTTAGATTTTGTATGATGGTAGTTAGAACTTTTTGTGGGGAAGATCTAATTTGGAGTAATGGGAGTTGAAAGAATTTGATGAAATGTTAGAGAGTCTGTTGTAGTTTAAACTTTAAAGTGTCTATATGATATACTTCATACATAGATCACCTAGCTCGTTGGCTGGATAAGTCACTGAACTATTACTGCAACAAGCTTTCGGTTGATATGTGAAGAAAACTGTTGCCAGTAGTCAATTTTTATTGACCATAATGGTTGAAATTTGATGTTAACCCTAACCAACCACCTGGCATAATTTTCAGGAGGAAAAACAGAAATCAACTGTAGAAACTTCATTGGAAACCCAACTCAATACTGTTACTTGGGGGGAAAAAACTGGAAACAGAGAGGAGTGAGAAGGAGGGAGAGAGATAGAGGGAGAGGGTGGAAATTTTGCCGGTTCCTTCAGACACCGAAACAGAATCATTGGGGCATAAAAACCATACAAGTTCATCTGGTATGGGTGGAATTTTTCCTTGTGCCTGACGAAATCCATGTTGTTTCAATGGAATGCTCTCTATACCTATGGATAGCAACGGGGCGGGTTCAGGGAGGTTTTTGGTGAATCCGAACCTGCCCCTAAAGGGGTTTAGCTGATACCAAACTCTAACCCGCTTCTATCAGGTTGGTAATGGGGCGGGTCTAGGGTTGACCCTGTTGCATTAAGACATGTATACATACATATTTTATAAATGATGGAAAACCTGAACCTGGCCCTAACTCGAAAATGGCAATACCAAACCCTAACCATTAGGGGCGGGGCGGTGGCTGTTTAACCCGCCCCATTTCCATACCTATCTATGCTGTTGAAACTGACAGATTATGCTCGTGATGCACCGCATCTCTTGTGGAATCTGTGAAAGAAAGGAAAAAAGCATAAGAGGAAGAGAGAGCGGGAGAGAGATAGAAGGGGAGGGGTGGGGGACTTGGCCTCCACCTTCTCTTGATTGATTGGGTCTGTAAAGCAAAGAAAAAAAACAAAGGAGAGAGAGAGAGAGAGAGAGAGAGAGAGAGAGAGAGAGAGAGAGAGAGAGAGAGAGAGAGAGAGAGAGAGAGAGAAGGGGGCATACCTATCCCCGCTTTCTCTTGGCACTGTCAAGAGTTGGACGAGAGAGAGGGCATGTAAACCGAAGAAAAGAAAGAAATTGAAACAAGGGAGTACAGGGGGGAGAGAGAGATATTTTATATCTATATATTAAAAATATATTGATATTAAAATAATATATACATATATATTGAAAAATGTATGTTTAGAATTTTTATATATACTTTTAGATTCTTTTTAATTTTCTCTTTATTATTTTTTTTGAAATTTTTTGGCACGTCAGCACGAAAAATGCAATTGCATGAGTGGTTTGTTCGTGAAATTTTGTAAACCAGCACAGCAAAACTTTTCCTTGTTTACTTTTGTTGATTTGTTTTTTTGGGTTTACTATATTTTAACAGCCAAGGCTGGGAGTGTTAGTGTGCCAGGCCTAATGATCAACTAAGAGCCCTTAAGTAGCATAATCTGATTGGTGGCAAGTGCAGAAGATCAGAACCCATAACTATATGGGTCCCACTTATGAAAAAACCCAATGCAAAAAGTTAGCTTTATCAGGTGGTATTTAACTATGTGATAGTCATATATATAGATTAAAACTTCTATCTGAGTCATCATTGGTTTTCCACCTTCCAAATGACATTGGCAATCTTGAATGGCTAAAATCATTTGATTAACCTCGTACTTGAACTTTGATGGGTATCAGATGGCAGGCCTCAATATCTTTGCAAACTCAAGACATGTTCAAATCCAGTGCTCAAGAACATCAACAGTTTGTTAATTACCCCAACTAGATTTTGCCATTTCTGTTCTCCCTTTACAAAGGCTTAGGTAGTTAGCTTTTAGGGTGAGGGCATGCGGTTCCTTTAGAACAGTAATGGAATACTTGGCTGGTGTGTGATCAATCTAGATCTACCAATTAAATGTTGCACTTGGGAGAATATTGGTGTATAAAGATGCAAATATTTATTTATGGTTTAAAATACTGGTTGATACAGATATTCATGAGAATATTTTATTTATGGTTTAAAATATTGTTTGATGCAGATATGTATGAGCTGATATGTGTTGTTATTGCCATATCTGGTATGAGTTAGGGCCACGATACTGTTGATTTCACATGGAACCTTGGTATCTGCCTACATGTACCTGTATTGGCTTTTAAAAGTCCGTATACAAACAGAAAATGCCATTCTTGGAGGTCCTCAGCTTGTTTCTCCCAACCTTCTTATCCAAATTATAAAAAAAATATTTACCCTTAAATGGTTTTAATACCTTTTTTCTAGCAACGTCCACAGTGTGAATCAAAGACTATATTGCATGGATTGGGTAGATTGAAGGAAGAAGAGCAGTTTTTCAAGCAATCGAAAATATTTATTTTCTTTCCATTCTTTCAATTAATAGTTGCGTCATTGGTTTTTTTTTTATCCGTAATCAAAAGGGTATATATATATATATATAAAATAAGAAAGAAAACAGTCTCATAGGTACACTAAGACTGCAGATCTAGTAGGACATACTTAAGCCTCAGATGAGGACAACAAAGGATACTCCCTTCCCTCCCTAATATGGGAACCTATCACAAGATAGAAATTCTTCTAAGGATCCACTTGCCAACCAATTTTCTTTTTCTAACCAGTTGTAGATCAGTTTTAGGACTTTCTTCTCTAAATATTCCAAACTCTTCTCAAGATTTTTGAAAATTCTGTAGTTTCTTTCTCCCCAAATTGTCCAAGAAATAGCCACTGGAGTTGAGTTCCAAATCAAATTTTTTCTGGACTTCCCATTCTTTCTCCCCCATGCCTGAAGAGCCTTGCCAAAATTCTCTGCCTGAACCCATTTCAAACTAAATCTGCCAAGTATCCTGTTCCACAGATTGCTTGCTACCTTGCAATGCACCAAAAGGTGTTCCACTGTTTCTTCATTTTGTTTGCACATTATACACCAGTTTGGTAGCTGCCATCCTCGACTTTTCAAATGGTTCACTGTAAGAATCTTGTCCAATGTTGCAGTCCACATAAAGAAGGCCACTTTACTTGCCACAGTCTTTACCCATATCAGCTTACTTTCTTTGAGTTTCAGACCAATTGAATTCAAAGCTTCAAAAGCTGATTTGACTGAAAACTTACCAGATTTTCCTTTTGTCCACAAACATATGTCCTCCACTTGATCCTGCTGTAAGTTATAGACCTCCTTCAATAATTCTTCATAGCTACTGATCTCCCAATCACAAAGATTTTTTCTTAAAGTAATATTTCACACCTTGTCATCCTCGGTACTTACCAAATAGTCACTTACAGTAGCTTCTTTATCACTATAGATGTTAAAGAGATTGGGGTACTTATCCTTTAAGCTCCGGTGTCCACACCAAATGTCCCCCCAAAACCTAACCTTGTCTCCTTTTCCCACTGAAAATCTGCAGTCTTTTCTACTGAAGCACCCAACTTGGTAATTGGTTTCCACAAGCTAACCCTATAAGTATCCTTTGATTGCCTCGGAAACCAGTCCCCGAAGGATGACCCATATTTCAAATGAATTACCTTCCTCCAAAGATTCTCCTTTTCCTTGCCATATCTCCAAATCCATTTTTGAAGCAAAGCTTTGTTAAATAGCTTAAGTGGTCTCAATCCAAGACCCCCCTCCTCTTTATTTTTGCACAAAGATTTCCACAGCACCAAGTGGAATCTGGCTTCTCTACCCGGACCTTTCCATAGGAACTTCCTTTGTATTTGTTCCAATCTTTTAGCAATGGAGATAGGAATTTTCATGATAGACATGTAGAACGTAGACAAACTCGCTAACACACTTGATATTAGAGTTAACTTTCCCCCTTTTGATCGGACACAGCTCTTACATGAAGAAAGCCTCTTCTCCATTCTCTCTATGATTGGATTCCAAACTGAAGTCTTCTTGAATCCCGCACCAAAAGGGATCCCAAGGTATTTTGTTGGAAGTGAACTTGCTTTGCACCCCATGTAATCACTCAGATTTAATATATCTTCCACCTCTCTAATACTGAACATTTTGCTCTTGCCAAATTAACCTTCAAACCTGAGCATCCATGAAAACAATACAGGATTCCTTTCAGCCACATGAATTGCTGAACTGTGGGTTCACAAAAAGTTAAGATATCATCTGCAAAGAGTAAGTGATTTAGAGAAATGTTTCCACCAAAGTTTACTCCCTCCAATCTGCCCGTTGCTGAAGCTTTAGCCATCAATCTACTAAAGGATTCCATTAACAACACCGACTTGTTTGAATTCTCCCAACAACGTCTTCTGAATTGTATTTAATGACTTGGACTTGCTCAGCACTATATTGACCACTTGCGGCACCACCTGCGCACCTAGACTCCCTTGGATGCTGGGACCCACCGATACCATCATAGTGTGCCACATCAGAATCTTCTTCCATAAGGATACTGCTCCACCTCTGGTCAGCTTGCAAGCAGGTTTCCGGCAAGACTGAGATCAGTGTCTCAAAACATTCCCAGCCGTCCCAAAGGCAAATGGAAGAAGGGATTCTTTTAGCTAGATTTTCCTTAACAAACATTGATATCTTGCACAAATCATTCTAGAGCAATTCAATACCTCTGATTTTTGTTGCACTTAATGGGTATTTATTAAGTCAGGGATATATATAAATTTTCAAGAATATTTAGGCGAAAGTGACTTAACAATATAGGTGCATTTAAGTTCCTTTTTTTTTTTCTTTTCTCTTTTTTCAGGTCACCTAGTGTTGGTGGTTGGTACTAGTAGTGTTAGGAAGTAACTTGGCATGGGCCTCAAGCAGTATCGAGGATGATACTGAGTTTTTCAACCATGGTTTTTTGTCTTTTTTCTCAAACCATCGCAATATTTATGAACTATTTCGTCGCTGTTGACATTGCTGCCGCCACCACTTAAGTTCATTGCCGAAGTCAGTTACTGTTGTCGTCTTTGAAGTTTGTGTTGTTGAGATTTTCAATGACGTTGGTCTCTACCGCCGATTTTGTTGCAGGAGAGGCTGATGTTGTCGTTCAAGAAGAGGGTGTTGATTTTGTTTTCGATGTAGGTCCTTTGTCGCAGACGAGTGATGGCGTCAATGCTCAAGGTGTTTGCTCCCAAATGCCCTCCCTGGTTTTCGTGTTGGTGTTGGTTGGTCAATTATCACTGCAGGGGCTTTGAAGTCTCTAGGTCACGGGGTGGTTCGTCAAGATGCGAAGGTTGGGTTGAAGGCATTCACCTTTGAACGCTTCTTTGCTTCGAGCAGTCCAGATACTCCCATTTTCGAAAGTTGTGGGTGTTCGATGGTTTTAGATGAGGAGTAGTGTCAGTGGTTTGCTGAGAAGGCGGTGTTACTCCGCACTAGAGATATAAATGGTTTTCGGGGTTGTTTAGAAGTAAATCTAGAGCTTTGCTTTTGGATGAAGGGAAGCAATAGTAGAGGGGAGTATTACAAGTTGTCTGTGTTCCCACATGGAGGCCGGCGAAGTGTTCTATTCTTCCCGAAAGATAGTGCTTGGAATAGGTAGGAATAATTGTTATTGGGAGTTGTGATTTGGCATCCTAACTAGGGAAAGTTCAAGAAAGATATGGAAAATTTTGATGAGTGGTTTAACAATAATAAGGTTGAAGTGGTACAAGACTTTGGTTCAATGTCGCACGTTTCCATTTGTCAGAGTAGGTCATCCAGCATGGGCTGTTGGGATTTTCCTCTGCTGCATATGTTGGTTAAGCCTCTTAGTAGTTGGGAGCCGTTGGCCGAAGTCCCGCAGTTCTCTCCTTTCATCCCTTTATCACAATAGTCCGCCATTCTTTTCCTACATTTAGCGGTGGAGGTGAATGCTTGGTTGCTTAGAGGAGATTTGTCTTTCAGGAACCTTTCTTTGTTGTTTTATTCTTAGATTTCGGGATCCTCTGTTGGAGTTGTGGATAGTAGTGAGAGGATTACCTTTACACTTATGGTCTCAGAAATCGTTGGAGATCTTTGTGGGGGTTTGATTTAGAAGGGGTGTTTCCTTTTCAAAGGTCCTATTACAGGTAGTTTTTAATTAAGAGTTAAGGAATTTCTTGCTTGGCGTGTTCCGAGATGTTTGGAAATTTCGGATGGTTCCCGGCGCCATGAGATTTTGATCGTGGTCTTTATTCCATGAAGCTTCCTCCCAGTTGCAGGACGGGCAAGAGGTTGAAGACGACTTGGTGGGGCTCCTCGATCCTCGTCAGCCCCCAGCTATGCTGACGCGGTCTCTAATTCATTTTCAAATTTGGTGGTGGTTCCTACTATGAAGAGTGGTCCTTGGGGTGATATATGCTCAATTGGACTAATCATTTAGGCTCTTAGACTTGAAAAGGTCCTGTAATCCAGTCTCAGCCTAGAGTCCATTGCCAATCTTCAAGTGGGAGCCCTTCTCTTCAAGATTTGGTTCGTCTTGTGGACACAACGTTGGAGAGTTGCTAATCAATGCTGATGGAGTAGATTCATTCTCTCATGAAAGCTTCAGTAGAGAGTGACATTAGGCTGGGGTGTGGCTATTCATCTGATTGTTTCCAAAGAATCGCAGATTGGGAGGTGTCTTGTTCCCCTGTGGAGCTTTTGCTGGCGTCATGTGAAGCCGTCTTGGATTTGTTTGTCCCTGATGTGGTGGCAGGTGTGGATTGCGTTGAAGCTTGTCAGGATATCACGTTGGATCGTGAGGTGAGTGAAAATTCTGAGGTTAATCCATCTCATCTTCCCTCTTTCGCGGGGTTCCAAAGGTTGACTGGAAATGTGTCCCAATTGAAGTTGCATGGTTAGCCTTCAGAGGTGGATCCCATCAAGGTAGTTTGGCAGGATCAAGCTGTCTGCGTGTCTACTCATTAGACAATTGATACATCAGAGAAGGCTTCATTGTGGGTTATGGAGAATATCATGAACTTGAGTTCAGCCTTTGAAGTATCTTTCGGAGGCTTTGAATCTAAGGCTAAGGCCCTTTTTATGGCCATTGTGTTGGAGAGGCTAAAGGGAAAGGGATTAAATAAGGAGGCGGAGGGGGAATTGAACAAACTGCCTTGGTCTCTGATTGAGAGAGGTAACTCTAATGGGGACTTATCGGTTGGGAGAAGCAGTGTCAGGAAGGGGAAAGCAGTTTCATCATGATCTACAAAATACTTTCATGGAATGTTCTTGGGCTAAATGCCCAGGAGGAGGGAATGCTAGCCAAGGATTGACTTTTCGGTGCCGAAACGAGATGGGGGTGAAATTTCGTCGAAATGGCCCGAAACAGGGTTTTTAGCGAAATTGGCGGCGTGCTGCCGAAATGCCATTTTTGCAAAAAAAAAAAAACATAAATAAGTTGAAAAATATATATAATTGACATAATTCTATACAATTTATATGCGAAAATAGATAGAATAAGGAAGTATTTTATCTAATTTACAAATACAAGCACATGAATATAAACAATTATAAGGCTACAACTACAAGCACACCAGGCTACAAATACAAGCAAATGAATATAAACAAATACAAAAATTAGCGAAATTGTCGACGTGCCGGCGGCGTGCCAGAATTGTTGGCGAAATTGGAGAAATTAGCGAAATTGTCGGCGTGCAGACGAAACACTGGAAAATCATTTCGGATTCATTTTTCGTGTCGGTAAGGGCACGAAAAGCGAAATTAGGTGCCGTCGAAATGTCAAACCTTGATGCTAGCATTAGTTTCTGGTATCCAGATCTGATAATTTTGCAAAAATCAAAACTGAGTGTGGTGGACAGCAAGGTGATGATGGAAAGTATTTGGTGCAATGAAGATGTTGACTATGCCTATAGTCCAACACAAGGCGCTTCCCGCGGGGGGGAGATGGGTTTCATAATGGCATGGAAGTCTGTGAAATTTCAAAGGGCTCAGGTCTGGTTGGGGCAATTCGCTGTTTGGTGATGCTTAAGGAAGGATCAGGTAGCGATATGCTGCTCATTTCAGGTGTTTATGGCCCTAATGATCATTCTGCTTCCAGAAAGATGTGGGAAGAGTTAGAGGAAGCTAGAGGGATGGGGGGCACCTCCATGGTGCATTGGTGGTGATTTCAACGTTATCCGTTTTCCATCTGAACAGCTAGGTGGGAGACATTTCTCTTCAGCTGTGAGAGAATTCTCAGCATTTATTGATAATAACTCACTTTTGGATGTTCCTCTCAAAGGTTCGAAGTTTACTTGGTCTAATCAACAGCCTTATCAAAATTGGATTGTTTCTTAGTGTCTTTGGAATGGGAGGAGAAGTTTCATAAATTTGCAGCAGCAGCTTGGCCTAGATCCCTCTCTCGTCACTCTCCTATTTTGTTATCTAGTGATGAAAAGCTTGTCCTTTCAGATTCGAAAATATATGGCTTGAAGAGGAGTCATTTGTGCCCTTGTGGGTAGATGGTGGGAGGAGATGGACTTCTGGACTTCTGGGGTTCGCCATCATATATTTTCTCTAAGAAGCTTTGTTCTTTTAAATTGAAAATTGAAGAATGGAATAGAGATGGTTTTTTGGAAGGATTGACAAAGAAGTTAGAGGACACTATGGGTAGATTAAAGGTTCTAGAATAGCTTGAGGAAGGGACATTGTCCTTTGCAGAATGGTTGGAAAAGGAAAAATTGAAAGGCGAATATAAGAAAGCGGCTGCATCTCTTGAAATCAGCTGGAGGCAAAACTCCAGTGTCTTGTGGTTAAATCTGGGCGATAAAAATTCTTGTTTCTTCCATAAAACAGCTCTAGCAAGGGGCAAAAGGAAATTTATTTATCATTTAGAAGTGGAGGATAATTTGATTCTTGAGAATGAGGATATTAAAAAGGTGGCAGTTGATTACTAAAGCGATCTATTTGAAGAAAAGGAGAAAGTGACGCAATTATTGGTTGGGCTTGAGTTCAACGCTTTGTTGGATGAGCAGAGAGATAAGCGGGAAAGCCAAGTCTCGGAAGAGGAAATATTGCAAACGATTCGATCTTTGGATGGTGATAAAAGCACCTGGTCTGGATGTGTCTACAATTGCATTTCGTAAAGGCAGCGATAGGAGTTTTTTTGATTCAGCCCATATTGAGAAAAGCCTCAATGCGACCTTCCACATTAGACACCCAGAATAAGATAAGCCTGACGGGTGAGTGGATGATGACACTCTTGGGGCTATAATGATCCTTAAAAATCCTTCTATTTCTCTTCTTCCATAAAGTCCAAGCAATTTCTGTAGGTGTTATATTCCATAGTAATAGCATATGATCTGATCTTTTATTCCTACCCCAAAATTCCAAGACCTGCAATATTCCACATTAACAGCCTTGCAAATATTGTTAGTATAGATTTTATTGGATGCATCTGTCAACTTCAGGAACATGGTTTTCCCCTGCACTATGGCATGGAGGTCATGGTGAAAAGTTTGCTTATCACATATAACTACACTATTTATCCTAGGAGGGATTTGGAATGCCAATATAGTGTGATTCCTTTCTCTCTTCAAAATTTTCCCCATAATCTCATGCACAGTAGCTGCTTCACTTTTGTCTGAACTCTTGAATGTTATTTGTCATATATTTTTAGTGTGTGCTAATAGCTGCATTAGCCAACATGTTTATATTAATGGGAATCTTGGAGATTGAGTTTTCCAATTGTTTCCTTAAGATTGTATCCATTCCTAATGTCAGCCTTTATTATTTCTCTCCTTATATTGATATGATATCTTGGTATGGTACGATGTAATGTTGAACCATGGGGAGTGACCAATTTACTCCTGCTAACCTTATTATCTGTCTCTATGCATCTCTGGAAATGCTGCAATGACTAAAAAGATGGCCAATTAGCTGTGCATTGATTAAGCACAGGATGTACATCTGATGAGAGATTCTTCTCTGCTGAAATACATCACGCCTATTGATCCTGTTGGTCAGAGTAATTAGGGGTGAATTTGATGAGAAATTATTTTTCTTTTGCTCTGTTTCATTCAAATTTTGTATAGGCAAAATATTTTCCCTTTTGGAGATTTAATATTTTCAAATTATTTAATATTTTAAAATCTAAAGAAAAATTATTTCTTGGTATACATTCATTGCTAACACTTTTAAATTAAACCTGTAATTACTTATATTACTTATTTACATAATTGATATGTTTCTTCGGAATCAGGATTTAGTGTCTCACATAAACTACATAGGGCCTAAGCATTGAATTGGATTACTTAAGAAAAGAACATAAAGAAATAGAAACATTAGTAGTTTGGGTCTCAAATTACTTGTCAATAATGATTATGAGAATTGTTGGTTGGAATTGTATGTATGGATCCGAATTTAGAAAACAAAAGTGGCAAAGTTAATTATAAGCTTTTCACTGTAATTACAAAGCTGGAAAGTACTTCCCCTGTCCATATAAAAGAAAAGCCTGATCTTTTGGGTATGCCTTTTATCATATGGTTGATTTGTACTAAACCCCTTTTAAGGCAAATGCTAAACTTAATAGCAAACAAAAAACATAATAATCTAAGTGGGATACTTTACATTATGGGTCTTTTAATGATAATGTTGGGTAGCTGAAATATGGAGCCATCGAAGCTGTATGATCAATCCAACTGGCTTAACCATGGTGAGCTGCTTTGAGCTGGTTCATGGGCATGAAAGTAGTGTGCATTGAGGTCTATGCATTGCCTTTGAATGACATGGTTCTTGAATTATTTCTTCAAGCTTGATGTATTATTTATATCAGTGTGGGATATTAAATGTTGTTTGTATCTGGTTGCAGGTTCCTTGTGCCTTCCATTCTTATTATTCGGCATATGGCTGTATTGTTTTGAAGATGTATTAGCGCTAAAGGGGCAACTTGAGCCTGATCATGTTTCATCTACACTAACACTGGCTGATCCACCTGGCACTGGACTATTTGATCCGATAGAAATATCACCTGCTGTTATTCCCCATTATCCATCTCCTATGGAACCATTGTCACCAATGTACCCTTCCTTTCCAACAACATATGAGCCAGTCTTGACTGGGAAATGTCCTGTAAACTTTTCTGCTCTTTCTAGTGTCATAGACAAAACATCATCTGATTGCTGTGCACCTTTAGCATCATTAGTAGGGAATGTAATTTGTTGTCCGCAGGTTAATAGTTTACTTCACATTTTCCAGGGTTACTATAGCATCAATACTGATAAGCTAGTTCTGAAAAATGCTGTGGCTACTGATTGTTTCTCAGATATCATTAGTATCTTAGCCAGCAAAGGGGCAAACAGTACAATACCAGCACTTTGCTCCATAAAATCATCAAACCTTACTGGTGGGTCTTGTCCTGTGAAGGATGTAACCACCTTTGAGAAAATAGTAAATACCAGCAACTTATTGGAGGCATGCAGCACTGTTGACCCTCTTAAAGAGTGCTGCAGACCAGTTTGCCAGCCTGCAATTATTGATGCTGCACTTCGCATCTCGACAAAAGGATCATCTTCCAGTGAGAGTACAAATATGATTGGGGATTCAAATCAGATCGATACCCTTAATGATTGTAAAGGGGTGGTACATTCGTGGCTTTCTATGAAGCTGCCATCAGATGCTGCCAACACTGCATTTCGAATATTATCAGCTTGCAAAGTGAATAAAGGTATAATGCTAAATGTTTTGACATGTTTACTTGTAATATTATTACTAGTAGTGGAACCTGGAAGAGATTTTGTATATTCTTGCATGTCTTATTGATGAGCCGGTCTTCTGTTGTCCATATTTTGGATTTATGTGGTTTTGCTATTATCCTGGGGGCCCTCGACATGCATACATCAATGATGAGGTGTTTATGTGATTTAATATTATTGTTTGTGAGTTTATGTTCTTAGCAAAGGGCAATATGTAGAGAATAGTACAATAGGTAATAAAAGATATGAAATATTGATTGTCTCTTATTGTTACCGGGATCAAAAGCAATAGTACATATATTATTGGTGCGGCTAGATGTGAAATAAAAGGAAATATTCAAACATTTTTTTGGAGGGGTTTATTAGAAAAATCTGGGTGTTAAATGCATAAAAAATAAAAAATAAAAAATAGGCTCTTTCATGACTAAGTGTTTTTTTTAACTTGGTTGGATATATGATGCATTATGTGAAACAGTTTGTTGATGACATTTAAGAAAGCTTAAGCTATAAACACTTTTGCAACACATCAAATCATAGAAATAAAGATTCTTTCGTTGGAAATGTTTTAATTTTGCTCAAGCAATGAAATATGAGATACATGAAATGCTGTGTACAGATAAAAGCCTATAGATACATACATAATGATGTAGAATATCAGCATTAAATGTTTACACATTCTGTATGTGTATTAGGCAATCATAATTTTATTTTCAGAAGCAATGTTATACTAACCACACTTGAAGTAAGGTTAGTGTTATCTAAAAAACATAAAAGGAGGTATTTGTAATTTTTACGAAATCTTAAGGAGGGTTTACATGGTTAATCATTTCATAAGCATGGAAAAACAAATTAGCATGTTGACACCATACTTATAGTATATTGTGGTATAGATGTGTGAAAGGATTTGAAATGTTGAGAGTCATGTCCGGATACTTGAATCATATATATTCCTAGTTCTTCACTTAACACCTTTTTCCTTTTAAATTCCTTCTTTGTTTATTCTCTTCCGCTGTTGCATAATGCTGTGTTAACATTGTATTTTTTTTCCTTTCAGTTAGTGCTGAATGTGGGAAAAGATAGCTTTGAATATTATGATTTGCTGTTATTCTTACCATTAGGCTCTATGAAATTTCTCTTGATATCATTGTTTTGGTATGATTTTAGGTAAAAAAAAATTAGGAATTTCTAAATGAAATTGAGAGATTATAAATATACACAACTCAAGCTGTAACAAAAATTAGTTCTTTATAATAAGGAAGGCAAATTTAAGGAATTGCAATATTTTTTGTCATCATTAAAGATTTAGCAAAAGTTGTTTATAGGATAATAATTGTAGGAAATCTTTATCCTTTTATCGGGGATTGGTATTGGTAATGCCTAAAGCTTAGCAATTCAAAACAGCATTGGCAAAGTTGAGATGTGTTGTTGTCATGTAACTGATGTATTGTAATTTAAATATCATCCAAAAATAATCAAGACTGCAGTGTGTCATGGAAAAAAACATGGAAAGAACAAACAAAAGTATATGGTCCAAATATATTATCCAGAGTTCCGTCACAAGATCACTACAAGAAATGATGTTGGGCTTGCTTGAAGTCACCATCATTATCCTGGATAAAATGACAACTATATTATTATGGATATATGCAAGAGCTTATTCAATCTATATTATTGGTAGCTTATTGTGGTATGTATTGGGACATGCTTCACTTATTTGTCTATGCTCTACTAAAAAACTCTTTTGCGTACTTGCAGTTTGTCCTTTGGAATTCAAGCAGCCGTCAGATGTAAATAAAGCATGTCGTAATTTAGCAGCTCCGAGTCCTTTGTGCTGTAAATCATTAAATACATACATTGCTGGAATACAAAAGCAGATGCTGATTACAAATAGACAAGCTATAAACTGTGCCACACTTTTTGGTTCCATGTTGCAGAAGGGGGGTGTCCTGACAAATATCTATGAGCTTTGTGATGTTGACTTGAAAGACTTTAGTCTTCAGGGTACAATTTTTCTTGACTTTTCTTTTGATTTTGTTATTTTTTATTTTTAATTTTTGTCCTTTTTGAGAATTAACTTTGTATTTTTCTTTTTCATGTATTCTGTCTAATACGATCTCCTCTTTTTTTTTTCCTGTCTGTCTCTTTCATTGTCACTGGAGCAGCATATGGACAGCAAGGTTTGCTATTAAACTTCTTTACCTTAAGCTGTACACTTTTGGTTCTTCTGAGTGAATTTTTCCTATTCTATTATTGAAAGTATCAGGACGCTAGGTGCACAGATGTAGTAACCACTGTTTTATTTTCAACGCCTGGATCTCTTAGCTCAGTATTTAGTGTGGTCGGATTTATGTGACAAACTAATTTATGGAGTTTTTAAGTTTATTAAATTTCTTGAAATTTCCAGAAGTCTTGATTGGAAAGTTGTGATTATCCACACTTGTACATTTGGAGATGTTTTAGGTCTGACCTAATGAATGGTGTTGTCCAGTGCTTCCTGATTTTTATTCTTATTCAAATTCAATTAATTAATGTCTTTGATTTAAACATTCCATGATTTAGACATTCTTAAACTTGAAGGTTTCTGTTGTGATCTTATATACTTATTTTTCGTCCAGATGTAGGGTGTCTGCTTCGAAGCTTGCCTGCAGATGTGATATTTGACAATTCTACAGGCTTTAGCTTTACATGTGATCTTAGTGACAATATTGCTGCTCCGTGGCCCTCTTCCTCCTCTGTTACATCCTTGTCTCTTTGTGCGCCTGGTTAGTGTAATGGCTGTTATTTCTTACGGGAAATTCTCATCACATCTAACTATCTGAGTAACTTTGACATGTTATAAACAGATGATGGGTTGTAAAACAATAATTTCAAGCTGGTATTTCTGTACTTGATATTTGCACTTATGTTCTAATATGTTCTAATAGCTGCTCATTGGAATATGCAGAGATGTCATTGCCAGCACTGCCAACATCACAGACCTCAGGAACACCTGGTCAGTACCATAACATATTGACATTCCATGCTATTAATTATTTTTGCTAACCTTTGGTTTATTTTTCATACTCATGCTGAAGTCCTTTCCTTAATCCAGCTGGGTACCATAATATTGTCCATGCCAGTAATTATTTTTGGCAAACTTTGATTTATTTTTCATACTCATACTGAAATACTTTCCCCTTCCAGCAGTTTAAGTAGTACTGTCTAGGAGCAAACTACCAACTATGGGAGCGATAATGTGATAAATTGTGTGTAGTGTTGTGATCCATTGCCAATGATTTGCCCAGTTTGTATCATTTAGTTGCTAAGATCATTACATCAATTTGTTGTCACATAATAGATATGTGCAAAATATATGATTGGGCTGCATAAACTGATCTTGATTTTGTATGGGTAGTTGTTGGACATTGCTGTAAGTACATACAAATACGATTTTTGTGCTTGCGTGCATATGTTCATCTATCAGTCCGCCTGTGTCCCCATCTGTCTCTCTGTCTCTTATAACATGAATCCGGGACCTTGATTAAATTTTATGTTGTATGATTCTTTGCAAACAAGTGCTGTAGTAGAACCTGGTTGCAGTTTTGTTGGCTGTTTCCGGTGACAAGAGGGTGACAGATTTTATACAGACATGTAATGATGCTAGTCCATGAAAGGATTCACTTTGCTACTTGGATTGTAGGGACTTTAATGGAGAAGAGCTTAGAGTTAGTAGATGTTATGAAATGAGGAGATAATATAAAGTGCTTAAAAGAGTGACAGTGAAAGGAGAAAATGCTAGAGGGGTTGTATAGGAGGAGATTACAATAGAATGGCGTAGAAATAGTGGTAGAGACATGGACATGAAAGTTAATGCTGTAGGTGTAACAATAACTTATTATAAGTTAATGATACTAGAACTATTCTCTGTAAAAAATATTCATGACATCATATATACCTCATTTAAGATTAACAACAAAATATTAAATTGTTTAATTCAAGAATTTCGTGATAGGGAGAAAATATTTATGGGTAGGGATTTAAATTATTGTGTTGGACAAGAGAGTGATGAATGTTATAGAATGAGACGAGGGAAGCAATTCTCGAGTTTTCAGTTGCTTATGATCTTGCCTGAGCAAATATTTATGTCGAAAAGAGTTGACCATAATATGTCCTTCAAAAGTGGACCAAATTGGAGTGAAATTGGTTTTTGTTGTCTGAATAAATGAATTGGCAACTTACAGAGATTGTAAAGTTATTGCAGGAGGAAATCTAGCTTTACAGCGTAGTCTAAAGCTGATGGATATTTGAATTAGGATGAGTGGAAAACATACTAAAAGATGATATCCAAAAAGTTAGAATCTAAAAGGGTAAAAATTGATGACTAGAGAGGATTCGGGACCATGGTCATTGAAGGGGATGCTGCCAATGTTGTGGGATGGATGATTAGAGAGGATTTGAGACCGTGGAGATATTTGGAGCAGATCAGATTAGGTAGATCTTTGGTACGGAGTTTGAATGTCTCATTCAAACACGTATTAAGGGCAACTAATGATGTCGCGGATAGATTAGCTAAGATTGGTGCATCTAGTACCTCTCTAGTTTTTGGTGATCTCTCTTCTTGTATGGATGTTTAGGGTTTTCTTGTGTTCGAGGTGTCTTTTAGATTGGGGCACTTTTGGTCTTTAGATAGGTTTTAGGTTTATTTTATTTATCTTTGTATTTACTCCTTCCCTCTTATTAATGAAATTTCATCACTTATAAAAAAAAGGGTAAAAATTGATGATCTCTCAAGATAAATGAATGATCTGTGGAAAATGGGATCTACAAAACAAATCCTAAAAATGGTGGATAAAATGGGGATGTAGCTTTTTGAATTGAAGGGTTAAGATGAAAATAGGAAAGCCCTTTGGGACCAATGGTATTTCAGTAAAGTGTGGACATTTATTAGAGATATTGCTATGTTTTGATTGGCAAATTTTTTGATGGAGTTTTTTGGACCTAGAAAATGCCAAATTCTTGGATGAGCATGGTGATATATATATATACTAGAACAAAAGAGATGTGAAAAAATCTTCCGACTATTTAGGGATTAAGTTTATGAGTATGCGATTAAGTTAAGAAAGACAACTCAAGTACCAGAAATTTAGTTTAGATTTATGCAATAGGAGTAGTTTTACATCAATGGTTGGCCATGGATCCTTATATATTTTTTATTTAATCATGGATGAATTTATTGCTCAATTTAAGTGGGGGAACTTTCTGTATTTTATTTGTAGATAATATGGTTTTTACGGACCAACCTGCTGTTGAAGTTGATTCTGTTTGTTGTGGGTTATTTTGGGGAGTGAGGTTTGCTCAAGATAATATGAAAGTTGGAGCTCAAGATTAATATTATTAGAGTGGAAAATTTCTTTGGTTAGGACATGAATAAGGTGGCCAATTTCATAAATGGTGTATAGATTTGTCTTGGTAAAATGTGGAATCACCCCTAAATGTTTTGTTGTATCATATTTTATAAGGTACTTGGAATATAGGAACTTTAACAGGGAAAAAACTAGAGCTAGTAGATACTATGAAGAGAAGGCGGATACTATGAAGAGAAGGTGGATAAACATAATGTGTTGACAAGAAACTAAATGGAAAGGGGATAAGGCTGAGGAGGTTAATGAGTATAAACTTTGGTACACAGGGAAAGGTAATAATAAAAATGGGGTAGGAATAATGGTAGATAAAAATATGAAATATAATGTTATTAGTGTTAGAAGAATAAGTGATAGAATAATCTTGCTTAAGTTAATCATAGGTCAAGAAGTTGTAATGTTATTAATGCCTATGCACCTCAAGTTGATACAATGCATATCTGAATGCAAAAGGATATTTTTAGGAGGGGACTTAAATGGCCATGTGGGAGATGAGAGTGAAAATTATAGTAGAATTCATGGAGGAAGAGGCTTTGGTCAAAGGAATGATACGGGAAGATCAGTTCTTAAGTTTGCAGTGGCCTATGACCTCGCGTTAGCAAGCACCTTTTTATAAAAAAAGACTTGAGAATTTGGTGACTTTTAAGAGTGGGTCAAATTGGAGTCAAATTGATTTTTTGTCCTCCTTAGGAGGAGTGAAGTAGCCACTTGTAAAGATTGCAAGGTTATTCCAGGTAAAAGTTTAGCTTCACAACTTTGATTAATGGTGATGGATATTTGTTTTAAAAAGTGGGAGAAAAATAAATTCATTAGAACAAATCCAAAAATAAAATGGTGGAAGTTGAAAGAAGAGAATTTAGTAATTTTTAAGAAAAAGTTAATGAAAGAGGCTAGTTGGAATCTTATGGGTGGTCCGACTAGGATGTGGAATGAAATGGCCAATTGCATCACAAGACTTGGAAAAGAAATATTAGGATAATCACAAGGTGGTACTCCAGTTCATAGGGAAACTTGGTGGTGGAGTGATATAGTCCAAGAAGCTATTAATGAGAAAAGACTCGATTTTAAAATTTGGCAAAAGAGTAAAATCCAAGCAAACTTAGAAAGATATAAAAATGTTAAAAAAGAAACTAAGAAGAAAATTAGTGAAGCTAAAAGCAAGCCATGCTTATGACATCTTATTTGATAAGTTAGGTACTAAAGAAGGTGAAAAATTTATTTATAAATTATCAAGATTTAGAGAGAGAAAAACTAGGGAATTAGATCAAGTTAGATGTCTTAAAAGTGAAGATTCAAGAGTTTTATAAAAGATGAAGAGATTAAAGAGAGGTGGAAGGAATATTTTATGAAATTATTAAATGGGGATGGTACATAGAGACTTGGATTTTGCATGGATCATAGCATTAATGGAACAAGAGAATAAACCTATATTCGTAGGATTCGAGTTGTAGAAGTTAGAGATGCTCTAGTCAAAATGAGAATAGGAAAAGCCTTGGGCCTATATGGCATGGGCCTAGATGGCATACCTATAGAGGTGTGGAAGTTCATGGGAGATATTGTTGCATTTTGGTTGGTTAAACTATTTAATAAAATTTTAAGGACAGGAAAAATGCTTAGTGCTTGGAGGAGTAGTACAATAATACCAATATATAATAATAAGGAAGATGTGCAGGAGTGTGCAAATTATCGCGGCATTAAACTTATGAGTCACACTATGAAATTGTGCGAAAGAGTGATTGAGCATAGAGTAAGGCTAATAACTAGAGTGACAAAAAACTAGTTTGGATTTATGCCTTGTAGATCCACTACTAAAGCTATATTTTGACTTGGACAATTAATTATAAAGTCTAGGGAAAAGAAGAAAGATTTGCATATGGATTTTATCAATTTAGAAAAAGCATATGATAGGGTTCCAAGAGAATTAATTTGGTGGACTTTGTATAAAAAAGGGTGTACCGATGAAATATATTGATATAATGAAGGATATGCACGAGGGAGGCTTAACTAAAGTGAAAACTATTGGCGGTGAGATGAATAATTTTCCGTTTAATATAGGTTTGCATCTAGGGTTAGCTATTAGCTCTTATTTTTTCGCTTTAATCATGGATGAGTTGAGTCATATTCAAGATGAAGTGCCTTGGTGTATGTTATTTGCAGATGATGTAGTATTGATGGGTCACACTCGATAAGAAGTAAATATTAAACTAGAATAGTGGAGAGAGACCTTAGAATCAAAGGGTTTTAAAATAAGTCGTGCGAAGACTGAATATATGAAATGCCCTTTTAATACTAATAACAATATAATTAATGAAACTATTAGAATTAATAATCAAGATATCCCTTTAAGTAACAAGTTCAAATATATTGGATCAATGATACAAAAAGATGGAGAAATTGATGAAGATGTTTCGCATAGGATTAGAGCTGCTTGGCTTAAGTGAAGGGGTGCTTCTAGGGTTTTGTACGATAAGCGTGTTCTACTTAAATTAAAGGGTAAATTTAATAAGACAGCAATTAGACTAGCTATGTTATGTATGGTCCAGAATGTTGGGTGGCAAAGAATCAACATATTTAGAGGATGAATGTTACTGAGATAAGGATGCTAAGATGGACTTTGTGGCAAAACTAAGAAAGATAATAAGAAATGAAGACATTTGAGAGTGGTTAGGCATAGCATGCATCAGAGATAAAATAGAGGAAAGTATGTTAAGGTGGTTTGGTCACATAAAGCGGACACCTAGAGATGCACTTGTTAGAAGGTGCGAGAGTATGTAGATCGAAGGACTTATGTGAGCAAGAGGGAGACCTAAAAAGACATGGATGGAGTCTATAAAACAAGACTTACAAAAAAGTAGATTAACTGAAGATATGATTCTTTTGATCGAGAGGGATGGAGAGACAAGATTTGTGTCACCGACCCCACTTTGGTGGGAACTGGCTTATGATGATGACTTCAACGATAAAAATGCAATAACCTGCTATAGATCTCCAATTTTACATAGACAATCCCAATATTCATTAGAATAGGCCTCTGTTTTGATGTGATCATGCTAAACAAGCAAGAAATCTTTCACTAATGAGGACTACAAATAAACAAAAATCTTGTTGGCTACATCCAAATAAGAAATCATGGGTCTATTATGCATAAACTGTTTCACTAGAGGCATAAAATAAGCACAATTTAGATTGGTACCTCAGAGTGTCAATTAGTTAACCGTTGTTCTCACCCAGCGATCATTGGGATTGCAACTCATCATGCGTTTTTGCTTTATCAATTGAATAAATGATGCCTTTTGGTGATGAAAGATCTCTTTTTGGATCTAGTGATCTAACTCTTTAATTTAAAACTCATTAGCTAGTAACATTTTAGCTTTATTATTTCATGTTAATCACTACCTGTCATTACAATATCATCTTATACATGAGTAGTGCTGTAATTTTTTCCTTGATTGTGAGGCATGAACAATGTGTGATCATATGGTGTTCTGCTTGTACCAATTCTTCCATATGATATATATTAAACCTTTAAAACCAGAACTAGGTCCTTTGTTATTGTTTCGGTCCATATAGAGCTTTAATCAAGTTACATGATTTTCCTTCTGTTGATTGAAAGCTTGAATCCAGGATTTACCCTCATTTAGGCCTCTTTCTTCAAATCAATTTGTATGAAGGCATCTTTTTTGCATCAAACTCTACAATTGCCAATATTAATTGGTATTAAGAGAAGTTAGAACTCTCACAAAGTTCATTTTGGAAATTGGGTAAATTTACTCCTATAACTCTGTTTGAACCTTGGACTGGGAACCCTTTTGCCATAAGCCTGGCCATAAATCTATTTGGTTGATGCTTCAGATTAAAGACCCAATTTCTCCATGTTGATTATTTCCTGTGGGGGATGGAAAAAGTCTTGTTTCATCCTTTTTGGGGGGCACATGAATGTCTGAATGTAGCGCTTCGGATCTGGATTTGTTCACTAAAAGATAAAAACCAAAATCTAAAGATACTATTTACGGGCCCAAAGCACTAAATTCCAGAATTAAACAACATTTAATATCAGAGTGCGGAAACATGTAAACTAAAACCTCTAATAATTCATTTTAATTTAAATAAATGTTAGATGACCTCCAATTCTATAAAATAAAATCACTATTGAATTTTGGAACATAGGTCCAACTGCAACTCTTAGCTCACTCCCTAACTCATAATAAGCCATAAAACTAAAAATAATAAAGTTCTCTAACAAAAGAAATCATCTATCCTACATCAAACAGTAGTAATCCTCTAAATAATTGTCTAGATGATCCTCACTATTACCTAGTGTCTCTACCCCAATATTCCTGTCTTTTCATGGAGTATCTGAAGACAAAAACATTTAAAAACAAGTATGAGACATAACATCTCAGCAAGCAATACAATGCATGAATAAAACAATTTATAACATTTACAAACCATTGCATGATATTTGAAAACAATAAAATCCATAACAGTAATCCAAGTGTAATAAATCAGCAATTATACCTTCATGTTTAAAACCAATAATACAAGTATTTCCAAAACATAAGTTCCTTATTTCAAATCAAATCCATGTGATGTGTGACATCACAGGATTTGTGAACTGACATATCTGTGATAAGCTAAGGACCTGCCCCAATTGCCACCTCACGACTTATGCACGAAGTCAAGTTACACAGTCATCAACTTATTGCGGATCATCCAACCAGAGATAGTATTGGGTTGGCAAGTACAATCTAGTCAAACTGCAACAATAACCAATAAAAGAGGAATACCAGATTGAGATACACGGTAGGTAACCCAAGAGAAAGACCTCGTCGAGATACACGATGGGTTGGATTGCTACAGCACAACCAGATACAGGAAGGCCTCACTGAGATACACGGTGGGAGCATAGATGGAAACAGGGTTAACCTAACAAAGAGTATACCACTTCATTACCTAATTGAATTATGGATCCATAGCAAGCTATGCTTGCTAGCCACTGAAAACGAACACTGTAAATACTCATCTCTGGTACCATATAGTGTCCAACAAGGCATATAACCACTCCAAGATATATGGAGGGAAGAACAAAGCTCCTCTCAAGATCCATGAGAGAGAAACAACCCACTCTTGAGATATGCAGAGGGAACACTATCAATTCTGCATCAATATCTTTGAAAACCATTTTAAATACTTCAAATATAAGTTTAGAAAACATTAAAATCAGACCAATTTGAAAAGAAATCCTTGTAATATGTTGAAACCCCAAAACTAGACTCATTTTAGCAAAATGTACTCAAAATCTTTATAAAAATCCCAAGAATAATTTTACTAGTGCAAACACTTTCAAAATACCCTATTATAGTTGATCTTTTAGTTGAAATTCCATAAAAAAATAGTTTAAAATAAAAAAAGATGTTTTAGTCAAAATTATGCAAATCTGGGAAGTCACGCTCGAGCCTAGGGTCGTGCGGCGGTCGAGCGTATAGAGTAAATCAGTATAATAAGCAAGTGCACACATTGCGCTCGAGCGATAGGTCGTGTGGAGTAATTTTTCTGGGTTTATGCATCGAGCGCCGGTGTAGTGCTCGAGCTCAACTTTGAGAGTCAATGAACAGAAAGGGAGACCACTAGAGTGTAGCTCGTGCAGACGTCAAAGGTTCTTCAGCTCTTTGTTTTGGATTAAAATAACAGTTGCTTGATCCAGCGCTCAAGTTGGGGTTGAGCGTTCACCTTTTTAGGCGTGGCGCTCGACTTCTCGTTCGAGCGAAGCTCGTGCATCAAGGCCAAATAGCAAATTTTTGGGTTTTTCTGATACGTTTGATTTTTCAATTCTAATTCACTCAAACATGCTTTCAATATTCAATATCATTTCGAAATCATCTAAAATCATTCCTAAATCATACCCAAACATTCTAAAATTAATTAAATCACAAAATCATAAGTTTTCTCATCCAAAAGCATGAAAACGTTGAATATAAATATGAATTCAGTAACCTATACAGTTTAACTCTATCAGATTATGATATGGCTTTCAAAATTCATGAATCAAATCTCAAATCATCAATACATAAACGAAACATTCTTCTTTGTCTGGCTAGACCAGAAATCAATGCTTTTATAGTTCAAAGGGGTATTACTTACCTCTAAATCGCACAAACCAGCAACTCAACAACTATGAAGAAGATGATCACCACAGTTCAAGTTCCTCTTCGAATCTGGGCGTGAACTATCCTCTTTTGATCACAGTTCCAGCCGTCCAATACCATAGTCAATCTCAGCCGAAGCACAAAACAAAAGCTTCCAAATTTTTAGAAAATATTATTTAGACTCACGCTCACTAGAAACCCTATTGCATGGTTTCCTAACTCAGGCAAACTCCTATTAGTAAGTTCCATACATCCAACCTTGTCCTCCACAATTATTTCTAATTTGTACTTAAAAAAATGATCCCAAACCTACACAATACTCATGCACCTTAACCGATAAAAATTCAAATAAAGCCTCAAATATTATTTACTTGATCAAACCTCAATTAGCCATAGGATCCTTATCAAAATCTCATATTTGCCCTTCCTCTTAACCACCTAATCAAAACAATATAGGAAATTAGGTACAGATTCCTAGATTTTCCTAAATAAAGTATTTAAAATAATTGAGGGAAAAATCAGGGGATTACACTGAGAGTATCAGAAGCATTGCAATGGATAGAAACAAAAAGACAACATGATGACCAAAGCATGTAGGATAAAAGATAAGAAACAATATGAAACAAACTTATACATGGAATGATGAGTACATGAGCCAACACCTTTTCAAGTTGTTATAGGATGATAACAATTACTTTCACTAGAGGATAAGGTAGAAGTTTTACTTAGTATTACATGAATCAGAAGCATATTCTTGGTGAGGGGCATGAGAGGTGGGCTTCTTTCTTTATGACCCTTAATACACATATGGCTTTTTGATGGGAACAGCAGCCTCTTTTGAACTTATCATCAAATCTGTTATGATCAACCATGTGTAATGGGATTGGAAAGGGTGTACTAGCATTGACCATGCTAGCGAAAACTAGAAGAGATAATGCAGAATGAATAAAAGATTACTCTTCACTTTTACTCTCTCTAGGAGAAGTCTTTTGATTGGAAATGAATGGAACAGACTTAAAAGAAGAAACACAGCAATAATCATGGCTTTTTTTGTCCAAAAGGTTTCTAAAACACATTTTAAAAGGAAGGCTACATCCAACAAATGATTTCTTTTGGCTACTACATTTTGTTCGGGTGTTTTTCCTTTCGACAAGATCATCTTGTTGGCATATTTGGGTATATAAGTGGTCTGGTGGATGATAACATATTTAGAGAAGTGGGAGGGAACTGCACTATATGCGACTCTTCCACCCCATTATTGGATTTAAGGATCTTCCTTTTGTTTTCAAGTTGAGTGCCTATCGTTTTATGGAAAGTTCTAGAGACGGGGAATTTTTTCTTTCTATTCTCGAAAGGTACATGCATGTAGCATTAGAGTAATCATTAAAAAAAGTAATTAAGTATCCATAAAATAACAAAGAAATAGTTGGAGAAGGTCGTCACACATTAGAATGATTAACATCAAAAGGTGAATTGCTTCTATTACCATTAACAGGATATGAAGATACAATGATTTGCGAGTTTACAAACTTCACTCTGGAGATTCAAATATAAAATTAAAGAAAATAATTGACGAAATATTTCTTGTTAGAACAGAATAATAGGGATGTCCGTGTCCACACACATGCCACTAGATCAAAGTATCATTGCCGCCACTACCATGGAATGACTCATAAGCATAAGGGAGATACAATAAGTTGAGACTATTATCTCATTATTAGTTCTAATCATCTTCTTTATCACCAAATATTGAAAAGCACAATGACAAAGAAATTACTAGTAAATGAAATCAGAAGATCTAGTGATATTATCGATTGACGAGAATTTTTTTAGTAAATTTAGGTGCATGAAGAACTAAAGAAAATGATATAGAGGACATTCTTGAGACAGGAGTAAATTATCACCAATTATAGTTTTATGTCTCCCATGACAATGTTTGGCCTTACAAGAAAAAATGAGGAGACAATTCTGTTCATAATTAGAACCTCCTGAAACAATAATGGAAGGACTAGGAAAGCTAGGGATAATAATCCTAGGACTAGAAAAGTAATTATGGTACTGAAGCCAGTGGCAGAAGTGCTTACTTTGAGTTAATGTGGAAGTGGAAGTAGCTACAAGAGGGTTTTTACTTGAGTCATAAAGTATTAAGCTTTTGCATTTTCTCTCTAGAATGGTTTACACTGTAATGGGAAGGAGAAGTGGTTCCAGGCTTCCAGCAGATATAAAAGCAACAAAGGAAAGTGAATGAGCCCTTAGACCTCCAATAGAAATCATCCTGCTTAAAAAGGGAAGAAGCCATTTAATGTACCATGAATGGTTATAATGTTATATTTGACTAATTTTTAAGTATATTTGAACACCGATATACATTAAACGGAGTACACAGTCCTATTAGCAAAATGATATCCACAAATCATCATAACAGCAGCATGAAATCATGAGAACCAAATATAGTTTCATCGCCAATAGTTACTTGGTCACCCACACTACATATCCCCAATGTATATGAACCAGTAAAAAATTGGAAATATCATGCAAAGAACTCTATACCAAATGCTCAATATATCAAATTTCATCACAATATCACTTCTAAAGAAAAAGCTTAATGGGGTGGCTTTGAAAGGTGAGAGTGGGTACACAATGAAGGTTTAAGATGGCAAGAGAAAGTCCAGAAAGAGCCTAAATAGAGTTGGTTAGAAGAATTTGGCAGCCAAGGTTGAGTGAGCAGAAGGAGCTTTAAATATTTGGGTAACAATAACTCAAGGGAACATAAATCTCTAGTGGATAATATATTCCAACCCCTTTCTGGCAAAATCTGCATATAATTGGCTACTGATATGGGTAAAGCTAAAGCAGCAGCCATAATCATACCATTGTGCGTGCAGCTAACTCCTTATGAGGTAACTGTATGATTTTCCAAGGTAAAAGAGCCCTTGATCAATTAGAAACAAAAAGAAATAGGAACTATCAGAAAAATAAAGGAATCCCAAGGACCGTATTCCTTTCCAATGAGTTTTTCTCGAGTATGGCTGTAATGAAGTTTATTTTCTGGTAATCTTAATCAAATAGGCACTTATAAGAAAATTTACCTTTAGTGTCTATGAGATGGGGAGGTTTTGTAGTTGAGGTGTAATTTGTTTGGGTTGAGCAAATTGTGCTTCGGAACCATGACTATGAATTTTTGAATTCCAAGTCTTTTCTAGCAAGTTTAAAGTCTCTTTCCTCAACAAAGAATGTTTATCTATTTTTTACTTTTTTTCTTTTTTGGTATTTCCCACTTTAATAATTTTCTTTATTTACTGTTTAATGATAATCTTCCTCTCAAATGTTTTTGTGATGTATGCTTCTTTTGTGATTTAAATTCCTGAGAATAGAAGAATAAAAGTTAAGGGTTGGTGCACTTAGGTAAGTGGGTGGCTGTTCAAAATTTAACCAATTTAGGTAGGAGGCTGGCTCTTGACAACTCTTTAAGTTTAAGAAAAACGGTTTAGGTTTTACGTGCTCTTGACCTTAGGCCTTAAGGTTCTTAACTTGAATATTATCAGATCTAGTTAAAGTTTAGGGAATAGGGTATGTTGGTAACAGTGCATCTACAACTTAGATGTTTCTTACTTGAAGTACTGGAAAAAAATTTAAAATGTTCATAAATGCCTCATCTTAGCATTCGAGTTAGGAAGAAAAGAAAACTTAGGTTAGATGCTAGTGCTTTAGAGAAATCTTTTGGAGTTCAATTTTGACCAGTGTTCCTTCGAAAGCCCAAGGCCATCTACTACTGGAGGGAACATTGAGAACAGAAGTGAAAAGGCTAGTTTTATCTTTTGTGATCTCATTTTAGGTGATTTAAGAAGCAAAGACAGATTTTTTTGGAGCAGCTTATTCAATGGATGAGAATTGAACACAATAATGTATTTCTAATGATATTCATCTATAATAAAAAATGTAGTGGATGAGGGTAAAGGGATACTAGATCATTGCCTTAAGAGAATTTGATCTTCAGGCTGGAAAATATCTTATTTGCTTGGGTTCCCTGGAGGATCCTCTAGCCTATAGGATGATGACCAAGGCAGGAAAAGCATTATTAATGGTACAGTGAAAATAAGTAAGTATTCTGTTGATTGTACTCTTTATCTTCATTCAATTTTGGAAAAAAAACACTTCCCGAAAAATCCCATTCATGCTTTAAACATGTCACGTCTTGAAGATTGAGCTTTGGATTGTGGGTGGTGGTTGTTGTCATCGTGAGATATTGGTAAGAAATCAGAGATAAGTTGTCGATTTATTTTTGGGGCCTTTATGATGCCTCTCCTATTCCGGGGTTGCAAATTAGGTTCTTTTCTAGATTCCTCCCTTACTGAATTGGCGGCACATGGCAAACATATGTTAATATGTATTGTTTATGTGGTAACAGAAATACTTTTTAGGAGCAACCCTACCCATTTGTTGTCTTATTCACCAGGAACACTTTGAGCATGCGAGAGACATGTCGACACATTATAAGTGTTAAAATTTATTCCGGAAGAGCTTACTCTCTGTTGGATGATCAGAACATCTGATCAGAAAGGCTTCTGCATGGTTCAGAATAATATATCACGGCTTTTCTGTTTCAGTCTCCTTGGGAATTTTGCCCAGGGACCAAAATGAAATTTCATCAACATTCACTTATATTTCACCAATTCACGGGAAATCCTGAATTGTGAGAATTGGTGAAATTTTTAGATTTGGGAGAAATTTCACTTGATTTGCATGAGGTTTCAAGTGTTTTGCCCATTTAAAGGGCAAAAAAAGTACAATATTTTCTTAAAAAGTAGCATGTTGCCCCCATTTTGCTCGGCATCTTGCTCAATTTGGGTTTGGCCGAGATAGGCCCCACAGAACATATCTCAAGGGGTGGAGCAAAATTTTGGTGGCATGCCACTGAAACAGAAAAACACCGATCCTAAATGTCAATGTGAAAACAAACCAGTATGTGCATGGGAGGAGCATGAAAACTTTAAAGAAATCTAGATAAATGTAAAGAAAGCTCGTATTCATGTAGCTGCCCGCACAATCCTGGATACCTGACCAGAAGAAGTCTTTCGTTATCTTACATCTTTCTGTGGAATATATAATTGCCCCTTTGTTGGGGTGGGTAGTTGTAACTTGTAAGCAATATATTAGTTACATATAAGGAATATCTTATTTTTTCTAGGTAACTATAAGGAATACGATATTTTCAATTTCAAGAAGACATATGAACATACTTCCAAAGTTTAAGCATCATGAAAAGAACTTAAATACTTAGATTATAAAGAAGAAACGGCATTTTTAGATTGCCAGGGGCGGCATGGTGTTCTTCCAGATGCTTCCCTCTGGTTTGACTATTTTACAGTTTTTGCTCCAGGGTGTAATCTGGTATGTTAATCGAAGAAACAAAAAGGATTTGTCTTAGCAGATTCAATGTAGTGAGGTTTAACGTGTGCCTGTGCAATGCCTTGTACTCACTCAAATTTTATCCTGCTGGAGGAAAATCAAGTTATTTTGCATTGTCTTGGCTGTGGAAATTTTGTTGATATGTTTCTCAGTTTTGCATTGCTTTCTTTGAGTTTTTTTTTTCCTTTTGAGTTTTGATCTTGAAAAGGAAAAATTGAAAAATGGGATTCTCTTCAAAGGAGTGACTTAACTGAAATTTATATGGTTTCTCAAAATGCAGGCTGTTGTGATGTTGAATTGGGAATAGTGGCGACTGCTTTGTCATTTATCAGTTTCAGTTTCAGTTTACTCTATTGAAGAGAACAATCAAGGGTTCGGCTGGCAGAAGTTGAGATTTACTTGTGCGGCCAAATTAATGTATATTTTTGAGCACCAATTCTCTTGTATAGCAGATGTATTTTGGGTTCTATTCATGATTCATTTTGTTTTCTTCAATGGATTTGGGTCTTGGAAAAGATGGCTTTAAGGATTTTCTTCTTTGGAGGGTAGGATGTAAAATAGTATACAAAATGTTAAGCAACTGCTGCTTGAGGGGTTGATGGTTTTGGTTTGCAGGATACATGGGTTGCCTGTAGCAAGAAATGTGCAAAGAGTGTAGAGCACTGGTTACACCATTTCACTGTGCCTTCACAAGGGATCTCACGCTGGCTAGCCATTGATGCTCATGCCTGCGCGTGCGCGTTTCTCTTTATTAACTTAATCGTTTGTCCCTAAAACATTATCTATTTAATTTGGTACAGATCTGTTGAGATCCGAATTCGATCCGATAAGGAATACCAGTAATCCGAGTACAAATCGGAATCCAACTACAAATCGAAGTCCAACGATTCTTTTTCATCTGAATCATTAAACTAAAGCAAGGAATATACTTTAACTTGTAAATTTGATATTAAACCACAATTAGTATTGTCATTGAAATTTGTATTAAACAAGAAGTACGCTTTTTAACTTGTCGTTTCTATGTACCTTCTCCAAAATCAGATTTTTATTGTCGTTTTTCCTGCAGAATATTGCCAGCCATGGGTGAGACAAGGCTTTCGAAGTGATTATGCACCTCATAAATATTTGGTATACCATGGGTACGAAGATCTCTAGTTCTTTTACTAACAGTAAGTCTTCTCTCACCATCCTGTAGTAAAATTACTAAATTCTGTCTGCCTTAAGAGAAAATTGTTTAGTTCAAGAATTCTCATCACCACATTTCTTCATCACCCATATCTCAAAACAATTAATGCGGTTCGATCGCGATTTCTTATAACCCAATGAAGAGCTACATTGAGAAATTCTCCACAATTTTTGTGGAACCGGTACGGAAAGCTCCCAAGTCTTCTCCATGAATTCTTTCTTAAGGTACGCACAAAAATCCTAGTCCTAGATTCTTTATTTCGGTACTCAAAAGTCCCCAATCCAGATAACCTTATATTCAGCTGTGGAAATTTGATGGACGAACACGAAGGTGAAGATGGTCACTCTATCAGAAAAATCATCACGCAATTTGATGTGATCTCCGGTAGCAGGATTCCATACGTAAATGCTGACCATGTCACTGAAACAGATTAAACCATTACAACAACCTACTATTTAGAAACCCTAACTAAAGATAAATTCTAATTCATAAGAATCCTAATATGATAATTTATAATTTTAGAATCCACACTAAAGATAAATTCTAATCAATAAGAATCCTAATTAAAGATATATATATCTATTATCATAATTTTAGAATTCAAACTAAAGATAAATTCTAATTAATAAGAATCCTAATTAAATATATATATATATATCTAATTAATAAGAAATTCAAATATGAAAAAAAAATAAAATCTCTGATTACTTATTTTTTTTATACTAACAACTAAACTTAAAACAAGATTATCTTAATCAAACCAATAACAAAATCAAATCAAAATAAGATTATCGTAATTAAACCCAACTAAAATATTTTTTATAATAACTAAATATATATGAGTATTCAGCCAATATAAAACTAATATAAAAGTATCCTAATTTAAAATCGAAATAAGATTATATAAAGATCAAACTAATATATTTTTGATAATAACTAAATATCAAAGAGTATTAAGCCAATATAAAATTAATATCAATATATATGTCCTAATTTAAATCAAAATATCTAATAAAATGAAAATTAGATTATTGCAATTAAATCAATATCAAAATAAAGTCCTAATTAAACTAGAAAATCTATATTTATACTACTATTAAAAGCACGAACTACCTTAGGTGTTTTCAATTTTCACATACATAAAATGTCCTTCCCCATAATCTTTAATTCCACATATTGTAGAGTCTTTCTCCAATAAAATCCTACCTCATTACAAGTCTTCTTCAACAATTAGCAAAACATGGATTCAATATTCTTAAACACAAATCTAAAATGTGTCTTCAATATTTAATATTTACAAATAGTTTTCAAATATTTACAAAACGTGGATCCAATATTTACTTAAATAAATTCAAGACAAATCATCAATCTTCAATAGTAATAATAGTAAACAAATAAATTGGCAACTATATAAATTTACTATTATTACTATTGAAAACTAAATTTCATAAGAGTAATATTAATCGAGCATTAAATTTAATTCTCAATGTGCAAACAAAATTTAAGCAACAATGTATAATTATTAATATTATCGTGGTAGCATTTTTATTTAATATCAATATGAATGTAATGATCAGATTCTTAAATTATTTTTATTTAAATAAGATATATCTTATTTAAATTGTTAAAAGTAAATTGGAGGAATTTTTTTCTTTCTTTAAGTATCAATAATATATTACTCTAAAAGAGATATTATTTTTAATAAAAATAATGTAATATAAAAATAAAATAGAATTGAAAAATGGATAATTGGCTATTAATATTGATAAAATTTAAAATAAGATTTGTCCTCATAGATTATTAATTAATAATCGAAATAATATCTCTTTATTATCAATATGAAATGACTTTAATGGATAAACATATTGGATTCAATATTCTTATACATGAATCCACAAAATGTTTCTTCAATCTTTAATATTTAATATTTACAAACAATTTTCAAATCTATACTAATATTAATACCTTAAGTGTTTTTTACTTTCACATACCTAAAATTTCCTTCTAACAATTATTATTTTAAAATTCTGTTTTTTTTAAATATTGATGTGAATCTATTAAAATCCTATTTCTTCTCCAATTAATATAACAAAAAGTAGATACATATAAGTATTTTTTTATAGAAAAATAACTAAAATCCTATTTTTTCTCCAATTACACCATAAGTCCTATTAAATCAAACTTCTTTCCTGATACTTATCTATTAGATTTCGTATATTTATTAATGGTTCTAAAATATCTAATTTCAAGATTAACACACTTTTTTTTACTATGGACGCGAATCTATTAAAATCCTATTTCTTCTCCAATTAAAGCTAACAAAAATAGATAATTATTTTACTAAGGATAATTAAAAATAGATAAATTTTTTACTAAGGATAATTAGAATCAAATATTATATCTAATTGGAGAAGAAATATGAGTCCTATTAAATCAAACTTCTTCCCTGGTACTTATACTTATCTATTTCTTCTCCAATTAACGATAATTTAAAAATAGATAATTACTCAATTATATGTATTTAAATATTAAATAATATCAATAATAATAACAAAAATTTGGTAAAATGTTATTTCATCTCGCTATATAGTATAATGATTATTTATTTAAAATAATATAAAAATATTTATTACTAATAAAAGCATGACATACCTTAATTGTTTATTTATTTTCATAAGTGTGTTTCCAAATTAAGGCCCTTGTTTAAAATAATCCTCAATCTTCAAGAATTTTTTTTTTACAAACCCTTTTTTCTAAATAAAATTGCACCCAAATGAAGGGTCGAGTGTATGAAAGGAAAAGACTTTTTATCTATAAAAATTCTCATCTTAAAGAAATATAAAACTATTTTTATTTTATATTATTTTCAATACTAATATAAAGAAATATAAAAAAGTACAAGGATAACAAACTTAGTCAATTAATTATATGTGGTAAATATAAAGAAATATAAAAAAAGGACAATGACTAATAAAATAAACTAATTAATTATAGGTGGAAAATTGAGAAATTGTTTTGTCTTAAATAATATATTTATTTTTACCATGAGGATATTTATTAATATTAATAAATCAAGACAAAAAAAGTGATAAATGGCAATTATTTAGATTTTTAATTACTAATGTAGGTTGAGAATTTTTATTTTATTTTATTCCTGTTTGATATAATAATCCATTACCCTTTTTAGAATTATATTTTTTTATTTTATATTATTTTCATCAAAAAATCCCAAAGAAAAAAGAGAGAATAACCCCTTGTTTAGAATTTTATCTATATCTATTTAAATTATCAATTAAAGAATTTTTTTTCTTTTTTAAACCCCACTTATTTAAATAAATCTTATAATGATTTCAAATCCTTATCCAAACAAAGCGAAAAACAGGATCCTAAAAATAATTAGAAATCTTATCTAACTAATAAGGGATGTTAATTGATAATGTAGAAGGATATTTTTTTGTTCTTATATTAAATTTTCTTATTACTAATCATTCGTTACCCCTTTTATAAATATATCTAATTTTATAGTTTACAATATTTTTATTTAAAATCTTTGTCCGTGTTAAAGTTCGATATGATTGGAGCAACCATTTAAGAAAAAGGGAATTCATTACCTTTTTTTCGGAATTATATCTAATTTTTATATTATCTCTTAAAAATTTACCCTTTTTTTTTCTGTTAAAAGAATAGGTATTATTTGTTCTTATTTTATGTTTTTCTATTCATAATAATAGTTTGTTGTATAGTTGAATTTTTTTATTTTATGTCAATATCACTGTAAAATCCTTATAAATTAGATTAAATTAAAAATAACATAAAAATGTTCTCTTATATTTAGAGTCCCAAAATAAATTCTCAAGAAAATACAAAAATAATGACATATATTAAACTAAATAATAAACATGAAGTAAAATAATTTGAACTTTAAATCATTCTCAATGTGAAATAAAATAATTTTATTATGGAAATATGAAATAAAATATTAAAATAAATAATAAACATGAAATAAAATAATTACATGTTATTCTATAAACATGGAATAAAGTAATTTACTATGGAAATATGGACTTATCAAGCATGTACAATTGAACTAAAGAAATGGTTTTGAATTATATTTATTAACCATATTAATAAATGCTGAATTCGGATTTTGCAATCAGTGGATCAAATGGATCATGTAGTGTATTACTACTACATCATACATTATTTTAATAAATGAGAAACTTACTGTAATATTCTGAAATTTTGCCTATGTAATTAAGTAGTAATACTGAGGGTATTTTGGTCTTTTTGTGCTTTAATCATATATATCTTGATTGACAAATAGCATTCCTTTATTTTAGTTTGATTGAGTATGTAAATTGGAGTGTTTTGATTGATGGTGCATGTAGGATTCAGTGGAGTGGCGCTACATTGAATCATAAAGATTTTATTTAAATGTTAATCTAGCAGCTAGGGGTTTTAGTCCCTAGCTACTATTTGATTGAACAACATTTGAAAGTAGAGTTCCAACCACAGAGGAGAAGGGAAGGAGAGAAAAGAAGAGGAAGAAGAGAAGGAAGGAGAAGAAGAAAAGGGGAAGAGTTAAGGGAATTCTATTGAATCTGTGTTTATACGAATTATGTAACACCCCCGGATCCGAGTTACGTGGTAAAACCGTGACTCGTCTCAGAAGAGTTAGTGAAATCACAGGATTTATACCAGAGTAAAGGAAAACATGAATAGAACATGATCAAATCATAAATCATCAATATCAGAGTCAACTAAAAGCCAATCACCATCCACATGAATCAATATCAATGAATCAAATCATCCAATCACAATATCCAAAAACAATGAATAGAAGTCTAAAAGACAAAATCACTACTACTCCACGTAGTAGACCTTAGCTTGATACTCTGGAAACTCCCCTGAAATATCTACCCTCCTGGTATCGTCCTCTCCAGGATCGATCTGAAAACAAAACAAAACGGAATGAGATATGAATATCCCAACAAGTAGCACATGCATGTTCAAATACAGTTTATACAGTTCTAAAACATGAATCAGTTATAAAACATATAACAGTGACTATAACACAGTTAATCCGAGTAATCTATCCATAAACCAAAGCATATAATAAGAATCTTAAATAATCCAACGTGTAAATCAAATCAGTAGTGTCAATTTCAAATCATTAAGTCATAGTAGGACTCATGAAATAAGATTGCCTTTAACTAGGGTAATATCAATGTCCACTATGCCACCTCCTGGCTTATGTGCGAAGCCAAGTACATGATCATTGTCTTATTGCGGGTGAACCCAACTAGTACATCGAAGGGTTGGCATATACTATCCAGTCATAGTCTGAGTATACAATAAAATGAGGGAAAACCATAGCCCATCAGTACATCAAAGGCTTCATCGAGTACACGATGGAAACACGTGCGCAAACAAAGAATTACAACTAACAAAGAACAATCCTTCTCACTATCTAGCTATTAAATGGATCCATATCGAGCTATACCCACTAGACTCTAAAACAAACCAAGTACGATGTCCAGTAAGCACAACTTGCCTCAATCATTATCATCTTATCTCATCTTGAGTACATGGGGCATCTTTGAGTACATAGAGGTATCATCATCCCAAGTATGTGGGGCATCTTTGAGTACATAGAGGAATAACATCTACCCAAGTATATGGGCATGACAATCCATTTCTCCAAGTTCAAAGAGAAAATCTCAAATCAAATCTTAGAAATCATTCAAGTACTCAAATCCACAGAAATAACTCATAAATACCAAAACCAATGTAAGTTATCCAACAAAGTCAAACTAATCCAAAACAACCCAAAATAGAGCTAAAAAATACCAATTTTCCAAATTTGACTAGAAATGTAATCTCAGAGGTTTACTTACCTTAAAGTACAATGATTACATAAGTCGAAATCCTTAAAAATCTTTGCAATCTAGTGTGAAACCCCAAAACATATTTTTAACCTCAAATAAGCTAATTTGATGGAATATGTGGCCAAATATTTGGTAAAATCCCAATTATACAATTTGCCTTTGAAAACACCTTAGAAAGGATCTCAAGAAAGTGTTACAAGTAGTAGAATCAAAATAAACTCATTCTATTGTAATTTGGAACCAAAAGTCTCTCACATACTTAGTTTAGTAGAATTTGCCCAAACTCTTATTAATTTAAATTTTGAAATAATTCCAATGCGAACACCTTTAAAACACCTAAATATTTGTACATAGGTTGGATTTAATCAAAACTCATTTCATAGTTGAAAAGTACTCAAAATGGTGAAAATAGGGAAATCTGTGTTGGATGCTCGACATGGCGCTCGAGCGTCCAATGAGGCGTCTGTAAAACTTAACTTTTAACATTTGACGCTTGGCATAGTGCTCGAGTATTTTATTAGGCGCTTGGTTTATTTGGAATTTACAACTTTTGGGTTCTGAGATTTTAAAAAAACATAGGCGGGGCGCTCGAGAGTCCTCCCAGGCGTTGGGCAAAAATGCCAGATCACGAACACCTTCTAAATGATTAAATTAATAGTTCCTAACAAGTAATCATCAAATAAACTTAGATTTTAGATCAGATCTATAATTATCATTTTCATCTAAAAAACACTCATGAAATTCTCACTCGGCATATCAATTTCAATAAATTCAAGCTCTTAATCCGAAAATCAGGTGTAAATCAATTTGTAAAAGTTCTACTTACTTGATAGAACTAAAATTCAATCTCCAATCACTTCTGAGTACGTAGATTTGAACACTACGACCGAAATTTCCAAAAGTACTGAAAATTCACATAATTCTTGCTTAATTCTTAGATCTAATCTAAACTGCATAGACTCTTAAAATTCCCTCAATTAACTAAGAATTCAAATTCGTAATCAACCTTATTTGACTTAAATCTATGATGAACAATTCTCTAAAACTTCACCAATTTTGGCCATCCGAAGTTACTCTCCACTTCCTCTTTCTCCTTATTTCTATTTGGCAGCCTCCAAAATAGATCAATCAGCTCCAATCTCTCTCTTCCTGCTTCTCAGATCTCAATCTTCTTCTGGATTCATCTCAGACCTTCTCAGCTCCTCTAGCTTGTTCTGCTCCAAACGACTAAACCAAAAAAAAAAAAAAAAAAAAATTTAGACAACTATTTATAGTTGCCCGCATTTGGTATGCGGATGTGCCTTGACCGCATTTAATCTGTGGTCATAGTGTGATCGCATAGAAAATGCGGTCAAGGCATGACCGCAATATATATGTGGTCACGCGTAATTTTTGTGAATTTGTAAATACTCGATTTTTGAGCCATATTTACCACTCCTACCTCTCTTGAGGAGTTTCGTCCTCCCCTTTTTACCTTTCGTTGGTTTTTAGATTTACCCCAAATAAAGTTTTGAAGCTAAGTTGGAACATTTTAGAACTTTATTTTGGCATACCCCTGTGACCAACCATGTCGCTGGGTTTGCTTATAAATAGAGGGCCTCACCTCAAGCAAATGGCTGAGAATTGAAGCTAGAAGAGCTCCAAGTGAAGAAGAGAACCCCTGCCTCTCTGCTTTCTCAAATCCAAGTAAGCCTCTCTTCCCTTTTATTTTTTGTTTTTAAATTCTAGGATTATTCTGTTCTTCTACTTTTTTTGTAGACTAAGGCCTGTGTATGGTTGTAACCCTAAACCTAAATCCAAGTACCTCAAGCATTTTCTCTAGCCGTAAAACGTGAAGAGAGATCTAGGGGAAAGGAGGACAGGAATGGATCCATAGGGTAGACACCTATGTGTTGTAATCTTTGATATGTGTATTTTTAATACTTTGTTTAGGCTATGTGATTGTTTATTGCTGAAATATGGAGGAATCTCATGGATCTATGATGTTCATAGCATTAGATCTCCTTTTCTTCCTAGATATTGGTTTTCTACACAACTACACCCACTACATTGTTTTCTTTCTTTTGGTTATTATTAGGCTAGGATTTTAGATCTACCATGATCAATATGGTAGATCTGAAATCAGAAGCCTTAAAGTAACCTCTAGGGTATTATGAGGTGATTTTTGAGATGTTTTCAATTTTTGAGAGAAGATCCTATGGTCTAAACTCTCCTTTTCTGATGTTTTTTCATCAACATGGGTGTATCTGGTTTAGATCTCTCAACTAATAAGAAATTTGGACCAGATCTATACCCTAGAATTGTTCAGATTTATTCTTCCTTATTATGAGGTGATTTTTAAGTGGTTTTAATCTTTGAGAGAGGATCATATGGTCAAGACTCTCCCTTTTTGATGTTTTTTTATCAGTGTATCTGGTTTAGATCTCTTAACTAATGAGAGATCTGGACTAGATCTGTACCCTAGATTGTTCAGGTTTATTTTTCAAAAGATTTCTAACTTTTATTATGTAGTTCCAAGATTTCAAGGATTTAACTTAAATCTAGTTTTTTTAAGGTTTTGCTTTAGGTTTGCTTTCTTTGATTTTTATCTTGTATTTTTACTCAATCATGAAACCCTAGAAATGGTGTATTCATATGATAATTAGTTGGATCATTTAGATGGAAAAACCATACATCATTTTTTTGTTCTTTTTCATACTTTTGATTTGGTTTACTTGCAAGCTTTCTTTCTAGCATGAACAATACTTGGCAACCACCTTGTGTGGATGAATAGGGGTGCCTAACACCTTCTATTATTCATAACCTAATCTCTTTACCCATCTTTGGTTTGTTTTTTCTTTTAATTTTAAAGTAGAGTTATTTTTACTCTAATTTTCCCTTTTGTATTTTATTTGATTATTTTGGTGTCCATTCACACCTAAAATTTAATGGTGGCGACTACTCCTTTGTTTTAATCCCGTGTGATGATTATGAAGTCATTGAATTGATTTTCCATGCTGAGATAGTCGAAATACTGCAACAGCTCAAACAACCAATTCATCGCCCTCATGGCGGAAATACCCGTGTGACCTCACCCTCATGGTGGAAACGGAGTTGCTGCAGCACTTCCCTCATGGAAGGCCTCTCCATCATGGAGGAAACGCATGAAGGAACCCTATACTTAAATCCAAACAAAATATACAAAATTCACTACAACTCGACTGTGGATCCACATTAAGTCTCGCCCTAGTACTTTTGACAAAAGATATAATATACCGCGTAAGATTTTCATAAAACATGCCTTTAGTAAAAGAAACCAACATATTTAGTTAAGAATACCAAATTCAATTTCAAATACAAACTAAAATAATCCAACAGTAAAAATGTATAAAAATCTGCACAATCAGTAAAAGTCTATACTTTTCTTCTAAAAGAATCCAACGATATGTCATGAAGCCATTTCATTTACTTTTTGGGTCAGCATAGAATTTAGGATAGTTCAAGAATTTTGATAAATGAAATATAAATGAGTCAATAAGTGCCTTAAATTCATATCCATGGACAATTCGATAAACCCCTTTGATTTGCCACACTTATTTCAAATCCACGTTTGATAACCAGGCATAAAAAAAAACACACACACAGAAGTCATAGCAGAGATCAATAGTTTGGATATAAAATCAGGAACAGCTCAAGAAAGCCCTAACAGATTTTCCCTAAACACTATACTTGCATTCACAATCATTAAAACTCAACATGACCTCCAAATCTGATTTATTCTCTAATGGAAATCCAAATTTTCTCTCACTAAATGTTTCCTATGATTATCAGAGTGCTAAACAACTTTAATCCAATCTTTTAAAACTTGTCTGAGGTGTTAACAATAAATGCATACTAGAAAAATTACAATAGCCGCACTATGTTAAAGACTTTTGATCTGATGCTAACCGAAACAATCTGGGGCTAACCTAAACAAGCTGGTGCTAACCTGGTGAGGTTGGCACCAGGTCAATTTCCCTTAGCGCTAGTTAATTCTTGAGTCTGGTGCTAACCTCTTTGAGGTTGGCGCCAGGTCCATTAGGTTGGCACCAGGTCTTGTTTCAACTTGGTAATTCTCCAAACTTGCGGCCAAAGCTCATTCTACCATTATGAACCAAAACAAACCTTATGAAAGCTTCCAACCCAGCACATATGATCTTAATAACTCAATAATTCTCCTTCGAAAATAAACCAACCAGATTATACAACTATTAAACATCAAACGCTCGAAAATGTAAACGAAACTTGGAAATTTCTTTAAACACAAATCTACCCTTTATATGATCTTAAAAACCACAAGAATCATGCTGTTTTCGAAGGTGCTACTTGCCTCAGATTTGATGAGAACCAACTCCATAGAATGCTACTGCTGAATAGATTCCTCACTTCCAAGATTTTGGACATCTTCTGCTCCAACAAAAACAAACGTACTCACTAACAGCAACAAACTCTTCTTCTTTCTTCCAAACAAATCTCTCTCCACTCCTTCTCAACTCTCCGATCTAACGTTTTCATTTGTTTGCACTACTCCGAATATGAGCGATCGAAACGGTTAGAAACGCTTGGGGAACCAACTGTTTGTAACGCCCTATGAAACACTTCTTTCGTTTCAAAAACTTTTTATTTCCTTTTTGATCATGTGTAGTGCTCCACCACCCTATCTCCTACACCATCCGCCCATCGACCCTTGGTAGATTAATCTATTCATCACACATATATATATATATTATAATTATTATTTATTCATTTCCAGCTCCCTAAAATTTTCTCATAATATAATATTATTTCAAATTGAAATTAAAAAAATATATATCACCACTTATTATTAGCTTCTATAATTAATAATTTCTAAAATCCCAGAAATGCCCTTGCAACTCAACTACCTAAATTAACCCTCATTAATAATATTAGCACAATCCTTATATTAGCTAATCAAAAATCCGGGGTCTTACAAACTTAATTAAAAGTAACAACTCCTAAACCTACATAGAAAGTAATCTTCCTCTTAAAACCAAAGCCCGTGATATCGTCCTCTTCGAGAGTATCTGAAAACAAAACCGACAAAAGGATGTGAGACATAAAATCTCAGCAAGTAGTCATGCGGAAAATAGATCTTATACAATTCTAAATATGCAATGAGTAAACTAGTAAAGCAAAACAAACCATATACACTAAGAGTACCAACCACATTAGTAAACAGAAAGACATCACTGTTAAACACAATGCAAGGATCCTTATTTTGTATAAGACAAGAACCAAGCAATGTAAACAAATATCCCAACTACCTTCCTGCCGAGTACAGAAGCTAGGAAGAACAACCAAATATAAATCCCAGATTTCCACTGGGTACACGGATTTAGAATGTAAGCAAGTTCCACTGAGTACACGGATGGGGAAACAATATACAAATTACCAATACCAATCCAACATTCCAACCGAGTACACGAATTTAGAATGTTAACAAGTCTCGTCGAGTACATGGATGGGGAACAATAAGGCATACGCCACATAACACAATATTCCAACCAAATTACAATATCACATTCCTACCGAGTACACAGATTTAGAATATAGCAAGTCCCGCTGAGTACACGGATGGGGAAACAATAATGCAATAACCACATCGCAAGTACATGGGTGATTCAAAATACCAATATTGGAAATAAGGCATATGCCATGAAATAACCGCATACGCGAGAATATAGGTCATGTGCCAAGTCACATACATAATAGAACAAGCCCACATACGTGGAGACATATACATGTCAAGAACTAAGTAACTGTGAATTTCATCTTCTTTAAGCCATAAGTTACAATATGATCAAAATACTGAAATCTGGGTCAACTTTTATTTAAACCTTTCTGGAACTCAGAAAATGCCCAAATAGTCCTAGTACAAATGTTAGAACTAATAAATACTTCTTATGTTAAAAAGAATTCCACATATTTTCCCAAAACCCCAAAATATAAGTCACTTTGGTAGAACGTGCTCAAAACCCTTATAAAAATCCAATTAATTCTTTGGCCAGTGCACATGCTCTCAAAATACCCTAATCTAATTGGTACATGAGTTGGAATCACTCAAAAATAGGTTTAGAATTGAAAACTAGGTCAAAATCCCTATTTATGAAAATCTGACAGTGAGCACTCGATGTAGCGCTCGAGCAGTGTCTCAGGTGTTCAGTTTGACTGGAGATTCTGTCTAGTCGCTCAACGCGGCATTTGGGTGTCCTATTGGGCGGTGAATGTTTTGGGTTTCAGACTTGGATACTCGCTACAACGTTTGGGCGGTGACTCGGGCGCTTGTTCAATCTTCTAAATTATGCTCTCGGGTTTCTAATTCCAAAATAAAGCATAGGCGGGACGCTCAAACTGAATTGGGCGCTCTTATCACAAAACGTGCATATAAACGCTCGAGTGAGTGCTCGAGCCACAATTCGGGCGCCCATGTAAATTTGAGATTTTGCAGATTTTTCTCTATTTTCTGAAATTTCAAATTAAAACTATATATATTTCTTTCAGCACTTCAAATCAATTCTAAATCATCCAATATTACTTTAAAGACATAGCAAATCAATCCAAAGCAAACAAATCACAACATGCAATGATTTAATCATCAAAACCCCAATAAAACATAGATCCTAATAAAATCAAAAATTTGATTTTAATGCAAGTTGGAAGGGACTACTTGCCTTATTCCTCTGATTAAATCTTCACCAAAGAATCCATATATCACCCTCTTGAATTCTAAATGTGAACAGCAACTTCTTTCTTTATCTAGATCAATAGAACATGAACCTAAAAATCTTAGCAAACTTAAACCATGCGTAAAGACTACAAATCATGATCTCGATCCTATTAACTCACCTTAATCCAAGCGAAATATCTCCTCTCTTCTCCTTCTAGATGTATGGATCCACTGAGAATAATAAGAAAACCTAAATTCTCTCTATCCTCTTCCTTTTATAGTCACATAACTAGGACTCCTAGTTGTATTTGGAAACTTCCTAACTAACCCACTTCCCTACTTTGCCCCAACTCTTCTTTTAAATCTTTTCTTCTAATTCCCCTATAAAAGAAACTTCCATTTTTATCTATTTTCGTGCTAATTAGTTCCCCTATTTTTAAATATTACTAAAACTCCCCAAAACTATATTTATTCATCAACTTAAAGCTCCTAATTAACTATAATTACTAATATGCCCTTTTATCAGTTATTAGGCCATAAATCTAACTATTTATGATCAATTTAAATCCAATTTATATCTAATTTAACTTCTCAAGTCTAATAATCATTTCATTAATTTATTTAATAATTTAGCTAATTAAGAAATGACCAAAATACCCTTTTATATAATTTAATCGTATTTAACCATTGACTTTCTTCTGAAATTTCTAGATTTAATCTCCTCATTATTTTGATCTAATATTGCATCCCAGATTAATGAAAAATTCCCCAAATCATCATACTATAAGAAATCTTCCAATTATTTCAAATAAAATCTTTAATTCTCCAAATATTCATATTTAATTTTGTGTAAGCTTCGATGGAGGTGAATGTGAAGCATCATAAGGATGAGGGCGAGCTTTTACCCAATCCTTCTTTCTATTGACAATTGGTCGGCAGCCTGAACAATTTGACCATCACTAGGCCTGATATTTCTTTGCAATTCAGTAGGTTAGTTAGTTTATGCAGACTCCCTGTATTCCACACTTGGCTGTTGTTCGTCGCATTGTTCAGTACCTGAGAGGCACTTCTGATCATGGTCTTTACTTTCCTGCTACATCACCAATTTAGTTGGTGACCTATAGTGATGCTGATTGGGCGGGTTGTGTGAATAATCGCCACTCAATTACTAGTTGGTGCATGTTTCTTGGTAATGACTTATTTCATGGAAAAGTAAGAAATAGATTAGGGTGTCCAAGTCCTCCACCGAATTCGAGTATTGTGCCATGTCCTCTACTTGCTCTGAGATTGTTTGGCTTCGTGGGTTGTTGGGAAAGCTTGGTTTCCTTTAGAATGAGCCTACTCTTTATGCCAACAACACTAGTGCTATTCAGATTGCTGCCAATCCGGTCTTCCATGAACGCACCAAACACATAGAGGTCGATTGTCACTACATTCATGAGGCATATGATGAGAAAATACTTACTCTTCCTCATATATCTTCAGATCTTTAGATTGCTGATATCTTCACCAAGGTTAGTTTCGTTTAAAAGATGGCCCTACATACTTCATTCATGCCAAATTCCACGAATTTACATGGAGCCAGTTTTTCCAAATGAATTTCCAAAGTTGCCCATTTGTTACTTTTAACACTTTCCAACAGCAGATTTCAAAGGAGCATAACTCCTAGGGTTTTAACCGGATTCGATTGAAAATTTGCATGAGTTTTATATTTATCATAACCTTTCAAATGGATTTGGTTTGATTCAATTTAAATTGGATTTGAATGATCTCAAGACAAATGGCTCTATCTTTTACCAAATTTGCCGGATTTGTCTCAACTTGGTTTTATTCAAGTTTTGCTTTGATTTCCATTTAATGGTGATGTCCTAGAAGTGATAATGACATAAAAGAGGATCTGGAATGCATTGGATTCCTCATGTGGAAGTATCATACATTTGTTTAATCATTTTTCAAGGTTTTTGATTATTTTAGCAAGCTTTCTTATCTTTGAGCATGAACAACACTTGGCAACCACCTTGTGTGGGTGAATGGGGGTGCCTAACACCTTCCCCCGTTCATAATCTAATCCCCTTACCCATCTCTGGATTTTATTTTCAAGTAGAGTTATTTTTATTCTAGTTTTTGCCTTTTTGTTCTTTTTGATGATTTTGGTGTCCATTCACACCTAAGATTGAATGGTGGCGACTCTCCCATTTTTGTTGAGCCCGTGTGATAACAGAGGGAATCATCTCGGTGATTTTTCCATGTCTCACAGTTCCATGATATATGGAAATTTTTGAATGATCGAAGCTTGCTAGAAGGTGCTACCTATACTGAGAAAAGGGCAATATAGAGATTAGCAGGACAATTCCTACTGAGTGGTGGGCAGCTATACAAGAGATCACATAATGATATCCTAGTCAGATGTGTTGCCAAGGCTGAGTTAGCAAGGTTGATTGAGACGGTACATGAAGGAGTCTGTGGACCCCATATGAACAGGCACATGCTGGTAAAGAAGATTCTGTGATTGGGATACTATTGGTCAACAATGGAGCACGATTGTTGTATACATGTCAAGAGGTGTCATTTGTGCCAAATATATGCTGATAACAAGCATGCACCACCAAGTGAGCTGCATAACATGACCTCACCATGGCCTTTCTCCATGTGGGGCATAGATGTCACTGGCATGATCTCCCCAAAGGCATCAAATGGGCACAGATTTATTCTGGTAGCAATTGATTATTTTACTAAGTGGGTTGAAGCAGCTTCGTATGCAAATATCACAAGTAACCATGTTCTTAAGTTTTTGAAGCACAATATCATTTGTCGCTATGGTTTGCCAAATGCCATAGTATCAGACAACACTTTAAATATTAAGAACAAAGATATGAAGAAGATGTGTGAGCAGTTTCAGATCATCCATCACAAGTCAGCTTCGTACATACTAAAGATGAATGGGGCAGTAGAAGCAGCAAACAAGAATATAAAGAAAATAATTCAGAAGATGGTAGTAAATTACAGAGATTGGCATGAAATGCTACCGCTTGCTCTCTACATGCCTACAGGACCTCAATCCGGACTTCTACTGGGGCAGCCTTGTATTCCCTAGTCTATGGAATGGAAGCAGTCTTACCAGTCGAAGTTGAAATCCCATCACTAAGAGTGCTAATGGAAGCAGAATTGGAAGAAGCTGAATGGATACAGTCAAGACATGATCAACTTAATCTGATAGAGAAAAAGCGTTTGAAGGCGCTTTGTCATGGCCAGTTGTACCAGAAGAGAATGACCAGGGCTTACAATAAGAAGGTGAAGCCCAGAACGTTCCAAGAAGGAAATTTGGTTTTAAAGAAAATCTTACCATTTTTGGAAGACCCTCGCGGGAAATTCAAGCCAAATTGGGAAGGGCCTTATGTTGTCAAGAAGGTCATATCAGGGGGTGCACTCATCTTAACAGAAATGGATGAGAAAGATTTTCTTGAGCCAATTAACTCTAATGTAGTAAAAAGGTATTTTCCTTGATTGAATATTACTAGGAAATGATCCGAGGCCATCTTTCTTTATTTCCCAAAAATTTTAATCCCTAGTCTAGCCAAGTCGAGCCTGTTCATTTCTTTGATAAACCTAAACTAGGACTTACAGTTTTATATTGGGGCAAAGCAAATTGGGGCAAAAACAAAAGAAAAAGGGAAAGAAAAAAAAAAGAAATGAAAAAGAAAAAAAGCAAGGAATAGTGGCAAATGAAAGCCAAGTGCAAAAATAAAAGGAATAAACAAAGTTTGGGGAACGGGGATCATATTCATCATGACTGTAAGTCCAGTTGACCTATTTCCATGTTTGGAAAATTTTGAGCCTTTAATACCTTTTATTTCATAAACTGAGCCTAGCTTTCGTTTTGTCCTATTTTTAAGGCCTCGGTGATTTTAGTATATTCTATCAATTTTCAGAGTAGAAAATTTTGAGCCTTTAATACCTTTTCTTTCATAAACTGAGCCTAGCCTTCGTTTCGTCCTATTTTTAAGGCCTCGGTGATTTTAGTATATTCTTTCAGTTTTCAGAGTAAAAGATTGGTGACGACGGAATGCAAAAGCCGGCCCTAATGAAAACTGTAATTGGTGCTAAGGGCAAGGTTGTCAAAAAAAAAAAGAATCAGAAGTTGAGTTGATCATGTTATCCAAGCTTGAAGTAAAAGCAGTATGAGCACTGGAGATGGAACAGATTGGGAATAACGGGGTCAATTCTGGAAGAAAAGGCATTTGGGGATGACTCTAAGGGTCCTAGGATAAATAGATTTGATCTCTCCTTATTGCTTGAATCATCCTTTTCATTATTTAGCTTGATTTTAATTCCTTTAATTATGTGTGATTAAGTGTTTTGGACCAAACTTAAAAAAAAAAAAATTATATTTTGGTCAGTGATGAGAAATCAAATACTTTTCATAAAACCTTTGTTTTTACAAGCATCTGAGAATTTTGAGGCCAATAGTATAAAAACTTATTTTTGAATAAAATCCTTTGTCTTTCCACTATTGGAGTTTGCTTTGATACAAAGGTATGATAAAAAGAAAAAAAGAAAGAAAACAAACGCAATAAAAGGAGCTAATCCCTATCCCCTAGCTGCTCTTCAAGCTCCCGAATCCAAGCTGCCTGATCTGCAATAATCTTAGAAGCTCCCTCTACATCTGGATCACTAAAAAAAGAGATTACCTCATCTGAAAGTGCCTTCTTGATCTTCATACCTCTAAGGCTAGCTAAGGCATCCTGGTACTTCTGCCGTATCACTCGGACTTCAAAGCGGCGGGCCAGCCTCTGCTCCTCAAGTTTTTTCCAAGGCAACACGGCGAGACACCTGCTCTTCAATCTGCCTCTCCAGGTCAAGGCCTCGTATCCTAAGTTCTTAGGCCTCTCGTACCCAAATTTGTTAAAGCCGCTTGTGGGATGCTTTCTCAGAAACCAATATGTCTTCATAAGTGGGTGCAAGAATAGCAGGAGGATCCTCTGGTACTGGGGCATGACTTTGAACCTGCTCTCTGATCCAGAAAAGATAGTCCTTCACATGTGACTCAGAAAAGACTGGGCCCTTCAAGAAGCGTACATAGGACCACACCTTCATTAACCGAGCACATAGCCCCATGGTGGCTGGTGTAAGTGGCCCAAAGAAGTCTTCATATCCATCTGGGATCATGATTCCCTGAGTTCCTCCAAGCTGCCGAAGAACTCTCAAAGGAAGATAGAGGACAGTGGATCTCAAGCCTACTAGAACCATGAAGTTCCTATCTCTGAAGCTGATCACTGTCTCGAGGTTTGGCTGATAAGTGCCAGGCCATCTCACCTGGTCATCCTGGAGAGTGCCCAAGAAGGTGATCCAACCCTGCTTGCCGCCCTGGATGTTGGGACATCCCCGGTTACTCATCAAAACAAGAACTTTCATTCTTGTAGAAAAGCGTCGATCAATCATCTCGATTTGACTCAGATGGTCAAGTAACCAAAGCTGCAAAAAGAGGGAGTATTTCAATTTATTTTCACACGAAGGTTGTAAAGGAAAAAAAAAAAAGAAGAAAGAAAAAAAAAGAAGAAAAAAAGAAAAAAAAAAGATATAGAGGGGAACCAGATCTTACCTGTAAGATAGGGACACATGCAAGAAAGCGCTTCTTCTTCCTGAAATAGCAGTCAGTCAGTGCCTGATATATCCTTGCCAAGATCATAGGGGTTAACCTCTCACGCTCCCTAACCTGGCATATAACTGAGATAAGGGCCAAGTCCACCTCATCATCATCCTGTGGGAAGAGTAGTTGGTTAACCACCATCAATGTCAAGGCATTAAACCGGGCTAGGGTGTTTTCACTCCTTAGAAGTTTTTCAGTCAAAAAAGGCTTGGATAGGGTCAGTAGGGAGTCAGATTCCCCTAGGTCCTTCTTCCCTATGCTAAAAAAAGTAGAAGCTTCCTTTTTGTAGCTAGGCTTAAGGGGCAGGTTCACCACTTTTTCTGAAAATCTCAGGCTAAGGATTGTTTCAATCTCCTCAATTGTAAGGGTCATCTCTTTATCACCAAATCGAAGGAGATTTAATTGAGGTTCCTAGTGTCCAATCAAAGCCTCAATAATTTTCCATTTAAAGGGGATGGTAGGGATGAGCAGGATGTGGCCTAAGTTGGTAGAATCCCATTGGACATCATCTTCTGGGGTTATGTATTTAACCCACTTGTTATAGAACGAATCCACAATGTTATATCTTGTAAGATTGGGTGGTTTTGATCTAAAAGGTTGTCTTGCAGGAGGATTTCGTCTACAGAGGAAGACGGGGCAAGAGAAGCCATTGAACCTCCAAAGTATGCACAAGAAGCAAGGGGTGGCCACCTAGAGGGTTTTAGAAGCAGGAAGGATGCCATAATGATGTTCCTCAGGGTTTTTTTATAGAAAAATCGTGTAGGGGTCAAAAACCGCATTTAAAATGTGGACAAGGCATGCCGGCATATCAAATGCGGACACGCTGTGTTTGCAGATCAAACGCGGACACATCGCGTCCGTAGATCAAATGCGGACACGGCATGACCGCAAATGAAATGCAGTCACGCCTTGTTCGCATACCAAGTGCTGTTTTGGCACAAAAGCAGAAAGAATATGCAATTGCAATTGGATATTGTTTTAAGCTTCACCTGTTCCTGTTTATACAAGAATAGTTCAATAAACTGCAGAATATAAATGAAGAAGAGGAAAAAAGATGAATCAAATTTTTGTTTTCATATATATGAATGAAAGTTACATCAGTTTATCAAAATACAAAACATATACATGTGATATCCTAATCTACTCTCCCTCTCTAGGTCCATCCCCACGGCCACGTCCTCTGCTACGTTCGCTGCCTCGATATCGCCGAGGCCCAAAGACAAGCGGCACAATATGGCGAGCGGTGCAACGATTCATCCTGCCCAAAATACACTGAACATCATACATAATACTCAAAGGCACAAGGCTGGCAGTGGGTGCTCAGGAGGAACGTACCCTGAGTCATCTGAAGCAGCCGATGCAGACCCTGTGGTATCTGCATCTCCGGCAGGCTCAGTATCGGGATCAGCAGGAACAGGCTCAATCGCAGGGTCGACGGTAGGCTCTGCACTCCCACTAGCCACAGGCTCAGAAGTAGGAACAGGCGCCTCAGGAGCATCAGCAACAGGCTCGGTAGTAGCAAGATCTGCCTCAACCACCTCCTCTATCACAGCAGTCTCCCTGGAAGGCTCCATCTCAACATCCATCTCAGTAGTAGCATCTGGAGCGGTCTCTGGTGCTGGGGTAGACTCTGGAATGTCCTCGGCAGTAGGAGCAGTATCGGATGTAGTCTCAACCTCTATCTTCGGCTCTGTTGTTGGCACCTCTGCGGCTCGAGGAGAGGTAACAAGCTCCACAAGTGACATTGAAAATACTTTGCCGCTAGGATGTGTGAAATAAGGAGAAGTGCGGGAGGAAGGACCGGCCGTGTCATCCTGAAAATAAGAAAAAGAATTCTAATCAGAACAGAATAAGCAGATATGAGAAGCAAAAATTGAAAAAGGTGAAGGAATTAACCTGAACATGAGATGGACCCGCCTGGTCCTGTGTGTAAGATGGACCCGCCTGGTCCTGTGCCCTGGCGAGCTGCATTCTAAGACCGGCAATCGTGACGAGGAGGGTATCCCGCTCAGCAATAGCAGCATCTCGCTGACGCTCTAAATCAGTATACCGAGCTCGGATCTCTGCCAACTTAGCCTTCTGAAATAAAAGAGAATATGTCAGAAATTCTAAGCCAAAGTGAAGATAAGAAATGAAAATCGAAGGAAGGAAGGGTATACCGTGGTGTCATAGGCTCTAATCACTACCCCTCCAATTTCCGTGACTCTGCCTCGGACAGGCATGGGTGGCATGAGGCACCCAATTGAAGCCTGCCCAAACTAGGCATCATAGTCACCTTCCATTAACAGAGTATCCGCCTCCGTCCACTCTAGGAACTGAGCGGGATCAACGGGCCCAGGAGGAAAAGAAGGGTAGTATCCACGAGAAGAGCAGGGATCTGAGGCTCGCTAGTGTGCTGATAGTAGAAGCGCTCGCCAAGATACCAAATGCTGCCCAACTGACCAATAAAGAACTGGTATCGCTGGCGTCTCTGGTCAGAGGCAAACGCATCGTCTGTAATTGCCTGCAAGGCAAGGGCCTCGAGAATATCCTCGAACCGGGGGACAGATAGCTAAGAAACAAAAAAGGGATATCAGGCATGTGATTCAGGAAGGAAAGAAAGAAGAACTGAAGAATGCTTACCTCGGTCCTATAAAGCTGATCCAGATGAGCCCGAGCCGACCTAGGTTGACTCTTCTCAAAGTCGGGCTCCACAAGACTCCATCTACGAGCCATCGGAAATGTCTCCTCTGGCAGCGTAGAGGTGGGATGGAAATAGCGTATATACATCCTAGCAAAAAACTGCAAAGAAAGGAAAGAGGGTCAGAAGAATAAAAGAGGAAGAAGACAAAGAAAGAAAAGAGAAATATGTATTTCTCTTGCAAGAACGGCCAGAAAAACCTGCATTCAACGCCAGCACCTCGGGAGGTAGAGAGGCCTCTAGAAACTCGGCGCAGGCTAGCCAAGATAGTACCAAAGATGAGCAGACCCTAAGCATACCTCCTAGCCCGCTGCAGGTCCCTCAACAAACTCAAAAAGTGAGGGCTGACGGAGGTCGTATCCTTTGGGCAAAAGCAAGAGCCCATCATGTAGAAAAATACGAAGCGGAAAGCAACGGGGAATTCCGCATGGCCCATGGAAATCTGGCTGAAATCTCTCTCCCGGAAGGCCTCTCTCAACCAAGTCAGAGATAATTTAGGCCTCCTTCCATCCCAGGCCTTTGGGGGCACCGCCTCATATCCAAGAAATGCAGTGATCTCAGCATCATCCGGTCTCACCATCTCAGGGATGATATCTCCAGATATCCTAATCCCGGTAATGAGTGTAAAGTCCGACGGCCGAATCCCAATCTCTTATCCAGGAAATGAAAGCTCAATGTCTCCGGGAAGAATCTTTCGAGCATCACCGTAATCGGGGCTCGATCCAAGCGCATGGCTGGGATGGTGATGAAGTGGCCAAATCCGAATAGGCCCAACTCTCGACAAAATGCAGAATTTCAATCCCTAAGGAATCTGATGAAGCTGGCCCAGCTCCCTCTGTAATGGGACAAAGGATACTCCAAAGGGACATCCGTCCTAATACAGGTCAAGGGATGAGTTCTTAGGCCATGAAGAAGGTCGGTATCCCTGATCTGTGCTGCAACCGCCTCGGGCACCTCAACTCTGGTCTCAGACTCCTCTCTGCCTCGGCCTCTACCTCCAACATAGCCTCTACCATGGCCTCCATCACGGCCTCCATCTCGGCCTCTGCCTCGGCGCTCGCCACGACCCCTACCTCGGCCAGGAGCCTCAACCACCGGCTAAAGAAACAAATTAGAAGAAGAAAGAATCAGGGTAAAAGGTTTTAAGAAAGAAGCTGAATTTCAGAAGGGTTAGGGTATACCTCTAGGGTCGCCTCCCGCGAACCCCTAGAGGAAGAGGGTTCATCTGCAGGATCCCTGGGAGCTGAACGAATACGAGCCATCTACGGCTTCAAATTAGGGAGATGGTTCATTCTTTTTATTGTAAATTTGTTTGTTGGATTTTTATTTTAATTGAGCTTAATTGTTTGCAGGAAAAAGAAAAAGAAATGCTTCAGAAGTTCCCAATCAAATCAGGAGTCAACTGAAGGAGTTTATTTTTTGTTTCCCCAAAATATTTTGAGAAGATTTTATTATTTAGTTATCTTTGCTTTAACCAAGAAAATATAAAAATCATATATAGGAAGTGCAGACTTCTTATATATTCTTTTTATATGAAAAAGAAAAAAAAAGAGAAAGAAAAAGAAAAAAAAGAAAAAAAAGAGATGTGTGTATTAAGGATTGAAATTTTGTGTTTACTTCTAAGATCCCTAATTCTGTTTGGTTTCAAGGCTGTCAAAATAGGTTAAAATAGCATGAAAAAGAGTTCAAGTTTGCTCAAGTGTAAATTCAGACCCATGATGAAATCAGTTCAAGAGTGGCCATGTCAAGCTAAAGTGTTCAAATCAATAGCAACACCTCAAATATAGATTCAAATAGAAGGCATGAAGAGCGCGCATGAAAGGAGATCGGATTCAAATCAGCAAGTCATAACAATAAGGCACACAGTAATTTGGGGATTTATTCATACAGATACATCAAAATTCAGGCATTCAGGAACAGAGGATCAAAAGTCACTGAATATAAGTTGCAATTTTCAAATGGAACATTGATCAACTCAGTGATTGAACAATGCAGCAGCTAAAATTTGAACCCAAGACCAAAATTTATAGCTCAATAACAAGTCTTGATCAAACAGAAAACTCACAAGGATTCAAGACATGTGTATTGAACATGGAAATCGGGCAAAATGCATTTATGGTCGTGTATTGAACATAAAAATTGGGGGATTTTGTTCAATCAAGAATAGTGGATCAAATGCATGTAGAGAATTAAGTTCATTCAGTCATATGATTTGCAAGAAGAAGCAGATTTCGGCCACTTGCTTCAGTCGAAATGGGGGAAGTGTGGCAAGCAAGTTGGAAACCTTTACTTTACCGGAACTTCCAGGAATGTTAACGGTCGTGTGGGATGATTCAAGCACACCAAGAGGTTGATGGCAGTCACAATAGTGGAAGAGGAAGAGAAACTCGACCGTCGGTGGAGAAACTTGGTAGTAGCTAAAGGAATCAATGGTCGCGAAAGGAACAGCGGAGCAAGTCGTCACCGGATAATTAGCCGTTGCCGGAAGAAATGAGTCACTCGTCGGAGAGGAGATTGAAGACCGAAGAGAAAGGTGCGGTCATAGCAGATTTGAGAAAGAAATGTGAACAGAAGACTATTTGAGTTCGCAGTTATAAAAGCCCTAGAAAACCGCAGAAGAAATGCAGACCTCTAAGGTCTGCAAAGGTAATGCGGACATGGCAATTCCGCATTCAAAATGCGGACAAGGCCAAACCGCAATGCAAATGCGGACAATCCAAAAAAATGATTTTTTCGTGATTTTCTCCACACTTTTCAAAGAATTAATGCCCATTTTGATTGTAAGTTGCAAGGATTGCCATTTATCCACTTTTGTTTTAGAGATTTTCTCGAATCTCACTTCATAGCCACGTGTGCTCAGTGAGACTAGAGAAGAGGATTTGCCCCTTAAAGTTAGGGACTTTCAGCAAATCCTCCACACAAATGCTTTTTCCAAAATCACCCTTTTAATCCTTGCAAGTTGCAATTAGCTGGACAAATCTCAGGAAAAGTGCAATTTGTGGGTCCTTTTACTCTTTACTGATAATTGGTTCCAATTCCAGTAGAGAGGGGGCAGTTGTAGACACCCCAAATTGCACTACAAGATGAGAAAATAAAGAAAAATATTTATTTGGATTTGAAATAGGTCAAAAAAGATGAAAAATTGGTCAAACTTGTTCTGTCCGCATTTGGTATGCGGACAAGTCGTGACCGCATTTAAATTGCGGACATTATGTGTCCACAAACCAAATGAGGACATGGGTAGTTTGGGTGTTTTCGTAAAATCTCGATTTTTGAGCCTTGTTACTATTTTGTTCCTCTCTCTAGGGTTTCGTCCGTACCGTTTTGCCCTCATTGGTTCTCATATTTACTCCAAGTCATGTTTCTAAAACTGAATTGGAACATTCTAGAACCTCTTGGGACCACCCCTGCCCTTGCTCTTGCTCTTGCTTATAAATAGGAGGCCTCTCCTCAAGCAAATGGCTGAAAAAGTTAGAGCTGAGAATTGAAGGCTAGAATTGTGGTTAAGAATTGCTGAGAAGTTGAAGATTGGGAAAACTCCAAGTGAAGAAGAGAACTCCTGCTTCTTTGCTTTCTCAAGTCCAGGTAAGCTTCTCTACATCTTTATTTTCTAGTTTTAATTTCTAGGATAGTTATAATCTTCTCCCTTTCTTTAGAATAAGGCCTATATGTGATTGCAGCCCCAAACTTAAATCCAAGTACCTCAAGTATCTTCTCTAGTCGTAAAACGTGAAGAGAGTTCTAGGGGAAAGGAGGACAGGAATGGATCCGTAGGGTAGACCCCCATATGCTGTAATCTTAGAAATAGGTAGTTGTAGTATTTTGTTTAGGTTGTATAATTGATTACTGATGAAATATGGAGGAATACCATGGATCTATGCTGTTCACAGCATTAGATCTCATTTTCCTCCTAGATTTTGATTTTCTACATTGTTTTCTCCCTTTTTTTTTATGTTTTTGATGTTTTTAGTCATTTGGGCTAAGATCTTGGATCTGCCATTGTCAATATGGTAGATCTGGAATCAGAAGCCTTCAAGTAATCTCTAGGGTTTCATGAGATGATTTTTGGGTTATTTTTGATTTTTGACAGAAGACCCTACAGCCTAAACTCTTCCCTTTTGATGTTTTTCATCAACGTGGGTGTATTTGGTTTATATTTTTTTTATCAATGAGAAATATAGGCTAGATCTGTGCCCAGAATTGTTCAGATTCAATTCTTCAATATTTTGTAAAAATAATATTTTTTTATTATTCTTAGATTTCAATGATTTAACTTAAAGATAGATTTTTGAAGTTTTTACTCTAGATTTGTTTTCTTTATCTTGATTTCAGTCAATCATGAAGCCCAAGAAATGGCTTTTGTTTTCATAAGAAGGATCCAGAATTAATTGGATCATTCACATGGAAAAAAGCCATACATTCTTTTTTTTTCCTTTTACTTTTGTTTTGATTTCTATTAGCAAGCCTTTTTAAAAAACATGAACAATACTTGGCAACCACCTTGTGTGGATGAATGGCGGTGTTTAACACCTTCCCCTGTTCATAATCTAATCTCCTCACCCATCTTTGGTTTATTTTTTTTTAGAGTTATTTTTACTCTAATTCATTTTCTTTTATTATTTCTTTTATTTGATTATTTTGGTGTCCATTCACACCGTAAAAATTGAATGGTGGCGACTCCATGATTTTTATTGAGCCCGTGTGATGTTAAAGGAAAGTCATTGAATTGATTTTTCCCCATGTCTCACACAAACATGACTGCTTGAGCGCCCCTTGTTGAGCGCTAGTTTTATTTCCTATCAAAACTTCAGCATTGAGACCGCACAACCTCACTGCTTGAGCGGTCAATACAGGACTTTGTTTTCTGAACTTTTGAGCAAATTTATATTTTGGAATGATTTTTAATAGAAATCAACCTATGTAACAATAAGAATTAGTTGTTTTTACTGACCGTTAGATAAAAAATAATTTAATAAAAATTTTTGGGTACGTTCTACTAAAATAGGTTTTATTTTGGTTGTAAAAAGATTTTTGGTTCCCAAACTTGTTTTAAGTTGAATGGGATGAATCTTACACTTGTATAAGTACATTTTTAAGGCGTTTTGAGTATTGGAAGTTGTTAGGAAGGTTTTGTACCAGATTTGGGTATGTTGAGCTATTTGTTTGATATTGAACAAGCTTTGACCCTATATGCCATTAGGCATTTCTTCTAACATGCATTGATATTAGGTGACTAATACTTGTTGGTGTCTAGTGGGCATAGCTGCATATGGATCCATAGGGTTAAGTTAGAGAGTGAAGAGGTATTTCTTTGGTTCGTTACTCCTAGTTTGCATACGTGTTTCCTTTGCAAGTTAGTTTGCATTGGGAGGTCTTCATGTACAATAGGATTTCATTTCAGATATCAGTTGTTGGTGAGGTGCCCTGTATGTGTTGATTAGTGGCTATCCCCATGTTCAAATGCTCGTTGTTGCATGCCTGGTTGATATATGCCAATTCCGTATTTCAGATCTCAGTTGCTGGTATGTGAGTTTTTGCGCAATAAGTCGATGTCTAGGCCCCATATTTCAAATCCTAGTTATTGGTATGAGGGTTGTAATTACTAGTTTCGCTCATAAGTCGCATGGTGGCGTAGTGAATGGAAAGTATCTTTTCAAAGGTTTTCTTTTCTTCATGAGTCATACTATATCTGTTGTGGTCTGAGTTATGGGTTTTTGTTTACGCATTAAAGATATATTGTTGACATTTCACATACAGTGTCTAATAAGTGTAGTTTCTTCCCTTCAACTTTATAGGGGTCATTGGACGGACTGGATTGACCATCTCGAGTTTGGATGACATGATTGCATTAGAAATACTTGAACGGTGTGACCAAGCTCAGCCAATATCAACAAACCGAAATTAAACCAGCAGTCACACCAAACAAGAAGAAAAAATATTCAACTAATAAATATTCAACAATACAGAAAGCAATAGAACACCCACCAGCACAATATTCGTCACTAGCCTTCAACAACTTGAGAGAAGGGAGCAGTACACATCAACTTGAACACGTCAACACATCAATTAGGAGCTTAACATCGTCAAAACAATCAACAAGTTTTTGGATTGGCAAAAAACTATGAACACGTCTTCAACAACTTCACCTTTGAATGAAGCAGATTGATGACATCAACTATGTGGCAACGACATCACAACAAAAACCAAAATCAGTCGACAACGACTACAGCACTGAAAAGGTACAACTCATCATTTGCAGCAAACAGACAACGACGACAACACAGAGACAAATTGCTTCAATCATGACAACATCCTGTTGCAATCAATGACATCAACCAACTCTCACAACCCTAGCCGGTGATGGTAAATGCTTCACATCAATTACTTGAGCGGTTGCCTTTTTTTTTTAATCAACCACTGTGACAACCACGAACTCTTCACTCATATTACTAATGAGGCCAATGCCTCCTCGTGCTCAAAAAATGGATGATGAAAACCATTGGGGAAGAGAAGAAATGAAAAGAAGTGAAGAAGAGAAGAGAAGAGAGGAAAGAGGAAGGTTGCAAGAAGCTGTCAAGGTACAAAAGAGATAAAAAAACAAATCGAACGCTCTGATACCTTGTAGAATATGGGAATCAAGTATCTACTCCCTTCTTCCCTTCTATTTCATTATATAGAATATGTAAGAGTACATAGAAGGAAAGATATATTAAGTAAACTAAATCAAATCCCTTTACATGTTTATTTCCTTAACAATTTCATATCACTGGCGGTTCCATTAAATTCTTCATTCTATCGGCATCCCTGCTCTTCTAGTTATTGGTGTCCTTTTCTTCTTCGGGATGCTTTGGTTAATCGAGCAGATTAACCTCGAGTCGAGAACCTTTGTTCATTGATTGTATTAATCTGAAAAAATAAACATACAAAATATAAAATTTAAATGGTAAATTTCTTATGGGTTGTGAAATTTCTGTGTAACTTCATCGTTAGTAAACTAGTAAAAAACAGTGGGAAAAGGAGAACAACTGGAGAATACAATGTAAGATACACAAGAAGAGATTCAGAAAGACAAAAAAAAGCTGAACAAATGGCCAATTTGCGATTCATATGTAAATTTCAGCAAACCTTAATTAAAGTCATTTAAGACAGTATCCAGGGGGAGGCTATCTCAATTTGCATATGTGGCTGCTGTGTTTATCCAATATAATGCTAGATAAATGAAACCTCACTTCTCTTGTTTAGAATTATACCTTATTTCTAAATCAAAATTAATAGAAAATCAATGTTTCTAAGAAAAAGAATAGTTAGATAAAAGATCCCATTTGCATTGATTATCTCATTATTTGGTAGGAATCGAATTTTCGAGAAGGATGTGTTTTCTTACAAACTATGGTGTCTCATGGGCTTTTCTTTAATATTTATTTATTTTTTGGTTGAGAATGCTCCTGTTCATTTTTGCTTTTGAGAAGGAAGAAGAATAGAAACAGGGACCTCACCCTTAGAAAATGAAAATCAAAATGGGCCAAATAATGGGTTTCTTGGAGTGATAATAATCTTTCCAAGGAAAGATCAGTTGTGATTTCTTGCAAACTTTGTTGTCTCATTTTCTTTTATTTATTTTTTGTTGAGAATACTCCCGCTCATTTTTACTGTTGAGAAGAATATGAATGAAAACAGGGACCTCCTGACTACTATTAAACACATGCAGGCCCTTATTAAACTACCTTTGCAACCGTTCATTAGACCTTGGCCCCAGTTCTCTTCCAAATGTCATCTCCTTCTTGATGGTTACCGTCCGGGTTAGTAACTTTACTTTCCATTATTTAATCTCGAGTACCCATCCACATCTCTCCGTGTTTTCAATGAAGGTGACATATGGCTATGGATTTCTCAGAAAATTGATTTGGATTTGGACGCAATCCTTTTTTAAGATTACTTTCCTATCCTGGCGTAAATATATGTCTTTTTTTTTCTCTGTTGAATAGTTTATTTTCCACATCTGTGATATAAAGAATATACTGCTTATGTAAGATTCTGTGTACGTAAATGTTATATATATATATTAATCTAACTATAGATAACAGTAATATTTTTGCGTTTTTTTAATCTTGTATATTAGCAGTTCACCTTAATTAGATAACAATAGATAGATATTAATCTAATGATTAATATTTTAATAACTATAGATAACTATATTTAATTCAAAGATTTCAGGAATTCCTTATTGTGGAAATAATCATTCTTATATATTTAGATAACGAGAGAAATCTTAAATAGTGTCATTTGATTTTGGATAACTATAGATTTTAATATTTTATTAAAATATAGATAACTATATTTTAATTTCGAAACTGAGTAAATTAAATATAAACAAAACGAAATGTTGTTATATAAAGAAGTGATTATCTATTTATTAAAAATTAAAATATTTATCTCTTTCTATGATGGCTGATTTCTATATAATAATTATCTATTCACATAATTACAATATATAGAACTTTATTGACACATAAGAAACGAAATTATATTATAGAAATATAATATAATATAATAGGAAACTAAATAAACAAACAAACAAATATGAACATCCGTCTTTCATAATAGAATATAATAATTTAGTTTCTTCTAGTAATAGGAGACATAATAGGAGCCATAATAGCAGACTTAGAGATAGTTATTCTATATATTAAAATTCTTTTCAACAAAGAAAATTTTGCTCAAACTGGAAATCCTTCATTTTATTCAAGGATTTCCAGAATTCCCTATCCTGGAAATAATTATTCTAATATATTCAGAAAACATGAGAAATCTTATCTTAATAAAAAATAAACTTAGTAGTTAATAGTGTAATTTGCTTTTGGATTCCTATAGACAAATAAACTTAATTAAATGCTTTGTTTTACTTAGGAGGAGGATCCGACCTTGATAATATGGACTGTTAACGTTTGATGAGCTTTGTTTCCTCCCCTACAGAACTCCATGCACCTCCACATCCAAACCCGGCCCCTCTCTTCCACCTGCTCCTTTTCTTCCACTTCCTACATCCTTCTCATATGCTGATCCTATTCTGTTAGTGTGCATCCCTTCTTTGTTGCATTTATTTGGCCTAATGTATCTTTACATAGTTTTGCCATGTTTGAACCTGTTTTTATAATTGATGGCTCTTTATGGCTTTTATGGTTCATATATGAGCTTAATTTTATTTTAGAAAGATCATGCAACTAAATAGGTTTGATATAGCAATAAAAACAAAAAGAGGGAGAAAACCAAGTCTATTATGATTGTAGTGATTGTTGGGGATCGTCTCCAAAAGATTGTTTTAAATGCTGTTTCAGGTACAAGGCTGTGGCTGATAAAACAATTTTGATACGTCTTTTCTTTAACAAATTGTTATATAATTATGATTTACTAAAAATTATCATATAGGAGTGACCTTTCTGTTTTTTTTTGAGTTATTACTATATGAATTAAATCATGAACGAATTAAATGAAAAAACCAATAATTTTGTATCAACGTAATCTTTATGGTCTTCAGTATTATCTATCAAATATTCTGCTCTGAAAGCTTCCTCGAATTATTTCAGGTTTTCTCAGGATCAATATCCAATGTTCACATCCTCAAAACACTTACAAGTGTGTCTGATGGAACCTTGATTATTCATGAAATCTATAAATTTGTTACTGTTTATGTTTTAGGTTACTTATGATTGAAATCACCTCATAGTTCTATGACTGCTGGAAATTATTACTAATACATTCTTATTCAAGAAGTGTCAAGAACTGTAGATGCAAGAATTGAAAGAGGACTGTAATGATACCTGTATGGATCATGTATAAAGTACCGACTGTACGTCACATCCATCCTTGCATTGAGGAAAAAAAAAGTAATGATACCTCTATGGATCATGTATAAAGTACCGACTGTACTTCACATCCAACCTTGCACTGATCTGAGGAAAAAAAAAAAAAAAATTCAGGATGTTGGGATGACTGAAAGTGTGTGATAAATATATTCTTTGGTACCTTAAATAAAGACAAATATTACACAAGAAGATGCGCAAGAGAGGATTTTATCATTATAATTCGTCCCCCCTAAATATAAATATCTTTTCTTCCATAACTCTAATCATCTTCCAATCTTTCAATTACCAATTCCCAAAAAGATTATTTCTTTGGCTTACTACCCGAAGGCAGTCCAAGGTATTTAATTGGAAGTTCCATCACTTGACACCCTAGAAAAGCAGCAAACTCTTGTACTTGAGGTAGTTCAACATTTACACTTGAAACTCTACTTTTACCCCACTAGTTAACCCTTCAGGCCAAACATTATCACAAAGCTGAAAATGATACAGTAGTGAGCCGAAAAAACAGATATTTTCGAGACTTCTAATAGCGCCAGAGTATCATCCACGAATTGATTAGCGCTATGCATCATTTGAATAAGCACATATCACTTACAATAGTAAAAAGAAAGGGGCCAAAGGACCTCCTTGTCGTAATCCCTTGAGAGGAACCAAAGAATCCATTCACTCCCCATTCAAGATAAATGAGATATTAATTAGATAATTATAGATATTAATTTATAGATATTAAAATCTATAGATTAATATTTTAATAACTATATTTTTTTTAAGTTACCAATAAACAATTACTAATTACTAATTTGATCTTGGATATGCAAAATATATTTAAAAAGAAAAATCTTGTATACTAGCAGTTGACATTATATTATATGGAAAAGTCATGTATATTAGATAACTAACAAACCTCCCATGTGCAAGCAAGTGAGTGTTTAATAGTCTATACTATTATTAAAAGCACAAAATATCTTAAGTGTTTTCATTTTTGCATACCTAAAATACCCTCATATAAAATCTTTATTTAATTTCATTTCAAAAGCAATATTTTCTTTTTTATTGCCATATGAATCTAACACAGTTTTAGATAAACATTGATTATATAAATATCTAGGATTAAATTTATTTTTCAACAACTACTAATTGCAAATTATGTGTTGCATAAATGTGTATGGTATATTCAATGAGCATACGTTACAATTAGGAGTACAATTAGCATTACTTTGAATCAGTTAATTCAAGGTTAGCAATATATCTTAACCCATTGAATATATAGATAATAAAATAAATTATTTACCTTGTAATTGTTGAAAATTTAGTCTACTCCAACATCTCAATTAAGTACTGCGTAAAAATTAAGTAAACAAAAATCAAATAAAATTAAATAAGAGTTAGACTAATTCATTAAAGAAAAAGCGGAATTAAACAATAATTAAATTGAGAGATAATGAATATTACTTTTCTGGAATTTTTATTTACTTATGATAATAGATTTACCTATTTCATTAATGAGATGCATATTATAGATCAGGAATAGAAATTTGTGTACATGGAATGGTGGTGGTGAAGGTTGTAGGAATAACAACTATTTTGAGCAATATATTTATAAGTTTGAATCATGTAAATAATTTGTTATGATCATTCATAATTTGTTAGTATCATCCAAAATATAAAAAGTATGACAACTATACATAACAATCTCACCATGTTTTAGAATAAGAAAACAAAAACCAACAATTTGCAATAAAAATTGCATTGTGAAACTATGTATCTTTCGATGAAGCCACACATATTTTCAAGCTAATTTTTAGGAATATATTTATTAAAGTTAATATTATTAATTAATAAATTTGTTATTTTAAAATTATAAGAACACATTTAAGATAATTAAGAAAGAATTGGAATCCAATCAAATATACATGAAATATAAATTAATCTTGTAAGAAAATTATAAAATAAAACTGACTTCACTAAAATCTATTAAATATAATAATCATTTTAAATTATTAATATTATCAAAGCTCTATTTTTCATGCATTATATTATATGGCCTTAAGTCTCATGTTAAATATATCGACTATTTTATAATTAATTTATTAAATTATATTAAAAAATATGTATTATATTAAAACATTATAATATTATATTATCAAATTTACTTTTATTATTATTTTAATTATAATAATATTAAAAATATCTATTAATTGTTTTGATAATTATTAGAAAAATGTTTAATCTATTAATTATACTATTTTTTATGTTAATATATTAATATAATCATATTAATATGGCACTATAATATATATTAATTATTTCAGTAACTAATATACTTAATTAATTAAAATAAGTATTTTGATAATTATTAATATATATTAATAGTTGAATTATTGAGATTTCTAATCTCAGGTCCCTGTTCTCTAGGATTCTAAACACCAAGAAGAGATTACAATGCCAAATAACATTCTCTTGACTTTCCTCTGTTTCTGAACCAGAATTTTCCTCTTCATCATTGTCATCCCAAATAGCTTTTAAGGCATTTCTCCTCTTAGACACTTTATTGGGACACTCAGCAGCAACATGGCCAAAGCCTTGGCAATTATAGCATTGAATTCCCTTTGGATTTCTTCTCTTACTTTCTGATTTTGCTTCATTGTTCTTCTTGTCAGTTCTGAAATCTTTTGACCTTTCGGAGGAGTTTACTGATTGCTTCTTCTCGAAGAACCTTCTGAATTTTTTAGCAAGCAATACCAACTCTTCAAGATCGTCATCTGAATCTTCATCTTTACCCTCATTTATACTTTTAAGAGCAACCCACTTTTGCTTCTTGGAAACTTTCAGATTAGCTTCAAATGTTTGTAAAGATCCCACCAACTCTTCTACCTTCATTGCATCAACATCCTTAGCCTCTTCTATTGTTGTAACCTTGGGTTGAAATCTCTCAGGTAGAGATCTCAGAATTTTCCTTACAACCTTGGATGCGGGAATCTTCTCTCCTAGATTGAAGCTAGTGTTAACTATGTCACTTAACCTTGAATAAAATTGGTTGAAGGTTTCTTCTTCGTCCATCTGAATTGTTTCAAAGGCAGTGGTTAAACGTTGCAACCGGGGCAGTTTAACAGTAGTTGTACCTTCATGAGTAACCTCTAAAATATCCCAAGCCTCTTTAGCAATTTCACAGGTTGAGATCCTTCTAAATTCCTCTACTGTAACAGCACTAAACAAGGCATTAATAGCCTTGTTATTCCAGCTACAGTTGTCAAATTCTCCTTTACTCCACCTATCATAAGCCTTTGGAACAATAACACCTTGAATATTTTGTGTGGGTGCTTCATACCCATTCAAGACAGATAACCATATTCGTTCATCTAAAGATTTCAGATAAGCTCGCATTCTTGCCTTCCAATAGGCATAATTCAACCCATCAAATAGAGGAGGCCTAGATGAGGATGCCCCTTCTTTGTTATAGTCCATAGAGAACCAAGATCACACTCTTAAACAGATTTGAGTGGGTAGCTGGCTCTGATACCAATTGAGATTTCTAATCTTAGGTCCCTGTTCTCTAGGATTCTAACCAACAAGAAGAAATAGAATACCAAATGACAAAACAGTGACAAGAGGACACACGATTTAACGAGGAAACCCTAGACAATTGTCAAGGTAAAACCTCGAGTCTCTTTGAGGAAGACCAGGCCTGAAACATTTGTATTAATGATGAAAAGAACATTTCAAATATGTTTAGATTTACAGAAAATTTCAGCAACACAAAAAGTCACTCACAAAGATTGAATCCACAACCTTTTTCTTCAATTTGATCTTCACACGAACACTTTGAAATGGATGAGGTAGCCCATTCCAATCTTTCTCCAGATCTGGAATGTTTCTGTTCTCAGGTCTTTCACAGCCCTCCAGAACACTCCAGCAACCTCTCCTCCTTGATCTTCTCTGGTTCAACTCTTCATCAAGTTTTCCAGCTCGAAAATCCAGCTTCCAAGAACCTCCAAGACCCTTTAAGTCAGAGGTTCTTAACCACTTTTCTAACTGTCTCAACAACCTGTAACTATCTTCAAAACAACCCAACTGAATCTCGTAACTGCCTGAGATTTCAGTTGGTTGAGTAGCTCCAGCAAGTTACACTTAACCTTGCTAGAAGCTATCTCAAGTCACACATTCAACCATACTTCACTTCATCAACAAACTGAATGTTTTAATAAATTTCAATACTCTTTGTCATGCATTTTGTCACATGGGAAAATATATTTTCCAACAATTATATTATATTTGATTAATTTTATTATTATTTCAAGATCTCATGTACTTTGAGATGATTGATGGCTATTTACATCTACAGTCTAAAAAAAGTGAGCTACATGAGTTTGCATTGATCCCGAGGAATAGAAATACTAACCAAAATATTTCAAATCATCCCACCCTGGGAGTGACAACTAAATGACATATGAAATATGAATATGAACCATGCTATATATTAGAGATTTTCCTTGAGTTATTATGGGTAGAAATACATTATCATGGATATTTTTTTATTTGATTTTAATAGGATTTTATTAGTAATTCCAATTATCAAAATTCTTTTATTTAGATAAGTATTGAGAAGAGTCTAATTAAGTGGGATGTTATTACTAATTGCAATTATTAAAATTATTTTAGTTAGATAAGTATTGGAGAAGATGTCTGAAGACTCTAAACGCATAAAACTGGTAATTAAATTAGTCGCAACAATAATAAAGAAAGTATACACTTTTATTAGTAAAATTCCAATGATTAGAATTCTTTGAGTCAAATAAATATTTGAGGAGAAGTCTACACACTTGGCTAATAAAATGACTCCCGATAAAATAATTTCAAAAATGGTACTTTTGAAATCAAATATTCTATAAAATGATATTTTGGTCTTTAAAAGTAAAGCACACTTTTGGTAGTTAATAATTAATAGAAGTATAAATTTAAATTCTATTAGAAACAAAACTCTTTTAATCTTTGAAAAATTAATTGTAATAAAATAATTCAATATAGTAATTTTAATTTGCTAATTAAAAAAATTAAATTATAAAATAAGAAACATAAATCTAATAAAATTTAAGAAAAAAGAAATATCTTTTGGGAATCACCATAATAATTAGTAAAAAAATTTAGCATTTTTATTTGATAATCAGAGTCTGTTACTAAAAAATAAAAAAAATAAAAAAAACAATAAAATCAATCTTAATGTGCAACGCACATTCACAATTGGTAGTAAATATAAATGTTAATAGAAAAAGAATAGAGAAAAGAACTCCCTGGTTAGTGCGTGGATTTGGATGTTTAAAATGGAATTTCGCTGGAATTGAGAGATTGTAGGAACAACAATGGTTGGGAATGGTTGGGTCCCCAGACATGTAGCACAGAAACGGCCGCAACGCACAGAAATAGGGAGAGCCGAACCAAATGAAGAAGAACCCAGTAATGGGAGATTGGAGACGAGGGTTTTATATCAAGGGTTTTCTTCTTCTTCCCCTTCACCATTCATCATGCATATCCTTTTAGATATCTTAGGAAGCTCCACCAATACCCATTTTGGATATTTGGACGGCTTTCCAAATTTCTGACTAATAGGTTCTTGACCTCTTGTGACTCTTCATCCTCATTCAGAATCCAAAAGCCCAAACCAACTTTATTTTAATCGTTTCTTGGGCCTCATGCGTCTGTCTTCTTAATTTTTTTGGCCATCGTTCAAGCTCCAAATGCCACTATTTTGCCTCAGGTAATTCTATAAAATCAGTAAACTAATTTTTGGGTTTTAAAACCAATTCCTAATCTCGACTGAAGGAAAAAAAAAAAAAACAAAAGGGATTTCGATGCTACCAGACGCAGGTTTGTTTCTACAAATTTTTGGCCTACATCTATTTGCAGGTGTTAGAAATTCAAGAGAACAAAAAAGAGGAGCTGATGTTGATATTGATAATGATATTAAGAGCTTGTGTCTCTTATACAATAACAGGATGTGAGAGCCCATGTCTCTCTTACATAGATTGTGAGAGTCCGTATCTCTCACAAAATTGATGATAGAGTATGCATCTCTATCATGGTATCCAAGGTTAAAAGAACCTTTAAGATACCTCTTGATATCCAGGGCTTTGGCCTTTAGGATATCTTAGTTGTTACTACAAAATGATCCCTCCATGCCTTTTTATAGACATTATGACCGACATAGTTAGGGACACTAACCACCTATACAAACCAACTCAAGTAATAGCCACTATCTTTGACTTTTAAAAAACAATGCACTTATCATTCCAACACTCCTCCTAAATGCATTTTTTTTTTATGGTTTATGTCTGTTGTGTAGTAATTCCTCCTTAATGAATTTTTTCTGATACTTTGATATTGCTGCGTAAAACTCATTCTGTTGAATACCCATGCCACATGTAGAAACTTGATCTTACTATAGTGTTGACGACTTCTCCATAATTTGATTATCGTTCATCGTGTAGAAGATCTTGGCTATACTGCTGTAGACTTAGTGTGGAAGTTCTCGCCATAATCAAAGTTGCGTAGTGTAGAAGACTTTGCCTATTAGGAATTGATCTAGCTTCGATAGCATGTTAGAAATTTAAGAGAACAAAAAAGAGGAGCTGATATTAATAGTGATATTGAGAGCCCGTGTCTCTCATACAATAACGGGATGTGAGAGCCCATGTCTCTCTTACATAGATTGTGAGAGTCCGTATCTTTCACAAAATTGATGATAGAATATGCATCTCTATCATTGTATCCAAGATTAAAAGAACCTTTAAGACACCTCTTGATATTCAGGGCTATGGCCATTAAGATATCTTAGTTGTTTGTACAAAATGATCCCTCCATACCTTTTTATAGACATAATGACCGACATAGCCAGGGATACTAACCGACCTATACAAACCGACTCAAGTAATAGCCACTCTCTATGCTTTTTAAAAACAATGCATTTGTCATTCCAACAACAGACAATATAAGCAGATTTAGGTTGCCGACAAATGAAGAAGCTTTTGAGTGTCGTGCTTAATGGAATTGCCGAAAGAAATTTGGAAAACTTGAGGTAAGCGATTTTTATTCCATCATCTACATTCTTCATACAAACTAAAATAATTTGATGGGGATTGTGCGTATATGAATATATAGAAAATAAAAGTGATGGATGTGAAATCGTGATAAAGCTTGTGTGGATGTGGACATTACAAAAATGGTGGTGGCGCCTGAAGACTCACGGTGGTTATGGTGTGCTCATGACAATTTTTCTTTTGTGGTGTTTTTCTGATTGGTTATTGCATACTTTATGGGTAGAATACTGAATTTCAGAATTGAAACGTTGGGTTCTGGTTATGCACGTATTCCTTGGATCATGTTTTGAACAATTTCTCATATACGTTACCTTGGTTTAACCTTGTGGTTGGAGGTATATTGCCAAATGCGTTCATAAAATGTTTTGGAATTCACATGAGAAATATGCAGGTGTGAATGACTGATTGTGGAAAACTTTTGAGGTTGTTCCTTGTTGACATTTGACTTGTTTTGTTTTAATAATGGGTGGAAAAAGAAGACTATTATGCTCATGTATGTTACATGATAATTTCAGTTTTAATCATGGCCGCTCTAACGTTGGGTGAATGGTTGTGTTTCCAAATATGTAGGCATTAATTGATTAATGAAATATAAACCTCTTCTCTTTGGAAATCTACTAATATTGGGTTGTCTATAACTTTAGAAAATAAAGAATGCAGCCAAGGCACATTAGAAAAGGAGAAAATTAAGGAAAAGACCGCCTTTTCCTAATTATTGACAAAAACATGCTTTGAAAATGCCAGATGTTAAAAAACGTATAAATTTTCCCATGTAATTGCTTTTCAATCCAAAATCACTATAGCTTGATTAATTGCATAATTTACGATTAATCAAAATCACTGTAACACCTTTCAAAGTTCAAAAATTGCCCTTCGATTAATCACATGAAAGTACAATTAATCGAAATCGAATGAACATACAAACGTTGAATCGGGCTTTAATCATATGTTGATTATGCATCCAAGAATTTCAATCAATCGGATACCTTTCGATTAATTGTAAAACAATGATTTAGGTTCCAGTTAATCGAAATTTCAAATCATTGAAGGATACATGTTAGATATTCAAGGATATCGAACGAATCATCAACGGATACAAGTATGATCTTCATGGGATACATACAATATTAGGTTGACCAATATGGAAACAAGCATGATGATCATTGTAGGATACAAATTAAATCTTCTAAAGATACGAGTTTAATAATCTACATATACATTTTAGTTGATTGTGAATCTTTGATAATTGTCACGACTTCTCAATTAATCAAAAACACCACTTGATTAATCGAGACAAATCTCAATGTTGATTATTCGATTGGTGTAATTGAACATTTTGTCTATTAATCACAAAATTTGCGATTAATTGAGCTACAGTGATTTCGGATTGAAACGCAATTACATGGGAAAAGTTGTAAGTTTTTGAACATTTGATTTTTCAAAGCATGCTTTTGGAAATACACGGGAAAAGGCGGTCCTTTTCATTATTTTCCCTTAAAAAAATCAACTAGATTTTTTTATTGGAAATTTCACATTTTTAGAATGCTTAACGAAATTTTAAGCTATTACAGTAATTCATATTAAAAAATATAAGATTTCTTTTTCATTTTGTAATCACGTGTATATTTACTAGTAATAATAAAAATATGAAAAAATTTAGGAAAACTATAAATTATCTGAAAGTTATATAAAATTTAGTATTATCAAAAAAGGTTAATGTCCATTTTTTTTCTTTTATTTTGTTCTTACTCATTTGTCCCCCTGTAGTAACTACAGTTATTGTTGAGAAAACTATATTTTCTTCTAAAAATTGTATTTGCAAGTCTGTCTTCCTGGACCCACAAATGATATCACCTTACTATAGTCTCTGAAGTTCTAATTCATGAACGTTTTTTGTAACATCCCAAAATTTTTTTTTAAATTTGTTGTTTTGGAATAAGTATGAGATTTTCTGTTAATTATTAGATTAATTTCAAACATAAAAAAAGGAGAAAACAATGTTAATTATTATAAATCCTAGCCTAATGATAAAAAAAAAACATAAAAAAGGAGAAAACAATGTAAAAAAATAAAAATCTAGGAGGAAAATGAGATCTAATACTATGAATAGCATAGATCCACGGTATTCCTCCATATTTCATCAATAATCAATCACACAACCTAAACAAAATATTAAAACTACACATTTTTAAGATTACAACACATGGGGGTCTGCCCTACGGATCCATTCCTGTCCTCTTTTCCCCTAGAATTCTCTTCATGTTTTACGGCTAGAGAAGATACTTGAGGTACTTGGATTTAGGTTTAGGGTTGCAATCACACACAGGCCTTATTCTATAGAAAGGAAGAAGATTAGAATAATCCTAGAAATTAAAACTAGAAAATAAAAAGAGAAAGAGGCTTACCTGGACTTGAGAAAGCAGAGAGGCAGGGGTTCTCTTATTCACTTGGAACTCTTTTAGTCTTCAATTCTCAACCATTTGCTTGAGGTGAGGCCCTCTATTTATAGGAAAACTCAAGGGTGTAGACACCCCAAATTACACTGTATGAAAAGATGAATAATTGGCCGAAATCATAAAAAAAAAGTCATTCTTTTGTGACCGAAATCAAATTTCGGATAAAGGTTAATCTCTTTGTATCCGAAAATAGATTTCGGATACATACTTATCTGCTTGTATCCGAAATATAATTTCGGATACAAAGAGATTTGTTTGTATCCAACTTGTTTTGTCGGATACTAATGTTTTGCTGCCAAATTGGAAAATCCTGAGAGTTTTCACTTTGTTACTGTTTACCTCTGTCTGAGAAGTAGGGATTCCCAAATTTAACCTCCGAAATTAACCATATTCTTCCAAGTCCATACTTTAGGGTTAAGTTGGAGGGTTCTAGACACATGTTTGTGTCTACCATTAGGGCTTCATTTCCCTTGAGTTTGCCCTAATTCTTGCCTATAAATAGAGGGCCTCCCCTTAAGCAAATGGTCAGAAGTTGGAGATTGAAGAGCTCCAAGTGAAGAAGGGAACCCCTGCCTCTCTGCTTTCAGAAATCCAGGTAAGCCTTCAACCCTTTTTCTTTTCTATTTTTAAATTCTAGGATTATTCTGTCTTCTATTTTCTTCTATAGAATAAGGCCTATGTGTGGTTGTTACCCAAACCTACTTCCGAGTACCTCAAGACTACTTTCTAGGCGTAAAACGTGAAGAGAGAGCTAGGGGAAAGGGAGACAGGTGGATTCGTAGGGCAGACCCCTATATGCTGGAATCTTAGAAATATGTAGTTGTAATATTTTGTTTAGGTTGTGTGATGATTTATTGATGAAATATGGAGGAATACTATAGATCTATGTTGTTCATAGCATTAGATCTCATTTTCCTCATATATTTCGATTTTTCACATTTTTTCTCCCTTTTTTTTTTTATGTTTTTTTGATGTTTTTAGTCATTTGGGCTAAGATCTTGGATCCACCATTGTCCATATGGTAGATTTGGGATCAGAAGCCTTCCAGTAATCTTTAAGGTTTCATGAGGTGGTTTTTGAGTTATTTTTGGTTTTTGAGAGAAGAGCCTATGGTCTAAGCTCTCCCCTTTTGATGTTTTTCATCAACGTGGGTGTATTTGGTTTAGATTTTTTTTATTAATGAGAAATCTGGGTTAGATTTGCGCCCTGGATTGTTCAAATTCAATTCTTCAATATTTTGTAAAAATAATATTTTTTTTTATGATTCCTAGATTTCAAGGATTTAACTTAAAGCCAGATTTTTAAAGTTTTTACTTTGGATTTGTTTTCTTTATCTTGATTTCAGTCAATCATGAAATCCAAGAAATGGCTTTTGTTTTCATAAGAAGGATCCAGAATTAATTGGATCATTCACATGGAAAAAAGCCATACATTCTTTTTTTTTTTCCCTTTTACTTTTGTTTTGATTTTTATTAGCAAGAATTTTTATAGCATGAACAACACTTGGCAACCACCTCGTGTGGGTGAATAGGGGCGCCTAACACCTTCCCCTATTCATAATCTAATCCCCTTACCCATCTCTGGATTTTTATTTTAAAGTAGAGTTATTTTTACTCTAGTTTTGCCTTTTTTTATTTTATTTGATGATTCTGGTGTCCATTCACACCTTAAAATTGAATGGTGGCGACTCCTCCCTTTTATGAATCCCGTGTGATGATAGGAAGTCATTAGATTGATTTTTCCATGTCTCATAACTGGCGACTCCATTGGGGACTTGTGGATTTAAGCCACGATTGGTGTATTTGTTCATGCTTTCCTTTATTTTTGAATGCTTGTTGTTTTGTGTATTTTATTTGAGCATGTTGATGTATTTTAGATATGATTTGTATGATTAGAAGTTCATAAGGATAAGAGCATGAATGTATTGCTTGGTTATGTCTAGAATCATGTTTAGGGGCTTTGTCTTGTCACACATGCTTACTTGTTGTATTTTTTATGATAACATGCTTGGCTTCGGGGATTTAATGCCATGTCTTGATGATGAAAATGAAGAGCATGAAACCTGGGAATTTAGTAGGTATTTTTGGGGGGTTTCAAGCATGTTTTCCTAATTAAATGCTTCTTGTACAATATGATTAGTTACTGTATTTTTAGGCTTTGATTTGGGTATAAACGATGTATTTTGAGCATGAAAATGAAGAGCATGAAACCTGGGAATTTAGTAGGTATTTTTGGGGGTTTTCAGGCATGTTTTCCCTAATTAAATGCTTCTTGTACTATATGATAGGTTGCTGTATTTTTAGGCTTTGATGTAGGTATGAATGATGTATTTTGAGCATGAAAATGAAGAGCATGAAACCTAGGAATTTAGTAGGTATTTTTGGGGGTTTTCAAGCATGTTTTCCCTAATTAAATGCTTCTTGTACAATAGGATAGGTTGCTGTATTTTTAGGCTTTGATTTGGGTATGAATGATGTATTTTGAGCATGAAAATGAAGAGCATGAAACCTAGGAATTTAGTGGGTATTTTGGGGGTTTTCAAGCATGTTTTTACTAATTAAATGCTTCTTGTACAATATGATTAGTTGCTGTATTTTTAGGCTTTGATTTGGGTATGAATGATGTATTTGGAGCATGAAAATTATGAGCATGAAATCTGAGAATTTAGTGGATGTTTTTTGAGTTTTTCAAGCATGCTTTTCATGGTTAATTGTTGCTTGTATAATATGATAACATGCTTGTGTGATATTTTTTGGGTATATAATAGTCATGAGCATATTTAGGTGTTTTTATTATCTTGTTTGCTTGCGTTTATTTATTTTCAATATGATTTCATATCTACCTTGGTTTGAGCTTGTATATATGCATGGCTGCGAAAAAAGTGGCAAGGGGCTGGGACGTTGTGAATGCACCTTGAATTTCAAATGCACTTGAGCACTTTAAACCTTTTGCATAGCCTACCCATTACCTATAGGAAGTTGAACCCGAATGTGTGTAGCTTGGCGCAACGAGGTCGTTTCTTCGGAAAGCGAAAGTGAAAACATTCACCTTAGAACTTTGAGCTAATGATGTGATGATATTGTGGATCTTTGATTCTGGTCATCACTAGGCTTGAGATCTAAGTTGCCAATCAACCAAAACCCAAAACCTTACGCTTGAAGGTGGAGAAATACTTTTTCAACTAAAGTAAACAATTACGATGGGAAATGGGTTTTGTAATTGAGGGAAGGCCGTTTGCATGTTTCACTAGCCAAGGTATGGTATGGATACCATATTGTAGACACCCCAAATTGCACTACAAAATGAGAAAATAATTGAAAACAAGTAATTGAGATTTGAAACAGGTAAAAAAATGCACAAAATTTAATTATTTAAGGATTGCCCGTATTGTATCTACAGGCTGACCACGCCTAAAATTTGTATACGGGCACACAGCACCTGTAATGCAAATGCGGACACTACTTGCCCGCAATATATTTACGGGCGTAGGAGATTTGTGCGAATTTTATCCTTTCTCGATTTCTGAGCTTTATCTTTAGTCTAATATCTCTTTAAATGAGCGAATTATCTCTTTTATTCGTTCGAAATATCTTTGTTGGCCATGGATGGGCATTATCCCTATTTTTAACCCAATCTGGGGGGATCAGGGTATATCCCTTTGGACCAGCCATACCCCTGGGTTTGCTTATAAATAGAGGTGAGATCCTTAAGCAAGGGGCCACGAAATTTTAAAGTCTAAGGAGCTCCAAGAGAAGAGAGGAATCCCTGCTGCTCTGCTTGCTCAATCCAGGTAAGTCCCTTTTCCTTTTTATTTTCTGTCTTCAATTCTATAGTAATAGGATTTTCTCCATTGCTGTAGAATAAGACCATCTTTTATTCTGTATTCCTAAACTTGTCTTTAAGTACCTCAAGAGTCTCTCTAGCTGTAAAACGTGAAGAGAGAGCTAGGGGAAAGGGGAACAGGTGGATCCCTAGAATAGAACCCCATATCTGTTTTTCTCCTTTTTTGTCTAGAATAAGGCCTTTGATTGTGTTTGAATCACCAAACCTATCTCTAAGTACCTCAAGAATCCTCTCTAGCCGTAAAACGTGAAGAGAGAGCTAGGGGAAAAGAGAATAGGTGGATCCGTAGGGTAGACCCCCATGTGCTCTAATCTGTGAGATATGGCTGCTTTGAATATCCTGATCATGTTTTGATGATTTTATGTTGAATCTGAATGAATCATATGAATCCATGATGTTTATAGCATGAGATCCCCAATTTTTTCTATAATTTGGATTTTTCACACTTTTGCACCTACAGCACTGTTTTTGTGATTTTTGTGATTTTAGGCTAAGATCCTGGATCTATCATGATCTATTTGATAGATCTAGATTCAGAAGCCTGAAAGTAACTTCTAGGGTTTCATGATGTGGTTTTTGAGTCGTTTTTCATTATTGAGAGAAGACCCTACGGTCTAAGTTCTCTCCTTTTGATGTTCTTCATCAACATGGGTATTTTTGGTTTTGATTTTTTGATCTAATGTGAAATTTGGGCTATATCTATGTCTTGGACTGTTCAAGTTCAATTCTGTAATATTTTATAAAAATCATATTTTTCTAGATTTCTAGAGTTTAACTTGAAGCTAGATTTTTGAAGTTTTCACTTTATTTTGGTTTTATTTGATTTTATCTCAATTTTATCTTAATCATGAAACCCTAGGAATGGTATGATCATATTTAAAAGTTCTGGATCAATCAGACTATTCGTATGAAAAAAACCATACACTTTTGTTTTTTTTGTGATTTTTCATGATTTTTGTAGCAAGCATTTTTTCCTTTATTTTAACATGAACAATGCCTGGCACCACCTTGTGTGGATGAATAGGGGTACCTAACACCTTCCCTTGTTCATAACCTAATCCCCTTACCCATCTCTGATTGTTTTTTTAATAGGGTTATTTTTACCCTAAATTTGCCTTTTTGTGCTTGTTTGATGTTTTGGTGTCCATTCACACCTAAACAGAATGGTGGCGACTCTTTGTTTTTAACCAATCCCGTGTGATGATCAGGAAGTCATTGAATTGATTTTTCCCATGTCTCACACATATTGAAGGTAAACACAAGGTAACAAGGTAATATCAATTTTATTTTTTAGTTACCTTCATATCATGTAAAGTAAGTGCCATGGTGTCTATATGTTTGGGATGAAATGTTTCCCAATAAGGTTTGTATCCTAGGATTGGTGTATCCTATAGGAAGAGTTTTTTTACTCTTCTTAGAAGTCATCTTACCCAAAATCCATGTAAGAGGCAACCAAAAGTACAAAGTCCATAAACATGGTGTCTAACTTTGGAGGGAACATGTACCCTCATGAGCATTCATGCATTTTTGTAATTATAGTGTCAAAATCCCATTTTGGGAATGTGTTTAGAAGGCAAATTAAGGTGTACATTAAGTGGGAATAAAGAAACATAATGTATTAAAATCTGGGGAACAGTTGAATAAAAAAAGGGCCATTTTGGCATTAACCGAAAACTCAGGTTGGAAAAACTGTATGGTATTTGTATCCGACATTTATTTTCGGTAAAAGGGCTTTATGTGTGTATTCGAACACTTATTTCGGATACAATAAAGCATGCCTTTAGCTGACCTGATATGTCGGATACAACCAGAAACTTCCAGATTGTTTTTTTATCCCAACTTTTTTAAATATAAAATGCCCAAAACATTGTAAATAACCTGTGAGCACCTCAATGGGAGTATGGAAAGATAATTTAAGGGTTCAAATGATTTAACAAAGGATTCAACCTAATCTTAGAACACAAATCCATCTTTTCCTCCGAGCTTAAAGAAGATACATCAAAAAGGGATTAAAGTGTCATATTTCTTGATACCAATTCATACCAAACATGTTTTAATCAAACTTTTGAACTTGAAAACAGAGAGAAACTTCCAAATGTGCTTAAGCTTCAAACTTTGGGGTATGTACAAAATGTGGGGTAATAAGTTAATGTTTGATTATATTTTTCATAACTTGTACTTATGATGGGTTAGAGGTGAGTATTACAATTGACTTATTTTCAAAGCCAATTCTTCAAACAAATCCTCAAGTGAAACTCATTAAAAGTCAAATTTCTAAGGAGATTCTTTAAGTCATACCCCAAAAGAATAATGAATGCATAGGTTGCTTGGGAACCTAGGAATCCCCAAATTTCTAAAAAAATCTCTTAATGGATCACTTGGACACCATTTAATTTCAAGCAAAAAAAAAAATCATAAAAAGGAAAATAATTTAAAATCAAAGTTCTTTGAAGCAAATTGAGTTTCTTTTCAACTCAAAAGCTTTAAAGAAAATTTGAAATTTCCATGGGCCTTTGAAAGCCTTTGAATTTCATATTTTCTTCAAATAACCCGTGGGCCTCTGAAAGCCTTTGAATTTTAGATTTTTTTTCCCTTCATAGGCATCTGGAAGCCTTGGAATTTCAGAAAATCAATTCATAGGACAACTGAAGGCCTTCAAAAACTTCAAATTTCATAGGCCACCAGTAGCCTTTGAATTTCAAATTCTCATAAGCCTTAGGGAAGCTTGAGCAATTCCCTAACCTCATAGGCCTTCTAAAGCCTTAATTTAGAAACTCATAGGATTTCTGAAAGCCTGAAATTTCAGAACTTTTTCTTCATAAGTCTCTAGAAGCTTGCGTGATTCTAGAACCCTTCATAGGCCCCTGAAAGCCTGTGTAATTTCAGGAGGCTTTGGAAGCCTTGATTCAAATTCATATCTTATGGGACATGCTGGAAGCCCTAAAATATTCCTACAAATTATTTGGATAGTCTTTTTCGTACCAACCAATTCATAAGCCCTTGGAAGCTTGAGTAATTCCAAGATACTTTGTGATTTGTCTAAAAGCTTTTATTTTAGGCATTTCATATCTTATGGGACATGTTGGAAGCCCTAAAATATTCCAACAACTCATTGGATGGTCTTTTTCGTACCAACCAACTCATAAGCCCTTGCAAGCTTGAGTAATTCCAAGACACCCTGTGATTTATCTAAAAGCTTTTATTTTGGATATTTCATATTCAGTGGGACATGTCGGAAGCCCTAAAATATTCCAACAATTTTTTTAACTCAAAAAAAAAGAAAAACAATATAAAATAAAAAATATATATATAAAATACAAACTTATGGTCACCAAACTTGCATACATGCATTCATAGGTGTGTGAATAAGCTATGAATTGTTACTGATATATTTATTTCTTTTTCTTTCTTAATCCAGGCACTAAGATACTTGCAACCATTGCTCCTGTGACCAGATCAAGGGCCCGCACAATGAATCTAGCTGAGAATCAAACCAATGATCCTGCTCAAGACTTTACTCAGCTGCAAGAGCAAGTAGCGGGGATCGCCCAAATGCTAGAAAATTTGCTGGTAGCCCAAGCCCAAGCCCAGAACCAAGCCTCTACTTCTCACCAAGCACCACCACTAGAACCTTAAATACCAATTCCACCTCAGCCACAACCTTAACTTGAATTTCACCAACCAATTCTTGAACTTATACTGATCAGGGAGGACAGTGTTGAATCTGAGAAGGAGAAGGGAAAAGAAAGAGTAAGGGAGGAAATGGAAAGAAAGTTCTTGCATAGGCTGGAGAGCATCCAGGAGGAACTGAGGGAAGTAAAGGGGGTGAAAAATTTTGGAGGCACCAATTTCGAAGACTTGTGGATGTACCCCCGATGTTTGCTTACCGGCCAAATTCAAGTGCCCGGACTTTGACAAGTACGATGGTATTGGCTGCCCCATGAGTCATCTGAAGCTTTATTGTGGGGCCTTATGCCAATTTGGTCGAGATGACGACATTTTGATCCAACTATTCTAGAGAAGTTTGACGGGAGCTGCTTTGAGGTGGTTTGCCACCATGGATCATGGACAGATAAGGAGGTGGAAGGACTTAGCAGATGCCTTTTTGGGCTAGTATAAATTTAACTCGGAAATTGTGTCGGATAGGTACGACGTGATGAGGATGAGTAAAGGTAGAGATGAGTCAGTGAGGCAGTATGCCAAGAGGTAGAGGGAGACTGCTTCTCAGGTCAGGCCACCTATGTTGGAACCAGAAATGATTTCAACATTCATTAGTACACTGGGGCAACCATTTTATAGTCACTTGGTGGGTCAGACTGCCACCAACTTTGCTGCTCCAGTACAAGTGGCGGACCGAATTGAAGATGGGATCAGATCCGGCAAGATAATGGATCATTCGTCCATGGTCAGTCAGCAGGACCCCAACGTAAAGAAAGGGAACGGGGTTAAGAAAAATGGGAATAAAAAAGAAGGGGAGGTGAACATGGTACAGCAACCATCCATCCCCAAGAATCCTATCCAGATCAATGTTTCCAACCCTCTTCACACTCCGATATCATCGGTCCAGTCCACCCAACAAGCACCCATAAGAGTTAATGTTCCAGCAGTGCAATCAAACTAGAAAAGAGTCTTTACTAGGGAGGAAAAGGATGCCTGGATGGCATTAAGGAGGAATAGGGTTTTTACCCCTATCCTAATGTCTCCATCCCAATTGCTACCCACTCTATTGCAAGCAGGGTATGTTACCTTAAGAGAGCCGAATCTGAATGCCTCTAAAGGGAGAAATTTTGACCCCTCCACCACTTGTGATTTCCACATGGGTGCACCTGGGCACCCTACTGACAAGTGTTGGCCGTTGAAGCACGCCATTCAGGATTTGATAGACCAAAATACCCTGTCTTTCAATACGAGGGCTCCCGTTCCTCCTAGAACTGACATTGTCCAGAACCCTTTGCCCTAGCATCATGGGGCAAGCCCATCTAATGATATAGGGGCCGCTTTCTTTGATAAAATAACCTTTGACCCATTGCAATTAATTGCTCCTATAGGGATTTCGGTCAAGGTTTATTTTACTAAAGAAAGTGGGAAAGAGGAAATAAACATTATTTCCAAAAGGAATGACCATGTTGCTAGGGATATTAACTCCTCTTTGAACCGGGTGTCCTCCCTCATGGCCCAGATAAATATTGCAAAACCTCCCTTGGTTATCAATTGCAATCCACCCATTGTTTCTTCACCCATTCCATCAAAGCCACCCTTGGTTGTAAATGTGCCTTCTACTCATGCTTTCTCTTCTAAGTCCAAACTTCCCCCGCTTGTGATAAATGTCCCTAAGCCTTCTTACTCTGAATTAGTTGTACCTTGGAACTATAGTGAAGGCTTCACAACCACAATTCCGACGGTTGAGGGAGAAAACAAGAAAGAAGTGAACCTCATGATGAGGTCAGGGAAATGTGTGGGAGAGGGAGAGAAACAAAAGGAAATTGAGAAGGAAAGTAAAGAAGCTGAAGAAGAGAGGAAAGTAAAGGGAAAGGCAAAGGTGGGGGAAGACACCCCTCAGGTAATTGACGGTGAGGCTGCGGACCTCATCAAGATAATTAGAAAGAGTGAATTCAACATTGTTGAGCAGTTAAACAAGGTCCCGGCTCAGATTTCAATACTGGGATTACTGCTGAATTCGGAAAAGCATAGTGATTCTCTGTTAAGGGTACTTCAGCGTGCACATATGCCTAAAATTATTGAACTAGACCAACTAGGCAAGATGGTTGGGCAAATTTTGTCTCATAATGTCGTATCCTTTTCTGAAACCAAGATTAGCCCCGCTAGGTACCACCATGTTGATCCTTTGCATATAACTGTGCTTTGCAAGGGTTGTATGGTGGTGCGGGTTTTAATAGATAACAGGTCGGCTCTGAATGTCTGCCCGTTGATAACATTTGTTAAACTCGGTTTGGAGTAGAATAAAATCAAGCAGAATGGGAGGATCATAAGAGCTTTTGATAGCTCCAAAACGCATTCCCTAGGGGAGGTTGAACTACCGGTCACTATTGGATCGTATATATTCAATATCACATTTGAAGTGATGAATATACCGGCAGCCTTCAACCTACTCCTAGGAAGGCCGTTGATTCATACGGCTAGGGCTATACCATCTATCCTCCATCAGATAGTAAAATACATCCAAGGGCAAAAGGTGATAACGGTCCTAGCCGAGAATTTGGTTCTTCCCATGGTGTCCCTTGACGTACCCTATATTAACATTGAAATGACTGCAGACAAGATGGCTTTTCACTATTTCCAGTTCGAAACTGTCAATTTCATACCTGGGGGATCTGAGGATAAGAAGGGTAAGATGACCAGTGCTGAAAGGATGGTGGAGAAAGTGTTAAAAAAATATCACTTCCACCCAGGGAAAGGTCTAGGAATTAATTTGCAAGGAAGGTTGGAGCCGATAAGGGTGAAGAAGCTAGTCCCTAAGGCAGGACTGGGAATGAAGCCAGGGAAATGGAGAAAACAGAAGCAAACAGAAGAAGGAAATGTAGAAAGAAAATTCCCTCATTTAAGGGAAACTTTTCCGAAACCCTTTTGCACGATCCAATTGTCTCCTCCCATGGATCAGTCCAAGCCTCCATACTATAACACCAATCCCTTTCAAAAGCCATATGTCCCAACCCTGCAACTCTACAACCCACCTTCTACACTTGAGACAATGGGCGGGCCTGGGCCACAGCCAGAAAAGCAGCAGGATTTCACTGAAGATATTGGGGCTTTCTTCGCCATGATTGAAGGTGAAAGAACAAAAGAAGATAAGAAGCTGCCTTACATTGATTGGGCAGCAGTGAGGATTCCAGATGAGGTTATATTTGGATTGGGCCCCGTGGCAGAAAAGGGCAGTACAACTCATTCAGTGATGATGGCATCGGATTCTGAGCTTGAGGAGCAGGCTTGCACCATTTCACCTACTCCAAAAGAATTTATTTTGAACAATTGGGAGGAAACTCCCCTTACCTTTGAAGCGGCGTTTGATTAGCAAAGAGGTGCAGCTTCTAAAAAAAAACTCCATTAGTGGAATGCCTTTTTCCTGAAGGTTTTAATGAGCCTTCATCTTCAGGAAAAGCTTTTTCTGAAGGCTCTCAAAAAACCAAAAAGATTTTTCTATTTTTTCTAGAAAATTTGAATTTTTCAAAAAGATCCAAACCATTTATGAACCATATAAGCAAACGAAATTAGATCAGGTTGAATATGACTTCGACCTTGAGCTCGACTTTGACCTAATGGGGATCGAAGAAGAGACCGAAGTAGTAGAAGATGACCCTCCTAAAGAAATTGCATATCAATTGGAGCGTCATGAAAAAAGGGTGTTCAACCTAATATTGAGGAGACCATATCAATAAATCTAGGGACCAAAGATGACCCAAAAATAGTGAAGGTTGGGGCTTGCCTTTCTGATGGGCAATGTGATGAAATGTCATAATTCTTGGCAGATTATGAGGATGTGTTTGCATGGTCGTATCGGGATATTCCAGGGTTGGATATTGACATGGTTGTGCACAGGTTACCAATTCTGCTAGGGGTTAAGCCGGTCAAGCAAAAGTTGAGAAGATTGAAACCGGAATGGACACTGAAGGTCAAAGATGAGGTGGTCAAGCAATTCCAAGCAGGATTTTTGGCAGTCTCCATGTACCTCAAGTGGCTCGCAAATATAGTACCAGTACCAAAGAAGGATAGGAAAGTCAGGATGTGCATGGACTACAAAGATTTGAACAAAGCAAGCCCAAAGGATGATTTTCCACTTCCACATATCGACATTTTGGTAGATAATACTGTTGCACATAGCCTGTTCTCATTCATGGACGTTTTCTCGGGGTATAATCAAATCAAAATGGCCAAGGAAGATCAAGAAAAAACAACTTTCATTACACCTTGGGGTACTTTCCACTACACTGTCATACCATTTGGGCTTAAAAATGCTGGGGCAAGCTATCAGCGAGCCATGACAGCACTGTTCCATGATATGATTCATAAGGAGATGGAGGTCTATGTGGATGATATGATTTCCAAGTCATGCAAAAAAGAGGACCATTTGACCAACTTGAAGAAGGTGTTTGATCGTCTCAAGAAGTACAATTTACGGCTTAACCTAGCAAAATGTGTCTTTGGGGCTATATCGGGAAAATTATTGGGTTTTATAGTGAGCAAAAGAGGAATTGAGATTAATCCTGCTAAAGCAAAGGCGATTATTGAAATGCCATCACCCAGAACAGAGAAGGAAGTTAGGGGTTTTCTTGGAAGAATTTAATACATCAGTAGGTTCATAGCACAACTCACTGCCACCTGTGAACCAATTTTCAAGTTGCTAAGAAAGAACAACCCGACGGTTTGGAATTATGATTGCCAACAGGCCTTTGACAAGATAAAGGAATATTTGCTGAATCCACCTATGCTAGTGCCACCAACTCCGGGAATACCACTGATTCTGTACTTGTCAGTATTAGAAACATCGATGGGATGTGTCTTGGGACAGCATGATGAGACGGGCAGAAAGGAAAGGGCGATTTACTATCTGAGTAAGAAGTTCACTGAATATGAAGCAAAGTATTTGCCTTTAGAGAAGACTTGTTGTGCTTTAGTGTGGGCTACTCAAGGACTGAGGCACTACTTCCTCAGTCATTTCACATTATTGATATCCCGGATGGACCCTCTGAAGTACCTATTTGAGAAACCGGCACTAACTGGTAGAATGGCGAAGTGGCAGCTCTTGCTTTCTGAATTTGACTTCAAATACATCACTCAAAAGGCAATTAAAGGTCAAGCAATTGCTGATCACTTAGCTGAACATCCCTTGCCAGACTACCAACCTTTAAAGACTAATTTTCCAGATGAGGCAGTATTGTTCATTGAAGAAGAGGAAAGTGAAAGCTCTTGACAGATGTTCTTCAACGGGGCCACAAACATGAATGGAAATGGAATTGGGGTAGTTTTGGTCAAGCCAGATGGGTCACATATCCCAATCACAGCAAAACTAAGATTTCAATGCACCAACAACATAGCAGAATATGAAGCATGTATAATTAGGTCGCAAGCTGCTCTAGACCATGAAGTAGAGGAGCTTGACGTATACGGAGATTCGAGTCTTATCCTTTTCTAAAGAATCGGTGAGTGGAAAACCAAAGATCACAAATTGATCCCATATCACCAGTATTTGGAAGAAATAAGCACCCAATTTATTTGAATTTCCTTCAGCTATATGCTAAGGTCCAAGAATCAATTTACAGATGCTTTGGTGACATTGGCCTCAATGATTAGTATTCCAGAAGGAGCAAATATCAAACCATTAGAAATTGAAGTCAGAGATGAGCCAGCTTATTGTCTTGTTCTAGAAGGAGTACTAGGAGAAGAAGTACCATGGTTCCATGATATTCGAAAATTCTTGAATGATCAGAGTCTTCCAGAAAATGCTACTTCTATTGAGAAAAGGGCAATACAGAGATTAGCAGGACAATTCCTACTAAGTGGTGGGCAGCTGTACAAGAGATCACACAATGATATTCTACTCAGATGTGTTGCCAAAGTTGAGTCTGAAAGGATGATTGAGACTGTACATGGAGGAGTCTGTGGACTACATATGAACGGGCACATGCTTGCAAAGAAGGTTCTGCGATTGGGATACTATTGGTCAACGATGGAGCACGATTGCTGTGTACATGTGGGGTGTCATCTGTGTCAAAGATTGTGTACATGTTAAGAGGTGTCATCTGTGTCAAATATATGTGGATAACAAGCATGCACCACCAAGTGAGCTGCACAACATGACCTCACCATGGCCTTTCTCCATGTGGGGCATAGATGTTATTGGCATGATCTCCCCAAAGGCATCAAACAGGCACAGATTAATTCTGGTAGCAATTGATTATTTCACCAAGTTGGTAGAGGTAGCTTCATATGCAAATATCACAAGTAACCATGTTCTTAAATTTTTGAAGCATAATATCATTTGTTACTATGGTTTGCCAAATGCTATAGTATCAGACAATGCTTCAAATATTAAGAACAAGGATATGAAGAAGTTGTGTGAGCAGTTTCAAATCACCCATCACAAGTCAGCTCCGTACAGACCGAAGATGAATGGAGTAGTAGAAGCGGCAAATAAGAATATAAAGAAGATAATTCAGAAAATGGTAGTAAGTTACAGAGATTGGCATGAAATGCTACCACTTGCTCTACATGCCTACAGGACCTCAATCTTGACTTCTACTGGGGCAACCCCGTATTCCCTAGTTTATGGAATGGTAACAGTTTTACCCATTGAAGTTGAAATCCCATCATTGAGAGTGCTAATGGAAGCAGAGTTAGAAGAAGCTGAATGGATACAATCAAGACATGATCAACTCAATCTGATAGAGGAAAAGCGTTTGAAGGCGTTTCGTCATGGCCAGTTGTATCAAAAGAGAATGGCCAGGGTTTACAATAAAAAAGTGAAGCCCATAACTTTCCAAGAAGGAAATTTGGTTTTGAAGAAAATTTTACCATTTTTGGAAGACCCTCGTGGGAAGTTCAAGCCAAATTAGGAAGGGCCTTATGTTGTCAAGAAGGTCTTATTAGGGGGTGCACTCATCTTAACAGAAATGGATGTGTAGACACCCCAAATTTCACTACAAAATGAGAAAATAATGAAAACATTAATTGGAATTTAAAACAGGCCAAAAATGCATGAAAATTAAAAATTTAAGCCTTGCCCGTATTGTATCTACGGGCTAAGCGCACCCGGATTTTGTATACGGGCATGCAGCGCCCGTAATACATATATGGACACCATTGGACCGTAAATCATTTATGGGCACATTAGATTCGTGCGAGTTTTATTCTTCTCTCGATTTTTGAGCCTTATCTTTAGTCCAATATCCCTTTAAATGAGCAAATTATATCTTTTATTCGTTCGAAATATCTTTGTGGATAAAGGATTGGCATGATCTTGTGTTTAACTCAAACTGAAACTTTATTTTGCCAAACCTTGGACCAACCATACCCCTGTGTTTGCCTATAAATAGAGGGCCTTTGCTCAAGCAAAAGGCCACGGAAATTTGAAGTCCAAGGAGCTCCAAGAGAAGAGAGGAATCCCTGCTGCTCTGCTTGCTCAATCCAGGTAAGTCCTTTTTCCCTTTTATTTTCTGTCTTCAATTCTAGAAGTAATAGGATCTTCTCCATTGCTGTAGAATAAGGCCATCTTTTATTTTGTATTCCTAAACTTGTCTCTAAGTAACTCAAGAGTTTCTCTAGCCGTAAAACGTGAAGAGAGAGCTAGGGGAAAGGAGAACAGATGGATCCCTAGAATAGAACCCCATATCTGTTTTTCTCCTTTTTTATAGAATAAAGCCTTTGATTGTGTTTGTATACCCAAACCTATCTCCAAGTACCTCAAGAATCCTCTCTAGCCGTAAAACGTGAAGAGAGAGCTAGGGGAAAAGAGAACAGGTGGATCCGTAGGGTAGACCCCCATGTGCTCTAATCTGTGAGATGTGGCAGATTTAAATATCTTGATCATGTTTTAATGGTTTTTATGATGAATCTGAATGAATAACATGAATCCATGATGTTTATAGCATGAGATCCCCACTTTTTTTATAAAATTTGGATTTTCCACATATTTGCACCTACAGCACTGTTTTTGTGATATTAGGCTAAGATTCTGGATTTATCATGATCAATATGATAGATCTGGATTCAGAAGCCTGAAAATAACTTCTAGGGTTTCATGATATGGTTTTTGAGTTGTTTTTCATTATTGAGAGAAGACCCTACGGTCTAAATTCTCCCATTTTGATGTTCTTCATCAATGTGGGTATTTTTGTTTTGATTTTTTGATTTAATGTGAAATCTGGGCTCTATCTATGTCCTGGACTGTTTAAGTTCAATTTTGAAATATTTCATAAAAATCATATTTTTCTAGATTTCTAGAATTTAACTTGAAGCCAGATTTTTGAAGATTTCACTTTATTTTTGTTTTATTTGATTTTATCTCAATTTTGTTTTGATCATGAAACCCTAGGAATGGTATGATCATATTTGAAAGTTCTGGATCAATCAGGCTATTCGTATGAAAAAAACCATACACTTTTGTCTTTTTTTTTTTGATTTTTCATGAATTTTGTAGCAAGCCTTTTCCTTTGAAAAACATGAACAATACCTGGCAACCATCTTGTGTGGATGAATAGGGGTGCCTAACACCTTCCCCTGTTCATAACCTAATCCCCTTACCCATCTCTGGTTGTTTTTTTTTAGAGGGTTATTTTTACCCTAAAATTGTCTTTTTGAGCTTATTTGATATTTTGGTGTCCATTCACACCTAAATTGAATGGTGGCGACTCTTTGTTTTTATGAATCCCGCGTGATGATTGAGGAAGTCAAGGAATTGATTTTTTTCCCATGTCTCACAGGATGGGAAAGATTTTCCTGAGCCAATTAACTCTGATGTAGTAAAAAGGTATTTTCCTTGATTGAATATTACTAGGAAATGATCCGAGGCCATTTTTCTTTATTTCCCAAAATTTTGAATTCCTAGTCTAGCCAAGTCAAGCTTGTTCGTTTCTTTGATAGACCTAAATTGGGACTTACAATTTCATACTGGGGCAAAGCTAATTGGGGCAAAAACAAAAGAAAAAAGGAAAGAAAATGAAAAAAAAAAGAAATGAAAAAAGAGTAAGCAATAGTGGCAAATGAAAGACAAGTGCAAAAGGAAAGGAAATGAACAAAAGTTTGGGGAACCGGGGTTATATGCATCATGACTGTAAGTCTAGTTGACCTATTTCATGTTTGGAAAATTTTGAGCCTTTAATACCCTTTCTTTCATAAACCAAGCCTAGCCTTCATTTCATCCTATTTATAAGCCCTCTGTGATTTTAGGGTATTCTTTCAATGTTCTGAGTAAAAGATTGGTGATGACAGAATGCAAGAGCCGGCCCTAGTGAAAACTGTTTGTAAGGAAAAAAGAAAGAAAAAGAAAAAATGGAATTAGAGGTTGAGTTGATCATATTGTCCAAGATTGAAGTGAAATTAGTATGAGCACAGAAGATGGAGAAAATTGGGAATAACGGGGTCAATTCTGGAAGAAAAGGCATTTGGGGATGACTCTAAAGGTCCTCGGATGGACAGACCTGATCTCTCCCTATTGCTTGAACCATCCTTTTCATTATTCAATTTGATTTTAATTCCTTTAATTATGTGTGATTAAGTTTTTTGGACCAAACTTCAAATATATATATATTTAGGCCAATGATGAGAAATCAAATACTTTTCATAAAACCTTTGTTTTTATAAGCATCTAAGAATTATGAGGCCAATAGTATAAAATCTATTTTTGAATTAAATCCTTTGTCTTTCCACTATTGGAGTTTGCTTTTGAACAAAGGTATGAAAAAAATGCAATAAAAGGAGCTAGTCCCTATCCCCTAGTCGCTTCTTAAGCTCTCGAATCCGAGCCGCCTGAGCCACAATAATCGTAGAAGCTTCCTCTGCATCTGGATCGCTCAAAAAGGAGATAACCTCATCTAAAAGTACCTGCTTGATCCTCATACCTCTAAGGCTAGCTAGGGCATCCTGGTACTTTTGCCGTATCACTCAGACTTCAAAGCGGCAAGCCAGCCTCTGCTCCTCAAGTTGCTTTTCCAAAGAAATGCGGCGAGACACCTGCTCTTCAATTTGTCTCTCCAAATCAAGGCCTTGTATCCTAAGTTCTTGGGCCTCTTGTACCAAAATTTGTTGAAGCCGTTTGTGAGATGCTCTCTCAGAAACCAGTATGTCTTTGTAAGTGGGTGCAAGAACAGCAGGAGAATCCTCTGGTATTGGGGCACGACTCTGAACCTGTTCTCTGATCTAGAAAAGGTAGTCCTTCACATGCGACTCAGAAAAGACTGGGCCCCTCATGAAGCACACATAGGACCATTCCTTCATCAACTGAGCATATAGCCCCATGGTGGATGGTGTAAGTGGCCCCAAGAAGTCTGCATACCCATCTGGGATCATGATCCCATGAGTCTTTTCCAAGCTGCCGAAGGACCCTCAAAGGAAGGTAGAGAACAGCAGATCTCAAGCTTACTAGAACCATGAAGTTCCTGTCTCTGAAGTTGATCACCGTCTCGGGGTTTGGCTGATAAGTGCCAGGCCATCTAACCTGATCAGCCTGGAGAGTGCCCAAGAAAGCGAACCAACCCTGCTTGCCGCCTTGGATGTCAGGACATCCCCTGTTACTCATCAAAACAAGAACTTTTAATCTTGTGGAAAAGTGCCGATCAATCATCTCGATCTGACTCAGATGGTCAAGTAACCGAAGCTGCAAAAAAAGGGACCATTTCAGTTTACTGTAAAAAGAAAAAAAAAGAAAGAAAAAGAAAAGGAAAAAAAAAGAAAAAGAAAAAAAGAAGAAGAAGGGAGATTTTACCTGTAGGATAGAGGCACAAGCGAGAAAGCGGTTCTTCTTCCCGAAATAGTAGTCAGTCAAGGCTTGATACATCTCTGCCAAGATCATAGGGGCCAACTTCTCTCGTTCCTTAACCTGGCATATGACTGAAATGGGAGCCAAGTCAACCTTGTCATCACCCCTTGGAAAGAGTAGCTGGTTGACCACTATCAGAGTCAAGGCATTAAACTGGGCCTGCCGATCCTCACCCCTTAAGAGTTTTTCGATCAAAAAAGTCTCTGACATGGTCAACAGTGTGTCAGAGTCCCCGAGGTCCTTCTTCCCTATGCCCAAAAAAGTGGAGGCTTCCTTTTTGTAACTAGACTTAAGGGGTGGGTTCACCACTTTCTCTGAGAATCTCAAGCTAAGAATCATTTCAATCTCCTCAATTGTGGGGTTCATCTCTTTATCACCAAATCTAAAAAGATTTAACTAAGGTTCCCAGTGACCAATCAAGGCCTCAATGTAAAATCCCGAATTTTTAATAACATTAAAAATTATTAGATTTTGTTGTTAATTAGTTTAATTAATGGAAAATCTTAGAAATAGAGAAAAGGGAATTATTTAGAGCAAAATACTTAAAAGAAAAATAATATAGGAGAAATTATAAAAAAATGGCAAATCGGTTAGCTGAGTTTTCTTTGGTTGAATTCAGTGGTTTTAAAATAAAATAATTTTATATGTGGGTGATTATGTAGAGAATAGTTTCATTAGATCAAACGGCTAGGAGACTGCGCATGTATGGGTATGTGTAGGCGAGTAGGCAGCGAATCATCAAGTGAAGTATAAATACTCTAAGGTATTTTGGTCGTAGGTTTTCGCATACTTTGAACTCGAAGGTTTTGGCGGCTGTATTGCTAGGGCTTTGAGAAGAAGAGAAACGCGTAGGTTTCCTGTTGATCGGCGAGTGTTCAGTTCAAAGATCATTTGGCGAGCAGGGAAGGGCGTGGGCAGAGATCGTTCTTTGCACCTTCGTTGATAGGAGTTGCAGTGCAAGGATTTGAGCATATAAGAGGTGACTAGCATCGTTTTAACCTGTGTTTTGATTTTGATCTCTAAGTTTAGCCGTGATGCATGGTTTCGGGAAAACATAGTCTCCAAACGTGAATTTTGGGTGGGTTTTAGAGTCGTGATATGAAGTATGTTAGATTAATTTCGAATCGTGTTTAATCGTTTATTGAGGGTGGTAGTTGCATGGGAAAATTGTTACAGAGGTCTAAAATTTGGTCAATCATGGAATTTTGGTGTTAAAAGAGAGTCGCAAATCGTAGAGTGTGTTCGCCGAGCTGCCGCCGACCTCCTTACCCAACGGCAGCTTAGCGCATAGGAGCAGGGTAGGTTTGCTGAGTTTGCGCTAACCTCACGCCAACGAGTCGAGCTCAGCGCGAAACAAAAATCGTGGGTCCGCCGACCTGGCGCCAAGCAATAGAGGTCAGTGCACCCTCAAAATTTTCCAGGGTCGTGTGACTGACCTATCTGAGACTATTTTTGGCAATTTAATGTTTACCCCTTTTCTCCAAAAGTTTGTTTAGGTGGTTAGAGACATTCTTCATTGTTCCAAACTCCTGAAAATCATTGAGTCAAATTTTTGGTGGGATTTATAAGTTCCCGAAAATGATATTCAAAGTACAGTAGGTAATCAAATTTCTATCCTTGATACCCTCAGTTAGTGTTTCAATCTTATCTATGATTTAACATTGTTTCTAGCTATGAATATGTTTAATCTGAGTTTACATGTTTTCTATCAAAGTGTTAAGTTGGTTTTACAAATATTGTTTTGTGTGAGTAATGGGGATTTTATTGCCAAATGGACTTGTGTTTTTGAGTTAGAGCACCTATTGGGTTTTCGTGAGATACTATGCCGGTCCGGAGTAACTGTGATGAAATTGTTTTGGGTTATACATGATGATGATAGTAGTTGGTGTCAGTGGTGAGTTTATGAAATTGTTTTACTGTTCTGGTTTAGCTTGTCCTGGATCCAGAGTCTAAGCTTAGTAATGAAATGTTTTTGCTTTGTTGGTGTAATTGCATGGCTTTGAGTATTGCCACTGCCGGTGTAAAGCAGCCAGAAACCCTGAGTAGGCCTGGTTGTCAATGCCGAAACCCGGGGAGTAGGCCGTCATTTCGGAGTTCCGAAACCCCGAGTAGGTCGAAACTGTGTACATGGAGGGGTGGATGTCGCCTTGGCATGTCAATTAACCAATTTAAGCAACTACATATCATTGACCAATGTTGGTATTCGATTTTGTTTGACGTGATATGTTTTATTCGCTGGTTTATTGGTGCAGAGTAGCCCATGATCAAATACTCTAGTGGTGCGGAGTGGCCCATGATAAACACTCTAGTATTTAAAAAATCTGAGTTATTTGAAATAATGATTTCATCGATGTATGTTTACCTGATTATACTTGATTTCATGCTTGTATTCGAGATTTGATACTGATGTTATTAATTTGGGTTACATGATAGATTTCTGCGGTTATATCGATTGGATTGTTGAAGTGTTGACGGATTACTCGAACTTTATTTGTTATCGTCACTGTATATGTTTTGTAACCGTGGCATGTTTTAGAACTGAAAAATGTATTTGTGCATGCATGTGCTGCTCACTGGGATATTCGTATCTTATTCCATATTGTTTTGTTTTGTTTTGTTTTCAGCTGCTGGAGAGGACGATTCTTGTGGGTAATTACTTGGTCATGTGAGTTTATTTCAGTTTGGGATTATTTTAGCACACTCTATTATATAGTTATTGTCGTATTCATGTTTTTCCTTCACTTTGATATTGTGATCCTGTGTTACATACTAACCTCTGGAGATGAGTTATGGTTTTTCTACGTAACTCGGATCCGGGGCGTTACACTCAATGATTTCCCATTTAAAAGCGATGGTAGGGATGGGCAAGATGTGACCCAAGTTGGTAGAATCCCACTTGATGCCCTCTTCAAGGGTCATGGAGTTAACCCATCTATTGTAGAATGAATCTATAATATTGTATCTAGTGAGATTAGGGGGTTTTGATCTAAATGGTTGTTTTGCAGGGGAGGCTTCAGTGGCAGAAGAAAACAGGGCGGAAGATGATCCGGAGGCCATTAGGGATGAATGGAACTTGTTAGAAGCAAGTGGAGGGAGAAAAAACGAAGGGAGAAAGTTTTCTAAACTCAAAAAGTCGTCACAATGACGCACATCCCGAGATACTGCTATACTGCTTAAGTGTATCCAAAATCTCAGTTCGGATACAAATAATGTCCTTCATATCCGACATGATATTTCGGATACAAATTGTATTATATGTATTCGAAATCTTATTTCGGATACAAGCAATATTATATGTATCCGAAATTACATGTCGGATACAAATAGTTGTTGCATTTGCCGACCTAATATTTCGGATACATGAAGAAAAGAAAAAAAAAAGAAAAAGAGAAGAGCATGAAAGATTCGAAAAAATTCCCTGTATTACCTGTGTACATTTCATAATTGTAAAAAATGGAAAGAAAAGAGCAAGATAATAATAAGAAGCAATGAATGTGAAGTTTCTTTATATATAAAATTCATTTTTACAGAGATACTGTCAGTATACAAGATGTCCTAATCTACTATCCCCCTACAGGTCCATCCTTATGTCCTCTGCTGCGTACTCGGCCTCGGGGTCGTCGGCTCCCAAAGACATGTGTCAGTATACGCTTAGCAATGCAGCGCTCCCCCCGGCCCAGAATGGACTGAATCTGGTATGTATAGTTGTAAGCCGAGTTGTCAGGGAATGGGTCCATAGGAGCAGAATCTGATGTAGAGGCCTCAGGCTCAATAGGAGCAGGCTCAGCCGGAGGAACGACGCCTCTGGATCCTTAGTCAAAGCAGCCTCAACTCCCACAGCTCCAGAAGCCTCCGCAGTAGCAGGAACAGGGACATCTGGTTTAATAGAAGTGAAGTCAGAAGCTGAAACACCATGATCAATTAAAGAAGTGAAACTGAAGCAAGCCTACCAGGGATATCTGCAGCAGAAACCATAGGATCAGGAACGATCACGGGAGGAGATGCACCGGCAGGATCTGCGGTAGAAGCAAGAGCAGGAGATGAGGTGTAAGTAGGACCAGTGGCTGGGATGTCATCGAGATCAGTAGTTGGAGATGAACCATGAACTGGAAGGACTGGCTCAGCAGGAACATCATCAGTACCAAAGCAGCACCCGCAGAGGTAGAAGGACCTGGATGGTCGAACTCCTGAAAATCACAAATGGATAAGAATCAGTATCAATTTGCAGGAATGAAATATACCAAAATTCTAAAGGAGACATACTTGATCATGGGCATAAGTTGGACTTCATGGATAAGCCTGCAAAACTCAAAGCAATCCCTATCAGAATGGCATGGAAATATAGAAAGGAGAAATAAAGATAGAGAAAACTAGATACCTGTCTAGTCCCAAGCTTAGCCTCCAAGTCTAAGATGCGGATGTTCCTCTCTGCAACCAAAGCCTCCAGCTCTCTGATCCGAGGATCTCTTTGAGCCATTGTTGCATCATGCTCGGCAATCAAGTCATCAACTACTGCCCGCTGGCTCTGAAACTGGTCCCTCAAAGCATTCAACTCCTCTACCTGCCAATGAAAAAGGGGGTTAAAGTCATAAATACTGAGTTGAAAGAAATAAGATGGAAGAGGCAAGAATAAACTTACAGTGTCATCATGAACTCGGATGTAGATCCTGCCAATCTCAGTCACTCCAGCCCAAGTAGGCCAATCCATCAAGCACCCGATGGATACCCTCTTGATCTACTCATCGTAGTCCCCGACTACCGTGAGTCCCTCTGCATCCTCCCACTGATCAAACTGGTCAACATCAAACCCAGGAAGGAGGATGGTAGGACCAACAGGAGGAGGAAGAACTGGAATACGAGGTACGCCAGTGTGCTGATAGTACAATCGCTCGCCTAGATACATAACCCTACCAAGCCTCCCAAGGAAGCACCGGTAGGGCTGGCGTCGGAGATCTCGATCAAAAGCGTTGTGTACTATAAGCTCACGAGCTACCCCGTCATCCACATCCTCAAAGCGGGCCAACAAGAGCTGCAAAGAAGAAGAAGAATGTCAGGAATAAACAAGGCATGAAAGAAAGAGACAAGAGATAAAGGGTTAAGGAATTTTACATCGGATTGTCGGGCACGGTCTAGGTGAACCCGAGCTGAACGGGGTTGACTCCTATCTGTGTCCCTATCAAGCACAGACCACCGTATGGCTACAGGGAACTCATCAGCGTCAGGCATAGGGGATGGACGAAAATAGGTCATGTAAGTGTACATGAATGTCTAACAAAAAAGAAACCAATCAGGGGCGGAAGGATAAAGTTTTGGAACAAAATAAATGCATTCAGTACCTGTAATATTTGCCAGAAGAATTGGCAACTAACACCATCTCCTCTCGGAGCAGCCAAACCGCAGACGGCTCGGCATAGTCCAGCCAGGATAGTCCCTTATATGAGTTGACCCCATGCCAGCTGCTTGGTTTGGTGGAAGTCTCTCAGGGCATCCAAGAAAATAGGACTAACCACAGTTGTGTCCTCCTAGAAGAAGCAGTTCCCGAGCATCAGTAAGAAGATATGCTGAAATATAGGTGCAAAGGCCTTGTCCTCCCCAGTAATGGTCGCATGCCTCCCATCAAAGTGATCAATAAGGCTACAGCGTAGCCAGCTAATAGAGAGTCGGCCGCTCCTCCCATCCTAAGCATCATTGGGTAAGGCCGCATATCCCAGGAGAGAGCCGATATCCGCATCGGAAGGCCGATCCATCACAATAGTCCACCCTACTAGAGGGATGCCAATGATCATAACGAAATCAGAGGGACGGATCCCAAGCTCAACATATGGCAAATGAAAGGACTGCGTATTGGGGAAGTATCGCTCCATCATGGCATAGAAAAGAGGGCGGTCAGCTTGGAATGATGGAATTAGGAGGAAGTGGTTGAAGCGACACCGACTGAACTCATGTCTAAGCGCAGGAGAAAGCGTCTGAACCAGCTCGCTGAACCTCCCCCAACTACCTCGTAGATGAGAATGAGGATATGGAAGAGGAACATCGGCCCTGACACACATGGAGGGATGGCGGTCCAAACCACTAAGGAGCTCTGTGTCCTGAACAGATGCCCTCAACTCCTCGGAGGGCTCTAAGCGGAAATCTGAAGCAATAGCCTCCTGAGCCTGATCTGAAGCTCCATCTCGGCCTTGGCCTCTACCACTACCACGGCCTCTCTCTCTACCGCGGCCTCTCTCTCTACCACGATCTCTCTTTTGGCCACAACCCCGACCTCGACCGGGAGCTCAATGGGCTAAAGTCAAAAGAGGAAGGGTGAAAGTTTGTTTAAGGAGAAAGAAGAGGAAGGGAAAGAAAAAGAGAATAAGTGGCCTACCTCGGCAGAACCCTCTCCAGAACTCTCTCTGGAATCATCCAATGGCTCAGATGGGTGGCACTCTGATCAGAATCAATCCTAGCTCGTGAGGAAGAAGGCCGATTAGCTGGATCAACCTCCTCTCACACACGGGAACGACTTCTAGCCATTTATAGGCAACAGGGAAGTGTTTTATATTGTTGTTTAACTACAATTCTGTATTTTCTCACTAATCCTGAAGATCTATACAAGGCTTAATATCTCCTAATTTGTTGTGATTACCAGATGTACTCAGGCAAGCATAACAGATATGCAGTACAAAAGCAAAGTGAAGAGATCAATATTGCACAAAAAGATCCTAGTTGATCAGTGATCAAAACAAGAATTGCATGCAATCAGTTTCAGGATAAAAATCAGGAATTGTAAGCCTACTTCAAAGACTACCAAGATACCTAAGTATGGTAAATTTGGGTGGTCATACAAACTGGGGAATTAACATGGAATCCATAGGGCAAAGATTACCCAAGGGAAAGTCATGCAAAGATCTTGGCAGTTGAAGCACCACCTTGATCAGAAGTATGCTAAAATTAGAATGGGAAGTCAAGGTAGATTGCGGAAAAAGAAAAAAAAAAAAAAAAGAGAAACGGACAGATCACCTCATGGTATTTGGATAAAGTTGAAAATGAGCATTTGAAAATTCCACCATCGGCAATTCAGAAATGATCAGAAACATTTGAAATGCAAAATCTGAAAATCATGCAATTCAATTTGAAATAAGCAATTCAGTTGGAAATCACCACTGGCAGGAAATCCAATGTTCTCAGTTACTATCAATTTGAGGACATAGGTTTGCAAACATGTTTCAGAAATTGTCAAAGCTACATCCAATCAAGATTTCTAAAGTATGCAGTCAATCAAACAATGAGAGATCCAACACAACAAGAAAAAAAAAAGGGATGTTCTTCTTATTTGCTTACCAATACTGTTGAGTAGCAAGAACAGTGGATGAGCAACTGATTGCAAGAGTGAAATGAGATTGGCAACAAGCAAGAATTGCCGCCTAGGTTGCTAAAGCTTAGAAGAGGTCACCAAAGCTTGTGCGACGGCAGGAAGTGAGAAAATTTCTTGGAGAGCGAGGGTTTGAACGAAAACCCAAAATGTCGAACTAGGGCTTGGACACAACAGTAAGCGAATGATTGCCGGAGCTAGGGAAGTCGCCGGAGTCAGGGAAAGTTGCTAGAGAAGGAAGGAGACAAACATTCTTCGGAGAAGGAGAAGTCTGTGTTCTCCTTTGTCGTTTGGAGAAGAAGGAAACAGAGTGCAAGTTGCGGTCGCGTGCGCTAGTCATATAGCCTAGTGTATTCGACAATTTATTTCGGATACAAATAGAAGTTGGCATATTCGAACAACTATTTCGGATATAGAGAAAAAGAAAAAAAAAAGAAGAAACAAGAGAAAAAAGGAAAAAGAAGAGAGAGAAGAAATAGGAGAGGAAAAAAGGAAAAAAAAAAAGAAAAAAGAAAAGAAAAGAAAGAAAAAAAAAAGAAAGAGGAAAAAAAGAGTATATACTGTTGGTCAAAGGAAATATTTAGTCAATTTTTAATCTGACATGATTTGCTGTAAACTCAGTTTTTTTTCGGAAAAATTTTTATACTTTGGTCTTAAAATCCACCTCATAGCCAAGAGAGCTCAGTGGAATTTAAGGGAGCTTGGAGAAATGCCCCCCTTAAAGTTAGGGCTTTTTGGCAAATCTTCATCCAAAATTGTTTTGCAAAATTAAAATTGAACAAGGTAGATCATGTTTGAGAGAGTGCAATTTGGGTTTGTCTAGTCTTTGCTGCTCATTGTTTTGCAATTCCAGCAAAGAGGGGCAGTTGTAGACACCCCAAATTACACTGTATGAAAAGATGAATAATTGACCAAAATCATAAAAAAAAAAGTCCTTTTGTGACCGAAATCAAATTTCGGATAAAGGTTAATTTCGTTGTATCCGAAAATAGATTTCGGATACACACTTATTTGCTTGTATCCGAAATATAATTTCGGATACAAAGAGATTTGTTTGTATCCGACCTGTTTTGTCGGATACTAATGTTTTGCTGCCAAATTAGAAAATCCCGAGAGTTTTCACTTTTTTACTATTTTACCTCTGTCTGAGAAGTAGGGATTCCCAAATTTAACCTTCGAAATTAATCGTATTCTTCAAAGTCCATACTTTAAGGTTAAGTTGGAGGGTTCTAGACACATGTTTGTGTCTACCATTAGGGCTTCATTTCCCTTGAGTTTGCCCTAATTCTTGCCTATAAATAGAGGGCCTCCCCTCAAGCAAATGGCCAGAAGTTGGAGATTGAAGAGCTCCAAGTGAAGAAGGGGACCCCTGCCTCTTTGCTTTCAGAAATCCAGGTAAGCCTTCAACCCTTTTCTTTTCTGTTTTTAAATTCTAGGATTATTCTGTCTTCTATTTTCTTCTATAGAATAAGGCCTATGTGTGGTTGTTACCCAAACCTACTTCCGAGTACCTCAAGACTACTCTCTAGCCGTAAAACGTGAAGAGAGAGCTAGGGGAAAGGGAGACAGGTGGATCCATGGGGTACACCCCTATATGCTGGAATCTTAGAAATATGTAGTTGTAATATTTTGTTTAAGTTGTGTGATGATTTATTGATGAAATATGGAGGAATACTATAGATCTATGTTGTTCATAGCATTAGATCTCATTTTCCTCATATATTTCAATTTTTCACATTGTTTTCTCTTTTTTATGTTTTTAGTCATTTAGACTAAGATCTTGGATCCGCCATAGTCCATATGGTAGATCTGGGATTAGAAGCCTTCCAGTAATCTCTAGGGTTTCATGAAGTGATTTTTGAGTTATTTTTGGTTTTTGAGAGAAGACCCTACGGTCTAAGCTCTCCCCTTTTGATGTTTTTCATCAACGTGGGTGTATTTGGTTTAGATTTTTTTTATTAATGAGAAATCTGGGTTAGATCTATGCCCTGGATTTTTCAGATTCAATTCTTCAATATTTTGTAAAAATAATATTTTTTTTATTATTCCTAGATTTCAAGGATTTAACTTAATGCTAGATTTTTGAAAATTTTACTTTAGATTTGTTTTCTTTATCTTAATTTCAGTCAATCATGAAGCCCAAGAAATGGCTTTTGTTTTCATAAGAAGGATCCAGAATTAATTGGATCATTTACATGGAAAAAAGCCATGCATTCTTTGTTTTTCCTTTTACTTTTGTTTTGATTTTTATTAGCAAGCATTTTTATAGCATGAACAACACTTGGCAACCATCGTGTGTGGATTAATAATAGGGGTGCCTAACACCTTCCCCTATTCATAATCTAATCCCCTTACCTATCTCTGGATTTTTATTTTAAAGTAGAGTTATTTTTACTCTAGTTTTGCTTTTTTTTTTTTTATTTTATTTGATGATTTTGGTATCCATTCACACCTTAAAATTGAATGGTGGTGACTCCTCCCTTTTATGAATCCCGTGTGATGATAGGAAGTCACTAGATTGATTTTTCCATGTCTCACAAAGGGCATGGGTGGTTCCAAGGGTATCCCAAGATAAGGTTCTAGAACGTTCCAACTAAGTTCTAAAACTTGAGTTGGGGTAATTTTGAGAACCAAAAGAGGGTAAAATGGGGAGGACGCACCTCCTAGAGAGAGGTAAGAATAGTAAATATGGCTCAAAAATTGAGCAATTGAAAATTCGCAGAAAATATGTGGGACGGTATTTGAATGTGGTCATGCCTTGACTGCATTTTGAATGCGGTCACGTAATGATCAAATGCGGTCACCACATGTCCGCACTTTTAATGCAGACAATACAGGTCTGATCAATTTTTACACTTTTTTGACCTGTTTCAAATCCCAATTAAATATTTTTCTTTATTTTCTCATCTTGTAGTGCAATTTGGGGTGTCTACAGCATCACAATTAAAATATATATATATATATATATATATATATATATATATATATATATATATATATATATATATATCATACTTTTAAAGGATATTATTGAAATTTTGTTATTTATGAAATTTAAGAATCATATTTGATGAGATAAAATCTTCATCTTCTACTAATAATTGTAAAATTCTAATAAATTTCATGATAGAGTTCAATTAACATAAAGATTAAGATGAGGTTTTGGAAATAATCATATTGGAAGTAATCAAAGAATAACTTTAGAATATTAAGAGAAATAAAAATAAAGATATCAAAACTCAAGTTCGGAGTGAGGGATAGATGGAATGGGTTGTAGAATATTGATGGGATCGTTACTAAGTTCACCTCTGAAACAATAGCAACAATCACATGAGACTCTACTACATTAGCCTTGAGGTTTCTCTTGTAGTTTGTTTAGGCATATTCTGAACCTGCCTTTGCATAGTGTCTCGGTTTGCCACATACATAACAATTTCCTTTATTTTTCTTGAATTGTTTCTTATTCCTAGATTTGTAGGAACTCTGGAAATCTCCCTTTCTCTTTCTTTTGGAATTGTCCTCTACTACATTGGCCTTGCTGAATGGGAAACTTGCACTAGGTTTTCTTTTATCTTTTTCTCTACACTTGGCCTGTTCCTTAATCCTAGTATAGACAATTAGCTCTTCTAGACTCATCTCCTTCATCTTATACTTCAGGTTAGTCTTATAGACCTCCCAAGCAGGAGGGAGTTTCTCAATGAGAGCCCCAGCGATAAATATCTTGGGAAGTTTAATCCCTTAATTTGTAAGTCTCTCGCCAATTTTAGGTATTCATTTATTTGGTCCGAAACTGATTTCCTATCTACCGTCACAAAATTTAGAAAATTGCCTATAGAAAATTTCTTTACCTAGCATCCTCAATCACAAAATTTAGAAAATTGCCTATAGAAAATTTCTTTACCCAGCATCGTCAATCACATACTTCTTGTGCATTGTATCCTAAACGTCCTTGGCAGTATAAAAAAGTGCAATACAGATCATATAACTCATTTGCCAAGGAATTGCACGGATAATGTTTGCACGTTCTGTCAGCCTTCACCCATGCATTTAATTCAAATGACTCAGTACCATCGTAATTAGGTTCTGGTTTTGTGCAAGTTAGGACAAATGCAATTCACAAAATATCATCCAAAAATAAAAGAAAAAAAGGAGTCGCTAGGATTCATTAAAACGAGGAGTCGCCACCATTCTGTTTAAGTGTGAATGGACAGCAAAACCATCAATTTAATAAAAAAGTTAAATTAGAGTAATCATCACACAGGATTCATTAATGACTTTTGTGAGACATGGAAAATCAATTTAATGACTTCCTAATCATCACACAGGATTCATTAAAACAAGGAGTCGCCACCATTCTGTTTAGGTGTGAATGGACAACAAAACCATCAAATAAAATAAAAAAGTTAAATTAGAGTAAAAATAACTCTATTTTAAAAAAAACTAGAGATGGGTAAGGGGATTAGGTTATGAACAGGGGAAGGTGTTAGGCACCCCTATTCATCCACACAAGGTGGTTGCCAGGTATTGTTCATGTTAAAAACAAAGAAAGCTTGCTTAATAAAAAAATCATAAAAGTGACAAAAGTGTATGGTTTTTCATATGAATAGCCCGATTAATTCAAAACCTTCGATATGATCACACCATTCTAAGGGTTTCATGATTGAAATAAAATGGAGATAAAAATCAAAGAAAACCAATCTAAAGTATAACCTGAAAAACTAGCTTTAGGCTAAACCATTAAAAGGTTGAAAAACCAGATTGAAATCTCTTGATTAAAACATTGAAAAGTAAAGTTCTTTTGGGTAAAGATCTGATCCAGATCTCTCTTTTAACCCATGTTGATAAAAAACATCAAAAGAAAGAGTTTAGACCATAGGATCCTTTCTCCAAGATTAAAACAACATCAAAATCATATCATGAAACCCTATAGGTTACTTTCAGGCTTTTGGTTTTAGATCTATCATATAGATCATGGTAGATCCATAATCCTAGCCAAATATCACCAAAATCAAGAAAACAGTGATGTAGGTACAATGGTGTGAAAAATCTAAACTATAAGAGGCAGTGGGGATCTCATGCTATAAACAACCTGGATCCATAGGATTCCTCCAGATTCAAAATAAAACACTTACATAACATCCACAGAGTACTAAAAACCACATATCACAAATTATAGCACATGGGGGTCTACCCTACGGATCCACCTATTCTCTTTTCCCCTAGCTCTCTCTTCACGTTTTACGGTTAGAGAGGAGTCTTGAGGTACTTGGAGATAAGTTTGGGGATACAAACACAATCAAATGGCCTTATTCTACAAAAACGAGAAAAGAACAGACTATAGGGTTCTATTCTAAGGATCCACCTGTTCTCTTTTCCCCTAGCTCTCTCTTCACGTTTTACGGCTATAGAGGAGTCTTAAGGTGCTTGGAGATAGGTTTGGGAATACAAATAAGAAGTAGACCTTAATCTACAGAAATGGAGAAGATCAGACTATCTCTAGAATTAAAAACAGAAAATAAAAAAGAAAAGGGACTTACCTGGATTGAGAAAGCAAAGAGGCAGGGGTTCCCTTCTTCACTTGGAGCTCTTCAAGCTTCAGATTCTTGGCCATTTGCTTGAGGAGATGCCCTCTATTTATAGGCAAACCCAGGGGCATGGTTGCTCCCAGGGATATGCCAAAATCTTCCAATTGAGTTAAAAAAGGATTTAATGTAAATCCATTAAACCATAGAGGATAAACAAGAGGATTCGAATCTCCTAGAGAGAGATTTGAGTGCAGATAAGGCTCAAAAATTTAAAAATGACAAATTCGCTCAAAAAAACCGAAAACCGTATATATAATGCGGTCGTGCCTTGCCCGTATTGTTAATACGGTCACGGCATGATCGTATATCAATTGCGGGCACGACCAGACCGCAGATAAAATACGGGCATTTCATGTTTGACTAAATTTTATACTTTTTCGACCTGTTTCTGCACAGGTAATACTTATTTACATGTAATATCATTTAAGTAAATGTCCTCATATTTTTTAATCTCCATTTACTTAAGATATTACATGTAAATAAGCAAACACTCCCCCCCCCCGCCATTTGAATCCATTAAAAATAGTTCCAGACATAAATTCCAAGTGAATAAAAATTCAACTTTCTAGTTCCAGGCTAAATTCCGGTTTTTCAGGTCCGGTAAAAAGATTCAACATGTTAATACCAAGGTATTCGTTAAGATTTAAAATCTCAAAAAATTCATTTATGCAATAACATTACTAAAAACCTGATTACCGAGAAAAGTTATCTTGAAATCTTGCTTTAAAAAATATTTCATTTTCTGGGGTCAAAAGTCAACAAAATTCAACCAGAAAAAGTTTGACTTTGCACAAAAGATTGAATTCGGGTCTTTTCTTTTGTGGTTTTGGATTCAAATGGATTAAAGATCTCAAACCCAATGCTAAGAATTGAAAATTCATATAAAATCTCTCTCATTCAAAATTTATCAAAAAGCGTGCAATTTTGGGGTGTCTACAACTTTTAAGAAAAATTTTAAAAGTAAGTTAACAGTACATGTCTATTATTATCTTCTTAAAAGAATTTTATTAAAACTATAATAGTAAATTATATTTTCCTTCCCTAATACTTATCTACTGAAAAAGAATTATAATAAAATCGTTATCTATTTAATTTTTTCTTTTTATTAGTAATTACATTATAGAAAATCACGAGAATTGAACCAAATCATTCCGGATCACTTCCTGTGGTGGCTTTATCTACAGCCCTTAAATGAAGCCTCCACAGGATGCAAACACATGTCCTGTGGCTGAAAACTATTAGTTACGTGTTTGCATCCACAAGACACGTGTTTGTATCTTGTGGAGGCATCACTTAAGGGCTGCAGATAGAGCCACCATAGGAAGTGAATTAAAATCATTCTTTTAACAAGTTTTTTAATAGATTTATTTTATTATAAATTATTATTTGATGTTTGTTATGATTAGTGGTAGATTTTATATATTTATCATATTTTCCTGAAAATATTCATTTTGGTATCCCGTATGTGATGCTAAAATAGAAAATGAAGTTGGAAGAAATAACTTATTGAAATAATAAAATAGAATTCAAATAAATTATTCAAAATGAATTAAAAATTTTTAAATAGTCATACACAACAGATGAATTGATATATTAATATGTACATATATGTGTGTACGTGCATGGGCGCATGCATATGCATTTGTGCGTGTGCAAACTCCAATAAAGTAGAATGTCAAATTCAATTCTAGATATTTAAATATTGTTAGTAGTATTTATTATTAATTTTGCAACTTGAGAACAATTTATCATTAAATTTTATAATCAATTTACATAATAAACTAAATAGAAAAAAAATTTATTGGCATTATAATTTTTACAACTACTATGTGCAAAGTATATGAATATTGACTAATAAATGAAATGTGTATAGTAGGGTACCTAGGTTATGATTAGGGTTACTTTGAATAAGTAAAGTTTGACGATCTTAACCTGTAACGCCCCGGAACCGGGTTACGTGAAATAAACCGTAACTCGTTCCCAAGGAGTTAACTTTTCACACAGGATCGCTATCAGAGTGAAGGAAAACATGAAATAACCATTTTTATAATCATAGTCAACTAAAATTTTCCCCAACTCACCTGAGCCAAGCATATACCCACTTGTAACGTCCTCACCAGGATCTGAAAACAAAACAAAACAGTGAGATACGACTATCTCAGCAAGTAGCAATGCATGCATGAAATACAGATATAACCTTTTCCAAAACGTGCATAAATTATGAACGGTAAAGTATACGATTAACCTCGGTTAATCCTTCTAATCTCGGAAAACATCGTCATTCAAATTCAAAAAAAACATTATATATTGGGACTCGTGAAGTTTGTCTATTTTGTGTGGCTAAGCACTAGAGTTCCAGACAATCCAGTCTAATAGCTGCAACAGCTCGAACAATCCAATGCATCGCCCTCATGGCGGAAAATTCTCAAGTGACCTCACCCTCATGGTGGAAACGGAGTTGCTGCAGCGCTTCCCTCATGGAAGGCCTCTCCATCATGGAGGAAACGCATGAAGGAACCCCAGACTTAAATCCAAACAAAACATACAAATTCACTACAACTAGACTGTGGATCCACACTAAGTCTCGCCCTAATACTTTGGAAAAAATTATCATATACTGTGTAAATGACACACAAAACATGCTTATATTTAATAATATCAATTTCAGTTCAAACAACCACTTATTTCATCAACAGTGGAAATTCACAACATTGGGCGCAATTGGTAAAAGAATTATACATTTCTCGAAAAGATAACCAGTAATATAAATAAACAAATTCAACTACTTCTCCGATCATAACCGAAAACAAAAATTCAAAGGTGTTATAACCCATTCAAGAATTCTCCGATTAAACAAATTAATTAGGGTTGGAAATCAGATTTCCTAATCTCCTACTGTTTGTCCCAAATATCAAATTATCCGTATTCTTTATTGTCAAATAATTTTCCATAGATCACCACAGCTCATTGAATCCCAAATAACATTTGAATAAAATAGATGGAGTGATACTATAGGCTAGAACATGTAAATCTGCTCCAAATATGCACAATTCCATCTTGCAGAAATTTCAACTTACACTTAGATGGACTTAACATACCACAACTCTTTAATCCAATTTTTGATACTAGGTATTTGTAAAAATTAGAATTCAATATACTAATCAAGTTAGAGAAAAGAATCAATAGTTTGAAATTAATGTAAGAACCAACTCTAAAGTACTCTAAGAATTTCAAAACATTAACTTGCATTTTAGTACTAATAACTCAAGAAGTTCTCAAAATTTCTTTTAAATCTTTTAATGATAATTTATAAGAAGCTAAAATGTAAATGATCTTAAAAACCCAACTAATTGTGTAAAACCCCGACCCGGATTTTACTTTAATTATTCAGTTTAATTACTTAAAGTGTGATTATTAGGCTAATTAAGTACTTGTGTTATGAAGGTGAGGTGGATGTGGATCAAGCTTAAGGAATTAGGGGAAATCAAATTGATCTCTATTGAAGGTTATTAAGGTAAGCTTAGATAATGTTATTTCTCAATTTCAATTGGCTAAGGTACCTCCCAAGTGTACCCAAATTATCCCCTAAGAGTACCTAAAGTAACTCTTAAGAATACCCAAGGTACCTCTCAAGTGTACTTTAAGTGTCTCCCAAGAATACCCAAATAACCTCTTAAGTGCACTCAAGGTACCTCACTTTTATACTTAAGGTACCCCCATTTATGCCCCAAGTACACCTAAGTATTACCCAAGGTACCCCCATTGTATGCCCCAAGTACCCCAAAGTATTACCCAAAGTACACCCAAGTATTACCCAAGGTACCCCACTGTTTCACCTAAGGTATCCTACTTTAATTGCCTAAGGTATCCCCTTGTGTTTACCTAAGGTACCCCTGTGTTCATCTAAGGTATCCCCTTGTGTTTGCCTATAGGTACCCCTATGTTTACCTAAGGTATCCCCTTGCATTGCCTAAGGTACCCCATTCGAATACCTAAAGTACCTCCTAATTATACCTAAGGTACCTCACTTGTATTGCCTAAGGCATCTCTTTATTTTAACTAAGGTACCCTACTATCTTACTTGAAGTACCCCTTGTTTAGCTAAGGTACATTCCCTTGTACAGCTGGAGGTACCCCCTTTATATAACTAAAGTACCTCCAACATACCTAAGGTACATCCCCTATATTACCTAGGGTACACCCCTTGAATTTCCTAGAGTTACTTCACTCATATAAGTAAGGTACCCCCACTGTTTTACCTAGGGTACACCCCCATATAGCCAAAGTACCCCCTTTGTCTCACTAAAGTAACCCCTATATAAGTAAGGTAACCCCCCACTATTTTCCCTAAGGTATAGCCCCTTATATAGCTAAGGTACCCCCTCTTGTAGCTAAGGTACACCCATTCTATAACTCAGGTAACCCTCTTATATTACTAAGGTACACCCCTCATGTTACCAAGGGTACACCTCCTTGTATTTCCTAAAGGTACCCCCTGTATAACTAAAGTGCACCCCTCAATAATCAAGGTACCCCTCCTCAATATAACTGAGGTACACCCTCCTAAGCTTATTCAAAGTTTACCCCTTAGAATAACTAAGGTAAATCCCTTGAAACATCAAGGTACCTCCTCAAATAACTAAAGTACCCCTCATATAACTGAGGTACCCTTCTATGTTAACTGAGGTACACCTCCCAAGCATCCCTAAAGCATGCCTTTTGAAGTGGCTAAGGCAAACACCCCATTTAACACTAAGGTACCCCCCTTAATACCAAGGTACCCCACTCGAATAACACTAAGGTACCCCTGGTATGCCTTAGGTACACCCTAGGGTTTTAGTTAAACAAAAGCCTTGTTTAGGGGCAGATTTGAAAGACCCAAAACTTGGGCATATAAAAGGATGCCCTAATTTCTAATTAAGGGTTTGAAAACCCATTTCTCTTGTCTTGGACGTATAGAACAAGAGAGAGAGTTGTGGGAGCTTGCTTCAAAGCCTCAAGAAGAAGGAGAAGAAGAGGAGAGCTAGGAGAGGAGGTTGCTTCTCCATTAACAAGTAAGTAGCAAACCCTTCCAAACAAAATGAATTACCAAAATTCGTATTCTCTCTCTAGGGTTTGAGTTATTTGAAGAAATGATCTTGCATGTTGCTATTTGTTTCTAAAATTCGTAGGTTTTGATTGTATAATGATCTTACTTAGTTTTCTAATGATTTGCCATGGATTTACAACTCTATTGATCCTATTTTATATTAGGGTTTGAGATTTGTGTCTTGAATGAGATTTCATGCGTTTGATTTGTGTTCATGTAGATTTGAGATGAATCTTTGTTTCAGAAGATGTTTTTAAGTGTGTTGGGATGTTTTGTAATCACCTACTTTGATGTTGGAAAGGTTGTAAAGGATTCACATGAGTTTCGTGTTGAAATTGGTCAAAATACTTCAAAATCCCGACCCCGCGATTAATCCTGAAAGTTGGCGATTAATCCTGAGCCAAACCCCTAAAAACAAGTCTCTGTTATCTTAAATCTCGAAACAGGATTAATCGCCCAGGGCTAATCGCGACCTTAGCGCGCGAACGTTAAACCTTACCGCGCGCGCGCTGAACCTGTTTTAAACCTGGGCGCGCGAACCTTAACCCTCAACGCCCGAACATTGAACTAATCGCCCCTGGGCGATCAATCCAGGGGCTAATCATGGACCCTGTTTCTGGAGTTGTTCATCCTTTTTCTCTCCAACCCTTTGTCAAACAACCCAAGCTTCTCGCATAGCTCTGTTATTACATGAAAGACATTTAAGTAAATGTCCTGTGTATTTATTGCTCCATTTACTTAAGTCTTTACATGTAAATAAGGTTTTAACCCCATTTGGAACCAATAAAAATACTCTCAAGGCCCAATTCCCAACCAATAAAAAGTCAACTTTCCAGTTTGTGCCTAAATTTCCAGTTTTCCCGATTTTCAAATAAGACCACTTTTTGAGTTTGATATCCAAATGAGTGATCAGAAGCCCAGAAAATTCTAGATGATTTGTATACCCTCCAATAGACTACAACCAGGAATTGAGCCCCAAACTCCTTGTAGATTTGTCTAAAAAAATTCGACACCGAAAAGTCAACGTTTTCAACCAGACTTAGAATATTTTTGAGGTCCAAAACTTTTTGTCTCGGAATCCATTGAATTTTGGTATGGTGACTTATTTGGGATTTTTAAGATCAAACCAATCATCAAAAATGTGTTTTGAGGATTTTATGACCTTCGTTTTGATTTGGCTTGGATTTATGAAAGCAATGTTGAAAAACCCTTATATGATTTGGCAAGGTTTTGGCCTATGGTTTTTTTGGCAGTGGATGGGGAATTCCACTTGCCCTTGGTATGGACTGGTAGTGGATGGGGAATTCCACTTGGTCTCGGTTGATTTACTAGTGGATGGGGAATTCCACTTGGTTTCGATTTATTAAATAGTGGATGGGGAATTCCACTTGGCTTTGGTTTAAGCACTGGTTTTACTCTTGGAATTGAATGGTTTGTTTTGATTGACGAGTCATCTAATTGGACGTTGTTCTTGGTGTGGATCCACAGTGAGTCTAATTAGTGTGTTGGTATTGGCTTGTTAGCTTTAATTGCCTTATCCATATAGCATTCCACTGTGGGGAATCAGTGAGGCCTTCTCGGGGAACAGAGGGCTGCGGCAACCCCCCGTCGCGGGGAACCGGCGGGAGTCCATGCGATTCATCGAGCAGTGGGTGGGGAATCCCACTTAGTCTGGATCCTTGGTTAGGTTGACCACTTGCCAGCCCATACGTGGGTACTCCGCTTGCTGAGATGTCCCTAGCTAGGCTTCTCTCTGTAAGTCGTGTAGGTGGCAATGGATACTGGTCATTAATCTAATTTACAGACATGCTAACCACGAGTCCTAAGAAGACATGTTTACAGTATTTGATCATATTTGTTGATTTGATTGAGATATTTGAATTGGAATTTCTTTTATATCCGATTGAACTGTTTTGGTTTGCATTTAGTACTATATAATTGTGAATATCATCATGATGTTATAAAGACTGCATAAACTGTTTCTCTACATGCATGTTTGCTGCTTACTGGGACTTTAGGTCTCACGCGTGTTTTGTTTTACCTAATTTGTTTTCAGATCCACTTGGTGAGCTGCGTGCTGGGGCAGTTATTAAGGGTGAGCTTGAGTAAAAGCTAGAGGGCTACCATTGCTACCCGTAGTTGGGTTCTTATTATGATGATGTATTTTGTCTTGGGGATTGTAAATGGGATGTAAATAATATTTTTGGACTTACACTTTGGGAGATATCTTTTGTATATGTCTGTATATTGGGAAAGAGCTTGTGAGCAATTAGATGCCTTAGTTGTATTTTGTATGCACAGATATTACGTTTTGGAGATTACAATACAGGAAATCTTTTGTTGGATGGAAAAAATTTTATTCCATGCTTCTTTAGTCATACACTCTGATAATTACATTGTAATTGCCCAGGAAATTGTGTTTATCGGGTTCTATTGGGCCCATAAGTAGGTATCGGGTACGGGTTGGTGCTGTGATAGGGCAGACCCGGATCTGGGGCGCTACACCTAGAATGCCTAAATCTGAAATTTTAGTCTAGAGTTCAAATCACAGCAGTTTAAGGCACGAAAATCTTCAAGGAACACTCAAGAATCAACATCCAATCATTCCCATCTAGCTTTACGCAATTGAAACAGTAAAACCTCAACATCGCATAACCCCGGTGAACATGGTTTCCATTTAAAACAGAAATTTCTTCGCAGAAACAGTTCGAAGGGTGCTACTTACCTATAGGTGTGCAAATCCAAGCTAAGAGCTCCCCTTCTTCCTCTTTTCTTCTTCTCCTTCTTCTTCCTATTCCCTTCCTTTGCGTTCTCTCCTCTCCTTCTAACCCTGACGATGGAAATGAAAGAACCTACGGGTTCTTTCATTCATTTATAAATTATATATGTTATTTTCTTAACAACTCAGTTCAGTGAAAATGAACCGACCCAACCATCCGAACCTAAACTAACTGAACCGAACCTACTCACTTAACCAACCCAAACCAACTTCAACTAACCATATAAATTAAGTAACAAATAACCCAAACCAGACCAACCCTTAACCCATTAGTTTCTTCTAAATTTGACTGAATTAACCTAATTAAATCATTTAATTAGGTTAATTCACTTCACAACTTATCACAAAAATTTGCAAAATAACTTGAAGAAAGTATCATAACTGTACTACTCTCCTTCCCTACACATAGACGTGTCCGCCCATGCAAAGGTTGAGAGAAAAATCAAGAAATTCTATTTTAGTTTAACTCATACAACATTCACGCAACTACTACTTAGTTTAGTATTATGATATCAAGATCAATATCCCATTTGTATAAAGTTAAATATTTAGGTATTTTTCCAGCATTGGCCGATGCTCTACAATACCCAAATACAACTAAACACAATTGGCTCATCATTCATTAACAAGCAATTTAAGATACAATAGACATGCAGTGTAATTAAACGAGGAAATTTCTTTATTATGCATACCAACTTCATCTATTAAATACTTCTATGAATCACACTAAGATCTATCAGGAATTAAATCACAACAACTACTTTCTATATTACCTCAGGGCTATCGGAAAAGTTCTGGGTATCTACTCATCATCTCGTCTTCTTTTTCCCAAGTGATAGCTCCAGATGGCCAAATTACCTTTAATAAAGAAATTGTTCTGGTACGCAATACCTGATCTCTCTGACCTACAATTTGAATAGTTCTTGGGACATCTGGTGGATCCTCTGGTATCCAGCCGGGTATCAGGAAGGGGTCATCACATAAAAAGCTCTGTGTAGGAAGTCCAGGGATATTAAGGATCACAAGCTGTTGATAACAATCTAGAACAACATGATATTTGACCATCAAATCCATCCCTAAGATCACATTAAATTCGTCATACGTCGGGATTTCCATTAAATCTATTGACATTTGTACATTTCCCATCTGAACACTGCAGTCGTGATATGTTCTTCAGACTGCCTCTGATTCTCCTACAAGGGTGGTCAGACATACCATGCTCTCGGTAATTCTTGAATATGATCGTATGGTATTCAAGAATATAGGATCGGCCATAGAAATTTTTGTGCCAGTGTCAAATAAACAAACTGCAGCATTACCCCCAATGTGTAATGTACACCCTATAATCCTTTCATCTACTAATCTCGCTTCAGATGATTCCTCCTGAGGTGAATTGAGATCTTCCTCAGGTGGATTATCCTCACTAGGGTCCTCTTCTGTGAATATTCTTTCAATTCTTTCTATTTCCTCTGAATCTTCATGAATAGAAACTTTGGATTCACTAGGATCATTCTCTTCACTTAAGTGTTCACGGGGATCCTCTTCTTCGCTCAATTGTTCACTGGGATCCTCTTCTTCGCTCAATTGTGGTTCTTTAGGTGAATCTTCCTTTTTTATCAACCATATTGGGTTCTAACTGCATAACATCACAATAAAATATATTGCTATACAACTCCATATACTCTAAAGCCACTTAAGTATTATGACACAGCGACTAGCACAGTTATTCTCAAAATAGTCTGCTATAAGCCTAGAGGGTCTGGTTTCACTCACTCGGGTCTCAACAAATCACCTTTGATATGATTTAAACAATACAATAATTTAAAGAATATAATTGAAATAATGCACACAAGCAATATCATGATTAAAAATAAAGATAAGCACAGGTATATGAATTAAATAACAAATAAAGAATCTACTATAATAAAAATAATACCCTCAGCTAGGCTCGGATTTTTAGACTCTGGCTTTTCCTCAGTGTATATGGTAAATATCCTGGGTCGGGCATTTTGAGACACAGGAACTGCGGCTTGCTTCTTGGTTTCATTTGTTTTTTGTCCCCCTCTCCCTGAAGAACTTCCTATGTCTTGATTTTGTCTTTGGGGCCCAGCAGATGAAAATCCAGTAGGTACTGTCCATGATTGTGATCCGGGTTGTTTCTGGAGCATCTGATAGGCTGGAGATTCAGGACATTGGGCTATATGGTGACCGTACTGCCCACATCGATAACAGGCCCCGGGTGATGCATAACATGGACCAGGAAAATGAGGTTGCCTACATCGAGGACAATTATTCTAAACTGCTCGGTAATTCTGTCCCCCTTGATAATTTCCTACTCCTGTCGGCCCCTCTTGATTGCCTATTCCAACTCTTTGCCTTTTCTCCCCAAAAAGTCTCTGATCTAAGGTTGGTCTCGGTTGCACCCTCGGTTTACTTATATTCTCCATCTTGTTGTTCATAGATTCTTCAATAACTATTGCCCTATGCACCGACTCATGAAAATTGACACCTAAGAAAGCAACCACTTTCTCCCGTAAATCTGGTCGAAGACCTCTCTCAAATCTCTTCGTTCTTTTCTTATCAGTATCTACCATATGTGGAGCAAAACGGGATAGCTCCATGAATTTTGCTTCATATTGCGGTACTGTCATACTCCCTTGAGTTAAGGTCATGAATTCCTCTTCTTTCTTAGCCTTAACCTCCTCATTGAAAAATTGTAGATCAAACCGAGTCTTAAATTCATTCCAGGTTACCTCAATCCCTTCTTCTTCAAGCTCATGTTTTACAGATCTCCACCAGTGCTCGGCTTCTCTTTCAAGTACATAGACCGCAAGTCTAACCTTTTCCGTTTCAGGACACTTGATCGCAGTAAAAATTTTCTCCATTCTCATAAACCATATCTTTGCCTCCATGGAGTTAGGAAGACCGTGGAAAAGAGGAGGGCTCATC